>CM034150.1:187453177-188153422 GCA_019776745.2 Taxus chinensis | reverse complement strand
ACCCTAATCTAAGTTTTGATTGCGGGTGGTCAAAATATTGTTAAAATAATCTTGTTATTCCTTACAATTATCTTTATTGATATAATCTTTTATATAAAACCTTTTATTTTGTATATTATTTAACAAGTGTGTTGATGGTTAAGAAAATTATTTAGATTGATTAACTTCTGGCCATCTGACCGTCTGAAGCTACATCAGGCCAGAGATGAGAAGGTTTTTAGATCCACAATGCATACAAAGGCGATGGGCCAAATGTTGAAATATTTATTCTATCAATTAAATGTTAGTCTTTTTGTTCATCTATTGATCATCAAGGTGTAGTCAACAAGGTTACATTCACGTCGATGTCGTCTCAGAAATCATTCACAGAAGCCAAGAAATCATAGGCATTCATCTGTGACCAGTTGTTGGAAGGTCTTAATTATTGAAACATGTCCGTCCATATATTCCCTCCAACTACTTGACATTACAACTAGATACATAGTTTTTATAAACTTATGCAACGAATAGTCATTGAGGACAAGTTCCAAAATTAGAACATATTGAATTTTCCCTTTTTTATTTTCCCCTTTAAACACCACTGACTCTCCTGTAATTTCTGCACTACTCCAATCATCAACCTAATAGTTGGACAAAAACACCAATATTTATTTTGCATGGTATTAATACTTGAACATTCTAAGTGTGCTCTGTGTCTCCCTGCCATTGCCCTTGATGTGTCCCATGAAACATGCGTTCAACTTCCCCTTACATCTACATTATTTCTATCTGCCGCATAAAGTCAATTCCGAAACATGGGTTTTCTCCTTTTGAGATTTACAAACATGTCATGCTCTTTATAGATGGTATTTTTTTACATTGGCTCTTTGATTACTCTTTCCTTTCAGACGCGTTGTTCCACCCCCAAATGCCATTTTCTACACTGTTTTTCTTATTTCATTTTTCAATTTCATCTAATTTCACTTTCTCGCTCTATCTCTTTCGGCGTTCACATCGTACACTTCACGTATGATTGCTAGTTTTATATGCACTTCTTTTTCTTTTTCTTTTTATTTGATGTCTTTTTTTTATATAATATTTTAAATGTGTTTCTTTTTAACTTTCCTTTTAAAGGCACTATACACGTGTCACAATCTATAAAGTTTATTGGTAATATGTCCATATTACTTCTTATATATAATATTAAATAGGCCTATACACCTAAATATAATGGAAAAATAAATTTATTTTATGTAGAAAAGTAATTACATGCAGATAGAAAACGCTAAAAAACACGGAATATGATATCCTTCAAGGTTCACAACTTGTGCATAAATTTCTTCATAAATAATAAAACAAACCATTTGAAGCATTCATAGGGTATATATCTTGGAAGCATGCACATGGAAGGTCATTGTTTGTACAAATTAAATATATTAAAATGGATTTTAGTAAAAATATTTGCATGAATATAATTAATAATTAAATAAGTAATATGATGGATCGGAAAAATCTGATTTTTGTGATTTCAATAATAATAAAAAAACAATAGCAAATACAATGCATTATAATATGGAACTTAAGGATTCATAGAGGAAGATTTATGGATGAAACTAATAATGAAGCATAAATTTGACAAATCATTATAGAGCATTACCACTTGATCTCTTCTTATGCTCTTCTTTACGAAAAGGAAAGAACCAACTATCTCATCCTTATGTAACAAGACATTTATCTTTCCGTTCAGACCTCTAAGATTATCTATGGTAAAACAAAAAAATATCACATACCAATAACAAAAAAAATCTTGATAATAGGAATGGGAAGGTTAGGTCAGAGATAAGGGAGACTCCCAAACCAGGATGGATAAAAATTAATTTTGATGGATCATCGAAAAGAAATCAAGGTAAATCTGGATATGGGTGTATTTTTAGAAATTCGGAGAGCCAACAAATTATACTTCTATCCCATGACTTTGGGATTGCCTCAAACAATAAGGATGACAAAATGGATCTTTTACAGGGTTTGTAGGAGGCTAGAAAGCAACATTGGTCAAAGCTTTGGGTGGAAGGAGACTCTCAAAATTATTATCCAAGACATAAAATCTAGAAAAGTTAGAGCATAGAATCTAGACTCAATCATCCAAAGTGCGACTGATCTTACACCTTCTTTTTCTAGTATTATCTTCTCCCATATCAAGAGTGATGGGAACTAGGTAGTAGACTATCCCGGGAACATAGGAGTTGATATGATGAGTAAGAAAGGTGTATCACACATTATTTGGAAGGATGATCTCCCCAACGAAGTACAAAAACTAGTGACGTAGGATGCCATGAATGGACACATGTGGAAATAATTTGGCTTAGGTATCGATGAAGGGAAAATTGATACTTTCTCATGTGGTGATGAAAGGTCATGAGATAAACAGGAAACTTGTAATTAGCGTATTCTCCAGGTGCGTAAAGCATGTAGAGAAGGATATAAGTGGATGTGGGAGAGTTGTTTAGCACTTCAGATAACACAGTTGGGCTTTGGGAGATCTGTAATTACATGCTTGAGTGCATAGTCCTGATAACGTGCAACAAGATGAGAGGAAGGCAAGATAGTGGTGAGGGGTCAAGCCAAAAGAGGAAGTGTGTCGTCAAGGGAGATGACGCAGGCTAGTCTTTTGCTAACTACATGGAGGAAAAAATTAAAAATGCAACTATGAGAGAATGGTTAGGGAGGGAATGATCTATAGTTGAAGAAATGAATAATGTGGAGAAGGAAGAAATTTGTGGGCACATGAGGAATTTGATGCTTGATCCCAAGCAATACCTAGGCCGTCGACATGTGTTTGAAATAAAGCAGGGCTTAAGATGTGCAAATATCCTCTCCAAAGATTCGAGCCAATTACTTCTTCATTAAGATCACTCAGAGCTGTAGGAGAGATTGATGTGCATGCAATTTCACTCGCAGGCTCTTGTTAAAGCGTTGTTGGCGGTTTCGAAGGAACATGAAAATTTGAAAACGATGCATGGTATCCAGCTCCCCCTAGAAGCAAAGGTGGAAATCCCTTGTTGTTGTGCCTCTTCCATGTAGTTTGCATAGGTAAATGATGATTCAGATGTAGAGATTGTGTCTGAGGACAAAACACATAAAATCAAAGGGAAGAAGGTGGGCGATTAAACCTAGCCACGTAGATAATATTTAGTTAAATTATATATATATGACTGTATCCACCAGTTGGCAATTTTGATATTATAGGGATTTAGTTTTTTTTCTAGATGTGATAATAAGGTATGTAATGATGGGCCAGGACGAAGAGAATTCTCTTTTCTCTTCCCCCATCCTATGCATGCTAAGGTGCTTTCAGATGAGAGCTTACATGAGTGATGTTATCTAAAGTTGGTTCTTAATGTATTTTTTGTAGGCGAGGGCCTTCTCCCTAGGTAATATAAGCAAAAAATAACAAAAAATATTAAAATACTATAATGATTAACTAGTCCCATATGAATTACATAATTACTAAATACAAAAATTTAGATCGCTTGATAGACATTAAGGACCAAGTCCACCCCCATGTTCTAATATGACCATAATTTCTAATATTGGTAGCATTTTCCTTGTGTTACAACTTCACAACTCTTAAGTCAATTGGTATTTATCAATCCCTCTAGACTACAAAAAATACCAAACACAAAAACACTATAATACCATAACAATCAAATAATCCTAAATTAATAATTAATTAAAAAACAACAAAACTAATACAATAACAATTACCTAATCATATTCAATATCTTTTACTTTCATATATTACTTTTTACCATATCTACAAATGCATATATTACTTTTTATCATACCTACAAATTACATTTGCTTTAGCTTGAAATATGCATTACATTGAAGAAGATAAATCCATTGTCTTTGAAAAAGAAAAGACAATAATTTTGAAGTTAAAACTAGTGGCCACAATAAAGCTTTGAGAACTAAATAATTCAACTTTCATTATGCCAACAGGCGGTGCCCTAGAAGAAGAAGTGAATATGATGGTGGCCATATAATCTTGACCATTCACGTCTCTGTTATCAAACTCTAATCATTATCGCTTCCTAAGGTCGTTACCACGAGCTTTAAAAAGCCATAATATTATATTTTTCAACCATACATTACCAATCCTAATCGTTATCTATTATGGCCGTAGAATTTTTGTGACCTTGATTTGGGATGCGACCGATCCGTGACACCATGTAAATCATAGAAGAGTAGTTGTTAGTGTATGTCCATATCTTGTAGGGATACTTTATCCAGCTAGTCAACTGATTCCATTTTGTCGAGATCGAATGCCAAAATCAATATAGTGAACATTTAATGGAAATCTATAATGGATATGGATCCTTGTGAAACATAATCACTGTTATTGCTGAAATGCCATTTCGATGTTCCTTTTCTATCTGCAACCTTGTTTTGGGAGGTGGTCTATTTACGGTTCGATCTCTCTATTTTTCATGGATCTCTACCTCTTCTTTGTGCCGAGGTGATGTCTTTCTGGTATGTATGTATGAGGTGGTGAAGTAGATTGCTAATACTCCACCTAGTACCTTTCTACTGTGGGACCAACTCTTAACTTAGGATACCAATGTGGATGATGCAATATTGTGTGTTTCAATAGGAAGTGGAACCTAATTGGATCATATTTGAGATTTTCCTAAATAGTTTTGAGCAAAGCGGTTCTTTTCCTATGAAAGCATGGAGAATGTGGATGTTAGGGGTAATGAAATGAGGCTGGTCCCACCACATTTTATTAGATTTGTCTTGGGAAGGATTTTAACCTCTCAACTATCCAAGTTTGGGTAGACAAACTATGGCATCCTTTCCAATGGATTCCCCATCATCCACATCTTGTGGATTGTCTGATCCCCACTAGTTATCTTGTGAGATGGCAAAGTATTTTGTAATTTAGAAATCTAAAAGTTTCAATCCTTTTGAGAGATGGAGGAGGGATTTGGCTATTTATTAATCCACTCAATATTATCCATAAAATTCCTTCTCCATTCATTTTATTGATTGAATGTTATGTTGTGTAGGCACAACAAAATGAATAGGGGTAAAAAAATTATAGTTGGATGCATATTAAATTTTATGATTTTATTTCTATAATTCTTTGGAGCATTCTCTTGATGATCGATGACATGCCCAACCACCACATCTATTGATGTATAGGGTAATTATATTGAGAAACCTCAGTTGAAAACCCAACAGATCATATGGGAAACATGTTAAATTATACTAAAATAGCCAGGGGACACATGAGGCCTCCTGCAACTTTGGAGATGCTGAAATAATAAAGGAAAATAGTGTCAGTAGAAAGGGGATCTAAAAAATGGTGCTCGGTGTTCTTGTCTTAAGGGTTCTACTCAAGCACTAATTAGTGTTAATCTTAGTGTTGTATTTTTATTAATACTAGGGAAGAGTCTTTAATGCTTGCCTAATAAAATATTAATGTAAGTTCTTGGGAAAGTGAATATGCATGCACATGTATTTCCTTATGAATATTTGAGAAATGTTAAATATTTAATTATGTAACTATTGCTCTAACATTTTCTTTTCTACAATAGCCAAATATTTTTTTGATTGGTTGTGTGTGAATGTTCTGCCTTATCCAATATCTATTTTTAAATAATATCTAGAGTTATCGATTTTTGTGGCCTTTACAAATTATTTTTTAATGTATTTGTTCAATGCTTATGTTAGTAAAACATTTAATATTGTAATTGTACTTAATCTAAAAAAACTTTACAAATCCATTAAAAAGTAAGGGTTTTGTGGTGGCGGTTGTTAAGATGGATTAAATAGGATAATTGTGTTATTAATTATTAAAGTCTACATTTTAAAGTTACTAAATAATTATTAGTGTATACAATGGGCAGAGAATGGCCAACCGGAACAAAAATCAAATGGAATATAAATATTAAAAGGGAAATAAAGACATGATGATTTTATAGTCTTCCAATCTTGATGTGATGCTTTTTCTTGTTTATTAAAGCTCATTTATATGGTTGAAGGACTATTACAATAATATTTAAATTTAAATTTATTACAAGATGATTTAGGCAATACAACAATGGTAACGTTTAAGTCATTTTTTTCCAACAGACAATTTGATTGAATTTTATTTTATATTTTTTGTTTGATGATGCGCGCGCGCACACACACAAACACACACACACCCCTTTTTATTATATGTGTTTGTGTCATAATATTTTGTGTTTTTAAAATTTGTATATTTTTTGTAAAGTTTGAAAGATATTTAAATAAAATAAAATAAAAAATTGCTATTTTGCTAACTTGAAAGGATGATTTTGAATTGTTAAGTGTACATGTTTCTTTAAAACGCGCGCGTGCACACACACACACACACCCCTTTTTATTATATGTGTTTGTGTCATAATATTTTGTGTTTTTAAAATTTGTATTTTTTTTGTAAAGTTTGAAAGATATTTAAATAAAATAAAATAAAAAATTGCTATTTTGCTAACTTGAAAGGATGATTTTGAATTGTTAAGTGTACATGTTTCTTTAAAACCTCACTATAGTTTATATGTATACATGTGAATGTATTCGTTTGAATGTGTTTACATGGTATTTGAGAGATAATAATGGAGGAATTTGAGGATCTTGTGTTTACATAGTCGTCAAGATATGGAGGAGGAGGAATTTGAGCTATCGAGGATTTTGAGTTGTGGTTTGAGTTCATAGAAATTGGTTTTAAAATGCATTTATTTAAATGAGATATGCATAAATAGTAAGTGTGATGACAGGTCACTATTAGGAATTATTAATAGTTCTCATTTAAAATATTGTAATGATAGTCATATTATTATTATTTTTACCATGGGTAAAAGAGGGTTAAGGGGACCCTACCCTATACATTTTTTTTATTAGATAAGGTAAAAACAATTTTTGAAGGGATAAGGTACCCTACACAATCGGAAGATAAGAAACAAAACCTAGAAGAGCAATAAGAAGGAACAAGGCCCAAATGACCAACGAAGAAACAAAGCAGACAATCCCAAAACCAAGAGCTGAAAAGGAGAAAGGGCACCACAGATGCAAGAAGATCAAAATCCCTTGATCATCTACCGAAAGGGGAGCCCTAACTACCCTGACCATTTGCTGTATGGGATCTAAGGCTCATCTTAATAGGAGAATTTCCTATTTTTCCTTTCTTTTTGTCGTTCACAACCTTCCAATCATCACACACATTAGGATCTACATTCTCATTTGGGTAGATCGGTATCTTAACTTCAAGAACCCCCAAATTATTGGGGCTTTGATGAAGCATAGATCCTTGGGGGCACGGAGAAGAGGTGCCCTCCAAACCCACATCATGTTGAACCATTTTAGTATGGAAACAAGAAATATCCCTCTTCGGTTCTTTGATATTCACCGAATGAATGATTGAAACATTCTCACCATCACTGTCCTCAAGAGCATATACCACTAAATTTTCTAGGTTAAAATCCATCCACCACGAGACCCGTCGCTTAAATGGTTTCTTGGCAATGTGACAATCAGTTGCTAAATTTCCAAGAGCAAAACAAGTTCTGCACCTTAGCCCATGCGGCTCTGCGACGATCCGTGAGGATTCACAGACTATGCCTTCTCTCTTTCCAGCGAGGACCTGCACAAGTTAGCTCATTTGCAAACCAAATAATGCATGCACCATGAAATACATATGCCAACCAAGATTGAGAAAACAGAGCTCTGTATTAATTACAAAAGGGTGCTCCACGAGCTGGATTATAAGGGCTTCACAAGCCAAGAGTATTTACAAAGGAGTTGGGTCAGTCTCAGCCGAAAATTCCCAGCGATTACAAATAGACCTCTGCACGGTCCTGGTGCCACAGAATCGCGTGTTGTACTAACTCTGCAACTTTGGGGGACAAATTCCAGGACTTCCCGGGAGGTCACCCATCCCAGTGCTACTCTCACCTAGGCATGCTTAACTATTTTCCTCAGGTTCGCAACCTAATTCCTGTGTCATTTCTGATTTTGCAAAGTGATGGTTCACCAAGCCACCACTGATATTGTGACCTAGGGCCGACTGTAGCCCCAAATCTGAAGACCCACTGCCTGCTGCAACTCTTGCACTGCTGACAGAAGTCGGAACCAAGCACGATCCTCACGCTCAATCCAACGCAATCACTCTGAGTTCTTATAGCATTTACCAGATTGCCTCCTCCACGGGCATACTTGGTTGTTCACCTGCTTTGCACCATTTCGCATGCATAGCATTCACTTTCATTCACATTAACTGTCTTTCACATTGTTCTTGCTTAACTCAGGGCATAGGAGAGCTCAAATTGCTTTGTTCGCTTGGCGGGGGAGATATCTTCAATCATCCCCCTATGCGCTCCCCCACCGTTTTCGGCGATGCCCTCGGTGCCAGTGCAGTCCCTCGACTTAACACGGGAGTAACTCCGTTATCCACTTTAGAGTTAAATTTTTATCTGATAATCCAAGTTTTGAGTCCATATTGAATCTTTGACTCTAAGCTCCATGAACTTTGGGAAGTCTTATATCATATCCATATCCACTAAAATAAGAGTGAAAGTGGTATGATCGAAAATTTTAGTTTTAGGATCAACAACTGAATTTTTTCCCAGAGTATACCCAATAGCCCTATAACAATCCTCACTCCAGAAGTTCAGGGGCAGGTAAGGAAACCTTACCCACACACGTCTAATGTTAAAATTTTCCTGTAGGGGATTAAAATGAGGTAACTAAGGATTCATGAGGAGATGGTGCGACTAGAATTCCCATATTTTCTGAAAGATTATATCCTTATCAGAGGAACTCTCAAATATTGCTAAAAAAATACCACGTGCAGAGGGATAGATATTCAATTTACCTTCAATAAGAGGTCACCATTGATCTGAAAACCATTTGTGCACAGTAGGAAGACTAGGGAAACACCTATTAAATTTGTAGATTAAACCCCTATTTTGATAATATTCAACCGGCTCTGAAACTTCTTCACCAAACAAAACCACATGGGTCAATTTATCATATGCCATGGGTTTAGAGGAGGGACGAGCCCCAACCTTGGTCGCATCAAGAAAATATCTACCTTTAACCCCCAACACAATTTTAGAGCCATTCTTGTTTGAACCAGGTCCATGGAGGCTCCTAAGATGCCCAGAGTTTGAAACCCCAACAGAACTCGAGTAACCGCTCCCACCAATGAATATGATGCTTACCCAAACCCCACCACCCACATCCTCTGCAAATTTTGGTATCATCTGAGAGTCTAGCACTGGGACAATCTAGTCAGTACCAAGGGAGCCTCCAACTGCTTCCATTGTAGCCACCAGATTGCTGCCATCACATACATGATGAGGGGCTGAGACAGTTTCTGCAGCCTGGAAAGCACCTTTGACAATATTGTACTCTGATTTTCCCAGGGAGTTACCCGAGCCCTCACCATAAGAAGCCTCCCCAAAAATAGAGACCATGTTGTCGTGACCCTTACCCACACTAGGGGAAATGATGCGATTAGGGTTAGGGATCTTGCGTGCCATTTTTTTAATGTCATATATATCTGCCATACCAGCCTACCCCATACATAAATGGAGACAAAGATATGAAATTTATGGGAAAAAGAAGATTCCTCTTCCAGTGGCACCACACATAAAATAAATAAATAAATAAACATCAAAACAAAAATCAAAGCAACAACTAAACTAATAACATACCTAACCAACAACTATCTCATTTCTCTGAACCCTTCTTGTTGGATCTTAAGTTCATCTTAAGGGAAGAGATAGTCCCTTTATTTTTCCTATTCACAACTATCTAGTCCTTTTCCATGTTTGGATTTTCATTTTCAATATTCAGGATTGGAATCATCACGTCAATATACTCCTCAAAACATTGCATCCTTGATGAAATCGGCGAGTCCTTTGTCACAACCAAAGGATTTTAATCATTCTTCCAAATGCACATGCTCCTTCCGAGGAGGAAGAGTAACTTCCTCCTTATCTACTTTTTGATCAACCGTTTGCTTTAAATCAGCCTCAAAATCACTATTTGACGGGTTCTTAACAAAAAAATGACTGGGGTTAGAGTTCTTCTACTTTCTCTCCATATGACAATCAGAAGCTAAATGACCCAAGGAAAAGAAAGATTTGCACCTAAAGGGAAACCCTTCATAGTCCAAATTTTGAATCCATGATCTATCCTCCAATTTTTTTTCAATAGTGGCTAGGAAATTTGGAGTAGTATCCATGTCAACCAAAATTTGAGCATACGTAGTATGCTCATAATCATTAGTCTTTGGGTCTATGGCCAAACATTTCCCAAGAGTATTTGCTATCACAGTAAAAAAACATTTTGACCAAAATTAGAGGGGTAAATAGGGTAGATGAACTCGAACCAGCTTCACATGGAATGTATTAGTCGCTGGAATAAAAAGAGGGAACCATGTTTTCATCAATAGTAGGTGGGAATCAAAATGTTAGACTTTTCCTAAAATCAAATCCGTATATGAAATTTATTCAAAAACAACTATGAAAAAACCACAAGAACTAGGATAAATGTCTACTCTATAGTTCATAATGGGGCCCCGTTGACTAGTCATCCATGCATGAAGAGAGGGTAGGCCCAAGAAAAAATTACTAAATCTGTCGATCAGACCATTTGCACTATAGAAATCTTCATATTTCACCACTTCCTTATCGAAGAAAATATATGGAGTAGATTTTGCATAATCCATAGGATTAGAAATTTTTCTAGCAGAGGAGCCCTTACATGGAATTTTTCCAATATTTCTCTGTACATCCTCCTTGAACAAAACATCCTCCTTGACAGAGGTATTAATAGGGGGTTTATCCTTCATCTAGTTTGAAAGACCAAGGGACTTGTTCTCAAGCCTAGAATCAAGTACAACACTAGAAATAAAGTCGTACACTACCGAGCTACCCCAAACAGAAGCTCCAAAGACAAAAACATGGGCTCAAGACACCATATTTTCCTGCAAAGCATTCGCAGAGCCATTAAGCTCACAATATTGAGTCATAATGCCATCCGTTACAAAATCCCTTAGGTCTATAATGTCCTAAAAAAAAAGGTAGAAGCACTAGCGGGAACACCAAGATAATTTCCCATAAGGCAACTCCCAATACATCCTCCTAAAGGCCCTCCATCCCACCCTCTACCGAAACTAGGGAAAGGGCATCCAAGTTGAGACATATAAGCCAAAACAGGGGATTTTTCTGCCACCATAGAACCAACATCAAACCCAGAAGCCTCTACAAATATAGTTGAAAACCATCCGCCGCTAGAGAGGCCATTACTAGACTCAGCTTAGACACTTCTCACCCCACCTTCGCTTTGAAACTTAGGTTTAGGGTTTTAAACATCGTGCATATTCATTGAAATTATTATCCTTGTCGTATTATAGTTATTATTAGATTGTTTGTTATGAGATATAATCTCACATAGGCATTTAATTTGTTGGAAATGGTTATGAACCACCCACCTAGTATTTTGGGGTGTGTAGTTAAGCAAAGTACTTGTTAATAGGAGACACTTAAGATTTAAATATGTAATCATGTTCCATTATGAAATAATGAAGAGTTTTTATATTTTATCATAGAACCATGTACCAAATTTCAGTCACATATTTAAATCTTGGTGATAACAACACACTGGCAGAGATAAAGTTGGCTTTAGCATGTCCATCATGAAAAACATTCTAAAATATAGAAAATATGAAGGTTTCCATCCCCACATTTTCCATTAGTTTAACATCTTCCTAAAAATGTATTCAACTCATAATGGATAGCTTTTAATGAAAATGGATTAATTTTAGAGTTCTAGAGTACATTGGCTTAAGGATTTTCTCATCACACCACTTTTCTCCTTCGAGTGGCTCAAAAACATAACATGTGGCCCATATGTGATTTAATAAAAGAAATAATATGATATCTATACATCACCTCCAATAGTTTTCCCACTCTTTAAATTATCCTCCCTCAATCCTCTACTTCATTAGCCCCTTTCTCTTGCAATTCTTAACCTTTGCTCCTTCAATTGTAAATTTTTCAACAACAATGTCCTTGTTCTATTGGAAAAATGGAAGCTCTTATTCTTCTCCCTCTCCAAGTACTAGTGCTTTGTCTCCTAAGTCATACCTCTAATTAGATAATGTTCTTTAACATTTTATATGTTGAGACTAGCTACCACCTTTCAAAATGATCATTCTAGGGATGATCGGAAAAGGGAACTTATATCTAATCAATGGTATCAAAGGGACACTTACTTCCACTCCAAGTGTAAATAATCCCCCTTTAGTCTTGCTAAAAACTACTGAATTTTTTTCCTTCAAAATTTTCTTATCCACCATACTTACATGCCTTTGAATTCCCATCAATGAAGTGAAACCATTTGGAATCTAGCCACTAGAAATTTCCTAGGATTCTCTTACACGTGTAATATATTCTCATTAATGAAATGAGTCTCATTGATGAAATGAGGTTCATTTGCCCCAATTTTCTTTCCCGTTGAGCTACACCTATGAGAGCCTTTCCCCATCATAAAATAACACCTCTCATTAACAAGTTAAACATTGTTGATGGTGATTAGGACAAATTTCCTTCTATTAAAGATTTACCTATGTATGCTAGACATTCATATGGGGAGATCCTTTGTAGAAGCTTTAATATGATTGAAATTTTATGAACATTGTTGGGACACTTATTATATTTTGATTTCGATTACTGTTGACTATATACATGGATATTATTGTATCATTTTGGCTTAGCATGATGTTAGATGATAGAGATACTTTGACTATTGATGGATTGTGATTCATAGTATGATTTGTGTGGATTCTTAGAGATACATTTTATATTGATGATGATGTGTTGTTGACATATATTATATATTTTTGACATTCGACATTCTCGTCATATTGAGTAGGATTTAGTAGTTGAACTAATCTTGTGATCTTCTTGGTATTGCTAGAATGTAGAATTGAGATGTTGTTGGAATTTTAAAATAATAGCATTGTTAGTCTAGATGATGATTTAATTTACATATGGATGATTATTGATTTGTATGCATATATTTTATCTTGGATGTTTTGATGCGGCCATGAGGCCGAAGGAGGTATTGTGTTATTTTGCAGGTAATTATATCACAAAAATCAAAGGGGGGTTGGAGACCAACCACATCGGAATACTAGATGGATACAACAATGGTCACCATGGCAACTTGTGTAATGTTTTTGTTTTTTTATTTGTTGTTAGGGGGTCCCCATGGGGGGATGACCTCCAATTGTGACCAAGGGTTTGTGTGTAGTTTCTTTTCCTTTCTTTTATTTAATTTTGGTGTATGTGATTTAATTTTTGATGTAATTCCCTTTTATCATTAATTGGTTTATGGGTCTTATTTAAGTGAACTAATCATGTTATTAAGCTAATTATGGATGTGAAAAAAAAGAGTCATTTATTAGAGTAGTTGGTTCTTTGGTTCTTGTGTTTATTGGTTTAGTGTATGTGATTTTGAGTGTTGTACACTCTACCCTACTTGGGAAACTCAGATTTGGGCTTAAGGGCCATTTTTGGAGGCTTTTGGGACAAGTTAAACTTGTCCCACACCTCTTAATTTCTTATACCAACCCTACCTATGGGTTGGGGGGTCAAAAATAGACCCCATTATGTGTTTTGTAAGGCAAAAGGTGAGATTTAATTACACTTTCTTACATGTGTTTTAATTTTTTTCCTTAAGGGGTGTGGGTTGGAGTTGTGTGTGTAAGAGGTTTTTCATTCCTCTCAACCACCCATTTATTATGCTTTGGGTATGGGTTTGAATTTGGTGATGTGGGATGGAGAAGAAATGATGTGGCATCCTACATGGAGCCACATCATCTCCCTCTCCCTCATTTCTTTTTATTGGAATTTTTGGGAAGTATTGGGGGTTACTTCTATTGCTTGGTTTTGCTCTTGTCATTTCGTAATTAGAGAATTTTGCTTATTGGAGTTGAATATTTCTTGGAATTGCTTGAGCTTTAGAGGACTTTGGGACTTGCTTGTAAAGTGGAGTCTTCCTATGACAAGGTAGGTTCTTGCACCCTTGTTTTCTTCTTTGTTTTCCATGTATGTTATGTGTTGAATGGATGTGTTTCTTGCTTGAATTTGTTGGGTAGTGAAATTTCTTTAGGTTGTGTTGAGATAGTGAAATGGGGATGAAATATGTTGGGAGGCATAAGAGCCTCTTTGGGTATTTAGGAGGGAGTAGGTTGGGATTTCCCACCATTTTCTCATTTTGTTATTTTGTTCATTGTGGGAGCCATAAGAGAGAGGGATGCATAAGAGTGAGGGAGGCATAAGAGACATATATTTGTAGTTATAGCAAGGCATAAAATGTTTTAGGGTTGATTTTTTTTTTTCGAGGATTTTTGAGGTGGGAATCCAAACCCTTGGGAGGCAGAAGGGTATCCCCATATTCCTTTCTCTACTTGGCTTGTTTTAGAGCCATTGTTTTGGGAAGTTGTTCTTAAAAATGAGTGTTTTGTGGTTGTTTTCTTGTGTGATTGTTTCTTGAAAGTAAGTGTGGAAGCATTGTATAGTTTCCATGTGTTTGATCCATCCCTTATTGCCTTGTGGTTGGGGCTCAGGGGCCAATGAGGAGGATTGCTTCTCCTCCTCATTGGAGTTTTGGTTGGGTGGAGAGTGTTTCCTCTCCCCCATTTGTTGTTGTGATCAAGTGGAGAAAATATGGAGCCTTGTTGGAGATTTGGAACTTGGAGCACTTGTAGAAGACTAAGAAATCCTTCATTATAGCTACCTTTCTTGTAAAATTCCCACTTAAGGTGGAAGATTTATAGTATTGTTTTTTGAAGAAAAATTGTATTGAATATTTTTTATTAAGAATGTAATGCCTGAGAGACAGAAAAACAATATTAGTGAAACAAGTTTCGATATAATGGAAATGTAGTTCAAAAGGAAACAACTTGTTCACATTTTAGTTGATTTATTATCTCACATAGGTGTGTTGTTTCTTGTTTTAAAATTAGTGGGAAAAAATATCTTGTTGAAAGTTCTTGTGGGAATGTTTGAAACTTTTATTTTGTAAAAGAAAAGATATTAATTTCTATTGTATTATTTGAAAGGCATATGATAGAAAGCTAAACTATATTTGTTTATTTCCTTGTATTGGTTGAAAGAAAGTTTAATTTTATGTGTATAGATGGAAATAACTTAAAACCTTAATTGTTTTACTTTGTCAATAAAATAGATTGAAGTCCTAAAAATCTAGTGGAGTAAAGAAATTGCATGGTTACTACTAGACCCTTAGTCTCATTTATTGTAAAATTTTAGTATTAAAGTTACTATAAGTTATACAAGTATCAATTACTAACTAAAATAATTATAATAAAAGGGAAAGAAATTAGTTCTTTTGCATCTTATAAATTGTATTTTAAAAGGAATTATAGGTTAAGGATTAGTTAATATTATTAATACTATGAATATTATTAGTTATTGATAATAATATTAATATTAAAATATTATTAATGTTTTAATTTAATACTATTGATATTATAATATAATTAATATTAATATATGTATTATGTGATATCAATATATATCTATTGAATATGTGTATATATATATTAAATAACAAAACAAATAATAAAATAAAAGTGAAACGAAAAATAAAAATTTTTGTATAGCCAAATGGTATAGGTTGCGTTGTTTTAATAAGGAGTAAGGGTTGGGGGGAGGGTCATGCCGACCCCACCCCCCACCCCATTAACTAATGGGATGGGGGGTGGGGTCAGTGACCCTGCCCCCCAATACTTTCCACTATACAATAAACCCTTAAGGGGTAGGTACTACTCAAACTCGGCGACTGTTGATTTCTTGGGACTATGTGGTCGTGGATCTTTGCAAGCCGAACTCTATTTTAATTGCACACACACACACACATACACATATACATATATATACATGTACACACACACACACACACACATACAAATGTATATATATGTATTTCATGTATTATAATAAATACCTGAGTTTTTTTCAAGTTAATAAATGTGACTAATAAAAATAATACTATATATATACACATATATATATATATGTGTGTGTGTGTGTGTGTGTGTGTGTGTATATATATGTGTTGAATCATATATGCATCATCCCATTTTTACTAAAATGTGGGAAAACCCATATGCCCATTTGGGAAAATCAATAAAATAATGAGATAAACAAAATAAATAAAATACATTGGAACCCTAGGAGAGGGTGTAAATAGATCTAAAAATAAAAGGGAGGATGTGCATCCTTATTGAGCTTGAGGTTTCCTCCCATGGCTTCCACCTCCTCCTCCACCAATCTGCAAAACAAAAAGAAGAAACAATAAGTCAAACAAAAGAGAAAAGATATTTTCATAAGCAAACTTAGGGTTAGATAGTTTTCCTAATCTAAGGGCCCCAAATGAATCCATCCAATGGATGAGATTCATCCCTACAAAAAGTAGGTGGGAAGTGGGTGAGAGAAATTCAAATTTAAAATGCATGGGTAGGATTTAAGTGGGGCCACTTAAGTAAGTGTAAGGGTTGAGTGTTAGTACTTTTCTAACCCAAATGTATTATTAGAGACATTTTAAATTAATGTCAAATTTTACCCCTTTGTGGGTATAATAGAAATTTATTATTTAATTAAATAGACCACATTACACTTGAGATTAACTAGAAACTTAATTAAGGTTAAATGTAAGTGTATTAAACCAATGGTAGGGAAGCCTAAGTCTTGTGTTAGGACTAATTAATTTTATTATAAATTATTGAGAGATTTTATTATTTTATTTTAAAGGGGGGTCTAAGGAAAATTAATAATGTTAATTTAATGTAATTTTAGAAACGAGAAAGTGTGACCGTAAATTTGAATCTTATTTTGTGAGTGTGTTTAACAAAAAAATTATTCCATAATTTCCCTAGTTTGACCTAGGTTTGTTCTTGGGTTTCATGCGGACAATTTTTGTGGGTGTTACACTGGGTATGAGAGCCATGGGTTCAAATCTTGGACCCTTGGGCACACTTGAAAACATGAGACATGAACATTTAACCTAACGCAATTTTAAACCTAGAAAACAACATTGTATGATATTTGTATAATATAGAAAACTTAGAAAACTGAAATAAAACCTAGAATGATGAACTAACTCTCACCTTGGTCTATGCAGGAGGCACAAACCAGATGAGGGGTTCTTGCACGTAGATCTAGACTTTCCACCTCCAGATTAGGCTGTAGCAGCCATTTTACCTCAGATATTACAGATCACTTCAGGATGTTAATGCCACTATACACGGAGGATCCTTAGGAGGATGACCTGCCAGACATGATAGAGAGCCATCAGTTGAGGCTCGTGCTTCTCCATGACACAATGATGAGCATAGGGTAGAGAAATCCCGTGTGGAGTCAGCTAGAGCAGATTCACCTCAGAGGGGACATGGAGATAGGATTTCAGGACACATAGACAGATCTCAGAGCCCTAGACTGAGGGAGGAGCATGCAGAGAGACCTAGGGGTCGACAATCATCAGTTGCAAATCATATCAGGGAGATCCTGAAGCTACGCCCATCTCATTATTCTTGAGATATAGGTGGTTTTCAGGAAGAGTCTTGGTTAGTGAGCTTGAGCGGGTGCTTCAAGCTTTGCCCATGTACTAGCAACACAAAATCTCATGTTGTGATTCATCTTTTGAGGGATGGAGTAGGTGTCTTATGGAGGACTGAGGAGTATAACCTCCACGTAGACTCAGAGACAATTACCTGGGAGCTCTTCGAGGAGCAGTTCAGGAGTAGATACTTATCTAGGAGGTTTATTCAACAGAGGATAGATGAGTTCCATGACCTCCGTTAGGCATCCATGACTATAGCAGAGTACGAGAGTCAATTTATGGACTTACTTCAGTATGTCGACTATATGTAGGATGAGAAGGTCAGGATTCAGAGGTTCATCATGGGCCTGAATTTTTATTTGGGAGGTACGGTATACACATTCATTACCCACAAACCTTAGCAGAGGCCATTGAGAAGGCCTACATTACAGAGGAGACTCGGGGGAAGACTCAACAGGCCAGGGATAAAGTGCGGAGCCAAATCCAGAAGAATGAAGGATAACAGGTCGAGGGGGTCATCTCCTCCTCGTAGTAGACATGGTTCTACATAGTCTTCATTCAGGCCACCATAATATCCACCTCAGCAACAACAACAGTAAACTCTTCCACCATTCAGACCTCCACAGAGATTCGACGCTCAGAGGGGACAGAGTATGGGGCCTCCCCCTAGGGGTCCCATTAGGACACAGGGTGCACCGAGAGCTCAGTCAGCGGGAGCTCGTCAGTAGTGACCTCAACAGTCCATAGCCAGATCATCAAGATCCATGACACAGACCTCTAGAGTACTGGATAGAGCTGCATCTCATTGGAGAGGACCAGGAAGTTGTTATGGATGTGGCATTTGTTGGAAATAATTTGAGAGAGTGCCCATAGAACCCTAGTAATAAGGGTAAGGAATAGATTTCAGAGCCTACAATTAGCAACATGGGACATAGCCATCACATCTATGCATCGGTTGAGAACCACTAGGATGAGCACCAGAGCACTATGATAGAGACTACAGGTAACATTGGTGGTATTCCTACCTCCATTATGTTTGATTCTTGTTCATCTAATTCTTTTATTACACCATATTTAGTAGAGCATTGTAGGCTGGTGGCAGTTAGACAGGGCCATAGTTGGGATGTCGAGATGGCTTCTGGAGCCAAAATCTCTGTAGAATCCTTAGTTAAGGAGTGCATAGTGGATTTGGGACCCTTCACCACTACCTCTGATCTTCGTATCCTTCCGTTGGGTTTGTATGGAGTCATCTTGGGCATGGACTGGTTATCTACACATAGAGCCAGAGTGGATTGTTACCATAAGATTATATCATGTACAGATGATTTAGGGGTTGAGTTAATGATAACAGGAGTTAGGAGGCCCATTTCTATCTGCACTATTTCTGCTATGTAACTTAAGTGTGTGTGAACAAGGTTTCCAGTTGTATGCTTGTCACGGTTAGTGACAGATCTGAGGATGACTCTAGTGGGCCATCTCTTGATGACCAACACATCTTGAGAGAGTTTTCTGATGTCTTTCTAGGGGAGCTATTGGGGTTACCACCCCCACATGAGATATATTTTCACATAGATTTGGTTCCAGGAGCAGAGCCTATCTCACGAGCACCTTATCGAATGACTACCCCTGAGCTCTGTGAGCTCAAGTTGCAGCTTGAGGGCCTTCTAGAGAAAGGCCTAATATATCCTAGTGTATCCCCTTGGGGTGCACCAGTGATTTTTGTTAAGAAGGACAAATCTCTTCTTTTGTGTATTGATTATCACCAGCTGAACAAAATAATGATCAAGAATCGTTACCCCCTTCAAAGAATTGATGATTTATTTGATCAGATGAAGGGGGCCACAATATTTTCCAAGATAGATCTTAAGTATGCATATCATTAGTTGAGGATCAACGAGGTAGATATTCATAAGACAACCTTCCATATGAGATATGGCCACTACGAGTTCACAGTAGTGCCTTTTGGTCTGACGAATTCCCTGCAGTGTTCATGAGCTTGATGAATGGGGTATTCCAGACATTTTTGGATCACTTTTGCTCATTTTCTTGACAACATTCTGATATTTACTCATGTATGCATGAGGAGCACAAGGAGCACCTTTGCTAGGTTCTTCAGTGTCTTTATGAGCAGCAACTTTACGGGAACCTAGAGAAGTGTGCATTCTTTCAGACAGAGGTGCAATATTTGGGCCACATCATTTCTGGGGAAGGTATCACAGTCAATCATTCCAAGATTTAGAGCTATCATGGATTGGCCATCACCCACTAGTGTGACCGAGGTGCATAGTTTCATGGGTTTGGCAGGATACTACAGGAGATTTGTTCAGGACTTTTCTCGGTTACGCACCCCATCACTTCCCTTCAGCAGAAAGGGAAGAGTTTTATGGTCAGATAGATGTGAGCAGGCCTTTAGGAAACTTCAAGGAAAGCCTCATGACAGCACCTATTCTTATAGTGCCAGACCCTCAGGGTGAGTTCTTCATTTGCATAGATGCTTCTTTGGCAGGACTAGGAGGTGTGTTGATGTAGGAGGGCCGAGTGGTTGCTTTTGAGTCTCACAAACTCAAGGATTATGAGCTCAATTATCCAACTCATGACCTTGAGCTTGCAACAGTTGTTCATGCCTTGGTGTGGTGGAGACATTTCCTTCTTGGCCAGAGATTTACACTCAGGACTGATCACTTGAGTCTTCGCCACCTCTTCATGTAGCCCAATCTCAATGCTCATCAACGGCGTTGGATGGAGTTGTCTTTGTGAGTATGACATGGAGATAGAGCATGTGAAGGGGAAGGAGAATGTTTTTGTAAATTCCTTGAGTAGACAGAGACATGTGGTTATGGCTACTTCAGTGGGTACATATTTGCGGAGTAGGATTTTGCAGTAACTTCCTCACGACAGCTTCTACCTTGTAGCCAGATCAGAGATTGAGTCTCAGAGGCCCCTTGAGGGGAGATTTGATGGATTTTCATTAGAGGCAGATGGTCTTCTTAGACATAGGGGTCAGATATATGTTCCTAGAGATGGAGGTTTGAGACATGATATTTTGACAAAGGCTCATCGTGCACCTTATTCATCCCATCCCGGGGTGAAGAAGATATATGCCAGCTTGAGACACCTGTACCATTTGAGGGGACTACAAAGAGACGTAGCTCAGTTTGTGTCATGTTATTTAGAGTGTCAGAAGGTGAAGGCATGAGCATCAACATCCAGCTGGCCTTCTCTTCCCTCATGCTATACCAGAGTGGAAATGGGACACCATTTCCATGGATTTCATAGTTGGGTTACCGACGTCAAGATACCACCATGACGCCATCATGGTCACGGTGGATAAATTGATGAAAGTGGCCCACTTTTGTCCAATGAAGACCACCTACATAGCTAGTGTAGTGGCACAAGTATACCTTGATGATATTTTTAGATTGCACAGGATTCCATGGAAGATCATTTGCGACCATGATCCCTTGTATACTTCTCACTTCTGAACTACCATGTAGTATGCTCTCGGGATTAATATCAACTTCAGTAAATGTTATCACCCTGAGATAGATGGAAAGATAGAGTGGGTGAATCAGATCTTGGAGGACATGCTTAGGATGTACATCATGGATCATTAGTCGAGGTGGGAGGAGTACTTGTATTTGGTGGAGTTTTCCTACAATAATAGTTTTCAGAGTTTGATAGGCATGGCTATTTTTCAGGAACTATATGGTAGAGAGTGCAGGACACCACTAAGTTGGGAAAGGTTGGAGGACAGGGTTTCTCTTGGGCCACCTTTACTACAAGATATGGAGCAGCAGGTTGTTATGATCAGGTAAAGATTACAAGAGGCTTAGGACAAGAGAAGAAGTATGTGGATCAGCATAGGACAAATCGTAGTTTTGAGGTGGGCATAAAGGTGTTTCTTCGTGTCAGACCTCATAAGATCCCTATCCATTACAGAAAAGGTTCTAAGCTTGCTCCTAGATTTTTGGGTCCCTTTGAGATCTTGGAGTGTATTGGTCATTTGGAATATCGTCTAACATTACCACCCATCTTGTCTGAGCATCCACAGATGTGTTTCATGTTTATTTACTTAGGAGGTATATTGCAGATCCTTTTCATGTGTCAGATTGGACCTCATTGCAGATACAGGATCAGGGACAGGTGATGGTGGAGTCCATCCGTATTTTAGAGTACAGGACCCTGGGCCTTTGAGGTAGAGATATTGACTAGGTTTGAGTCCAGTGGGATAGGTATAATGAGACTGTTGCTACATGTGAGGATGCTACATTGCTACGAGTCTAGTTTCCACACCTATTTCAGTGACTTCCAGGAGGAATTCGAGTCTAAGGGGAGGGGGATGTAGTGCCCACTTCCCTTTGACACTTATTATATTTTGATTGCTATTACTGTTGACTATATACATGGATATTATTGTATCATTTTGGATTAGCATGATGATTACATGATAGAGATACTTTGACTATTGATGGATTGCAATTCATAGTATGATTTGTGTGGATTTGTAGAGAGACATTTTATATTGATGATTATGTGTTGTCCAACATACTTATATATTTTTGACATTCAACATTCTCTTCATATTGAGTAGGATTTTAGTAGTTGAACTAATCTTGTGATCTTCTTGGTATTGATAGAATGTAGAATTGAGATGTTGTTGGAATTTTAAAATAATAACATTGTTAGTCTAGATGATGATTTAATTTACATATGGATGATTGTTGACTTGTATGCATATATTTTATCTTGGATGTTTTGATGTGGCCATGAGGCCAAAGGAGGTATTGTGTGATTTTGCAGGTAATTATATCACAAAAATCAAAGGGGGGTTGGAGACCAACCACATCGGAATACTAGATGGATACAACAATGGTCACCATGGCAACTTGTGTAATGTTGTTGTTTTGTTATTTGTTGTTAGGGGGTCCCCATGGGGGGGATGACCTCCAATTGTGACCAAGGGTTTGTGTGTAGTTCCTTTCCTTTCTTTTATTTAATTTTGGTGTATGTGATTTAATTTGTGATGTAATTCCCTTTTATCATTAATTGGTTTATGTGTCTTAATTAAGTGAACTAATCATGTTATTAAGCTAATTATGGATGTGACAAAAATGAGTCATTTATTAGAGTAGTTGGGTCTTTGGTTCTTGTGTTTATTAGTTGAGTGTATGTGATTTTGAGTGTTGTACACTCCACCATACTTGGGAAACTCGGATTTTGGCTTAAGGGCCATTTTTGGAGGCTTGTGGGACAAGTTAAACTTATCCCACACCTGTTAATTTCTTATACCAACCATATCTATGGGTTGGGGGCCAAAAATAGACCCCATTATGTGTTTTCTAAGGCAAAAGGTGATATTTAATTGGACTTTCTTACATGTGTTTAAATTCTATCCTTAAGGGGTGTGGGTTGGACTGGTGTGTGTAAGAGGTTTTCCATTCCTCTCAACCACCCATTTATTATTCTTTGGGGTATGGGTTTGACTTTGGTGATGTGGGATGGAGAAGAAATGATGTGGCATCCTACAAAGAGCCACATCACCCCCTCTCTTTTTTTCTATTTATTGAAATTTTTGGAAAGTATTGGGGGTTACTTGCTTGGTTTTGGCTTTCTCATTTTGGAATGCTTGCTTGTTGGAGTTGAAGATTGCTTGAAATTACTTGAGCTTGGAGGACTTTGGGAATTTCTTGTGAAGTGTCTTGTTTTGGCAAGCTAGGATCTTGCACCCTTGGTTTCTTATTTTTTCTTGTATGTTATGTGTTTAATGGATGCATTTTCTTGTTTAAAGTTGTTGGGTAGTGAAGTGGCTTTAGGTTGTGTTGAGATAGTGAAATGGGGATGAAATATTTTGGGAGGCATAATATATTCTTTAGGTATTTAGGAGGGAGTGGGTTGGGATGCCCCACCTTGTTCTTATTTTTTATTTTTTTTCATTGTGGGAGCCATAAGAGAGAGGGAGGCATAAGAGTGAGGAGGCATAAGAGACATATTTTTGTAGTTATAGGGAGGCATAAGAGATTTTGGGGTTGATTGTGTTTTGGAGGATTTTTGAGGTGGGCATCCAAACCCTTGGGAGGCACAAGGGTATCCCCATATTCCTTTCTCTACTTGGCTTGTTTTAGAGCCATTGTTTTGGGAAGTTGTTGTGCTTAAAAATGAGTGTTTTGTGGTTATTTTCTTGTGTGATTGTTTCTTGAAAGTAAGTGTGGAAGCATTGTATAGTTACCATGTGTTTTATCCATTCCTTATTTCCTTTTGGTTGGGGCTCGGGGGCTAATGAGGAGGATTTATTCTCCTCCTCATTGGAGTTTTGGTTGGGTGGAGAGTGTTGCCTCTCCCCATTTTTTGTTGTGATCAAGTGGAGAAAAGATGGAGCCTTGTTGGAGATTTGGAACTTGGAGTACTTGTAGAAGACTAAGAAATCCTTCATTATAGCTACCTTTTCTTGTAAAATTCCCACTTAAGGTGGAAGATTTATAGTATTGTATTGTAAGTAAAGTTGTATTGAACATTTTTTTATTAAGTTGAAATGTATTGTTGGAAAGAGAAACAATCTTAGTGTAACAAGTTCTTGGTATTATGGAAATGTGATTAAAGATAGAGGAAAACAACTTGCTTCACATTTTAGTGGGTTGTAGTCTCTCACATAGGTGTGTTGTTCCTATTTTAAAACTATGGGATATTTTGTTATTAATTGCTTGGTTGAATGGTTGTAAGCTTGCATTTTGTGAAAGAAGGAAATATTCATTCTTATTAAATTACTTGAAAGAGATAGGATAGAAAGTAGACTACATTTGTTCATTCTTTTGTATTGATTGAAGAAAGTTTAAAATCCATATGTGCTTATGGAAAAGTTTTTAAAAATTTCTTGATTTATTATTTTCTCAACAAATGAATTGTTTCCTTTTTATCAGAGAAAAGTAAATAAATTGCATGGTTACTATTAGACTTTAGCCTCATTTAATTGTATAAATTTATTATCAATTTATAAGGGAAATAAAAAAAAATTATATTTGCATCTCATAATTCCACCATCAAATTTTAAAGAAATTGTAATGGATGGGTTAAGGATTAGTGGGCATTGTGAATATATAAATATAATTATTTTCAATAGTAAATACTAATATTAAGTTATTAATGTTGTAGATTTATTTTGTTCACTATATAAAAATAATTTTAATATATGTATTATACTAATCTATTATATATCTATTGTGTGTGTGTGTGTGTGTGTGTGTGTGTGTGTGTGTGTGTGTGTGTGTGTGTGTGTGTGTGTGTGTGTGCGCGCGCGCGCGCGCAAGATAAAACATACCAAATAACATTCAAATAAAACAATTTTTTTATATGTTTTAAGGAGCTGTAATGTTATGGCCCTATGGGCTTAGAGTTGTTGTTTTTAAAATATTTGGTGGGGGGAGGATCGCTGACCCCACCGCCACCCGTTATTATAAGGAATGGGGGGTGGGGTTGGTGACCTTCCCCTTAATACTCTCTAAACAAATGAAACCCCATAGGGATAACCGCAGTTCCTTCTGCAGTCTAGATTTTTGTGTGGCGGCAAGTTTGTGTATTCTTTTTGCGGGCTAAACCCCATTCTTAACACACCCACACACATATAATAATCTTATTCCTATTTAGGGTTTAAATAAATAGTGTGGTTTGTTTTTTTAAAATAAAAAATATTAATATATGCTCTTGTATATATACACATATATATACCCATGTATATATATATTTGAGGTTTAAATAAATAGTGGTTTTTTTTTAAATAAAAAAATTAATATATTCTCTTATACATATATTGTAATGCCCACTTCCCTTCGACACTAAATGAACCATAATTATTATTTTTTCGAATTGTTATAATCATAAGCCTGACTGTTGTATTCTAGTTAGCATACAAATAAAATGTAGGACATCATGATTTCTATTGTGTTTTGGTTATTTTTATTACTTTGACTCCATGTCGTATTGTGGACCCTGATGGGCATCTAAGGATAATAAAATTAGCTAGAACGGTTACGTTGTCATAGATTGATTGTGATAGCATTACTCTTCGATATTGTTTTGTTTATTCTATCTCTGTGACTGGACACATAGACATCATTGCACAAGGTACCTGCAAATATTAATAAACAAACGATAGTAACACATTGTGATATGAAAATTGAAGGACAAACATCTCTAATCGAACTGATTTTCTTTTGAAAGACTTTCAGTATGAAATAAAATATGTGTTGTCAGTTTATATGTCTATTGATATTTCGAAGTATTTTCATATTGATCTTTATTATGATGTTCAAGGTTATTTTGTGATTCCTTTGATGTTGGAGAATTGGAAAATTTTGAACAAGTGAAATTATTGCTTAAGTTAGATCATTTAGTTGGTTTATGATCATAATTACAAATTGATGTATTCGCAAAATCGAAATGTTTAGAATTCGAGTAATTGTTGAAATAATTTTTCTTAGCAATAATAGTTATCATATTTGACGTTGAAATAGATATATAGATATAAGTGTTTTATTTATTCGATATTAATAATATGGCCATGAGGCCAGAAAGGTATCATGTGATTTTACAGGTAATTAATCCACACCAATAAACTATGGGGGGTAGGAGACCAACAACGAAGGAATGTGGGGTATTCGCAACAAGGGTCACCATGGCAACTAGTTTTTGTGGTGTGTGTCGTATTTTTTGTTAGGGGGGTTCCCATGGGGAGGTCAACCTCAAAATTTGACCAAGGTGTGTGTGTGTGTGTTCTTTTATTTTGTTTCCTATAATTTAATGTTAGTATGTGAAATTATTAGTGATGTGTTCTCCTTTTGTTAATCACTTGTTTCATGTCTAGATTAGTAAATTAATTAGTTTAATAAATTAATTAAGAATGGGTCAAAAGAATTTATTATTAGATTTGATAGCTCTTTGGGTTATGTGTTAAGTTGAGTGTTTAAGATCTTGTGTGTTGTATACTTCACCTCTCCTTTGAAATTCTTATTTGTCCGTAAGGGAAAATTTTGGAGGCTTGTGGGACAAGTTAAACTTGTCCCACACCTCTTAAATTACTATACCAACCCTACCTATGGGTTGGGTGGTAAAAATTAGACCCCATTATGTGTTTTGAGAAGAAAAATTGTAAGTTTTTATTGCACTTTCCTACATATATTTATTGTTAGTCCTTAAAGGGTGTGGGCTTAGATTGTGTGTATAAGTAAAATGTCATTTCTTCAACCACTTATTAATTATGATTTGGATTATGGTTTGGACTTGTGATGTGGAGTTGAGGATGAGTGATGTGGCATCCTACAAGGAGACACCTCACCCTCCTCTCCCCTATTCCTTTGTATGCATGTTTAATGGTTGTTTTCGGGGTTACTTGCTCATTTTATTTTTGGTTTTGGGGAATGGTTGAAATTTTGGAGAGCTTGCTGTAGAATGGATCTTGGATTGGATGGTGGTTGCTTAGGATTTTGAAAGGCTTGGAGCTTTTTGTGTATTGATACTCTTCATTTGTGAGGTAGATCTCTACCTTTGTTCTTACCTTGTTATTTTGTGGTGCTCTTATGTGTAAATGTTGATTGTTACTTTGGCTATGCTTGTTTGGAAATAGGTTTGTTCCTTAGGTTATGAGAGATATGGAAATGGGAGTAGAACTTGAGGGAGGCATAAGAGAAATGTTATTGGGATTTTAGGAGGGAGTTGGGTTGGAATTTCCACCTTGTTGATAAATATGTTTTGTATTTATATTTTTATTATCTTGAGGGAGGCATAAGAGCGAGGGAGGCATAAGAGTGGGTTGTTTTATCGAGGGAGGCATAAGAGTAGTGTATCTTCTTGGAGGGAGGCATAAGAGTGTTGTGTGTATTGTGATGGAAATTTTGGAGGTTCACAGGTGGACACCCAAGCCCTTGGGAGGCATAAGAACCCCCATGTTCCTTTCTCCTCTATGGCTTTAGAATGAATCCTTTGTGTTTTGAAATTTGTGGAATTGGTGTAATATTGGTATTGTGTTATTCCATTGATTGTATTGGTTTAATGTGTATGTGGAAGCCATTTTAAGTTGCCACAGTTGTCTAATTAACCATAAATTCTTCCTTGTTGGGGCTTGGGGGCCAATGAGGGACAATGCTTATCTCTCTCATTTGATATCTATGTTGGGTCGAGAGTGTTTCCTACCTCCCAATTTTGTTGTGTGTGTTAGTGCTCAAATTAGTCTCACCCTGTTTGTCATTGAAATTCCTTAGTTTGCGGCCTCTTTCATGTTTTCTATCTCCCTGTGTTGGTGCTTGAAAGAATATGTCCTCCATTTGGTTGCCATGATCAGTCCCTTCCTTGGTTGAGGATCACTTAAAGGTCCAGAATTTGTTTTTCATTTCTCTGTCCATCTGAAGGAGTCTGTAAATTGGGCGTAAAAATCAGGTTGTTCCTTTCCTTCCATTTTCTTTAGTCACATTTTGTTGTCCCTGTCATTTTTGTCCCAAATACCTGAGGAAACATGATTGGATGTAGCTCATAGGATCATATTTGAGCCTTATAACATTTCCAAATTCTCTGTCCTTGAAGAAAGATTTATTTCTGGGCTCAAATGGTGATTTTCCTACATTTTTGTGGTTTGACGGGTGATTTTTCCCTTTCAAACTTACATCTCTGCATCAATGTAAATGTGGACCTTTTTGGTTGGATGCGGCTCGGTGGGGCACTTTAAAAACTCTAAGGCTTGCTTCAACCCAAAACTTGTCCACGTGGAGGAACGACGCTCATTTGAAAATTCACCTTTTGGTTTGGCCTTGGAGTTTCGCCGGGGGGACACATGGAGGATTATGCTACTTTTCCTAGACTTAGACAAATTTTTCATATAGCCAGTACAATTTTGGTGGGCCATGGACACATGGAGGGCTAGCGCTCATTTGAGGATCCACCTCAGGGTCCCACCTTAACAATTGTGATAGGGAGACATGTGGAGGCTTCCGTAGGCTCCGCTTTGTACTTAAACTTTTCAAAGCAATTTTCTAAGGCCTGGGACACGTGGTGAGCCCGTGCTTGTTCAGGGTCTCCGCTCTTGGGCACCATCTTGAAGTTGCGCCATAAAGACACATGGAGGCTTCCACCAGGTCTTCCCATACTTAGAATTTTCAAGAAACTTTCTAAAGGCCTGGGACATGTGGAGGGACTGCACCTGTTTGGGGACTAGCCCCTAAGTTTTATTTTGAAGAAGCGCCAGGAGGACACTTGGAGGCTTCCGCTCACTCTGCCCTTTTAGTTGGACTTTTCAACGGCCAAAGAAAAATGTCTCGGACCCTAGACACATGGCACCTTCCACTGAACCTTCAACTTTTTTAACAGACTCTACCAGACTGAGACACGTGTTGAGCCCACTCTTGTTTGGGGTCTCTACTTTTGGGGACCATCTCAAAATGTGCCATTGAGACATGTGGAGGCTTCCACTGGCTCCTTTTTTCACCGAGACTTTTCAAAGGTCAAAATGGGTTTTTCTTGGGCCCAGGGTACGTGGAAGGCTCACGCTTGTTTGAGACTTGCCTCTGTGCTTCTCCTTTGCAGTTGCACCAAGGAAACATGTGGACGACTATGATATAAAGTGGAAAAGGGGCAGGATCAATGGTTGTTGTGCATTTCACCTATTTTTTCTGCCATTTTTGCTCCAAGACTCTTGGAGACATGAATACGCACTATTTTTCATCGTTCTTTGATGAAATTCTTTGTCGTCTCTGTCTAGTAAGGTGCCATTGAATGGATTTGAAACTTAAATTGTGAGTCCAAGGATTGTTAAGGTCAATATTTTGAAGTGGGAATTACTCAGGCACTTGAAAAAATGGGAATTACTAGAGGAAATGGATGCGGGGAAGAATTGCAGAGAAAGAGAGGGAAAAGGGATGAAATGATGAAAGTGTAAGTGCAAAAGGTGAAAAAGGCATGTTCCTTGAGAGTGAAAAAGGGATGACCTGTCATAGTCCAGCTATGCAGAGTCTCTAAAAAATGATTAAAAAGGGGATTTCTTGCATGACAAAATCAAAATGATTAAAAGGACTCCTAAAAAGTTGTGGCATGGCATCCTAGTCATTAGTCAAGGGCCCAAGAAATGTGATCAGTTCACAATTGGTCCACCTGGTAGATTTCATATTTGAATTTGTTAAATGTCATTGTTTGAAACAAATTGGTAACAAGAAAAGGTCCCTCGAATATTCTTCTCTTTTGGGGGAAAATTGAGTGAGAAAAATGTATAAATGCAATGAGAATACTCTTGTAAATGGTCAGAGTTTGAATTCCTAAGAGAAAAATTGAGAAAGTCATCTTCGTGAGAGACCAAAGCTGAGATAACCTGTTATTTTCTTCTGTGTTATATTTTCTATCATGTCAAGTTGGTTGCATATGTATAGCCATTGATGAGCACTGAGATTGCTCTGGAAGATTTCCCCTACTGATGAATCTAAGCAATTTTGAGATTAATTTGTGTCCAATCTCTAGCAATTTGTGTCTGCTTTGTTTCAGAATGTCTGTAAATAGTTTCTTTTGTTCCTATTGCAATCTTACATTGAAATTTTTGTGAAATCACACAGGATCTCATCCCTGTGATAGTCTAATGGTATTTGCAATTTCATTTCAAGAAGAGCCTTCATCTTGGATGAGATAAACAAATTTAAAATAAATTCACTGTCATTTGTTGATAAATATTGTCTGTAAGTCTTCAGGTGTACCTTAGGCGTGATTAATCAAAAACTTTAGTGTTTAATTGAGTCTTTCAATTTGAGCCTTCATGTTGGAGTCTCAAATATTATGTGAAAACATGTTGATCTGGGCCTCCATTAAAGCACACCTTTTGGTTGAAGGAACGTCTTAACTGTTCTGAATCTTTATGTTGTTGAAGTTGTTCATTGTTGTTAATTCCCTCCAAAGATCTGGTATAATCAACTTTATCCTACTTCATCTCCCACCAAAATCATTTAAAAACCATTGATCCACCCTGAACTACCCCTGTTTTCCCTGTGTATCAACAAAGGAACAAAATCTACTTGCAAAAATATGCAGAACAATCAGGATTTCTTAATGTCTTCAGTAACCTTAGCCTTGTGTTGAAAATATCTCCATCATTTAGAAGTGACAACTCTTAAGAGTTAAATCATGGAGCATTGACCATATTTTCCCAAGGTTCTCTTCATAGAATTTGTGCAAAAGAAGGATATCTCCATCTCCTTCATCAAACAGAGGTTACATTAAGGGTCCTCTCACCCTAGTCAAAGAGGCATGGCCTAAAGTAGTGAGGAAAGGTCAAATCCTCTTAAAGGTGTTATCCATCTCTCCAAAAATCTGAGTAACAAAGGGTTAGTTAGATCTCATCCCTGGCTACAAAATGACACACACTATGATCTATCTACCTCTAAGCTCCCTGTCAAATCTGTGTTGCTACTCGGCTTGAAAAGGAGAACGAATTTGGATACCAACACTCATGGCGCCATTTCCGGGGAACTGATTTAGGTTGCTGGGAACTGATTTATGTTGCCAAGACTAATTTTTTGATTTTTTTCCAGTTCGTATCCATTTGGCCCTTCAACAACACTCGTGGCATTGTTTCCGAGGACTCTTTGAAGTATTTGAACAAAGGTGTATGCATACAGACCCTGGTAATGCTTTTTACAAATTTTAAAGTAAAAATACATTGTTTAAACATCATTATTTGTTCAGATCTGTAAGAATTGTTCAAAGTTGTGAGTTCTGAGTGCAATATTTCTAGCTTATACAGTTATTGCACTAAGATTTGTATCATCATTGATAAATTTGGGTAAAAGAAGAGTAGATCTTGTAAGCTTTGCATGAATCTAGTATTGATAGACATTTGATAGGTATTTCATAGTGCATTTGCACAAACTAAGGTGAAAATCCTTAGTGGTGACTCCGTGTTGTTTAAATTCTTTATAAATACCAGTGTCTTAACATATATCAAGTGAGATTTGTCATTAATATCTGCAAAGATGGAAGGAAGAAGATATTTCTTCGCCAAGGACCCTAGTAGAAGGTTGTTTCAAGAGCTGGGAAAGTCTAATTCAGAAGGAAGAAGAATTTGGAAGGTTGTTGGAGATCAAGCATCAAGAAAAGAGATCTCCATTGGTGAAATTGATCATCCTATGATTGAAGATTGTAGTACTTCCTCAAGTGCTTCTGAATCAGGTAGCCTCTTTTTTGAATTAAATTCTCCATCTGGAGAGGGTCCATCATCTGTATTTGAAACATTTTCTTCTCAATCTGCCCCTGTATTTTCAAAATCTAATAGAGTTTTCCAAGAGACAGAGCCTTTAGAGGGCAGTCATTCTAAAAATTGTATCCCTTTACCACACAGACCCCTCACTCCTCATCATTTTGTTTCTCTTGTAAGATCACCTCCTCAGAATAATATGGCTCAGCCTCCACCCAGACCTCCATTTTTCGTTAATACTTTTGGTCCCATCAGTTTTAGAGGTATGGTTGGCTATCCAAATGTTGTGCCATAGGATGTAAGAAACATATTGCCTAAGTTTCAAGGAAATAATGCAATAACTGGTGATCAACACTTGAAACTCTTTGTCAATATGATGGAGGATTTCAAAATAGAGTTTGAAGATGTATACATTAAATTATTTATCCATACTCTAGAAGAAGATGCAAGGGAATGGTATAAATCTATGCCAGATAATTCCATTGACTCCTGGACAGAGATGAAGAATGCTTTTAGAATGCAGTATGGTGATAAAACAGACCCTAGGTTTCTTTTATCAGAGTTTGAAAATATAAAAAAGAATCCTAATGAATCAGTGCATGATTTCAACACTAGATTTAACAAAACATTGAGAAGACTTCCTGTTAATTTGAGGCCATGTGATGAATCATGTCTGATAAAGTATTCAGATGCATTTGATAAGAAAGTTGCTTACTATTTGAGGGATAAGAACCCTGGGACTTTGAGGTAGGCCTTTACCATGGCTCTACAAATTGAGAACAACATCAAAGTAGTTAGAAAACCTCCTAAGAGGGAGGGTGTTAAATTGATCAACCCTGAAAAGCCTCAATCAAGTAAGGTTTTGGATCTTCAGGAAGTTGTAAGGACTTTGGCCAGGGCTGTCAAAGAAATCTCTTACAAGATTGGCCAGGGCAGAAAAAGGAATTGGACAAGGTTCTCAGGGTCAGCATAGGCAACAAGGACAAGATAGACTTGCAAATCATCCTAGAAATGATCAGAGGTTTGATGACAGAGGTAAAGGACCCATGGGAGCTAGACAACCCCAAGCTAGGGAGAATAGAGTAGTGCCTGATCCTCTAAATGCCATAGTTATTGTTGTTGAAGAGACAAATCAAATGGATTGGTGTGACAAATGCTTCTTACCCCACCCGCCATGTGAAGTAGATCAACAAAGTTGAAGAAGCTGATGATGATGATAACACTGATGATGATGCATGCATGGTGGATTCCTCTACGAGTTCACAGCAGGGAGAAACCTCAACTGAGGTGATGAGTGCCAGAACTGCTAAATATTTTGGGATTGCATTCACTAGGTATTACCTCTTCCTCCCACTCATACTTCTAGAAATAGATATGGTACAAGATTTTTGAACTTCCTAATAATTATTTTGAGTACCTAAGAGCTCTAATGATTGAGAATTATGATGGAGGGATACCTTCTGAGGAGGATAGAAAGTTGTTAATGAATGTTGTGGTTGGCCATGAAAAATAATATAATACCAGGAGTAGGGTTGTCAAAGGGGTAGGGCCTCAAGCCAAACCAAAAATTCCAGTGCTTACCAGTATCCCAAAAGAGACTCCAAAGAAAGATACATCTGGAAAAGGCCTTGTTGTCTCAAGTAGAACTTGTGTCCCTCCCTATGCTCAGGCTGTAAAAAACCTTATGCCATCAGATGAATTTGTAAACCTTCCTCCTAACACTGCATTACCCAAATATGTTCCTTGTGACATAGCCCAAATCTTGAGTCAGATCAAGATTTCTGTTCCTATTGTTGAATTGCTTAGAATCCCTGAGCATAGGAACAGAGCATTCAAATATTTGGGGTTTAGAGAAGAAAAAGTCACCCAAGGCAGAAATGTTGAGACTCCTCCTACCATTTCAGAGTTGAAAAAACCCCAAGTACTGGAGGAACTAGGTGAACCACCTGAAGTTTACTTGGGAACATCTTTGGTTGAGTCTCAATTAAATGTTGATCCATTTTTTACAACACTGATTATTAAAGACAGACTGCTGCACAATTGTATGTTTGATTCCGGAGCATCATGCAATGTTATGCCTTTGGAAGTCATGAATGAATTGAACATTAAAGTGACAACAACTTATGGCAAGTGTACTGCAATGGATTCTAGAGAGGTGCCTATTGTAGGATGTGTAAAAGGTTTGGTGGTACAACTTGCAGCTTATCCAGGTAAGAACTTGAAACTTGATGTTGTTGTCGTTGATTTCCCTATCAAATGGGGCATGTTGTTATCAAGAAAGTGGGCTACAAGTGTTGGTGGAAATGTTCAGATGGACATGTCTTATGCCACCATACCAATTGAGGGAAACCTTGTGAAGTTACCTAGTGAAAAGAAGATGTTATATCTTATTGAGGACCCCAACAATGCTTCTTATGAAGTATTGCATGCAGATATTGATATTGATAACTCTGTGAGTTATGTTGCTTTCAAGGAATATGAAATTGATCAATGAAGGTATCATGAGCAAGATGATTTTCCTAAGACTTTGATGTTTGATGCAGCCTCGAAAGATGTTAGAAAACTTGACCCAGGCACAAAGGATAATCCTGAAGAAATGTGGTTAGATAACGACTTGGATGGAAAAGAGAGGCAATCATATGACCAGTTGTTAAAAACATATCAGAACTACTTAGCATGGTCATATCCAGAATGGCAGGCACTTGAAGTTTTTCCTTGATTGTTTTCTTTGAATCAGGATGCTCTCCATTGTACAGTGTATAGTTCTTTGTTTTCATTTTGCTTTTGTTTTTTGTTTGTCCTGGTCCTAGGTGACCTGGTTTTGCTAGTTTCTTGGTTCATTTTTAGGAGGATGGTTATGGTTGTTCTTCTCTGCAAGCTTATTCTTTGACTCCATTGCCCAATGGTCTATTTTTGGCACTTGGTCTGCTATTTGTTCTTGTAGCACTCACAGGGAGTGCCCATCCCTGAGTCGGAGCTGATGTTGGTGCTCAAATTAGTCTCACCCCATTTGTTCATTAAAATTCCTCAGTTTTTGGCCTCTGTCATGTTTTCTATCTCCTTGTATTGGTGCTTGAAGACTCTGTCCTCCATTTGGTTGCCATGATCAGTCCCTTCCTTGGTCGAGGATCACTTAAAGGTCCATAATTTTTTTTCGTTTCTCTGTCCATCTGAAGGAGTCTGTAAATTGGGCGTAAAACTCAGGTTGTTCCTTTCCTTCCATTTTCCGCAGTCACGTTTTGTTGTCCCTATCATTTTTGTCCCAAATACCTGAGGAAACATGATTAGATGTAGTTTGGAGGATCATATTTGAGCCTTATAACATTTCCAAATTCTCTGTCCTTGAGGAAAGACTCATTTATGGGCTCAAATGGTGATTTTATTACATTTTACGATTTGACGGGTGTAATTTTCTTAGTCAAATTTACATCTCAACATCAGTGGAAACATGGCCCTTTTTTGTTGGATGCGGCTCGGTGGGGCACTCTAAAAAACTCTAAGGCTCGCTTCAACCCAAAACTTGTCCACGTGGAGGAACAATACTCATTTGAAAATTCACCTTTTGGTTTGGCCTTAGAGTTGCGTCGGGGGGACACGTGGATGTTTCTACTACTTTTCCAAGACTTAGAAAAAAATTTCATGCAACTGGTACAGTTTTAGAGGACCATGGACATGTGGTCAACTGGTGCTCATTTGAAGATCCACCTCAAGGTCCCACCTTAACAATTGCGACAGGGAGACACGTAGAGGCTTCTACCAGGCTCTACTTTGTACTTAAACTTTTCAAAGTAATTTTCTAAGGCCTGGGACACGTGGTGAGCCCGCGCTTGTTCAGGGTCTCCACTCTTGGGCACCATCTTGAAGTTGTGCCATGAAGACACGTGGAGGCTTCTGTTGGGTCTTCCCATACTTTGAATTTTCAAGCAACTTTCTAAAGGCCTGAGACACGTGGAGGAACTGTGTCTGTTTGGGGACTGACCCCTAATTTTTATTTTGAAGAAGCGCCAAGAGGAAACTTGGAGGCTTCCGCTCACTCTGCCCTTTGCTTGGAATTTTCAATGGCCAAAGGAGACTGTCTAGGACCCTAGACACATGGTACCTTCCACTGAACCTTCAACTTTTTAATAGAATTTTCCAGACTGAGACACGTGTTAAAGTCGTGCTTGTTGAGGGTCTCTAATTTTTGGGACCATCTCGAAATGTTCCATTGAGACACGAGGAGGCTTCTGCTAGCTCGTTTTTTCACCGAGACATTTTAAAGCTCAAAAGGCATTTTTCTTGGGCCCAGGGTACGTGGAAGGATCGCGCTTGTTTGGGACTTGCCTATGTGCTTCTCTTTTGTAGTTGTAAAGGAAACACGTGGATGGCTATGATATAAAGTGGAAAAGGGGCAGGATCAATGGTTTCTGTGCATTTCACTTGCTTTTCTCCCATTTTTTCTCCAAGACTCCTCGAGACGTGAATACACATTATTTTTCATCGTTCTTTGATGAAATTATTTTTCGTCTCTATCTGTAAGGTGCCTTTGAATGGATTTGAAACTTAAATTGCGAGTCCAAGGATTGTTAAGCTCGATTTTGAAGTTGGAGTTGCTAAGGTACTTGAAAAAATGGGAATTACCATAGAGAAAATGGATGCGGGGCAGAAATTGCAGAGGAAAGAGAGGGAAAAGGGATAAAATGATGAAAGTGCAGGTGTAAAAGATGAAAAAGGTGTTGCCTCGAGAGAAAAAAATATTACCTGTCATGCCCAGCTATGCAGAGTCTCCGAAAAATGATTAAAAAAAGGGATTTCTCGCATGATAGAATCAAAATGATTAAAGGGACTCTCGAAAAGTTGTGGCATGACATCCTAGTCATTAGTCGAGGGCCCAAGAAACGTGATCAGTTCACAATTGGTCCACCTGGTAGATTTTGGATCTGAATTTGTTAAACGTTGATGTCTGAAACAAATTGGTAACAAGAAAAGGTCCCTCGAATATTCTTCTCTTTTGGGGGGAAAATTGAGTGAGAAAAATGTATAAATGCAATGAGAATACTCTTGCAAATGGTCAGAGTTTGAATTCCTAAGAGAAAATTTGAGAAATCCATCTTCGTGAGAGACCAAAGCCAAGATAACCTATTATTTTCTTCTGTGTTATATTTTCTATCGTGTCAAGTTGGTTGCATATGTATAGCCATTGACGAGCACTGAGATTTCTCTGGAGGCTTTCCCCTACTAATGAATCTAAGCAATTTTGAAATTAATTTGTGTCCAATCTCTAGCAATTTGTGTCTGCTTTATTTCAGAATGTCTGCAAATAGTTTCTTTCATTCCTATTGCAATCTTACATTGAAATTTTTGTGAAATCACACAGGATCTCATCCCTGTGACAGTCTAATGGTATTTGCAATTTCATTTCAAGAAGATCCTTCATCTTGGATGAGATAAACAAATTTAAAATCAATTCACTGTCATTTGTTGATAAAGATTGTCTGTAAGTCTTCGGGTGTACCTTAGGCGTGATTAATCAGAAACTTTAGTGTTTAATTGAGTCTTTCAATTTAAGCCTTCGTGTTGGAGTCTCAAAGATTATGTGAAAACGTGTTGATCTGGGCCTCCATTGAAGCACACCTTCTGGTTGAAGGAACGTCTTAACTATTCTGAAGCTTTCTGTTGAATTTGTTCATTGTTGTGAAGTCCCTCTGAAGATCTGGTATAATCAAATTTATCATGCTTCATCTCCCACCAAAATAATTTAAAAACCATTAATCCACCCTGAACTACCCCTGTTTTCCTTGTGTATCAACAAAGGAACAAAATCTACTTGCAAAAATATGCAGAACAATCAGGATTTCTTAATGTCTTCAGTAACCTTAGCCTTGTGTTGAAAGTATCTCCATCATTTAGAAGTGACAACTCTTAAGAGTTAAATCATGGAGCATTGACCGTATTTTCCCAAGGTTCTCTTCATAGAATTTGTGCAAAAGAAGGATATCTCCATCTCCTTCATCAAACAAAGGTTACACTAAGGGTCCTCTCACCCTGGTTGAAGAGGCATGACCTAAAGTAGTGAGGACAGGTCAAATACTCTTAAAGATGTTATTCATCTCTCCACAAATATGAGTAACAAAGGGCTAGTTAGATCTCATCCCCAACTACAAAACGACACACACTATGATCTATCTGCCTCTAAGCTCCCTATCAAATCTGCATTTCTGATTGGCTTGAAAAGGAGAATGAATTTGTTTAATATTCTCTCATTTAAATGATGTATAAGAGGGAAAATATGGAATTGATTTTATAGTATAATTCCCCCCTTGTTGCAATAGGATTTGAATTAAGAAAATGGATGAACCACAATTGATTTTACCTTTAAAATTGTTTTATAACGAAAAGGAGTGTGGTAGATTATTAAGTTTGAAAAATACACAATTGGACACTATTATAATTGCTTGGGTGTGTTTAAATCTTATACGTAAAATCCTACATTTGCAATGTCTAATCCTCTACTCTTTTTTTTTGGTAATCCCCTAATTACAATGGGAAAACTAAACTAATAAATATATCTATAAATTAATGTTATATAATTGTTACACTTTGATTACTTCCAAATTCTATAATAGAATTATATTAATACTATTATTAAAGATATATATATATATATATATATATATATATATATATATATATATATGCATAAAAAAAAAAATTAGCTTTAAACCCTATATACTCGGCTTAGTGTTTTTTAAAGGTAATAAATTTAAAAAAAGGGTCTCTTAACCTTATGGCCGTAGCCACTCCTTTGCACAGTAATTGTTTAATAAGAAAATGGTTGGGGTTAGGGGCGCCGATCCAAGCATATGGGTTTGGGGTGGGGTCAGTACCCCTCCCCCTATAAGAAATTTAAATCACCCCACTAATATTAAAACATACGCCCCTTCCCCAATGTATAGCCTCTACCATAATTCCAAACCCTTCCCTCCTTTTCTTTGTTAATCGATTTACTTTTACTTGCAAGCGGTCTTAACCTCGGCCATTAATAATTATTTCGATGCTTCTTTTATTGTCGGTCTGTGTCGAGTTTTCCGTGGCTGTGAGTACTTTTAATCTCTCACTTAATATATATATATATATATATATATATATATATATATATACATATATATATATTAAGTGAGAGATTAAAAGTACTCATACATATATATATAGGATCTTATACTTCGGGTAAAATTAAAATAAAATAAAACTGTATAAATATATATTGTTGTGTTGAAATAAACCAGCGAATGTTTTCAGGTATTTAAGGTGTAATAAAAAAAAATAAACAAATATTGTTCTCATATTATTTCTATGGATTTTCAGGGATTATCCAAATGGGTATACTCACAAACTATCCACCTCGAATATGCAAGTAGAATACTTCTAATGAATAAATACAAAAGAGGAAACTATACCCACAAAATGCAAATGAATGGATTTTTGTTTTAAGCATGAAGTTTCTTCGAGGAGAGCTTCCATGCCTCCAATGGCCTCCATGGTTTTACCTTCTCCTCCCCTCTCCCTTAACTTGCAAGTGAAAACATGAAAAATGAGAGAATAGGTCTAAGAAAAGAATATATGAGAACCCATAAGGATTTCTAGGGTTGCTTTTGCCAAACCTAAATGTAAGCATTGAGAAATATTAGATCTAAGGGTGTAGGATGAACCCTACATCACTTAAGTGATGGGGAATTCTACATGGGAATGTAATAAATAAAAGATGTGTGTGTTTTTTCAATGGGTCCTAAGGGGTTAGATTGAGTTGAGCACTTGCCCCATTAGAATAATAATCTTATTATAAATTACATGTATTTAACAAAGCAAGGTTATTATCCTAGTATGATTTAATATAAGTTTGTTTTGTACCTTAAATAGGATAATGGGAGTTACATTTTTTTAAAAAAAGCAAATGAAGATTATTTAAATAAAATTTTAGAAAACTTGTTGGCGAAAGAATTAAAACGTAATATTCATTTTGAAAATTGAGGCAGTCTTAAGTAATTGATGGTTGTTTTCCACTACCAATTAATAGTTCAAAATTTTTGTAATATGCATTTTATTAAAATACGAGCTAAGGCCTTGGAACCATTCAAAAAAAATTATTTCATAATTTTTCATGTCTCGCTATCGGGTTTCTCGTTAGTTCTTGTTTGGAAAAATGTTCGTGTTACACTTGGTATTAGATTAGTGGGTTCAACGCTTGAACCTTGGGCCGACTTTGAAACCCGAAAACTAGTTAATAGAATTTAAACTACCCTGATTAAAATAATAATAAAATAATAAATTTATTTGAATTGTTGCACTCTCTTAGTGGCATTGTGTTGAAACTGGGTAACTATAAATGTTAAATAAGATTGACATTCTTGCAAACTTCTAGTGTATCAGGAGCTTGGTTCCCTAGCTAAGATTTTGTTTAATGAGTCCTAACTCTTTCTGTGGTCGTATGATGCGATAAACCCTTTGAGACTCTTCCTCGTTAGAATGATAAATTATATGGTGTAGTTCTTGTGGTTGGACATTGGTGATTGTGTTCAGGGGTCAGGTAGAGTAAATTAGAATTTGTTTAGTCGTCTAGAGCTCCCCTTTTTCCTTCAGTGATTATACGAGTTAGTTTTGGTTACCGATTTGGAAACTTAATCCCCGTGTGAGTAAGTGGATATTAGGTCTTGGTGTTACTTCTGATCCAACTTTGCATATGCTTTATTAGAATAGAGCTCGAGGTATAGCACCCCTAATGGAGGCCATGAAGCGCTGTAAAGTGATTGTGATGTTGACTTTCTGTATTTTATATATTCATAAATTATTGCTACGTTATTAAGGACCAACATCTTATCTTATGATTGGATTGAGAAGCTCTGAGGCTCTTTTATTTATTTGTATTTTTGCGAGAATTTTATGACATTGCTATGTGGCTACTTAGCCACTTTCCTTGATTGCCAATATTTCTTAGATTTTAGTTTGACTGGTAACTCAGAGGTCATTTATCTATTGGCTACTTAGCTAAATGTTACATGATTCCATCTTGCATGTTGTTGAGTTAGTTCTACGCTGGTTGTATTATGACATTTTATCGTATGGGGGTACACCCTAGGTGCCTGGAATGTTTTCTTAGGTGCTTTAAGTTATGCCTTGGTTTGGAAGGATGGAACCTTGAGTGTGTGTAGGATCTTGGAGATGTTAGCATAATTTAGCATAGGCATATTTATTACATTTTATTGCATTGTCTTTTATTTAATAATGTGCAACATGTGCACTCTAGTCTAGTGACTTGCATTCAATATTGTTATGTTGGATAACATTCAATATTGGTATTAGTAGTAATTACATGTGCATGTGAGATGGGTCTTATCATCTTGTAGTTGGTGTCTGCGAGGGTGTCATGTCTATCCATATGAGGATGTCTAATATCTATAAATATTATAGCTCTTGCATTGTAATGTACTATGATTTCATGATCAATAATATTTGTGAGGCTTCCGTCCCTCTTTGGTCATTGCAATCTTATTTTATTCTATCATTTGGTATCTAAGCTATACCATTATTATCAGGAGAGTTCTTTGTGTAGTGCGATCTAGTTGGAAATTTTTAGCGATGGTAGTGATGCTCCTAAAACCTGGTAAGAGCTTTTATCCTCATCAAAGTAGATGTATTTGGTTATGGGTTTATGGAATATGTTAGGATCAGATTGAATTTTGGTTGACTATGGATGTTAGTGGAAAAGTTTTTATGTAGTAGTGACATTTTATCACTTGCATGCTAATTTGTATAATGGTTTCCTTGTTTCATCTTAGAAAGTATTGACTTGTGGATTATATGCATCTTGGTAATTATGGTTATATTTGATCCCATTCGGGCAATGTATTTAATTAGGTGCACTTTATTTGATCTCAATGACCTATAAATAAGTCTACCCCTATCTTAACCATTTAGATTGTTATGAATAACATTTTATGTGACATATTAATGTTTGGGTTACGTAGAGACACTTATGGATTCTTCTGGGCCTTTTGGACCTTTCTCTTAGATATGTTAGTTTGGGTAGATCTTAATATTTTAATCTCGATAGTGCTTATATTGCGCTTCTCCTTTTAAAACTACAAATCTTTGGTCAGTAAAGTCCATGTTTGGGTAGATTAGTTTATTTGTCCTATTGCATTTGATGTCTTCCAATGAGAAATGTGGTGTCCTTGGAGTAAAATTTTTCTTGTCATATTGTTGCTTGGTTGGTGGTATCTTTTGGAAGTATGGGTGTTGTTTGTAAACTCTCCTTGTCTTATTATGTGAACAAAATTTTGAGTCTAAACAACAAACCTTGTTAAACCTCTTAAATTCGTAAAAGTAAATATGCCTCTTTAATGGTTCTTTCCTTCGTAACTTCTTTGAGGCCTGTGGAGACCCACTTAGAGTGTTTAGTGATGCTTTTAATTATTTGGTTAACTCTTTAAATATTGGTGTGACTCATGTTGGTGGATAGATTCCTAGTTCTTACAAGATTAATGATGTGTTTGTTATGTTGAATATCTCTTGTTCCATTAGAATTAAAAATGCGATATGTTGAGATATCTCTTATTCTGATAAAAGTAATAATGTGATATGGTTGAATCTTCCTTCTCATTAAGACCTATTTGGTAAAATGATTAAATTGAGCATAATAAAACTCTAATTGAGGAGATTGGACTTTTAAACCTAACAAGTAAACTCCAACATTAGAAAAAAAATGGTCCTTTCTATAAACTTGGTAGGTTAATAGAAGAAATAAAACTATCTGAAAAAATTAAATAGAAAGGGAACGTTGTCTATTTATCTTCCCTAGAAGTAAAATAAATAGTTTTCCACCTATAAAGAATGGTGAGATATCATGCCAACTTGAATGGTGCTCCTTATAACACAAATATCTGATGTCACAATAGAAGGGAAATATTAATTAAGAACACTTTTAAGAATAATGCTTAGAAAAATAAACTATAAATTTTGACTTAATGGTTGGTTTGTTGAATGAGTAAAATGTATGTGTATTGAGTGTAATGTCTAATTAAACCTTTATTTCTGCCACCTACCTGGATTTGTGAAACACCTTATTGATAGTGATGTGTTATAGTTGTGTACTACTCCCTTGTTCATAGATTTATGTACTTTTTCCTCGTAAGAAATTTGGGGTCCTTGTACCCTTGTTGCCTCGTAACTCGATGAGTGTGAATTTTTCCTTTTAGGAGTAGGACTTATCTCTTGTTTTTAAGAAAATCACCCTCCTTGTGTGCTTATTTAGTCCTTGGTGACCTAGGTTATTATAATTTTTATGGAACATATGTTAAGGATATGAAATAATTTTGTGAGGTCCCCTTTTCTTTTCTTCTTCTTCTCTTGAGACACCCTGATTTATTTTTCCCCTTTTATCATTGGGAGAGGAAAGTGCAAGTTGTTTTCGTAAGCTATTACTCGCATATTGGTGTGATGCACCTCTTGATTGTAGTTAGACCCCCTCTTGCTAATTGTTCTCCTCTCTATCTTCCTCGAGTTCTCTTTGGTGTTAGGATTTATGCATGTGCTCTCCTTATGACTATTTCAAGCATGTGATTCTTGTATTGGTATGCTAGTTGCTAGTGGAGATATGTGCTAAGAATTTTCACCTTTAAATTTGGTTACTGTTGTGTGTTCAATTTTTTTAAGGTGTAAAATCCGACTATAGGAAACCTTGTGGTCATGACTTTTCTTAGTATTACCATGAAAATTTGATTGTACCCTCTCGGGTTTTCTAAGTGCTTTCCACGAATATTTTTTCTTAATTGTATTTTTTTTGGCTAATTTAAGGGTCCTTCCTTCTTGTCAAACCTGATATTGTGTGATCTCAAAATTGTGAGACCTTTGAGTAGACTTGTTTCTCATACAAATTTTGGTCATGGTTAAGTTGCTAGCCTTATCTAAATAATGAACTTGGAAGCATAACTCAACCTTAGTGGAAACATCAACTTTTGTTATTATATTAAGTTGTATCCATGGAAAAATATGTGGTCATATCGATATTCATGAAACTCTCCTTGTTATTCCTTTACTCAGTGGTTATTCTTGAAACTCTTTTGACCTCTTCATGTTTTGATGTTATGTGTTGTATCCTGGTTGATCACGTAGAGCTACTCTTTAGAATTAAATGTTCACAACCTTAAATGAAAAAAGGCTAGAATTCACCCCTTTCAATTTCCCTTCTTCTTGTAAAATTACATTGGACCAATCGTGGGTTTTGTTGACCCAAACTTGTTGAAGCAAAGGAATTCCACAAAGAGTGCAATCCTATTTCTTTTGCATAATTTCCTACCCATTTCTCTGTGACTTCAGGGAGGAAGTGAAGTCTAAGGGGAGGGGGATGTAATGCCCACTTCCCTTCGACATTAAATTAACCATAATTATCTTTTATGAATTTTTATAATCATAATCATGACTGTTGTATTCTAGTTAGGATGTAAATAAAATGTGCGGACATCAAGATTTCTATTGTGTTTTGGTTATTGTTACTACTTTGACTCCATCTTGTACTGGGGACCCAGATGGGCATCTAAGGATAAGACAATTAGCTAGAACAATTACGTTGTCATAGATTGATTGTGATAGCATTACTTTTCAATATTGTTTTGTTTAATCTACCTCTGTGACGGGATGCATAGACATAATTGCACAAGGTACCTGGAAATATTAATAAACAAATGATAATAACACATTATGATATGAAAATTGAAGGATAGACATCTCTAATTGAACTGATTAACTTTTGATAGACTTTCAGTATGGAAGAAAATATGTGTTGTCAGTTTATATGTATGTTGATATTTCGAAGTATTTTTGTATAAATCTTTACTATGATGTTCAAGGTTATTTTTTGATTCCTTTGATGTTGGCGAATTAGAAAATTTTAAACAAGTGAAATTATTGCTTAAGTTAGATGACCTAGTTGGTTTATGATCGTAATTGCAAACTGATGTATTAACGAAATTGAAATGTTGAGAATTCGAGTAATTGTTGAAATACTTGGTCTTAACAATAATAGTTATCATATTTGACGTTGAAATTGATATGTAGATATAAGCATTTTATTTGTTCAACATTACTAATATGGCCATGAGGCTAGAAAGATATCATGTGATTTTGCAGGTAATTAATCCACAACAATAAACTATAGGGGGGTAGGATACCAACAACGAAGGAATATGGGGTATTGGCAACAAGGGTCACCATAGCAACTAGTTTTTGTGGTGTGTGTCTTGTTTGTTGTTAGGGGGGTTCCCATGGGGGGGAAAACCTCCAGATGTGACCAAGGGGTATGTGTGTTCTTTTATTTTGTTTCCTTTAATTTAATTTTAGTATTTGAAATTATTAGTGACGTGTTCTCCTTTTGTTAATCACTTGTTTCATGTCTAGATTAGTAAGTTAATTAGGTTAATAAATTAATTAAGAATAGGTCAAAAGAATTTATTATTGGATTTTATAGCTCTTTGGGTTAAGTGTTAAGTTGAGTGCTTAAGATCTTGAGTGTTGTACACTCCAACTCTCATTTGTCCTTAAGGGAAAATTTTTGAGGCTTGTGGGACAAGTTAAACTTGTCCCATAGCTCTTAAATTACTATATAAACCCTACCTATGGGTTGGGGGGTCAAAATAAGACCCCATTATGTGTTTTGGGAAGACAAATTGTAATATTTTATTACAGTTTCTTACATATATTTATTGTTATTCCTTAGAGGGTGTGGGCTTAGATTGTGTGTATAAGTAAAATGTCATTTCTTCAACCACTTATTAATTATGCTTTGGAGTATGGGTTGGACTTGTGATGTGGAGTTGAGGATGAGTGATGTGGCATCCTACATGGATCCACCTCACCCTCCTCTCCCTTTTTCCTTTATATGCATGTTTAATGGTATTTTTGGGGGTTACTTGCTCATTTTATTTGTGGTTTTTGGGGAATGCTTGCAATTTTGGAGAGCTTGCTTGAGAATGGAGCTTGGAGTGGATGGTGGTTGCTTAGGATTTTGGAAGGCTTGGAGCTTGTTGTGTATTGATACTCTTCATTTGTGAGGTAGATCTCCACCTTTGTTCTTACCTTTTTATTTTGTGGTGCTCTTATGTGTAGATGTTGATTGTTACTTTGGTTATGCTTGTTTGGAAATAGGATTTTTCATTAGGTTGTGGGAGATATTGAAATAGGGGTAGAACTTGACAGAGGCATAAGAGAAATGTTATTGGGATTTTAGGAGGGAGTTGGGTTGGGATGTCAATCTTCCTTATAAATATGTTTTGTATTTATCTTGTTATTATCTTGAGGGAGGCATAAGAGTGGGTTGATTTATTGAGGGGGGTATAAGAGTAGTGTATCTTATTGGAGGGAGGCATAATAGTGTTGTGTGTATTGTGATGGAAATTTTAGAGGCTCATAGGTGGACACCCAAGCCCTTTGGAGGTATAAGAAGAACCCACATGTTACTTTCTCCTATATGGATTTAGTATGAAGTCTTTGTGTTTTGAAATTTGTGGAATTGATGTAATATTTGTATTATTATATTACATTGACTATATTGGTTTAATGTGTATGTGGAAGCCATTTTGAGTTTCCATGGTTGTCTAAATAATCCTCATTGATTCCTTTTTGGGTCTTAGGGGCCAATGAGGGAGAAGGCTTCTCTCTCTCATTGGTTGTCTTGGTTGGGTGGAGAGTGTTTCCTACCCCCCCCCCCCCCCCCCCCCATTTTGTTGTGTGCATGGATTGATGAAGATGGAGAGAAATGGACGAAGTGCTCTTGATGGAGGAAGACATGTAAAGTCACATCTTGTGTTATTATGTTTCTTCTACTTGTAAATTGTATCAATAGTTTATTGAATGTAATCTCCTTCATTCTTGGAAATGGCTTATTATGACATGTATTCCTTTATCAACATGGGAACCTTGTAACCATTTATAAATGCAAATAAATATCCTCTAAGTATGTATGCATTTTAGGTTGAATGAAAATGGAGTATTGCTTATTTTAGCACTAGTGGAAATCTGGTTTGGAGGAGTTAAACTTCATTTGGGTATGTTTAATATTCTCTCATTTAAATGATGTATAAAAGGGAATATAGGGAATTTATTTTATAGTATAATTAACCCCTTGTGGCAATAGGATTTGAATTAATAAAATGGATGAACCACAATTGATTTTACCTTTAAAATTATTTTATAACAAAAAGGAGTGTGATAGATTATTAAGTTTGAAAAATACACAATTGGACAGTATTATAATTGCTTTGGTGTGTTTAAATATTATACATAAAATCCTACATTTGCAATGTCTAATCCTCCACACTCTTTTTTTTTGTAATCCCCTAATTACAATGGGAAAACTAAAGTAGTAAGCATATGTATAGATTAATGTTATATAATTGTTACACTTTGATTAGTTCAGAATTCTATAATAGAATTATATTAATCATATTATTAAAGATTTATATATATATGCATAAAAAATAAAATTTAGCTTTAAACCTTATATACTCAGCTTAGTGGTTTTTAAAGGTAATAAATTAAAAAAAGGGTCTCTTAACCTTATGGCCGCAACCAATCCTTTGCACAATAATTGTTTAATAAAAAATTGGTTGGGGGGGGAGGGGCACCGACCCCACCCCCAAGCCATGTAATTGTATATGGGTTGGGGAAGGGGTCAACGCCCCTCCCCCTACAAGAAATTTAAACCACCCCACAAATATTAAAACATACGCCCCTTCCGCATGTCGAGCCTTTACCATAATTCCAAACCCTTCCCTCATTTTCTCTGTTAATCGATTTACTTTTACTTGTAAGCGGCCTTAATCTAGACCATTAATAATTATTTCTTCTCTTCTTTTACAGTTGGCCTATGCCGATTTTTCCACGGCTGTGAGTAATTTTCATCTCTCACTCAATATATATATATATATATATATATATATATATATATATTTAATATGGGATATTATACTTCGGGTAAAATTAAAATAAAATAAAACTGCATAAATATATATTATTGTATTGAAATTAACCCCCGAATATTTTTAGGTATTTAAGGTTGAATAAATTAAAATATAAACAAACATTGTTCTCATACTATTTCTATGGAGTTTCAGGTATTACCCAAATGGGTATACTCACAAAGTATCCACCTCAAATCTACAATTAGAATACTTCCAATGAATAAATACAAAAGAGGAAACTATACCCATAAAGGGAAAATGAATGGATCTTTGTTTTAAGCATGAAGTTTCTTCGAGGAGAGCTTTGATGTGTCCAATCGCCTCCATGGCTTTACCTTCACCTCCCCTCTCCCTTAACCAGCAAGTGAAAACATGAAAAATGAGAGAATAGGTCTAAGAAAATAATATATGAGAACCCGTAAGGATTTCTAGGGTTGCTTTTTCCAAACCTAAATCTAAGGGTTGAGAAATATTAGATCTCAGGGTGTAGGATGAACCTTAAGTCACTTAAGTGATGGGGTATTTTAAGTGGGAATGTAATAAATAAAATATGTGTGTGTTTTGTCAATGGGGCCTAAGTGGTTAGATTGAGTTGAGCAATTTCCCCATGAGAATAATGATCTTATTATAAATTACATATATTTAACAAAGCAATTTTTTGATATAAGTTTTTTTTGTACCTTAAATAGGATTATGGGAGTTACGTTTCATTTTAAAAGCCAATGAAGATTATTTAAATAATATTTTTTAAAACTTGTTGGCGAAAGAATGAAAATGTAATATCAATTTTGAAAATTGAGGCAATATTAAGTAATCAATAATTGTTTTCCATTTCCAATTAATAGTTTAATTTTTTTCCTAATCTAAATTTCATTAAAATATGATCTAAGGCCTTGGAACCTTTCAAAAAAAAATTATTCCATAATTTTTCATGTCTCACTATTGGGTTTCTCGTGAGTTCTTATTTGGAAAAATGTGGGCGTTACACCTGGTATCGGAGCCGTGTGTTCAACGCTTGGACCTTGGGCTGACTTTGAAACCCCTAAACCAGTTAATATAATTTGAACTACCCTGATTAAAATAATAATAAAGTAATAAATTTGTTTGAATTGTTGTACTCGCCTAGTGGCATTGTGTCAAAACTGGGTAACTGTAAATGTTAACAAGTTTGATATTCTTGTGAACTTCTAGTGTATCAGGAGCTCGGTTCCGTAGCTAAGATGTTTTTTAATGAGTACTAACTCTTTCTTTGGTCGTATGATGCGATAAAACCTTTGAGACTCTTCCTCGTTGGAATGATAAATTGTATGGTGTAGTTCTTATGGTTGGACATTGGTGATTGTGTTCAGGGGTCAGGTAGAGTAAATTAGAATTTTTTTAGTCGTCTAGAGATCCCATTTTTGCTTCAGTGATTATATGAGTTAGTTTTGGTTGCCGTTTTGGCGACTTAATCCCCGTGTGAGTAAGTGGATTTTAGGTCTTGGTGTTGTTTTTGATCCAACTTTGCGTATGCATTATTAGAATAGAGCTCGAGGTATAGTACCCCTATTGATGGCCATGAGAGGCTGTGAATTGATTGTGATGTTGACTTTCTATATTTCATATATTCATAACTTGGTGCTATTTTATTACGGACCAATATCTTATCTTATGATTGGATTGAGAAGCTTTGTGGATCTTTTAGTTATTTATATTTTTAAGAGAAATTTTAGACATTGCAATGCAGCTAATTAGCCACTTTCCTTGATTGCCAATATTTCTTGGATTTTACTTTGACTGGTGAGTCAGAGCTCATTTATTTGTTAGCTACTTAGCTAAACGTTACATGATTCCTTCTTGCATGTTGTTGAGGTGGTTATACGCTGGTTTTATTGTGACATTTTTTCATATGGGGGTACACCCTAGGTGCTTGGAATGTCTTCTTAGGTGCTTTAAGTTATCCCTTGGTTTGGAAGGACATAACCTTGAGTGTGTGCAGGATCTTGGAGAGTTTGTTGTGTAGTACAGTCTAGTTGGAAATTGTTAACGGTGGTAGTGATGTTCCTGTAACTTGGCAAGATATTTTATCCTCGTCAAAGTAGATGTGTTTGGTTATGGGTTTATGGATTATGTTAGGATCGGATTGAATTTTGGTTGACTATGGATGTTAGTGGAAAAAATTTTGTTTGGTAGTGACATTTTATCACTGGCATGCTAATTCGTATCATGGTTTACTTATTTCATCTTAGAAAGTATTGACTTGTGGATTGTATGCATATTGGTAATTATGGTTATGTTTGAGCCCATTTGGGTAATGTATTTAATTAGGTGTGCTTACTTTGATCTCAATGACCTATAAATAATTCTACCCCTGTCTTAACCATTTAAATTGCTACAAATAACATTTTAGGACCTATTAATGTTTGGGTTACATAGAGACACTTGTGGATTCTTCTGGGCCTTTTGGACCTTTCTCTTAGATATGTTATTTTGGTAGATCCTAATATTTTAATCTCGATAGTGCTTATATTGTGCTTCTCCTTTGAAAACTACAACTCTTTGTCATAAATTCCATGTTTGGGTAGATTAGTTTATTGTCCTATTGCATTTGATGTCTTCTAATGAGAAATGTGGTGTCCTTGGAGTAAAATTTTACCTTGTCATCTTGTTTCTTGGTTGGTGGTATCTTTTGGAAGTATGGGTGTTGTTTGTAAACTCTCCTTGTCTTATTATGTGAACAAAAAATTGAGTCTAAACAACAAACATTGTTAAAACTCTTAAATTCGTAAAAGTAAATATGCCCCTTTAATGGTTCTTTCCTTCATAACTTCTTTGGGGCCTGTGGAGATCCACCTAGATTGTTTAGTGATGCTTTTAATTATTTGGTTAACTCTTTAAATATTGGTGTGACTCATGTTGGTGGATAGATTCCTAGTTCTTACAAGATTAATGATGTGTTTGTTATGTTGAATATCTCTTGTTCCATTAGAATTAAAAATGCGATATGTTGAGATATCTCTTATTCTGATAAAAGTAATAATGTGATATGGTTGAATCTTCCTTCTCATTAAGACCTATTTGGTAAAATGATTAAATTGAGCATAATAAAACTCTAATTGAGGAGATTGGACTTTTAAACCTAACAAGTAAACTCCAACATTAGAAAAAAAATGGTCCTTTCTATAAACTTGGTAGGTTAATAGAAGAAATAAAACTATCTGAAAAAATTAAATAGAAAGGGAACGTTGTCTATTTATCTTCCCTAGAAGTAAAATAAATAGTTTTCCACCTATAAAGAATGGTGAGATATCATGCCAACTTGAATGGTGCTCCTTATAACACAAATATCTGATGTCACAATAGAAGGGAAATATTAATTAAGAAAAATTGTAATGTATAATTGAACCTTTCTTTCTACCGCCTACCTAAATTTGTGAAACACCTTTTTGATAGTAATGTGTTCTAGTTGTGTAGTACTCCTTTTTTCATAGATTTATGTACTTTTACCTTTTAAGAGTTTTGGGGTCCTTGTACCCTTGTTACCTTGTAACTCAATGAATATTAGTTATGACCTTTTAGGAGAAGGCCTTATCTCTTGTTTTAAAAAAAATAAACCTCCTTGTGTGCTTATTTAGTCCTTGGTTACCTAGGTTATTGTAATTTTAAGGCAACATATGTTAAGGATATGAAATAATTTTGGGAGGTCCCCTTTTCTTTTCTTCTTATTCTATCGAGACACCTTGTTGTTGTTTGCACCTTTTGTCATTGGGAGAGGAAAGTGCAAGTTATTTTTGTAAGCTATTACTTGCATATTGGTGTGATGCACATCTGGATTGTAGACGAACCCCCTCTTTCTAATTTTCCTCCTCTCTATCTTCCTTGAGTGCTCTTTGGTTTACGATTTATGCATGTGCTCTCCTTATGAGTATTTCGAGATTGGGTAGGATTTAGTATAAAAAAATTCCTTTGTGTCATAGTGAATGGTGCTTCTTGTATTGGTATGCTAGTTGCTAGTGGAGATATGTGCTAAGCGTTGTCACCTTTAAATTTGGCTAGTTTTGTGTGTTCGATTTTTTTTACAGGGTAAAATCATACTATAGGAGACCTTGTGTTCATGAATTTTCTTAATATTACCATGAAAATTTGATTGTACCCTCTCGTTTTATCTAAGTGCTTTCCATGAATAGTTTTTCTTAATTGTAAATGTTTTGGCTAATTTAAGGGTCCTTCCTTCTTGTCAAACCCCATATTGTGTGATCTCAAAATTGTGAGACCTTTAAGTAGACGTGTTTCCCGTATAAATTTTGGTCATGGTTAAGTTGCTAACCTCATCTAAGTAACATAATTTGAAGTATAGCTCAACCTTAGTGGAAACCTCAACTTTTTTTATTATAGTTAGTTGTATCCATGGAAAACTATGTGGTCATATCGATATTCATGAAACTCTCCTTGTTATTCCTTTACTTGGTGGTTATTCTTGAGACTCTTTTGACCTCTTCATGTTTTGATGTTATGTGTTGTATCCCTGTTGATCACCTAGAGCAACTGTTTAGAATTAAATGTTCATAGCCTTAAATGAAGAAATGTTATAACTCACCCCTTTCAATCTCCCTTCTTCTTGTAAAATTGCATTGGACCAAAAGTGGGTTCTATTGACCCACACTTGTTGAAGTAGAGGAATTCCACAAAGGCTGTGATACTATTTGTTTTACATTATTTCCTACCTATTTCTTTGTGACTTCTGAGAGGAAGTCAATTCTAAGGAGAGGGAGATGTAATGCCCACTTCCCTTTGACACTAAATGAACCATAATTATCTTTTCCGAATTGTTATAATCATAAGCCCAACTGTTGTATTCTATTTAGCATGCAAATAAAAGGTGTAAACATCAGGATTTTTATTGTGTTTTTGTTGTTGTTATTAATTTGACTCTATGTCATACTAGGGACCCTGGTAAGCATATAAGGATAAGATAATTAGCTAGAATGGTTACGTTGTCATATATTGATTGTGATAGCATTACTCTTAGATATTGTTTTATTTATTCTACCTCTATGACTGGATGCATAGACATCATTGCACAAGGTACCTAGAAATATTAATAAACAAATGATAGTAACATATTGTGATATGAAAATTGAAGGATAGACATCTCTAATCGAACTAATTAAATTTTGATAGACTTTCAATATGGAAGAAAAGATGTGTTGTCAGTTTATATGTATGTTGATATTTCGAAGTATTTTTGTATTGATCTTTATTAGGATGTTAAAGGTTTTTTTGTGATTCCTTTGATGTTGGAGAATTGGGAAATTTTGAACAAGTGAAAGTATTGCTTAAGTTAGATGATGTAGTTGGTTTATGATCATAATTGCAAACTGATGTATTAATGAAATCGAAATGTTGAGAATTGAAGTAATTGTTGAAATACTTGGTCTTAGCAATAATAGTTATAATATTTGATGTTGAAATTAATATGTAGATATAAGCATTTTATTTGTTCAATATTAATAATATGGCCATGAGGCCAGAAAGGTATTGTGTGATTTTACAGGTAATTAATCCACAACAATAAACTACAAGGGGGTAGGAGACCAACAACGAAGGAATGTGGGGTATTGGAAACAAGGGTCAGCATGTAAACTAGTGTTTGTGGTGTGTGTAGACACCTAAAATATTCTTAGACTTAGAATTTCATCCAATCCATTCAATTAACGACACTTCATTAATTCTCCATAGTTCACTCCACTCTCAGATGTCCATTTCTGACACCTTCTCAGTTGTATTCTTCCCATATTCAGCTTATTTGGCTAATGTCTCTCTTATTAGCTAAATATTCCTCCTTTTGACCATTCAAAACATCCCTAGTTCTCTCTAGACCACTTCTATTGGCTTTGTAGGCTATCTATCAGTCAAAATTGGTTATCCATACCCCTCCCAATTCTCAATGAGTCTTGTTATCCAAAATTCACCCTCAAGGTAATTTTGATAACATGCATCAAATTATTTAGTCCTGAGCAAGTAGATTGATTCAAGGCTTGAAATCGTGTTTTTGGGGGCCCCTCGGCCTTTTTCTAACTCTCCCATCCAAGAAGAAATCCCAACAAATTAGAAAAAAGACAAAAAATGCAAAAAAAAGGTTGCAGGATTGTTTTAAAGAATTTTGGGTTTGAAGGGTTCGGGTCATACCAAGGTTTGTCATACTAAGCTTGGGGCCGAAATACAAAGAAAATTGGCTAAGTTGGACATTTTTGTCCCAGGCGGTCCACGGGACAGTTGGGACGTCGGGGGCGTGAGGGACGTGAAAAGCCGAATCGGCCGAAAGCAAGGAAAATCGTCAACTTTTTTGTTTCGCGCGGTTTTGGGGACAGCCGGGACAAAAGTACACGTGGGACGTGAATCGGCCGATTTGCCGACAGACAGTCCATTTTGGTAGCTCAGAGATATTTGTCCCAGGCAGTCCGGGACAGTTGGGACAAAAGTACGCGAGGGACGCGAAAAGGTGAAAAAGCCGCAAATAGGAACAAGGAAGCCCGAATCGGCCGAAGCAGGAGATTTTCATCCGGGACAGCTGGGAAAAAAGTACGCGCAGGACACGAGGACACGAAAAGCCGAATCGGCTGAAGGCAAAGAAGAAAAGTCAATGTTTGACCCGTGAAACTTCAAACGGCCATAACTTTTGACTCCGAGCTCCGATTTTCACAAAATTGGACTTTCTGGAATGAGCACGACATCCTCTACGCCACATATTCAATGAGAGTAGATATATTTAATTAAAAGAAACATATTTGGCTCCAATCAGTTAATGCTCATTCCCGTCAAATGACAGAAAACGCCTGCCAAACCCAAAATAGCTGCCCGCACTCAGAAGGCCATAACTTTTGCATTTCTCAACGAAATCACACAAAATTGGTACTGTTGGAATCGTGGCTCCAATCCTGACACACAGAAATCAATAAATTCTAGATTTGATGAGATATATATAGATAATTTTTTATAAAACGTGGCCAGGTTCATAACAGTGTTTTATTTGGTAGTTGGGAGTGTAATTAAGAGGCATGGTTATCATTCTTTCTCTACTGCAGCACCTGGAACACTATCGGGAGCCTTTTGCAAGTAATATATAATCATTTTACTCCATTTAATGCCTCTTATAAGTGGTTGAAGGACAGATTTCAGGATTTCCATTTTCCCTTCTCTTTCCCTTCTCTTTTTTTCTATAAATTGGAGCGTTGTTGGGCTCATTGTAAGAGGGAGGTAGTTTTGTAGCAAAGCTCTGCCAAAATTGATTTGTGAAGCCAATGTGTTGCAGGACCTTGTTGTGGACTCCTTGCATGGTGATCTAGGCCCTTATCTTGTAACCGATTGAACTATGCATACCAGGAAGCAATAAAATACAAGTTTGTGGATGTATCTTCCCCTGCTGTGTTTTCTTGCATTCTTCTTGCCCCTTCAACCTTGATTACAAGAATATTGTGTCTATTATTATGTTCTTTCAAGGATCCATTATCATTGTGTATGTTTGAAATATTGTTGTAAAATGCATTTTGCTAGATTATGGAGAACTGTCATCACCTCTTCTAGTGTGCACTTTGTTTCTATATTTCACGCATTTGAAGACTACTCTCACACCCTCCTTTTCTGGTGTATCACCGCTTTAGTGTAGGCTTTCATTTTATGCATTCTCTCTCCTTGGTCCCTTGGAAATTTAGGTTAGAATAGTTAGTTTCCCCTGCATTAGAGTAGATTGTGGCAGGTGGTTTAGGAGCAAGAACCAAATTTCTCTGGAGGTCTATTTCAAGTAGCAAGTCCCACAACTTGGAGATAGTAACCATGTTATCCAATCACACCATGAGTTCAAATATATGCACTTGTATAAACCATAGAAGGGTGCTGTGATTCGGTGATAACAAGTCTATAATCAATTGCTAATCAAGTTAAAATAGCCTAATCCTAGCTTAACTAAGCCTAAAGCATATTTATCCTAATGTAATCTAAAAGTGCTTTTTGAGCTTTAGTCCCACATGCACCCAAAGTTCAAACTCTTCCATTTGGAAAACTATAAATACAAGGCTAAGACTACCCATTCAACTTACAACTTCACTCGCAAGTCCTTCTCTCTCACATTTGGATATATTGGCATTAGACCTCATTTGCATTAGCCAAGCTAATAGGCATTTGATAGTAGCTATCCCCCGTTGGTGAAGCTCTTCCATATTGCATCCATAACTTCATAGTAGGTTAGTGGGAGCGTATCTAACTTGGTCTTGTAGCCATCTTAGAGAGACCTCTTCACCTCCATTGAAGTAAACAACACATTTAATTTGGTTGCTTAGAATCTAACTAGGTTCATTTTTATGAAGCTTTAATGGAGTAGAGAGTAGTATATATGCTAGGGTTTGAATATTTGTTTCAAATTTATATATGCATAGATAGTTTCTTGTTTAGCTCTTATCTCATGGTGCATGGATGAGTAAAGAAAAGCTTTGAGGTTCTTTTGCCTCATTCCATAGCTTGTGTAACTTTCCATTGCACACATCTAGCACGCCAGGGTGGGACACTTTTTCCATCCTCCATTAACGGAGTCACTTTGAAGATTTTTGTTTTAGTTTCTAATGTTTTTTAGTTTTAATCTTTCTAGATTAGTTTCAAGCTTTCTAGATTATTTTTTCAAAGTTTTTTAGATTAGTTTAAAGTTTTTGATTTCACTAACCTTTCTTGTATTAATGTCTAAAATCAAGTTTCATAACTAGTTAAGCTACATTTTTCTTGTTTTTGTGCTCTTTGCAGGATCAAAGGAGGTCAAGTACTACCAAAATTGAACCAATTCGATAAAATTTTGATATTTTTGAGATTATTTTTTAAAAATCCCGTGTTTTTAGCCACCTACAGGAAAGGGAGTGCACATACCATTATGTGTGCACAGGTACAACTTTGATTGTCATTTTTTGACAGAGGCATGCATGTGCCAAATCAGTGGGTGCAGGCACCAAATCTAGGGTGTAGGTACACAAATAGTGGCGTAGGTACATAAACAGTGGTGCAGGTACACTAACAGTGGTACATGCATCATTAGCAGTACTTTGGAGGCCATAACTTTTGCTCCCGAACTCAAAACGACTCTATTTTTGTTGTGTTAGAAAGGTATTGAAGTGAACTATTCAATGAAATCATAAAATAAGGATTTTGACTTATTAAAAATTTATGGTTTACATTATTAGGTAAATAGTCATTTTCTAACGTATCTTAAAGTTCAAAAAAGTGTTTTCTTGGCTATTCTAACACTTTGAAATATTTTTGTAGCACTAATAAGTTATTTGCAGGGTTATTTTGGTTTTATTTTTGACTAACTTAGTTAAGTGTTTCCTTTCTTAGCTTGAGCAAGGTTTGTAACGTGTGTATGCTCTCTCCTCGCGCCTTTAAAAGTGATCTTGGAGATCAAAAAAACTTGCACAACTTTGTATCATATGTTAAAAACACTTGTTTTAAAAGATAAAGTAATTTTTATGTGATTTATTAAGAATCTTCACACTGCGTATGCTCTTCCTTTGTGCCTTTTGGCGATCTTAGGAATCAAAAGCAAGGTGTAAATTCCCTTTATTGATATTAATTTGCAATGAAAAATTACTAAACTCGTTGTCTAAAGGACCTAACACTTGTCAAAGAAAGGCATCAAAGAGAAAACATAAACCTGCTAATACACATGTTTCTTGCAAGCTACCAAATGGTGTGCTACTTAAAACCACATTAAGTTAGGAAAGATAAAAAACATATGATATTCAAAACATTGTATTGCAGGTTTCAGAAAAGGGTACGTCCATCTCCACTCAGCTGGAACATAACCCTTTTGGCATAACGCCTTAAGATACAACAATGGGGGTGGTTCCAGGAACCCCAAAGTAGTCCATGCAAGAGGGAACCTTGTGGATAAAATAGGAAGTGCTCCACACTACCTACTTGACTAGTGATTCCTTTGTGAGCTAGCGTACAAGTTATCCCTATGCAACCCTTTTAAGTACACGATGGATGTATTTATTACCCATTGTGCTTGAAGGGGGAAAAGCCGAGATACTCCTAAACTAGTCAGTGTGAATTTTTGGGTAAATCACCTCACTTGTGGACAAATTTGTAACACCTAGGATGAGAGAACCACCTAGGAAAATATAGTTTGGCCAGGAGCCCACTTTTACCATTCTAAAATTTGAACCATCTTTTCACCGTGAAACATGTGACACGTTACTTTATCTTAGTTTTTCACTTGCCTTAGGGTGAGGTGAAACTCTTTCAAAGTGAAGCCAACATTTTTCATCCCCATTTTGATCTACTTCCTTCACATTCTTTTGACACTTTTTTGATCAAAAGAAGGGTGACTACCTTTGTGTTACTAATCAATTTCTTCTGCCACTTTTTTTTCATTTACACCCATCCATGTTTGTGGTTGGGTAAGTTAAACATCTAAAGTGTGCGGACGCATATTTATTATCATTGGTAGCCTTTTTGATCTTGATATCCATGTCAGGATTGTCATTATAGTCAATATTTATTCATCATTTTATTTCCCTTTGACATGTTACCTCATTTTCATTGTCTCGTCATAATTAAGATACTTATGTCATGTTTCTCGTAAACATGATCTAAGTGTCCACATTGTGGCGTTATGCTGCCCATGTTTTAACACATCCTTAGTATACTTTGACTTAGTTTGATTTCAAACATTGTCCCAAATATTGAAAGGTGTCACTTACTTTGTTTGCATCATTTCGATACCACTTTGACACTAATATGTCACTTCTCTGCGAAGCTTGATAGACGTGTCTAATTGGTGTGGTTATATGGCTTACATTTGTAAACCTCACCCTTTTAACATTTAGGTCTTGTTGGTTGTTGAACTTGTCGTGGTATCCTTTGATTGAGAGTTGCATCTACCCTTTGTCAATATTTACGCCTTGTTCATTTTGAGCTTGACAAAATATTGACATTGTGTTGATCACCTTTGCATCGAAATTTACACACGCATTTTCATATGGTGTATTTCCTTGTTGATTGGATTTGTGTTTCACACTTGCATGATTGTTCCTTATGATTATTCATTTAGAAAACTTATTTTCTAGGACAATCCCTTTTTATCTCATTGATATTACATCATCATGATGTCTATTTTCCTTAGACCTTCTTTGAAAAATCAGGCACACATATCAATACTTATGAAATGTCTAGCTAGTTGTCCTTATGCTACCCAAATCAACATGTCACTTCCTTCCCTTTGAAGGAGTTCCATCACACTATCTAGATCTAGAAATTTGTGCTTAAAATAGTGCCAAAAATGACTAACTATCACACGGTTCCCCAAACTTACGAAAATATGGAACCTAGGTTTAGCAATTCAAATCAAAATATTCCCATTACAAATAAACCTCATTTGATTCTTCATGCTAGAGAGCCCATACAGATAACTCGTTCCCCACCTTCATCTCATAGTCAGTGGTATGATTTGGACGCTTCTGATCCAAATTATTATTCGAGTTCCCCCTACTCTTCTTCTAATTCTAATCCAAAGATTTCATCTTCCTCTAAGGATTCCAATCCAAATATTTCCTTTGACTCTTATGATGATTCGGATCCAAACTACTATTCAGATCTAAACTACTATTTGATTTCATCTAATTCGACTCCTAAGTTATCTAATGTGACTCCTATGTCATGGTCCTCCCTATCTTCGTAGGAACCTCTTCATCATACATTTAATATGACTCCTACATCACGGTCCTCCATTTCTTCATAGGACCCCTTTTATTAGTCGCCTCAACGACGTCTTCTTCCATTAAAGATACATGTGACTCCAAATCGCTCCAATCAGACATCTAAAATAATTCTTGAATCACAGTCCTCTCTTTCTTTGCAGGACCCTTGTTATTATTCATCTGATGTGATTCTTGAATCACGGTCCTCCCCTTCTTTGCAAGACCTTCTTCATCAATCACCCAAATAAGTATTCATTCTTTTAAGATTCGTGTGACTCAAAGTCCTTCGAGTCAAAATTCTGAATCGACCCATGCATCGTAATCTATAGACTTTGGACTTAACCCTAGTAGTTTACAGATGATATACCATCGTATAGGTAGGTCCACACCACCTTCTTCTACTCCTGAGACATCTAGCTACACATCTTCTTCGTCCCTCAGATCATCTTCTTTTATCAATCATCATCAAACATATTTTAAGTCTTCAACACCAAGTGAACCTCTTTCTTCCAATCAACCCCTAGTGGTCAATCAACAACTCATACTAATTGATCTCTTTCATAACGAAGAAACAATCAGGGCATTTATAGGGGCATACGAAGATATCCCTTTAGCATATTGAAAGAAAGGATTCTCTTTAGACTTTGATGCGTCTGCATATTGTGAGGAAAATGTTGATTCCTTTTATCAAGAAATGAAGGAAGAGCCTCATATCATGTAACTTTATCCTCGGCTTATTCTTCCATCTTCACATTATTCATTATGTGATGAAACTCCTTGGTCTTGCATTAATCCATGGCCTATCTTCTCATCACCCAATAACTCTTTGTCTATCATAATTCCTCAATCACAATCTCTTATGGGTTCAATGCCAAGTAGCCCTTCATCTTCATCTAGGTGTGGGTCACCTTCTAGTAGCCCTCCCTCTACTATTTGTGGGACATTTTCAAGTAGTCCACTATTTTCTATTCTTGGGGCACGTCTAACTAGGCCTTTATCTTCTATGTATGGATCACCCTTGGGTAGTCCATCATCTTCTATTCTTGGGGCACATCCAACTAGCCCCTTATCTTCTATGTATGGATCACCCTCAGGTAGTCCATCATCTTCTATTCTTGGGGCACGTCTAAGTAGCCCCTTATCTTCTATGTATAGATCACCCCTGGGTAGTCCATCATCTTCTATTCTTGGGGGCAAGTCCAACTAGTCCCTTGTCTTCTAGGTATGGATCACCCCCAGGTAGTCCATCATCTTCTATTCTTGGGCCACATCCTAGTAGCCCATTATCTTACATCTATGGGTCATGTTCTAGTAGCCCTTCTTCTTCTATTCTTGGGCCACATCCTAGTAGCCCTTTGTCTTCTATCTATGGGTCACGTCCTAGTAGCCCTTCTTCTTCTATTCTTGGGACACATCCTGGAAGCCCTTCATCATCTTCTATCAGTAGCTCACCTCCTAGTAGCCCATCCTCTTCAATTCTTGGACCATATCTGTTTCATCCATCACATATTTCTTCTATCAATGGTTGGTGCAAGCCCATGGTCATTTCTCACATCAGTTCTAAACATCCACGTTCACTTTCTTCTCCTTCTTAGGATCATACAAGTCACGTGTTAGCTTATAAGAAACCAAAATAGTTTCTTACTCAAGCTCAGGTCAAAACTTCCAAGAGCTCAAAATCCCCCAATAACTTGAACAATATCAAAGTTATAAATCAAGCACAATTCAAGAATGCACATCAATGTAACCATCAAGTTTGGTGTAAAGTGTGTAAACCTCTGGATGGGGAATCCAATCTCCCACATACAAAATCCATGTGTCAAGATAAATCGCAGTCATTTGTTGAGTATGAGTTCACCTTGATCATCAAGATCAGAGATAACATGACGCTTGATAAACAAACAAACCTAGTCTCCCTTATCAAGGAAGTAGCAGACATCGTTGTTAGATCTTACCACATAGAGTGACTTTGTTGGTCCTAACCTCCTAAAGCTATCAAAAAGATAAAAAATTATAAAAAACAATTCAAAAATATAAAAAACATTGAGAAAACACAAGAAAAATCAACTGTACAATGATCAAACATTGCAATCAGGCATTTACGTACACATGGATGTTTCTTTCTTCCCTTCCTTGTTATTCTTCTGCAAGTATTCCTTCCATTTTCATCCCTTCGGTGATATTTTAGTTAGCTTATTCACAAACATTTTGAGAAATTTATCTCTATGGTATCTGTTTGACCCTGGTCTTTTATCACCATGGTAAATTAAAGAACGACTGACCTCTTAGAGATCCTATCACATTCAACATCTAATAAACTTCTTGTGAAGAAATATTGGACATATTTATTGACACTAGCCAATGTCATCATCACAATCACCTCCACCTCCTTCCATCAAGTCATTAGTGGTTCTTAACCCCTTGTCAAACAAGAGAGATGAAATAAGTTTTCAGAAAGAAAAATAATCAAAATCAATCAAAAATCAAAAGCTAAAAGCAAAAGGAAAATTGATATATTACTCTCTCTTGGGGTATTTCCAATAATCTCTATAGGGGATATGGACGCTTGAAGGGCAGTAGAGAAATGTTGTGATTAGAATCAAATGCATCTCCGTCAGGGCTATGGATGTTTGGCTGGCAGTGGAGAAATGTACAACTATCCTTCCATTCTTCATTCAAAAATCACCTTTCAAAATCAATCATTCCTACACATTGGCTAGGGTATTTTCACTTTTTGTCTATTAAATCTTCACTTCAAGAGGTAATAAACTCCACATGCACACACTGGATCTCTATGAGCAGGCAGGATTGGTATGTTACCAAGTGTCTCATTTTGGACCTTGTTCACACTGTTACTCTAGTTCATATCTTATCTCACGATTTGTGCCTTTAGCTAATCACTTCTTCATCGAGAGGCTTATGAGCTACATTCATATCATTCCCATCATTCTTCTAATTCATTCAGAACATCCATATGTATAAGATTTTTTTTTTCCATGTTTTCAGACATCTTTGTCCCCTTTCACAAAAAACAATCTTCTCCTTCCTTTCTATCATGTACTTTTAGGCCAACTTACACTGGGGGCATCCTTGCTCCTTCCTAACACTTCATTGGTTTACGTTCATCATAATCATGTTGAACCTATCCATAATGGCCTTGGGTCCCGCTTCTTCCTATGAAGAATTTGCCCTTGAATACTCCCACCTAATCATTGGGGAATTTTTGCATCTTCACCTTTCTCATACGCACATTGCCTTATACCCTTGTACATCCCATCTATCACTAGGGGAATCCATGCTTCCTTGTCTTGCTGTACATAGTTTCAGAAAACTTTCAAAATCATCAAAAATATTCAAATATGTTAGAAAAATCATCAAAAACATTCAAATATGTTAGAAAAATCACAAAAAAACATTCAAATATATTAAAAAAATTAAAACATTCAAATATGTTTCAGAAAACTTCTAAAAATTGAAAATCATCCAACAAGATATTGCTCTTTGGTTCTCACTTGTTCATGTGTGTGACTCGTGGATCATCTTGATCTACCTCCATCAACAAAAGTTAGGCTGCTTACTTCGTCTATACTCTGGGGCACAACGAGTTGTCTAGTACTGTTTCGTAGTGCACATTGCTTTTTCATCGGACCGAATTGTCCTCCATTTTCCCTTTGCATGTATCTTTGTTTGGGGCACCATCATGAACCCTTTTCGTTAATTCACACAGGTTATAATTGGAGCTCGATAACAAAAACCTTACATTATGTTTCTCTGTTAGGTTAGCTTGTTTACTTTCTCGTATTGCATTGCATTTTGTATGTTGCATGTAGTTAGGCATCTTTTACTTTCTCGTATTGCATTGCATTTTTGTATGTTGCATGGAGTTGGTATTTTTAGCAATGGACATTTGTTCGTATATGGATTTTCATGTCATATTACACTTTTGTTAAATATTTTTTAATAAGGACCGATGATGAAGATCTATAGCAATATGATAAAAAATAAAGTTGTTTAAAGGCACTAGATGGATGTTAGCTCATTGCCCCTTCCTCATTCTCCTTTTTCTCCTATATCCCCTTTCTTCTTCACAATATTATTTCTTATGTTCTCTTCTTGTCATCTTTTCGATTGTCAATCAAGTTCTTCTATCAACCCATCGACAATCGAGGGGGTATCCTCCATTCTACTCATATTTATTCTATCCCTTCAAAATTTTCTACTTGTTTATGCTTGTCTACTTTCTTTGAAGTGACGTCACATACGCCACCCCAAAGAGGGGAAAATGTAGACACCTAAAATATACTTAGACTTAGAATTTCATCCAATCCATTCAATTAATGACACTTCGTTAATTCCCCATAGTTCACTCCACTCTCGGATGCCCATTTACGACACCTTCTTGGTCCTATTCTTCCCATATTCATCTTATTTTGCTAATATCTCTCTTATTAGCTAAACATTCCTCCTTTTGACCGTTCAAAACCTCCCTAGTTCTCTCTAGACCACTTCTATTGGCTTTGTAGGCTATCTATTAGTCAAAATTGGTTATCCAGACCCCTCCCAACTCTCAATGAGTCTCTAATCACTTGCTAATAAAGTTTAAATAGCCTAATCCTAGCTTAACTAAGCCTAAAACATGTTTATCCTAATGTAATCTAAAAGAGTTTTTTGAGCTTTAGTCCCACATGCACCCAAAGTTCAAACTCTTCCATTTGGAAAACTATAAATACAAGGCTAAGCCTACCCATTCAACTTACAACTTCACTCACAAGTCCTTCTCTCTCACATTTGGATATATTGGCATTAGCCAAGATAATAGGCATTTGATCTTGGCTATCCTCCATTGGTGAAGCTCTTCCATCTTACATCCATAACTTCATAGTAGGTTAGTAGGAGGGTATATAACTTGGTCTTGTAGCCATCTTAGAGAGACCTCTTCACCTCCATTGAAGTAAACAACACATCTAATTTGATTGCTTAGAATCTAACTATGTTCATTTTTATTAAGCTTTAATGGAGTAGAGAGTAGTTTATATGCTAGGGTTTGAATATTTGTTTCAAATTTATATATGCATAGATATTTTCTTGTTTAGATCTTATCTCATGGTGCATGGATGAGTAAAGCAAAGCTTTGAGGTTCTTACCTCATTCCATAGCTTGTGTAACTTTCCCATGGGTGGGACAAACTGCAAATGCTACAAAGACGTGTGTGTGTTCTTTTATTTTGTTTCCTTTAATTTAATTTTAGTATGTGAAATTATTAGTGATGTGTTCTCCTTTTGTTAATCACTTGTTTCATGTATAGATTAGTAAATTAATTATTTTACTAAATTAATTAAGAATGGGTCAAAAGAATTTATTATTGGATTTGATAGATCTTTAGGTTATGTGTTAAGTTGAGTGTTTAAGATCTTGAGTGTTGTACACTCCATCTCTCCTTTGAAATTCGGATTTTTCCTTAAGGTAAAATTTTGGAGGCTTGTGGGACAAGTTAAATTTGTCCCACACCTCTTAAATTACTATACCAACCCTACCTATGGGTTTGGGGGTCAAAATTAGACCCCATTATGTGTTTTGGGAAGACAAATTGTAAGTTTTTATTGCACTTTCTTACAGATATTTATTTTTAGTCCTAAAAGGGTGTGGGCTTAGATTAAGTGTATAAGTAAAATGTCATTTCTTCAACAACTTATTAATTATGATTTGGAGTATGGGTTGGACTTGTGATGTGGAGTTGAGGATGAGTGATGTGGCATCCTACATGGAACTACCTCACCCTTCTCTCCCATCTTCCTTTATATGCATGTTTAATGTGTTTTTTGGGGGTTACTTGATCATTTTATTTTTGGTTTTGGGGAATCCTTGAAATTTTTGAGAGATTTATTGAGATTGGAGCTTGGAGTGGATGGTTGTTGCTTAGGATTTTGGAAGTCTTAGAGATTTTTGTGTATTGATACTCTTCATTTGTGAGCTAGATATCCATTTTTTTTACCTTGTTATTTTTTGGTGCTCTTATGTGTAGATGTTGATTATTACTTTGGTTATGCTTGCTTAGAAAAAGGATTGCTCCTTAGGTTGTGGGATATACGGAAATGGGGGTAGAACTTGAGGGAGGAATAAGATAAATTTTATTGGGATTTTAGGAGGGAGTTGGGTTGGGATGTCCACCTTGTTGATAAATATGTTTTGTATTTATCTTGTTATTATCTTGAGGGAGGCATAAGAGTGAGGGAGGTGTTGACAATTTTTACACTTGTGCAAAAATGGGGCAACTCAAAACTTCGTTAAGTATACCTAATCTAGGGGAGAATTTTTTAGATATGGTTACTTTTGAATTAGTTAATCATTACATGAAATCTGCAGCTATGTGTGCAGTTACAAAACATAACAGATCACATAGTCTACAATTTCATGACTATTTTCAGCTAAAGAACACAAGGCCCTGAAGGACAACTAAGTTGTCTCAATGAAGACATTCAATTACAGAATAGGTGAAATGCTAAGTTTTGGAACATCAAACATAAGTGCAGATTACAGAAATCAGAGTTCATTACTGGATGTTACATGTTTTCTTTAATGTTCAATTTCCTTCATGATTAAGACATTCAATTATATTACTGAGTTGTTTAGTTCATCATATAATCCATACAGAAAGATGAAATGCAGAAAGAAATACACAACTCATTTACAGAATTCAATATTTTTATTCATAAGGAATTTTCAAATGTTCCCACACAAGCCATGGGAATTAACTGAAAAGTAAAGTACAACTACTAAAATAAGAGGTACGCATGCATGAAAGAGAAAGTAAAGGATTATAAGTGAACCCATAATTTTCTTGGGGGTTTTCTTCTTTGGTTGAATCATATCCATTTCCATCTTTTGTTCCTTCTTCATCTTTGTCGTAGAAGTCACTATACCTGAAAAGAAGAGAAAAGATAACTATCAGTTATGAGCTCAAGGATCAATCCATATTGCTATACTGTCCTAGTTCGTGCATATGAATCTCTTAACAATAGGAGATATAGTTTACTTGAAGATTAAAATATATACATGCTTTACTCACTCAGAAATAAGAAAGAGAAAATAAAAGAAAACCATGGACACAAGAGAGGCCAAAAAGACTAAGTATTCTTCTAACTGTTTTCTTAAGTGTGTAGGTACATGTTGCAGCCAGGAAGAAATATACAAGTCATAAGTACATGCTGGAAAGAAGGAAGAATGTAACTAAGGTTACAGTATCTTTGTGTAAATGGAAGAAGTTACAGTACAGAAAAGAGACTAGCAAATAGAAGTATACTTTTCAGTTTACAACTATAGAAGAAAATCAAATTTCAAGAAGCTGAAGTTAACTGGAAAAGAAGGGTTACAAATGAAACAAAATGAAGAGAAGATTATGGGGAAAATTTTGACAGGGCTTCGCCATGTAAAATGGACATTTACAAATTTTCATCATGTTGTTTTCAACTATTACATGATTTAAAAGAATTATGTAAATCAAGTAAGTGATACAGAAAAGTAGAAAAGCATGCGATGATCAAGATACACAATTATGATTTTTCAATTTTCAATTACCAAATCAACTTCAACAGAAAAGTGTTACTTTCTATATTCTGAATCAGAAAAATACAACTATTACAATTGGAAATGTAAGGAAGAAATAATTATGGAAAAACATTTCTAGGGCTTTGTCATGAAAAATCAGCATTTTAAATTTTCTAGCATGCCAGAAATACTACTATCAAGGAAATAAACCATCTAAGTAAAAGAAAAAAGTTACAGTATTTCAAAAAAGCATCTGAATCAAGGCTTATGCCTGAGAATGATATTACATTGATAAAAATTACTTGCAATTTCCAGAAAACCACTTGCAAGGTACAAAGGCATCTTAAGTAAAAAATATCAGAAAATACACTTCTATTACGGTTGATAATTTTAGTTTAGTATTCAGTTATAGAATCAACTTCAGAGTCCAAGAATACAAATACAACAAGTTATAATAATGTCTTCCAAACATAAGTACAAGAGAGTAATGAACACAATTATTTCCATCTGTTAACTTTCGAGAAATGCAAATTTACATAAATACGCGAGAAATGTTGTTATCACATAGGTTAAAAAATGAAAGCTACAGAAGTGAAAAACACCTTAGACTCAAACATGAAATGAAGGAGAGTACAAAGTAGAGATTGTACAAAAATGGCTCTTAATTCAATCTCAAAGGGTTAAAGATCAATGATCAGAAAATCATGAAACACAGAACTTTTAATTCCCAAATGGAGCCATGAAAATAAAACGAGTTCATGTAAAAATTTTTAGAACTACTTATCAGAAAAAAAGTATTACAGAGTTTTGAAGTGCATCTTATCAGTGGCCGAATCATAGAAATACAAACAAAAACTAGAATGCAATTATGGTTCAATATTTCAAAAATATTTTATAGATGTTATTTAAACAGTTGAAGAACTTATCAAAAAACTTGAATTTACGAATACCCATGTCTTGAAAAGCATAGTTTCTGGCTTAATCGTAGAAACCCATTAATGGGTATCAAATTCATAGTCATATATAATTACTTACTGGTTTTTCAAAACTAAGAAAATCATCAAGTTCAGGACAAGATAATCAATTTCAGAACAGGTTTTCAACTCGAAGGTGACCAAGGCCGAACCACATAACCTAGAAAATGCAAAGAAAGAACTAAGTATCAGTATGCATGGTCACTGCAACAGTGAAAGTGAAATCAGTTACCATATTTAGAGGTCAAGAAGCTTACCCTTTCAACATTCATGACAACCCTAAAATTTGCAGAGATATTGAGGTAAAAAAAGAACAACCAACAAACGTCCAAAACTGAGTTCGAAGCTCTCACTAAAAATGGTGGCCATGTTAAAGAAATATTGCAGAGAAAAAAGAATAATACAGAAACCGAATGGAGCTCTGAGATCACAACAATGGATCTAGAACCCACAACTAATCAAGCTTTAGAAGCTTCAAACAATGGCGGCCTATAAAAAAACTTGAATCTTTCTCAGAAAGAAGGGCCGAGCTTTAATTAAAAAATAGTGACCGCATAGAGTAGAGCAACAAGTGTCCAGGTACTAAAGCCAAGATTCAACTCAAACTAAAAAAGGCAGTCTGCAAAACATTTTCCAGGGCTTCTCCCATGAACAAAAAAACCAAATGAGACGATCATTAGGGTCAAGTTCTCTTTACTACTTAACTTGAAAATCAAGTTGGTATGAGCTTAACCATGGTTGAAAGATCAACGATCAGAAAAAATCAATGACAAAGATCAAAGGTCGAAGATCGAGCTCCACTTTTAAAGAAAACAACCATAGTAAGAAGCCACCAATCGAATTAATTGTAGGGGTAAAACCCTAATCACAGTCAAAGATCAATGATCAGAAAACATCAAGGACAAAAATTGATGGCATCTATCAAAGAGCCTAACTCAACCAGAGTTGAAAATGCATATACGTGGCGAGCCCATAGGAAACCCTAATTAGGGTTGGGTTTAAAATATCACTTACCAACATGCCAAGGGTTGACTCATCATGCAAAAGGGACCAAACCACGTGTCAATAAAATTAATCATTGCAATATTTACCAAAGTCTAAACTATAGTGTATGCTCCAACATACAAAGTGCCGACCAAATCATGCCAACAATGATCACAGAAAAGGTGAATTTTTAAAACTATACATTATCCAATGTGCAAAAGGCCGACAAGTATATACATGCAAGTATTAATCAAAAGGTGGTAAGACTATAGTATGGCATGTGCAATGTCAAGATGGTCGACCTTTTAGTTTGCTAAGTCCACAAAGGTGGCCAAACAAGTAGAGTGCAAAGGTGGTCCCCACTTCAAAAGGTTGACGATGATCTACAGAATGTCACCCATGTGACCACTTAGATAAGGAATGTGAACATCAGAATTTGAGCACGAAGGTGGTCCTTACCAAATGAATGTATTGATGTTTATTTTTATAAATATTGCAAGTATTGCAATTATTTTACTCACAAACAAAGAGTTGATTTTTCACATGCTTCACAAGAGGACATAACAGACAAGAAGAAAAATTCACATGCACAAGGAAAGAGACTTATTTAGCAAGTAAGATTATTATTAGCAAATTATTCACCTTATTTTCTTAAAAATAGAACAATCAACTTCAGTTTGACTGTAATGTAATCAAGGCTATTAATGCCTATTTGTAATTACATGTTCTATTTTTATTCCTTTATCTATTATTAAATAAAGGATAAAAATAGGATGCATGGGCGAGTACAAGCCTTAGACTATTTTTAGGAAGGGGATGAAAATTATTTTATATATATTGTGTGCCTTGGCAAAGCATGAAAAAGAAGACTTTTTGGATATAGGAGTACTGAAGCAATTTCTGCTAGTTTTTCCCTCTGGATGTGAAGTATTTTTTACCTTTCCAAATTATTTGTAGTCTTGTGTATGTTAGTATTAGTCTTGTGAATGCAAATTCCTTGATTAATCATCTTAACCTGTTGCAAATTCAGTATTTTCTCTATAATTTTAATGTGCATGTTAACTTAATAGTGTTGTTGTGATACTTTCCCTCAGTACATCAAAGTGTTTTTCCCTTAATATTCTACAGAAAACGGTTGGTTTGTGCATCAAGAATCCTTTCACATATTAGTTATGCATATACTCAGTCAAATCCCTGATACAAATTTGGTGTATCACCTTATTTTTAGTTATTTTATAGTCACCTTTTGCCCTTGACCTCCCAGAAATCAGTTTAGGATACACCAGTAAGGAACTGACCTTAATAATAGAGACTCAACTCAAAATAGGTATACCCACAAACTTGAGGTATTTCCATTGTATCTACGAAAGAGAAAGATCCATTTTGCAAGCTTAGAAAACCTACAACCATCTCTCTATAGGGTTCACTTTCGAGAGATAACAATTTTTGGCATGCTCAGTGGGACCACAAATCAAATATGCATGCAAGATACGACTATATATAACAGATCTACAACAGATTTACATTAGTTAGGAAAGTTACTTTCAGGAGCAAGTTACAGGAATTTATTCTAAAGATTTTAAGATCTTTTGGTGAATTTGAAAAGCTAATTTCAGACTAGTATTGCAGCATGTTCCATACCTAAAGTGACTACAAGATCATCGGTAAGAGGAATCCCTCCTGAATTTGTTTCTTTACCTTTGAATTCTGCTAGAAGGAGAAGATTTGGTACTAGTTTACCCTATAATAGACCTGGTTTTGATAACCCTATTCTTGATATTCCTTTACCACGTATCAATTTTTCTATCAATATCCCAAATTTTCTAATGGTTTTCCAACCACCTAGAAATTTTGTGCCCTTTACTAATGGCAGCCCATTAGTAATTCCAGTTTACCATGATATCCCTGATGCTGCCATGGAACGTTTTCCATCATTCACCGGTGAAAATTAGGTTACACTTGCAGAACATATTAAAGACATTGTAGCCATATGTGTAGTCCATAATATCACTCATGAAGACGTAACTTTGAGAGTTTTAGCTGCATATTTTAAAGGACAAGCCTTGCAGTGGTATAGAAACCTATAAATTGGGAGCATAAGAACTTAGGACGACTTAGGTGAAAAATTGTTCAAACAGTTCCAAGATAATTCAAATAATTTATCCCTCATTGAACAATTGTCTACTATTAAAAGAGCTCCTCACGAGTACATGTTCAACTTCAACATCTATTTTTCTAGAACTTGGGAAAGAATCCTAGCAAGTGTTAAACCTCAAGCTGATCATGCTTTCCTTCATTATCTCATAGCATTAAATAGTGATATTTCAACTATGATTCAATCTATGGGAGGTGCTACTCTTCTGTATGCTTATGATATTTCTATAAAATCTAAAAAAACAACCTTATTCAAGCCATAAAACTAGCACCAAGTCCTTTAATGCCATTTTTGGTAGATTTAGCCCCTATCCCACAACCTATTACAATTGTAGAACCTGTTGTTGCAGCCCCATCTCCAGATGTGTTTAAAGCTTTTTAGACTATGGGGAATAAGCTGACTTTAATTGAAAATATAATTACACTACCTAACAGACCTTATCAGGCTCCTTATTAGTAAAATCAGCAAAATAGGTAGCCTTACCAATATAATCAAAATTATAGGCAACCTTATCAACAAAGGAAATTTGACCCAAAGGCTCCTAGTTCATCTAACACTTTAGTTCCAGTTAATATGGCTATAGAAGAGTGGTGTCAACCTTCTAATAAACCTCATTCAGATACAAGTCACCCAAATGCTTTCCTGAACATAAGTCTTGTTGCACAATCTTAATTTGAGACATTATTCATGCCTAAAATGGAGAGTGGCTAGTAAGACACTCATATTCAGAAAGCACCTGAACAGAATTTAGTCAATTTCAATGAGGAGGATTTCATTGCAGTTACCACTAGAGGTCAAGGAAAGGCTACTAAAAGTAAAAAATAGGAAAATAGGTTTGTTATGTCCACCATCACTGATAATACAACATCTATAGCCCCAAAACCAGATAACAGTCCTGCTGTTCCACAAAAAACAACAAGTGTTCCAGCTTGTAAAGAGTAGCAAAAATAGTTGCAACCTGATGCAAAAATATTATTTATACATGAGATATCAAAAAAAGCTAAAGCATAATAATTTTTGCTAAGGCCTATGCTAAAACAATTGAATCTGTCTCTAAAATTGTTGCTTCTTTTAACATTGTTGATGTAATGAAAAAACATAATGTTAACATCTCAATGTGGGATGCTCTACGTATTCCAAGATAGCAAGATTTACTTTCTCATGAACTAGCTAAGCTGCAGATTTCTTCTAAAACAGTAGAAAAGGAAGTCCAGAAGGCAGACATGGTCCTTGGAATGTTCGAACAAGACCACATTAAAGAAGTTAAATGGATGGTTCAGAAAGTTTTGAATGCTCATGACATCAAGAAGCCACCACAATTTTATTTATCACTGATTATTGGGGAACATCTTGGTCATAATTGCATGGTGGACAGTGGTGCAAGTAGCACAATTATGCCAAAAGCAATTGCAGAAAAATTGGGTCTGCAGTATAAGCCTATAGAAAAAAGGGTCTTACAGCTTGATGGAACTCCAACTAATATAGTTGGTGTAATTAGAATTTATAGGTAACATTGCATGCTTTCCCAAATGTTTCTATTTTGCAAGATGTTACTGTTGTAGATTTACCTCCATACTTTGCTTTATGCTTATCTAGAGATTTCACAGAAAAGATAGGAGGTTATCTCTCTTCAGATTGGTCCTTCTTATTTTTCACTACTCGTTACAACACCAAAGTTACTATCAATTCAGAGCCATTGTCCAGATTCCACATTGAGCCTCACTCTTACAATGTAGTAGCTAATTATGTAGCCTTAGACTAGTCTTCTTTTGATGATGTAGCTCATGTTTCATCATTATATGGTGTTTCTAACATGTTTATGGATGAAAATACGGCTGAAGAACATGTCCATAATCCTTTTAAGGAAGTTGAAGAACATTTGTTTGGTGTGTATTGTATGCATGATGAAAATACACCACTTCCCTTGCTGTCCAAAACAAAAAATTCAGCAGAACGGATTTGGAAGATTCATTTTGATGGAGCTAAGAACAAAAAATGATAGGGACCAGGTTTGATGCTCACTTCCAAAACCAATAAAAGGTATTTCTCATCTTTGAGTCTCCAATTTTCATGCACTTGTAATGTAGCTGAATATGAAGCATTAATTCATGGCTTTCTTTGGGCCAGAAAGAAAGGTATCACCACATTAATATTTTTGGTGATTCTGAGTTGGTTATCAATCAAGTAAAAATTTTAATTTGTAAGAATCCATTAATGAATTCTTACAGACATAGATTTTCAAAATTAATAGAAGATTTTGATGCTATTAATATTTAGTCCATTCCTACAACTAAAAATAAGCATGCAGATAGACTTGCAGTAGTTGGTACTAGTTTTGAAGTTCTGGAATAGATAGAGAACAAAAAAATTCAACCGCATATTAAGTTAATTGTCAGGCCTTCAATACCTGATAATGAATTGAATTGGCTGGTTTTTGAAAATGATGATCAAATCTACAGATTTTTGTAGCAAGAAGATGAATTTTTTGCAGTAAATCAAGATGAATTACAACATCTATATGGTGACCAGATAGTTCAATTAAAGACAAATAAGTTACCTTGAGGTCTAGTCACATTAGAGTACTTCTTCAGCACTGATGATTAGTTATTAAAAGACAAAACTAAGATGTCAACGCATGATGATAACTATGAAGAAATTTTAGTTAATGAAGGGAACAACTTTTTTCTTGGAAAGGTATGTTCCTTAGTAGAAAAAGAATAATTTATTAATCTTTACAAAGAATTTAAAGATGTTTTCGCTTGGAGATACCAAGACCTGAAAGGGTTTGATCCCAGTTTAGCACAACATACTATCGAATTGTAGCCAAATTCTAAACCAGTTAGGTAGAAACAGAGGCCTGTAAATCCCAAAATAGAGCCTCTAATGAGGAAAGAGTTATCCAAGTTAATTGAATCAGGTATTATCTTTCCAGTTAAGCATTCAAGTTGGGTAGAAAATCTTGTTCCTATTAGGAAGAAGAATGGAGAAATCAGATTATGTGTGGATTTCAGAGATCTTAACAAAGCTTCATTAAAATATCATTACCCACTACCAAATATGGATCAAATTTTGAGAAAAGTCTTTGGTTCAGATAGACTATCTCTTCTAGATGGTTACAGCGGATACAATCAGATTTTAGTCCGAGAAGAAGATAGGTACAAAAAAACTTTTACCACCAAGTGGGGTACTTATGCTTACAAAAGAATGCCTTTTGGTCTTTCAAATGCTGGTGCAACATTTCAATGTGTAATGGACATGGATTTTCACAGCTTGTTAAATAAATGCATCCTTGTTTATTTAGATGATGTTACTGTATTTTCAAAAGATTCTTATGAACATCTAATGCATCTAAGGAAGACTTTTAAGTTATACAGGTAGTTTGGAATACCTTTGAATCCTAAGAAGTATATCTTTTAGTACATCAAGGTAAATTACTTGGCCATATTGTTTCTAAGAAAGGTTTAGCAATTGATCCTTTCAGAATCAAAGCCATATCACAACTATCATTGCCTCATCATAAGAAGGCATTACAAATTTTTCTTGGAAAAATCAACTTTGTTAGAAGATTTGTTCCATATTTTACAGCATTGGTTAAACCATTGACAACTATGTTAAAGAAAGAGAAAACATTCTCTTGGACCAGCAAAGGGAGAGAAGGTTTTGAAGAAATCAAAACAGCCATCTCTCAGGCTCCTACTCTTGCAAATCCAAATTTTGATAAATATTTTACAATGTATGCACTTGCAGGAGCTGAAACAATCTCAGCCATACTAACTCAGGTTAATGATGAAAATATTGAGCAACCAATTGCTTTCTTTGGATAGAGCTTGCATGATTACGAAACAAGGTACACATTTCTTGAAAAGAAAGTACTTTCCATAGTTAGAGGACTAAATATTTTTAAGTACATGATTTCAAACAATAAAATCCATGTTCTTGTTTCTCATCCAAGTGTGAAAGATTTCTTGTTAAATAAAGAATTGAATGAGAAAAGAGTAGGCTGGATAACGAAAGTTATGGAATATGATGTTGATATCTGGGTTGCTAAGACAGTTCAAGGTAAAGGTTTGTGTGAACATCTAATTGCTGATATGGAAAAAAAACAAGCTGCAGAACCTGAAGATTCAAAACAACATGCTGAAATTGCGTATAAGCAATTATACATCATGGTTCAACTAGAAAATTAGTGACCTGAACTTGCTCAAGAGATTAAGGAATCAATATGGATGACTAATTTGGTTAACTACTTGTAGCATGATACCTATCCAGAAGGTATGGACAAGAATAAATGAAGATATTTCAGATTACAAGTTGTCCCCTATATCGTTGTTGATAGTGTGTTGTTCAAAAGAGATATAAATGGAATCTTGCTGCGATGTGTTGACTATGATAAAATTCAAAAATTACTATCAGAATTCCATGAAGGACCTGTAGGAGGTCACTTTTCAGCACATACCACAACCTTAAAAATCATGAAAGCTGGTTACTATTGGCCTAGCATATTCAAGGATTGTTTTGAATGGATTAGAAAGTGTAAGAAATGTGCTTTCTTTATTGGAAAAGAACGTTTAGCTTCACTTCCTTTACAACCTATTTTAGTTGATCAACCTTTTATGGAGTGGGGTCTTGACTTTATTGGCATGATAAACCCACCTTCATCATAAGGACACAAGTGGATCTTAACTACTACAGATTATTTTACATGATGGGCTGAAGTAATAGCCTTGAAAGATGCTAATGAAATTTTGATACTATCCTTTTATGAAGGTAGGGTTTACAGATTTAGTGCTTCAAAAACTATCATATCAGATAATGCTTTAGCATTTCTTGGTGTGAAGATAACAGATTGGGCTGTCAACCATGGAATTTACTTAAGTTCTTCATCTAATTACTACCCACAAGGTAATGGCTTAGCTGAAAGTACTAACAATAATGTTTTAAGGATCATCAGAAGGAAACTCAAAGATAATCAAAGAGCTTGGCATCTGATGTTGAATTCAACACTTTGGGTTGATAGAGTGACTCCTAAAAGATCAGTTGGCAATTCACCATACAAACTTGTGTATAGAAAAGAAGCAAGAATGCCTATTTTAGTTGAGTTACCTGCATTAGATTTGCTGCATCAAATGGAGCTACTTGAGAATGAACCATTACATGTTCGCTATGCAGAGTTAATGAAATTACAAGAGTTAAGAGATCAAGCCCATTTGAATATGGAAAAGAATCAGAAACAAATGAAGAAGACTTTTGATAAGAAATCCAAATTCAAAATCTTCAATGAAGGAGATATTGTGTTAAAGTGGGATGCTGATCGTACAAAGCTAGGAAGACACACAAAGTTTGATACAATCTAGGAGTGGTCCTTACATGATTTCAGCTTGCAAAGAAGACAATACTTTTTCATCTTTTGAAGCTGAGTGGAGAGGAAATTCCCATTCCTGTGAATGGTATGTTTCTCAAACACTATTATTGAAAAGCTTACAGTGATTATTAGAGTAGGATTTTCCCTTCAATAAGTGAAATTTTCGCACATTGCATTATTTTTCAATTAAATAAGTGTGTTCATGCACATGATCTAGTGTACCAGATCCTTTCCCAGTATTAGTTTATTTTGGAAGGGTTGGACCTTTCAGAAAGGAATATTTTGGTTACATGTTTGGACTCCATCCCCAATGGACAACAACAAGACAATGGTCTATAAGATAGCAGGAACCTTTCCCCACAGGATCGCCAGAAATGTTGACGATTTTTGCACTTGTGCAAAAATGGGGCAGCTCGAAACTTTGTTATAATGGATAGCATTGGTGAAGTATACCTAAGCTAGGGGATATTTTTTTAGATATGGTTACTTTTGAATTAGCTAATGATTACATGAAATCCGCAACTATGTGTGCTGTTATAAAACGTAACAGATCACATAGTCTACAATTTCATGACTATCTTTAGCAAAAGAACACAAGGCCCCAAAGGATAGCTGTGTTGTCTTGATGAAGACATTCAATTATAGAATAGGTGAAATGCTAAGTTTTGAACAACAAACATAGTTGCAGGTTGTAAAGATCAGAATTCATTACTAGATGTTACAAGTATTCTTTAATGTCAATTTCCTTCATGATTAAGACATTCAATTATATTACTGAGTTGTTTAGTTCATCATATAATCCATATAGAAAGCTGAAATGTAGAAAGAAATACACAACTCAATTTTAGAATTCAATGTTTTATTCGTAAGGAATTTCAAATGTTCCCACACAAGCCGTGTGATGTAACTGAAAAGTAAATTACAACTAATGAAATAAGAGGTACACATGCATGAAAGAGAAAGTAAAGGAGTATGAGTGAACCCATCATTGCCTTGGGGGTTTTCTTCTTTGGTTGAAGCATATCCATTTCCAAATTTTATTCCTTCTTCATCTTCGTCGTAGAGGTAACTATACCTGAAAATAAGAGAAAAGATAACTATCAGTTACGATCTTAGGGATCAATCCATATTCCTATATTGTCCTAGTTTATGCATATGAATCTCTTAACAACATGAGATATAGTTTACTTCAAGATTAAACTGTATACATGCTTTACTCACTTTGAAAGAAAAAAGAGAGGAGAAAAGAAAACCATGGACACAAGAGAGGCCAAAAAGCCTAAGTATTCTTCTAAATATTTTCTTAAGTGTGCAGGTACAGGTTTCAACCAGGAATAAATAGACAAGTCATAAGTACATGCTATAAAGAAGAAAGAATGTAACTCAAGTTTCAGTAACTTTCTGCAAATGGAAGAAGTTACAATACAAAAAAATACTGGTAAATAGAAGTATACTTTTAAGTTTCCAACTAAATAATAAAATCAGATTTCAAGAAGTTAAAGTTAACTGGAAAAGAAGGGTTACAGCTTAAACAAAATGAAGAGAAGATTCTAGGGAAAATTTTGACAGGGCTTCGCCATATAAAATGGACATTTACAAATTTTCATCATGCTATTTTCAACTAATACATGCTTTAAAAGAATTATGTAAATCAAGTAAGTGATATAAAAAATTAGAAAAGCATGCCATGATCAAGTTATCAGAGTTAGAATTCTCACAACTGACAACCTGTTAAGAAAAGGTTTCATAATGCCTAATAGATGTCATCTTTGTAAAAAAGACTCTGAGGATATCAGTCATTTGTTTATCCATTGTGATTATGCTACCAAAATATGGATTTTTTCCCTCTCTAATTTTAAAGCTATCTGGGTGGTTCCGAAGGATTTCAGTCAGCTCTGGACCCAATGGAGCCCACCCTATAAACATTGTGTTGTTAGAAGGCTCTGGAATTCGGTAATACCTCATGTTATTTGGAGGATATGGAAAGATAGAAAAGATATTATCTATAGAAATAATAAACTGAATTTTAAGCTCAGTATTGGGAAAATTTCTAATGCTATTAAAGAAAATATTGCTAGATTTAAACCCCCCAAGAACAAGAGTTATCCAGAAAATGAAGAGCATATCTTGTCCCAATGGAAGATTGGAGCTGACAATATCCGAAATAATTCTAGTAATAGCATTGATAGATCTTTGATACATTGGCATCCTCCGGATCTTAATTGGTATAAGTTGAACTTTGATGGGGCCTCTAAGGGTAACCTTGGAATTGCAGCAGGGGGAGGAGTGATCCAGGATCATAAAGGTAGTTTGATTGCTGCGTATGCTGGAAAAATGGGAATTCAAACTAATCATTTTGCTGAAGCATTATCCGCTTTATGGGGCCTTAGAATTTCTCAGACTCATAATATTCAAAACCTCATTCTAGAAGGGGACTCGCTGAATATCATTAATCATCTTAATCAAAGTTCACCTCGAAGTTGGAACATCAAGGACTTCATCTTGGAATCCATAAGTATTTTTCAAACCTTTAATAACATCCGGATCAAGCATACTTACCGGGAGGGTAACAAGGTGGGAGATGCTTTCGTTAATTATGGCATAAATGTTAATCACATTATTTGGGATAAGAAAGATCACATTCCTAAACAGCTTCAAAGTAGCATACAAGCGAAAACTTATGAGCATACAAATTCGGGGTAGGAGAAATGAGCATTTGGAGTGGTACTTTAAAAATAAGACTCACACACGTGCTGATATTAAAACAACACTCAACCAAATCTTGACGGGAAATCAAGGTTGTGGAACGTATAATGAGAACTTAAAGTGGATATATATGAAGATTAAATGGTTCTGCACATGTGGGAAATATTGTGCTTTCAACAGCTTTTAAACAGGGCTTTACGGATTCTCAAGTCAGTAATAAATATGATGATGATCTAGAGTGGGTTTCTACAGGGATTGAAGTTCACACATGCAGGTTTCCCAGGTACATAGCAGTAGTCACTCAGGCATTCATGGGAACAACAACAGCTACCCTAGTCATCATTCACATCATGTGGAAAATAACAGAGAAAGGTGGACTAGTAAATGTGGCTATTATAGAACTCCTCACAGGGATTTTGAAAATTTTATTTGCAAACACTTACGCACGGTGATAATGGGAGCTGCCCCTTGTCAGATTGAACCCAGTGCGGACCTTGAATGGAAAAATAATGAAGAGCTTTGGAATCTTCTCAGCCAGGGAGATATCACTAATTTTATAGAGAAGATTCAGGGTCACGACCAAAGTATTTCCGTGCATTTTGTGAAGGATTGGAAGGATCGCACAGTGGAATATGGAGGATAGAAGATCGCGATCAATGAAGAGTTACATGCAGAAGCAACTAGCCTTGACATGGATGGGTAATGCTTCTTTACTAAAAGAATTGACAGAGGTGCAGAGGAGAGGAAATTTGTTAAGGGTAATGAGAAACTATTCTTCGTCACGGTGGGTCTGCAGGTCAACTCCATCCCTCCGCCTTTTGACGAGGTCACCCGTATGATGGTGCATTATATCTCTTTGGAGGGGAGATTCATCACTGTGCTCTCAAAGCATCTTGTGTTTCTCAATCACTTTTGCAGGAGTTTCACGGTATGCTTCCCTCATTATCTACTTAATTCTCTTGAGCGCTCCATTTTGGATTTTTAAAAGTATGCACGTGCGGTCCATCTGCATCAGGGTCTCATCTTCTTGTTGTATAAGATTTGTCTTCTTAGGTCTCCTGGCATCCCCTCCTCCCCCGTATTTGTTCCTCCTCTACCTAGCACCATTGCCGCTACCCCCATCTCTTATCCTTCTGTCCCCATCACCGCTGCTGTCACCCCTCTGCCCTCCTTCTCAGCTCCCTCAATCACCCCCCCACCTCTGCTCCCACCCACTTAGCTTCCACTTTAACCAGACCTGTTACTAGGTCTTCTAAAAGACTTAACCTTGATACCCCTATTTCGGGGAACGCACCTTAGGAATTGGAAATTTCTCATAACCTCTTGTATATTAGAAGTACTGGTTCTTAGGAGGCACACATTGAGAACTCCACGAAAAGGCTGGAAGCCTTAGAAGTTGACATGTTGTTGTTGAAAGAAGAGGTTAAAAACTTGGCAAAGCAAAAAGGAAGAAGGAAGAGGAGATTGATATTGATAATACAACAGGTTGAAGACATATATAAAAAATTGAACTCCTTGGACAACCGTCAAGGGAATTGACCAAGACTCGCCATGACCATAATATGGATCTTCTTTAGTTATGCAATTGAAGAATCTATTGAGCACCATGTTATGTTCCGTCTCTAATCTCAGCGAAATTCCAACAACTCTTTGGGGCATGGAAAAGGAAAGCAAACAAACCATAGAACAACTTGATGTTACTGACTCTACTCATATGATGACATTGGCTATAATATCATGATCTTGGCAGAATATCAAATCTAGAATTGACAAATCCACCAAGAAGTAATTGTGGATGTTCTTGTTGTGCTCCTTCATGATGTTTGCTGTTTGTTTGCTATTTTTAGGCTGCTCTTCTGCAGTGTTCAAACTAGTTTGTTGTTTTGGGGTAACCGCTCTTTGGTTACATTGGGTTTCTATATCTCATATGGATCTTGATCCTTTTTGTAATGATTCTCATTCCTATTCTGGCTTCTAGGCCCTCTTTTGTTCACAATGGTATAGTCCCTTTCAAAAAACTATTCACCAATAATAAAAAGAAGATATACAGTTATGTTTTTTCAATTTTTAATTACCAGCTTCAATAGAAAAGTGTTACTTTCTGTATTTTGAATCAGAAAAATACAACTACTACAGCTGGAAATGTAAGGAAGAAAGAATTCTAGAAAAAAAATTATTGGGCTTCACCATGAAAAAATAAGATTTTAAATTTTCCAACATGCCAGAAATACTACTATCAAGGAAATAAAACATCTAAGTACAAGAAACAAGTTATAGTATTTCAACAAAGCATCTGAATCAACGCTTATGCTTGAGAATGGTATTACCTTGATAAAAAATTCTTGCAATTTCCAAAAAATAAATTGTAAGGTACAATGGCATCTTAAGTACAAAATATCACAAAATACACTTCTATTATGGTTGATAATTTTAGTTCAGTATTCAGTTATAGAATCAAATTTAGAGTCCAAGAATACAAATACAGCTACAGGTTATAAGAATGTCTTCGAAACAGAAGTACATGAGAGTAATGTACACAATTATTTCCAAATGTTAACTTTCGAGAAATGCAAATTTCCATAAATACATGAGAAATTTTGTCATCACATATGTTTAAAAATGAAAGCTACAAAAGTGAAAAACACCTCGGACTCGAACTTGAAATAAAGGAGAATACAAAGTAGAGATTGCACACAAATGGCTCTCAATTAGAGCTCAAAGGGTTAAAGATCAATGATCAGAAAACCGTGAAACATAGAACTTTTAATACCCAAATAGAGCCATGAAATTAGAATGAGCTCATGCAAATTTTTTCAAAACTACTTATCAGTAAGAAAGTATCACAAAGTTTTCAAGTGCATCTTATCAGTGGCTGAATCATAGAAATACAGAGAAAAACTAGAATGCAATTATAGTGCAATATTGTAAAAACCTTTAATAGATGTTATTTACACAGTTGAATAACTTCTCGAAAAACTCAAATTTATGAATACCCATGTCTTGAAAAGCATAGTTTCAGGCTTAACCGTAGAAACCCATTAATGGGTATCAAATTTAGAGGAATACATAATTACTTACTTGTTTGTCAAAGATGAAAAAATCATCAAGTTCAGGAGAAGATCATCAAGTTCAGAACGGTTTTTCGACTTGAAGGCGACCAAGGCCGAAACAAAAAACCCAGAAAATGCAAAGAAAGAACTAAGTATCAGTATGCATGGTCACAACAACAGTGAAAGAGAAATCAGTAACCATATTCAAAGGTCAAGAAGCTTACCCTTTCAGCAATCATGGTAACCATAAAAGTTGTAGAGAGCTTGAGCTAAAAAATGAAAAGCCAACAAACCTCGAAAAATGAGCTCAAAGCTCTCATTAACAGTGCCCCCCAGGCCATGTTAAAGAAAGATCGTAGAGACCAAAGAATAATACAGAAACCGAATGGAGCTCAGAGATCACAAAAATGGAGCCAAAACCCACAACTAATCAAGCTTCAAAATCTTCAAATAATGGCGGCCAATAAAAAACAAACTCGAATCTTGGTCAGAAAGAAGGGTTGAGCTCGAACTAAAAAACTGTTACCACATAGAGCAAAGCAACAAGTGTACAAGTACCAAATCTGAGCTTCAACTCGAACTAAAAATGGTGGTCTGTAAAAAATTTACCAGGGCTTCGCCCACGAACCAAAAAACCAAATGAGATGATCATTAGAGTCGAGTTCTCTTTACTGCCTAACCCAAGCATTGATTTGGTTTGAGCTCAACCATGGTTGAAAGATCAATGATCAGAAAACATCAAGGACAAATATCAAAGGATAAAGATCGAGCTCCAATTTCAAAGCAAAAAACCATAGTAAGAAGCCACTGACCGAATTAATTACAGGGGTAAAAACCTAATCACAATCAAAGATCAAGGATAAGAAAATATCAAGGACAAAAATTGACAACATCTATCAAAGATCCTAACTCAACCAGAGTTGAAAATACGTATACGTGGTGAGCCCATAGGAAAACCTAATTAGGGTTGGGTTTAAAATATCACTTACCGACATGCCAAGGGTTGACTCATCGTGTAGAAGGGGCCAGCCCATGTGTCAATCAAACTAATCATTGCAAAATTGACCAAAGTCCAAACTATAGTGTATGCTCCAACATACAAAGCGCCAACCAAATCATGCTAACAATAATCACCAAAAAGGTGAATTTTTTAAACTATACATTATGCAATGTGAAAAAGGTCAACAAGAATATACATGCAAGCAATAATCAAAAGGTGGTAAGACTATAGTATGGCATGTGCAATGTCAAGATTTTCATCCTTTTAGTTTGCTAAGTCTACAAAGGTGGCCAAACAAGTAGAGTGCAAAGGTGGTCCCCACTTCAAGGAGGTTGAAGATGATCTGCAGAATGTCACCCATGTGACCACTTAGAAAAGGAATGTCAACATCATAATCTGAGCATGGAGGTGGTCCCCACTAAATGGATATATTGATGTTTATTTTTAAAAATATTGCAAGTATTGCAATTATTTTACTCACAAACAGATAGTTGATTTTTTTCATGCTTCACAAGAGGACATAACAGACAAGAAGATGAATTCACATGCACAAGGAAATAGACTTGTTAAGTAAGTAAGATTATTATTATGAAATTATTCACCTTATTTTCTTAAAAATAGAACAGTCAACTTTAGTTTGACTATAATGTAATCAAGGCTATTAATACCTATTTGTAATCACATCGTTTATTTTTTATTCCTTTACCTATTATTAAATAAAGGATAAAAATAGGATGCATGGGAAAGTAAAATCCTTAGACTATTTTTAGGAAGGGGTGAAAATTATTTTGCTATATATTGTGTGCCTTGGCAAAGCATGGAAAAAGAGGAATTTTTGGATATAGGAGTACTGAAGAAATTTGTGCCACTTTTTTCATCTGAATGTGAAGTATTTTCTACCTTTCCAAATTATTTGCAGTCTTACACGTATGTTTCCATTAGTCTTGTGAATGAAAATTCCTTGATTAATCATCTTACCCTGTTACAAATTCAGTATTTTCTCCATAATTTTAATGTGCATGTTAACTTAACAGTGTTGTTGTGATACTTTCCCTCAGTACATCAAAGTGTTTTTCCCTTAATATTCTGTAGAAAACTGTTGGTTTGTGCATCAAGAATCCTTTCACATATTAGTTATGCATATACTCATTCAAAGCACTCTTACAAATTTGGTGTATTACCTTAGTTTTAATTATTTTATAGTCACCTTTTGCCCTTAACCTCCCAAAAATCAGTTTAGGATACACTTGTAAGGAACCAGCCTTAATACCAGAGACTCACCTCAAAATAGGTATACACACAGACCTGAGGTGTTTCCATTGTATCTATGAAAGAGAGATATCCATTTTGCAAGCTTAGAAAACCTACATCCATCTCTCTACAGGGTGCACTTTCGAGAGATAACAGGAGGCATAAGAGTGGGTTGATTTATTGAGGGATGCATAAGAGTAGTGTATCTTCTCTAAGGGAGGAACACGAGTGTTGTGTGTATTGTGATAGAAATTTTGGAGGCTCATAGGTGGACACCCAAGCCCTTGGGAGGCATAAGAAGAACCCCCATGTTACTTTATCCTCTATGGCTTTAGTATGAAGCCTTTGTGTTTTGAAATTTGTGGAATTGTTGTAATATTGGTATTGTGTTATTACATTGATTGTATTGGTTTAATGTGTATGTGGAAGCCATTTTGAGTTACCATGGTTGTCTAAATAACCCTCATTGCTTCCTTGTTGGAGCTCGGGGGTCAATGAGGGAGAAGGGTTATCTCTCTCATTGGATATCTTGGTTGGGTGGAGAGTGTTGCATACACCCTGATTTTTTTGTGTACATGGCTTGATGAAGATGGGGAGTAATGGAGAAAGCGCTCTTGATGGAGGAAGACATGTAAAGTCACATCTTGTGTTATTACGTTTCTTCTACTTGTAAATTATATCAATCATTTATTGAATGTAATCTCATTCATTCTGGGAAATGGCTTATTATGACTTGTATTCCTTTATCGACATGGGAACCTTGTAACCATTTAGAAATGCAAATAGAGATCCTCTAAGTATGAATGTCTTTTAAGTTGAATGAAAATGGAGTGTTGCTTATTTTAGAACTAGTGGGAATCCAATTTGGTGGAGTTAAAATTCATTTGGGTATGTTTAATATTCTCTCATTCAAGTGATGGATAAGAGGGAATATATGGAATTGATTTTATAGTATAATTCGCCCCTTGTTGCAATAGGATTTGAATTAAGAAAATGGATGAACCACAATTGATTTTACCTTTAAAATTGTTTTATAAAGAAAAGGAGTGTGATAGATTATTAAGTTTGAAAAATACACCATTGGCCACTATTATAATTACTTGGGTGTGTTTAAATATTATACATAAAATCCTACATTTGCAATGTCTAATCCTCCACTGTATTTTTTTGTAATCCCCTAATTAAAATGGGAAAACTAAACTAATAAGCATATGTATAAATGAATGTTATATAATTGTTACACTTTGATTAATTCCAAATTCTATAATAGAATTATATTAATACTATTATTAAATATTTATATATATATGCATCAAAAAGAAAATTCATCTTTAAACCCTACTTACTCATCTTAGTGGTTTTTAAAGGTAATAAATAGAAAAAGGGTTTCTTACCCTTATGGTCGTGGCCACTCCTCTGCACAATAATTGTTTAATAAGAAATTGGTTGGGGGGAGGGGTGTCAACCCCACCCACAACCCATATACTTGTATATGGGTTGGGACCGGGGTCAGTGCCCCTCACCCCAAAAGAAATTTAAACCACCCCACTAATATTAAAACATACACCCCTTCCCTAATGTCAAGCCTCTACCATAATTCCAAACCCTTCCCTCCTTTACTTTGTTAATCGATTTACTTTTACTCTCGAGCGGCCTTAATCTCGACCATTAATAATTATTTCGTCTCTTCTTTCACAGTCAGCATGTGCCAAGTTTTCCATGGCCGTGAGTACTTTTATTCTCTCACTCAATATATATATATATATATATATATATATATATGAGATCTTATACTTCGTGTAAAATTAAAATAAAATAAAAGTGTATAAATATATATTTCTATTTTGAAACAAATACCTGAATGTTTTCAAGTATTTAATGTGCAATAAAGAAAAAAATAGAAACAAATATTGTTCTCATACTATTTCTATGGATTTTCGGGTATTACCTAAATGGGTATTCTCACAAAGGATCCACCTCGAATATGCAAGTATAATACTTCCAATAAATAAATACAAAAGAGGAAATTATACCCACAAAGGGAAAATGCATGGATCTTTGTTTTAAACATGAAATTTCTTCGAGGAGATCTTCCATGCCTCGAATGGCCTCCATGGTTTTACCTTCTCCTCCCCTCTCGCTTAACCTGCAAGTGAAAACATGAAAAATGAGAGAATAGGTTTAAGAAAAGAATATATGAGAACCCATAAGGATTTCTAGGGTTTCTTTTTCCAAACCTAAATCTAAGGGTTGAGAAATATTAGATCTAAGAGTGTAGGATGAACCCTACATCACTTAAGTTATGGGGTAGTTTAAGTTGGATTGTAATCAATAAAATATGTGTGTGTTTTCTCAATGGGGCCTAAGGGGTTAGATTGAGATTAGAATTTTCCCCATTAGAATAATGATCTTATTATAAATTACATATATCTAACAAAGCAAGGTTGTTATCCTAGTATGATTTAATGTAAGTTTTTTTTGTACCTTAAATAGGATTATGGGAGTTACATTTTTTTTAAAAGCTACTGAAGATTATTTATATAAAATTTTAGAAAACTTCTTGGCGAAAGAATTAAAATGTAATATCAATTTTGAAAATTGAGGCAGTCTTAAGTAATCGATAATTGTTTTCCACTTCCAATTAATAGTTTAAAATTTTTCGTAATATGCATTTTATTAAAATTTGAGCAAAGGCCTTGGAATTTTTTTTAAAAAATTATTCCATAATTTTTCATGTCTCACTATCGGGTTTCTCGTGATTTCTTGTTTGGAAAAATGTGGGAGTTATACTTAGTATCAGAGCCGTGGGTTCAATGCTTGAACCCTGGGCTGACAAAACCAGTTAATATAATTTGAACTACCTTGATTAAAATAATAATAAAATAAAAAATTTGTTTGAAATGTTGTACTCGCCTAGTGGCATTAGGTCAAAACCGGGTAACTGTAAATGTTAAACATGGTTGATATTATTAAAAACTTCTGGTGTATCAGGAGCTCGGTTCCCTAGCTAAGATGTTGTTTAATGAGTCCTAACTCTTGATTTGGTCGTATGATGTGATAAAACCTTTGAGACTCTTCCTCATTGGAATGATAAATTATATGGTGTAGTTCTTGTGGTTACACATTGGTGATTGTGTTCAGGGGTCAACTAGAGTAAATTAGAATTTTTTTAGTTGTCTAGAGCTTCCCTTTTTCCTTTAGTGATTAGACAAGTTAATTTTTGTTTCCGTTTTGGCGACTTAATCCTCGTGTGAGTAAGTGGATATGGGTCTTGGTGTTACTTTTGATCCAACTTTGCGTATGCGCTATTACATTGGAGCTCAAAGTATCGTACCCCTATTGGCAGCCATGAGAGGCTACGAAGTGATTGTGATGTTGACTTTCTGTATTTTATATATTTGTAAATTGGTGTTATTTTATTAAGGACCAACATCTTATCTTATGATTAGATTAAGAAGCTCTGAGGTTATTTTAGTTATTTATATTATTGTGAGAATGTTTAGACATTGCAATGCGACTATTTAGCCAATTTATTTGATTGCCAATATTTCTTAGATTTTACTTTGATTGGTGACTTGGAGATCATTTATTTGTTGGATACTTAGCTAAACGTTACTTGATTCCTTCTTGCATGTTGTTGAGTTGGTTCTATGCTAGTTGTATTGTGACATTTTGTCGTATGAGCTTACACCCTAGGTGCCTGGAATGTCTTCTTAGGTGCTTTAATGAATACCTTGGTTTGGAAGGATGAAACCTTGACTTTGTGTAGGATCTTGGAGAGTTTATTGTGTAGTGTGGTCTAGTTAGAAATTGTTAGTGGTGGTAGTGATGCTCCTGCAACCTGGTAAGAGATTTTATCCTCGTCAAAGTAGATGTTTTTGGTTATGGGTTTATGGATTATGTTAGGATCGGATTGAATTTTGGTTGACTATGGATGTTAGTGGAAAAGTGTTTGTTTGATAGTGAAATTTTATTGCTTGCATGCTAATTTGTATCATGGTTTCCTTGTTTCATCTTAGAAAGTATTGAATTTTGGATTGCATGCATCTTGGTAATTATGGTTAGATTTGAGCCCATTTGGGCAATGTATTTAATTAAGTGTGCTTGTTTTGATTTCAATGACCTATAAATATGTCTACCCCTATCTTAACCGTTTAGATTGTTATGAATAACATATTATGACATATTAATCTTTGGGTTACGTAGAGACACTTATGGATTCTTTTGGGCCTTTTGAACCTTGCTCTTAGAGATGTTAGTGTGGTAGATCTTAATATTTTAATCTCAGTGGTGCTTATATTGTGCTTCTCCTATTAAAACTAGAACTCTTGGTTATAAATTCCATGTTTTGGTAGATTAGTTGGTTGTCCTATTGCATTTGATGTGTTCCAATGAGAAATGTTGTGTCCTTGGAGTAAAATTTTCCCTGTCATCTTGTTGCTTTGTTGGTGGTGTCTTTTGGAAGTATGGGTGTTGTTTGGAAACTCTCATTGTCTCATTATGTGAACAAAAATTTGAGTCTAAACAACAAACCTTGTTAAACCTCTTAAATTTGTAAAATTAAATAAGCCTCTTTAATGGGTTTTCCTTCGTAACTTCTTTGAGGCTTGTGGAGATCCAATTGGAGTGTTTAGTGATGCTTGTAATTTTCTGGTAAACTCTTTAAATATTGGTGTGACTGATGTTGGTGGATAGATTCCTAGTTCTTACAAGATTAATGATGTGTTTGTTATGTTGAATGTCTCTTGTTCCTTTATAATTAAAAATGTGATATGTTGAGATATATCTTATTCCCATAAAAGTAATAATGTGATATGGTTGACACTTCCTTATCATTAAGACCTATTTGGTAAAATGACTAAATTGAGCATAATAAAACTCTAATTGAGGAGCTTGGACTTTGAAACCTAACAAGTAAACTGCAACATTAGAAAAAAAATGGTCCTTGCTACAACCTTGGTAAGTTAACAGAAGAAATAAAACTATGTGAAAAAAAATAGAAAGGGAATGTTGTCCATTTATCTTCCCTAGAAGTAAAATAAATAGTTTTCCTCCTACACAGAATGGCGAGATATCATGCCATCCTGAATGGTGCTCCTTATAATGAAAATATGTGATTTCATAATAGAAGGGAGATCTTAATTAAGAAAACTTTTAAGAAAAATGCTTAGTAAGAGAAACGATAACTTTTGACTTAATGGTTTGTTTGTTGAATGAGTGAAATGTATGTGTATTGAGTGTAATGTATAATTGAACCTTTAGTTCTACCGCCTACCCAGATTTGTGAAACACCTTGTTGATAGTGATGAGTTCTAGTTGTGTAGTACTCCCTTGTTCATAGATTTATATAATTTTCCCTTGTAATATTTTTGTGTTCCTCGTACCATTTTTACCTCATAAGTCAACAAGTGTGAGTTGTGGCCTTTTAGGAGTGGGCATTATCTCTTATTTTTAAGTAAATCAACCTCCTTGTGTGCTTATTTAGTCCTTGGTGACCTAGGTTATTGTAATTTTAAGGCAACATATGTTAAGGATATGAAATAATTTTGGCAGGTCCCCTTTTCTTTTCTTCTTCTTCTCTTGAGACACCCTGTTGTTGTTTGGCACTTTTGTCATTGGGAGAGGAAAGTGGAATTTCTTTTTGTAAGCTATTACTCGAATATTGGTGTGATGCACCTATTGGTTGTAGTTGGACCCCCCCTTGCTAATTGTTCTTCTCGCTATCTTCCTTGAGTGCTCTTTGGTGTTATGATTTATGCATGTTCTCTCCTTATGACTATTTGGAGTTTGCGTAGGATTTAGGATAAATAAATTCCTTTGTGTCATAGTGAAAGGTGCTTCTTGTATTGGTGTGCCAGTTGCTAGTGGAGGTATGTGCTAAGCGTTGTCACCTTTAAATTTTGTTAGTGTTGTGTGTTTGATTTTTTTTTTAAAGTGTAAAATCAGACTATAGGAAACCTTGTGGTCATGACTTTGCTTAGTATTACCATGAAAATTTGATTGTACCCTCTCAAGTTATCTAAGTGATTTCCATGAATATTTTTTCTTAATTGTAAATGTTTTGGCTAATTTAAGGGCCCTTCCTTCTTGTCAAACCCCATATTGTGTGATCTCAAAATTTTGAGACCTTTGAGTATACTTGTTTCTTGTACAAATTTTGGTCATGGTTAATTTGCTAGCCTTGTCTAAATAATGAAATTTGAAGCATAACTCAACCTTAGTTGAAGCCTCAAATTTTGTTATTACAGTAAGTTGTATCCATGGAAAACTATGTGCTCATATCGATATTCATGAAACTCTCCCTATTATTCCTTTACTTGGTGGTTATTCTTGAGACTCTTTTGACCTCTTCATGTTTTGATGTTATGTGTTGTATCCTGGTTGATCATGTAGAGCTACTCTCTAGAATTAAATGTTCACAACCTTAAATGAAGAAAGGTTAGAACTCACCCCTTTCAATCTCCATTCTTCTTATAAAATTTCATTGGACCAAACATGGGTTCTGTTGACCAACACTTGTTGAAGCAGAGGAATTCTAAAAAGGGTGTGATCCTATTTCTTTTACATTATTTCCTACATGTTTCTCCATGACTTTCAGTAGGAAGTCAAGTCCAAGGGGAGGGGGATATAATGCCCACTTCCCTTCAACACTAAATGAACCATAATTATCTTTTCCAAATTGTTATAATCGTAAGCGTGATGGCTGTATTCTAGTTAGCATGCAAATAAAATGTGCAGACATCAGGATTTATATTGCATTTGTGTTATTGTTATTACTTTGACTCCATGTCATACTGGGGACCCTGATGGGCATATAAGGATAAGAAAATTAGCTAGAATGGTTACGTTTTCATATATTGATTGTGATAGCATTACTCTTCAATATTGTTTTGTTTATTCTACCTCTATGAATGGATGCATGGACATCATTGCATAAGGTACCTAAAAATATTAATAAACAAATTATAGTGACACATTGTTATATGAAAATTGAAGGATAGACATTTCTAATCAAACTGATTAAATTTTGATAGACTTTCTTTATGGAAGGAAAGATGTGTTGTCAGTTTATATGTATGTTGATATTTCAAAGTATTTTTCGTATTGATCTTTATCATGTTGTTCAAGGTTATTTTGTGGTTCCTTTGATGTTGGAGAATTGGAAAATTTTGAATAAGTGAAAGTATTGTTTAAGTTAGATGATTTAGTTGGTTTATGATTGTAATTGTAAACTAATGTATTAGTAAAATAAAAATGTTGAGAATTGGAGTAATTGTTGAAATACTTGGTCTTAGCAAAATATTTATCATATTTGACGTTAAAATTGATATGTAGATATAAGCGTTTTATTTGTTCGATATTACTAATATGGCCACAAGGCCAGAAAGGTATTGTGTGATTTTGTAGGTAATTAATCCACAACAATAAACTATGGGGGTAGGAGACCAACAACGAAGGAATGTGGGATATTGGCAACAAGGGTCACCATTACAACTAGTGTTTGTGGTGTGTGTCTTGTTTGTTGTTAGGGGGGTTTCCCATGGGGGGGGATAACCTTCAAATGTGACCAAGGTGTGTGTTTGTTCTTTTATTTTATTTTCTTTAATTTAATTTTAGTATGTTAAATTATTAGTGATGTGTTCTCCTTTTGTTAATCACTTGTTTCATGTCTAGATTAGTAAATTAATTATTTTACTAAATTAATTAAGAATGGGTAAAAATAATTTGTTATTGGATTTGATTGCTCTTTGGGTTATGTGTTAAGTTGGGTGCTTAAGATCTTGAAAGTTGTACACTCCACCTCTCCTTTGAAATTCAGATTTGTCCTTAAGGGCACATTTTGGAGGCTTGTGGGACAATTTAAAATTTTCTCACACCTCTTAAATTACTACACCAACCCTACCTATGGGTTGGGGCGTTAAAATTAGACTCCATTATGTATTTTGGGAAGAAAAATTGTAAGTTTTTATTGCACTTTCTTACATATATTTATTGTTTGTCCTTAAAGGGTGTGGGCTTAGATTATGTGTATAAGTAAAATGTCATTTATTCAATCACTTATTAATTATGATTTGGAGTATGGGTTGGACTTGTGATGTGGATTTGAGGATGAGTGATGTGGCATCCTACATGGAACCACCTCACCATCCTCTCCTATTTTCCTTTATATGCATGTTTAATGGTTGTTTTGGGGGTTACTTGATCATTTTATTTTTGGTTTTGGAGAATTCTTGCAATTTTGGAGAGCTTGCTTGAGAATGGAGCCTAGAGTGGATGGTGGTTGCTTAGGATTTTGGAAGGATTGGAGCTTGTTGTGTATTGATACTCTTCATTTGTGAGGTATATATCCACCTTTGTTCTTACCTTGTTATTTTCTGGTCCTCTTATGTGTAGATGTGTATTGTTACTTGGGTTATGCTTGTTTGGAAATAGGACTGTTCCTTAGTTTGTGGGAGATATAGAAATGGGGGTAGAACTTGAGGGAGGCATAAGAGAAATGTTATTCAAATTTTAGGAGGGATTTGGGTTGGGATGTCCACCTTGTTGATAAATATATTTTGTATTTATCTTGTTGTTATCTTGAGGGAGGCATAAGATATTTATTGAGGGAGGTATAAGAGTAGTGTATCTTCTTGGTGGAAGGCATAAGAGTGTTGTGTGTAATGTGATGGAATTTTTGGAGGGTTATAGGTGGACACCCTAGCCCTTGGGAGGAATAAGAAGAAACCCCATGTTACTTTCTCCTAAATGGCAGTAGTATGAAACCTTTGTGTTTTGAAATTTCTGGAATCTTTGTAATATTGGTATTGTGTTATTACATTGATTTTCTTGGTTTAATGTGTATGTGGAAGCCATTTTGAGTTACCATGGTTGTCTAAATAACCCTCATTGCTTCCTTGTTGGGGCTCGTGGGCCAATGAGGGAGAAGGCTTCTCTCTCTCATTGGATATCTTTGTTGGGTGGAGAGTGTTGCCTATCCCCCCTACCATTTTTTTGTGTGCATGGCTTGATGAAGATGGGGATAAATGGAGGAAGTGATCTTGATGGAGGAAGACATGTAAAGTCACATCTTGTGTTATTATATTTCTTCTTCTTGTAAATTGTATCAATAGTTTATTGAATGTAATCTCATTCATTCTTGGAAATGGCTTATTATGAATTGTATTCCTTTATCATCATGAGAAACTTGTAACAATTTAGAAATGTAAATAAATATCCTCTAAGTATGAATGTATTTTAAGTTGAATGAAAATGGAGTGTTGCTTATTTTAGCACTACTGGGAATCCGGTTTGGAGGAGTTAAACTTTATTTGGGTATGTTTAATATTCTCTCATTTAAATGATGTGTAAGAGGGAATATATGGAATTGATTTTATAGCATAATTCCCCCCTTGTTGCAATAGGATTTGAATTAAGAAAATGGATGAACCACAATTGATTTTACCTTTAAAATTGTTTTATAATGAAAAGGAGAGTGATAGATTATTAAGTTTTAAAATACACAATTGGACAGTATTACATAAAATCCTACATTTGTAATGTCTATTCCTCCATTCTTTTTTTTTACAATCCCCTAATTACAATGGGAAAACTAAACTAATAAGTATATGTATAAATGAATGTTATATAATTGTTACACTTTGATTACTTCCAAATTCTATAATAGAATTATATTAATACTATATATATATATATATGCATCAAAAATAAAATTTAGCTTTAAACCCTATATATTTAGCTTAGTGGTTTTTAAAGGTAATCAATTTAAAAAAAATGGTTTGTTAACCTTATGGCCTCAGCCACTCCTTTGCACAATAATTGTTTAATAAGAAATTGGTTGGGGGAAGGGGCGCCAACCCCACCACAACCCATATACAAGTATATGGGTTGCGGGTGGGGTCGACGCCTGTCCCCCCAAAAGAAATTTAAACCACCCCACTAATATTAAAACATATGCCCCTTCCTCAATGTAAAGCCTTTACCATAATTCCAAACCCTTCCCTATTTTTCTCTGTTAATCAATTTACTTTTACTTGCGAGAGGCCTTAATCTCGGCCATTAATAATTATTTCGGCTCTTCTTTTATAGTTGACCTGTGCCGAGTTTTCCGCGGCCATGACTACTTTTAATATCTCACTTAATATATATATATATATATATATATATATATAGTATATATATTTATATATATTTAATATGGGATATTATACTTGGGGTAAAATTAAAATAAAATAAAACTGTATAAATATAGATTGTTGTGTTGAAATAAACCCCCAAATGTTTTCAGGTATTTAAGGTGGAATAAAAAAATATATAAACAAATATTGTTCTCATGCTATTTCTATGAAGTTTTGGGTATTACCTAAATGGGTACACTCATAAAGTATCCACCTCGAATCTGCAAGTAGAATATTTCCAATGTATAAATACAAAAGAGGAAACTATACCCATGAAGGGAAAATGAAAGGATCTTTGTTTTAAGCACGAAGTTTCTTCGAGGAGAGATTTCATGCCTCCAATGGCCTCCATGGTTTTACCTTCTCCTCTTCTCTCCCTTAACCTATAAGTGAAAACATGAAAAATTAGAGAATAGGTCTAAGAAAAGAATATATGAGAACCCATAAGGATTTCAAGGGTTACTTGTTCCAAACCTAAATCTAAGGGTTGAGAAATATTATATCTAAGGGTGTAGGATGACCCCTACATCACTTAAGTGATGGAGTATTTTAAGTGGGAATGTAATTGTTAGTGTGAGTTATCCTATGTGTCCTCCTCTCATATTGGAGGGTCATCTCACATGGGTTAGGTTTAGGGTTTCATGTGTGTCATGCACTAGGGTTACTCAATACCCTAGATGTACCCCTTTACTATTCATTTATGAGCATGCCAAGACACTCTGCTATCTTTCCTCTATGCAAGCTTTTTTTCTGTTGAGCAAGTTCTTCCATTACCGATCAATTATTTCTTACAATTACTGGAGCTATCATGATTCCATTGGAGTGCAACTACTTCATGGTGCCTTGTTTCCGATTCAATTCTCACAAAATCTTTTCATGGTATCAGAGCTACATGACTTGTCGTCACACCAAAAGCTCGAACTGATGGTGGAGAGGAATCTCATCGTGTTAATTAGCTGCTACGCAAATACCCTCCCACATGATGGAGCCGGGTATACACCCAATTAGGCCCAACAACATATTAAGAGGAAGTGACACCAAGAATTTCTCGGGAGGTCACCCATCCCAACACTACTCTAGGAATGGCACGCTTAATTACCTGGTATTAGAGCTACACGACTTGCCATCACACCAAAATATCAAACTGATGGTGGAGAGAGATCTCATCATGTTAATTAGTTGCTACGCCAATACCCTCCCACACGATGAATCCGGGTATTGGTGTAGCAGCTGATTAACACAATGAGATCCCTCTCCACCATCAATTCGAGCTTTTGGTGTGACGAAAAGTCATGTAGCTCTGATACCAGGTGGTTAAGTGTGCCAGCCCCAGAGTAGTGCTAGGATGGTTGACCTCCTGGGAAATTCCTGGTGTCACTTCCTCTTAATATGTCGTTGGGCCTGATTGGGTGTATACCCAGCTCCATCATGTGGGAGGGTGTTGGCATAACAGCTGATTAACACGATGAGATCCCTCTCCACCATAAGTTTAAGCTTTTGGTGTGATGGCAAGTCGTGTAGCTCTGATACCATGAAAAGAGTTTGCGAGAATCGAATCAGAAACGAGGCACCATGAAGTAGGTTAGGTTTAGGGTTTCATGGTATTAGAGTTGAGATCGGGTAAATGTGCACTCTTTATTTTTTAGTTACGATTACTCTTTCTTGGTTTCGTTCTTTTACTCTGCATGCAAATTTTTCGATCACTATTTTATAGAAATATTTTGCTCACGTCTCTAACAAGCTTTCTCAGAAAAGTTGTGTCATTTTTTGTGCCTTTTTTGTGTATGTGCAGGTCTCATCATTCCTTGAGTAATTAGGGGTTTTGCCACCATTTTTAGTTAGCCACAACTAAATCCAAAATAGAGTATTTTCTAGTTTTTTATTTTTTTATTTAACTGGAATATTTTTACCTCTATTTCTTGTTTCTCTGTGTCTTTTTTTGCAGGATAATTGTTGCAGGATGTTTATTGAAGGATATTGAGAGTTTTGTTGAGTTGTTCCTTTACTACGCCTATGCATAAGTTTCTCTTGTCTTTTGCTGAAGGCTTTATTGTTGTTTCACTGGCCAACTGTCCCGTGGCCATTTTTTCTTTGCTACTCCCCCATGACCTTTCCAACACACAGCACTAGCAAATAAATCAAAATCTACTCACGCTTTATCTTGGTACATTTTTCTCTACATGCACAGTAAATTAACAAAAAAAAAAAAGTTTTTTTGGGACCCTACCCTCTGCTTCTACCGCCTCCAACCCTTGTCTTTGGCTTCTACCACCTGCCATGTACCCTACTCCAGCTATGCGCACTGCAAATCAAACAAAAAATAAACCCTGGCCATTTTCTTTTTAGTGCTAGACCATTTTATTTTTTTTCGCCCTGCCGCGTCACCTAACTCCCTAGTCGCTACCGCTGCTCCCTTTGGCCTTCCTCACTTCACCTACATCAAAACAACAAACAAAAAAAATCGCTATCTACGCAAAACCCTTTACCTCTACTTTTTTTAAAACTTGTCACTTTCAAAAAACATTTTAAAAGTATTACTCCCATTTACACACGTAAAAGCTTTTCAGTTTTAAAAAAATCTTTGATAAGTTGTTTTATAAAACGTGGTAAGTTTCTATTTATTAAAACCTTTTCCAAAAAATTTTAAAAATCAAACCAGCCATATTTTTTTAAGCCATTTCGTAAGTGTTTTTTTCTAAATCATTGGTAAGTTTTTAAAATCTAATTCACAGTTTGCTTTTTTAAATAGTGAATATTCTTTCAAAAATGTGGGAGATTGTTTTCGTAAGTATTTCATATACTTTCCTTAAATATTTCATTTAAATATTCAGTTTATGGTATGTTTTTTTTTCAAAAAGCTTCAAATCCTTTTTTAAGTAAGTATCTTTTAAAAAAATTATTTCTATCTATAAAAAAAAAGAAGTTTTTTTTATATATTTTCAAATTACTTTTTAAATTAAAATCACTTTTTAAAAAAAGGGGGAAAGTATCTTTAATTAGTCTTTTTTCCTTTCTAGATTTTAATTAATTTTTGTAATTAAGCAGATTTAATTTAATTAAATCTATTTTTATTAATTACAAATTAATTTGCTCTCAGTTACGATCTACTAGTTAATTAAAAATTGACATCTAAATAACCTCTCTCATCGTTTTTTAAAAACTCCAATAGCTCTAAAAATAGCAAAACTGGGCGTTTCCAAATGGTAAAATTTAGGAGTTATTGTTGGTTTTCTTTCACTAATCATGTGCACTCAAGTGTGCAGTGATACTTCGTGCACCTCTTTGCCTTCCAACCTCTTTTTCGGGGTTTTGAAGATTATCTAAACTCCTTGAGTTCTCAAACCTTGTATTTCACCCTTATTATTGCTTGCGAGTAGTGAGCACGTCCGCCATAGTCTGCAGCAATGGGGTTTCCTTTTACGACATGAGATGTTTTTTCTCACCACCAGGGTTGGCTTTTGCACCTCCTTTCTATTTTTTTCTTATGCTTGTTTTTGGTGTCCTTTTTTGTTGCGCTCCATGAAACATTGTTGTGGTCTCCTCTCTTGCGCGTTATTATGCTGATTGCAAGAGGACTTACCAAGTGTTTAAAACCACACGCATAGACCTGATTGTAATCAACACACTAAACTATAAAGTGCTTGAAAGTAGGGGTGGTTGTTATTGTCTTGGGTGGTTGTGTTTCTTTTATGCTTTTCTTTCTCTCTGCTCTCTCTCACTATGGATGCACTTTCAATTCCCTTACTTACGTTGTTCAAATTTTTTGAATGGAGATAAAAAATAATAATGAAAACTAAGGGGTAAAGGGCTATTTTGCATCCACCATGGGACCTGAGACTAAACCAGACAACGAAACTGAAAAATCTACGTGGTTAAACTGTAGTGATGAAGCCTTAGGTATTCTTTGCATGTCCATTTCTCTTGACTTTCTCTTCCACATTGAGGTTTCTGAAACACCGAAATCTACGTGGAAAATGTTGGATTTGATGTTTGGACAACTAGATGACATGAGAGCACACGAGTTGGAAAAAAAACTACTAGGGTTAAATCCTAGTGACTTTGAAAACCTACAAGCCTTCTTCTCAAAATTTGTCCACATTAGATTGTTGTTAAAAGGATGTCAAGTAGAAAAGAAAGATTTTGAACTGATCTTGTTCAATTCTCTATAAGTTAGGTCCTGAATATTCTGTCTTCGTGTCAACTTTCTACACTACAAAAGTTGCTTTGGGCGATACTTGGACTATGCCCTCCTTTGACTATATTTCGTGCCTAACTCATTTGAGAACATGACAAACTCATTCAAATGGGGTCTCTCAAGTCCAAGTCACATGACCTTGTAGAAATTACCAGCAAGGGAAATAATACTAAAAAGAAGAAAGAAACAAAGGATCAACCTAAAAAAGAAACCAAGACCTAACGTAAAAATGACACAAACATTTCGACTTTTGAGCCTTTTGCATAGAAAAGTCAAGTATTTGTGTTTGTATTGGAAGAAGTCTAGTCATACGATGAGTAACATTGTTTTTAGAAGTAGATTGATCACTTATCTCATTTACTTGTGAAGAATAAAATAAATGCTCCTGAATCCATAAAACAAAGTGCTCCAAAGGCCGAGTATTCTACTACAAAAGGTGCTAAAAATGATAAGAAGAAAGGAAAGGCCCTTATAGCTGCTAGAGTTACTCCTTCATCGACATGGATTATAGATTCTGGTGCCTCGCACCACATGGGTTCCTCGCATGTTGAGTTTTCCAACATCAAACCTCGTGGAATGTCCCAAATCATGATGGGTAATGACACGACCGTGTCAGTTTCTGGTAGTGGATTGGTAGAGATGGATGGGGGAACATTTAACCAAGTGCTGAGTGTTCCTGATCTCTCTACCAATATCCTATAGGTTTACCAAATTACTAAACTTGGTGAAGGAATGTGAGTGGAATTTGGTCCTAACTCAGTGATTATTTGTGAGCTTAATGATGATGCTACAGTGGCCGAGGGAAAGGCAGATCATTGTTCACAGTTGTACACATTCTCCCACTTTACTTCTGATTCTACACCCACTACCTTGCTCACTCATGTAAATGAGGTTAGTAAGCTATGGCATGAGCATTTCGGACATCTAAATTATCGATACCTTGAACAATTGAGCCAAAATGAAATGGTCCATGGTTTTCCTCGACATCAAGTTTTTCTAAGGGTCTTTGTGAGCACTGTACCCTTGGAAAGCATCATGAAAAGAACTTTGACATAGGAAAATCCTGGAGAGACACTTGTCCTTTTGATCTTGTTCACAGTGATGTTTCTAGTCCATTTCCTTCTCCTTCATTTACTAGAGCTCTTTATGTGCTAACCTTCATTCATGAATATTCACGATATACTTGGGTATATTTTCTTAAGCTTAAGCTTGAAGTCTTCAAAAAATTTCAAGACTTTAAGGCTCTTACTAAGAAATAGGCAGAGCAGTCTATCAAGGTTATTCAAACCAACAATGGAGGTGAATATGTAAACAATAGGTTCATGGATTTCTGTACTTCTAAAGGAATCTCTTTGTAAGCATATAGTTACTTATAGCCCTTCAAAGAATGGAGTCATAGAAAGAAAGAACTGTACTCTTAAGGAGATGGCTACTTGTATGATTCACTCGAAGTCTCTTCCTCTGTAGTATTGGGCCGAAGTCAGTGAATTGTGAAAATTACATTTAGAACCATGTTCCACACAAGGTAATAAGAGGGATGACATCCTTTGAAGCATTGGTTTGAACACAAGCCTGATGTTGAGCACTTTCAAGTCTTCATATCCAAGGCTATGGCTCAGATCCCCAAGAAGAAACACAAGGCCTTAGAACCACAATCCAAACCTTGTATCTTTTGTATGGTATCGTGATGGCATGAAGGGGTATCGATTGATGAATCCTACTTCTCATGAGCTATATATTGAGAGAATTGTTAAGTTCAATAAGTCTTCTTTGACTTCTACTTCTCCGCCTATTAGAGGTTCTTTCAGCTCACTGACTCAGATTCTAACTCATCAGATGATGATACTGTTAAGCGTGCTCCTCTTCCAGATCCTCTTAACCATCAGACCTTTAAGTCTTCTGATTCTGAATAGTAGTGATGACGAAGGATCTATGTCCCTTTTCACTCAAGTGAAGAATCTTCTGACTCTGAGCCTGATCCTCCTGGTCCCCTTTGGCCCAAGTAAAACTTTTCAAAGTCTTGGAGATTTAGTTGAGAGATACTTCAGATATAAGACGTAATCGACTTAGATTTCATTGGACCCTACTCTTTATTATGCCTCTGCTTCTAATCCATAGTCTTTCCAGAGAGGCTTCTGGTATTCCTGAGTGGGATTCTGCCATGGATGAGAAGTATTCATCTCTCATGAAGAATGATACTTGGGATCTCACCACTCTTCTCGAAAGGAAGAAAAATCATTCTGTGTAAGTGGGTGTTCTAAACAAAGTATGGAGTAGATGGAGATGTCAAAAAGTTTAAAGTGTGATTAGTAGCTAAGGGTTTATCACAGATAGCTGTGGTTGACTATACTGAAACCTTTACTACAGTTGTGAAGATGACTTCTATTCGACTAAACCCTAGCCATTGCCATACTAGCAAACAGATGGGAAAGTCCATCAAATGGACGTTAAGATTTCCTTCCTTCATAGTGACCTAGAGGAAGATATCTATATGGAACAACCTTCGGGTTATATCCAAGATTCCTCCCTCGTTTGTAAGTTAAAGAAGTCTCTTTATGGCCTTAAACAAGCCCCTCGGGCTTGGTATGCCAAGATGGACTCCTTCTTACTTACATTAGGGTTTACTAGGTGTCACTTTGATCCAAATGTTTATATTCTATGGTAAGATGACTCCATACTCATTCTTGTTCTATATGTTGATGACTTGTTGATCACATGCACCTCTTCCTCTATTATTGATTCTGTGAAGATCACCTTAGCCAACCAAGTTTTCCGTGACTGACTTAGGTTTGCTTCCATTACTTCCTTGGTATCCAAATTTTACAATATGACTTGGGAATCTTGATTTCACAACCTAAGTGTACTCTTGATTTGCTAGCTCATTTTTAGATGTCTCGATTGCAAGTCTTATCCTACTCCTTTTCTTTTCAGGGTTAAGTTGGTTTTAGATTTCTCTACTCCCTTGGTTGATGGTACTGTTTATTGACAGTTGGTGGGGAGCTTGATCTACTTGACTCTACACTCGACTGAATTTATCATATGTTGTTGGGATCGTGTCTAGATTTATGCAGGAGCCACATGAGATGCATTGGAAAGCAACTAAATGGATCCTTCATTATGTTCGTAGCACTTACGCTGATGGGATTCACTATCATGGAAGGGTTGATAATGACTTGATTAGGATCACAGATTCTTGATTGGGCCGGTGACTTAGATCATCAGAAATCTACTTCTAGCTATAGTTTCTCTCTTTGTTTAGGTCCCATTATTTGGTCTAGCAAGAAGTAGAATGTAATTGCGATATCATCTACAGAGGTAAAATACAGAGGAGCAGTTAACACTGCCATAGAAGCTATTTGGCTACAGGGTATTCTGACAGAGTTTGGCATCCACTTTCGGCGGCCTACCATTATCTACTATGATAACATGAGCACAATATCTATTTGTATAAATCTAGTTCAGCATCAGCAAATGAAGCACATCAAGATCTATATGCACTTCATACGGGAGCTCATTCATGATGGTATCATTGACATTTAGTATATTCAGACAGCTGATCAGATTGTAGATTTATTCACCAAGCCCTTCACTGAGATTAAGTTTCTTCACTTACTCATCTTTTATTAGGGTGAGGTTTTCTGCAGCTGCTCATATCCTTCGGGCTATGTATTCCTTCTTTTCTTCTTCTTCTTCTAGGAAGACTGTGTTTGTATATGGTCACCTTATCAGGCCTTTAGTTGTCTGGGCCCCATTGACACATATTTCTTAGTTGTTTAGGAGTGTCTTCCTCTTCCGTCTAACTCATCAAAACCACTAACCCCAGCCTTCGATGAAGGGTGAGTGTTAGTGTGAGTTATCCTATGTGTCCTCCTCTCATATTGGAGGGTCATCTCACATGGGTTAGGTTTAGGGTTAGGTTTATGGTTTCATGTGTGTCATGCACTAGGGTTACTCAGCACCCTATATGTACCCCTTTACTATTCATTTATGATGATGCCAAGACACTCCAATGTCTTTCCTCTATACAAGATTTGTTTTTGTTGAGCAAGTTCTTCCATTACTGATCAAATATTTCTTGCAATTTCTGGAGCTATCACGATTCCGTTGGAGTGTAACTACTTTGTGGTGCCTTGTTTCCGATTTGATTCTCGGAACTCTTTTCAGTAATATATAAAAGATGTATGTGTTTTGTTAATGGGGCTGAAGTGGTTAGATTGAGTTGAGCACTTTCCCCATTAGAATAACGATCTTATTATAAATTATATGTATTTAACAAAGAAAGGTTATTATTCAGGTATGATTTAATATAAGTTTGTTTGTACCTTAAATAGGATTATGGGAGTTACGTTTTTTTAAAGTTGATGAAGATTATTTAAATAAAATTTTAGAAAAATTCTTAGCAAAAGAATTAAAACTTAATATCAATTTTGAAAATTGAGGCAGTCTTAAGTAATCAATAATTGTTTTCCACTACCAATTAGTAGTTTAAATTTTTTCGTAATCTACATTTTATTAAAATATAAGCTAAGGCCTTGGAACCTTTCAAAAAAAAAATTATTCCATAATTTTTCATGTCTCGATATCGGGTTTCTCATGAGTTCTTGTTTGGAAAAATGTGGGCTTACACTTGGTATCAGAGCCATGGGTTCAATGGTTGAACCTTGGGCTGACTTTGAAACCCAAAAACCAATTAATAGAATTTGAACTACCCTGATTAAAATAATAATAAAATAAAAAATTTGTTTGAATTATTGTACTCGCCTAGTGACGTTGTGTCGAAACTGGGTAACTGTAAATGTTAAGCAAGATTGATATTCTTGTGAAATTTTGCTGTATCAAGAGCTCAATTCCCTAGATAAGATATTGTTTAATGAGCCCTAACTCTTGCTTTGGTCATATGATGCGATAAACCCTTTGATACTCTTCGTCGTTGGAATGATAAATTGTATGGTGTAGTTCTTGTGGTTGGACATTGGTGATTGTGTTCAAGGGTCAAGTAGAGTAAATTAGAATTTTTTTAGTCATCTAGAGATCCCATTTTTCTTTCAGTGATTAGACAAGTTAGTTTTGGTTGCCATTTTGGTGACTTAATCCCCGTGTGAGTAAGTGTATATTAGGTCTTGGTGTTTCTTTTGATCCAACTTTGCGTATATGTTATTAGAACAGAGCTTGAGGTATGGTACCCCTATTGGCAACCATGAGGAGTTGTGAAGTGATTGTGATGTTGAAGTTTTGTATTTTATATATTCGTAAATTGGTGTTATTTTATTAAGGACCAACATCTTATCTTATGATTGTATTGAGAAGCTCTAAGGCTCTTTTAGTTATTTATATTTTTGTGAGAATTTTAAGACATTGTAATGCGGCTATTTAGCCACTTTCCTTGATTGCCAATATTTTTTGGATTTTACTTTGACTTGTGACTCAAATCTCGTTTATCTACTGGCTACTTAGTTAAATGTTACGTGATTCCTTCTTGCATGTTGTTGATCTGGTTCTACGCTGGTTGTATTGTGACATTTTGTCATATGGGGGTACACCCTAGGTGCATGAAATGTCTTCTTAGGTGCTTTAAGTTATGCCTTGGTTTGGAAGGGTAGAACCTTGGGTGTGTATAGGATCTTGGAGAGTTCATTGTGTAGTACGGTCTAGTTGAAAATTATTATCGGTGGTAGTGATGCTCCTGCAACCTAGTAAGAGATTTTATCCTTGTCAAAGTATATGTGTTTGGTTATGGGTTTATGGATTATGTTAGGATCGGATTGAATTTTGGTTGACTATGGATGTTTTTGGAAAAGTCTTTGTTTGGTAGTGACATTTTGTTGCTGGCATGCTAATTTCTATCATGGTTTCCTTGTTTCATCTTAAAAAGTATTGACTTGTGGATTGTATGCATATTGGTAATTATGGTAAGATTTGAACTCGTTTAGGCAATGTATTTAATTAAGTGTGCTTGTTTTGATCTTTATGACCTATACATAAGTCTACCCTTGTCTTAACCTTTTATATTGTTACGAATAACATTTTATGACCTATTAATCTTTGGGTTACGTAGAGACACTTATGGATTCTTCTAGGCCTTTTGGACCTTGCTCTTAGATATATTAGTTTGGTAGATCTTAATATTTTAATCTTAATAGTGCTTATATTGTGATTCTCCTTTTAAAACTACAACTATTTGTCATAAATTCCATGTTTGGGTAGATTAGTTTATTGTCCTATTGCATTTGATGTCTTCCAATGAGAAATGTGGTGTCCTTGGAGTAAAATTTTCCTTGTCATCTTTATGCTTGGTTGGTGGTATCTTTTGGAAGTATGGGTGTTGTTTGTAAACTCTCCTTGTCTTATTATGTGAACAAAATTTTGAGTCTAAACAACAAACCTTGTTAAACCTCTTAAATTCGTAAAAGTAAATATGCCTCTTTAATGGGTCTTTCCTTTGTAGCTTCTTTGAGGCTTGTAGAGAACCACTTGGATTGTTTAGTGATGCTTGAAATTGTTTGGTAAACTCTTGAAATCTTTGTGTGAATCATGTTGGTGGATAGTGTTGATCAAGAATTTCACGCTTGTTACCTGTCCAAGTTAATGTACCAAACTAAACACAAAAACCTTGAAAAAATCAAATAAAATTGATACCTGACGGACAAGATCCGAAGATGTAGATGGATAAGGAAGCCAATGTAGATAAGACGGGAAAACACGAGCAATTCTGCATAGTAGATTCGAGTAACCTGCGCGAAACTGATACTTGGCAGAAAAAGACCACGTTAAAAGATATTTAGGTGGACTGCTCGAGAAGCGGATCCGGGAAGCGATAAGCTCCCTCGGCGGATGTCAGTCCACATTTTCAATTAAGTAAAGAAGCATACATGATAAAATATGTATGTACAGGACTAGATTTTTTGATCAAAGTAATAAACAGAATCTAAACAGTAGACAGAAAGCAACAGAAAACAGGGAACTGTGAAAACAAAGCTGGATTTATGTTACCTGTGTCCTTTTACCTGTTTACAGGATGATCGGCGTCGATTATGTAAAATCGGTGTCGACTGGTTCAGATCGGTGTCGACTGATATAGATTGGCGTCGACTGATATAGATCAGCGTCGATCCGAGACAAAGTGTGAGAAGATTTGGAAATCGGAAAGTGAAGGCAAGATCGTTAACGTCTGCTAGGTCTGCAGAAGCCGGAGAGATACTGACAAGGCTCCACCTGTGCTGGATGCAGGAACAGAGTCACCAGAAAATCAATAGAGACGTGTGATGTTGATGTGATAAGAGCAGAGTAACTGTGCTCCTCTCAGGGATTGATTTGGACAAGATCCGCTCTCATTTGATAGATAATGTTCACACTTGATGCTCAAAGATCTCTCATTCTCTATCTTACAATCTGTGTCCCTTACCATCTGTCTCTCTATGTCCCCCCAGAACTGAGTTCTGGGCCTCTATTTATAATCGGTGCCGCTCCAAAAAATCGGCGTCGACCGAGTACCGATCGGCGCCGATCACGGAACAGACTCCTGAGACGGCCAAAAGGAGTGATTTATGGAAAGATAAGAGTGATCCCTCCACCTCAAATACGGAAAATATCCCACTTTGGGAGGAGGAGAAATAGGGGGGATATATGGATAGAATAGATATGAGGTAGATAAGTGGTTAGGATACATGTAAAAAGGTGTAATTAAATAGTTAATATTTAATTACTCACGGGTAAAACATAAAGGGGTGAATTAAACTTAGGATAGGTGTTTGAATCCCAAATTGAATAATACCCCAAGGGGATAGTGGTGATATAAATGTGCCTCAGGTTACCTAAGAGAGCAAATGCGCACGAGGGACACTAAATTGGATAACCAATTTTTGGTGTTTACATTTTGCCCCTTTTTGTCAAGTAACTTGCGATAAGCAAGGTTGTGAGACAAAAAAAAGGAGGTGGAAGAAAGGAAGAAAAAGGGATGATGTGATCCCCCTCAAACTAGGGATGGGATGGGTGATAGAACAAACGATCCCAAGTTTGAAAAAGGTAGATGAAAAATGCATGATGCCCCAGCTGGATGTCTGGAGTAGATCTGATCATTACTGATGTACAAACATAAATAAAGAGGCAGCCACCTAATGAAATGATATTGGTAGGGCAGACTAGACGATCTCCTCATGAGACGACGTGAGTACCTACAGACCCATGAGTGTAAGGAGGGATGCAAAATAGTTAGCATCTAAAGAGAGACACATTGGTAGGGACAACCAGATGATGTTAGTGCCTACAGACCCGTTAACTCTAAGCTTCCAAAAAGTACGAGTGCCCCACGCAAAGGGAACAAACTCGAAATGGACGGTGATATCGAAAATATGTGCCAAACGGCAACATTCAGTGCACAATAGTGACCAGATAAATAAGCCAAGCATCAACACTATGGCAAAGAGATATGGAAAATCAGCGGCGATCACACTAATCGGCACCGACCTAAATAAACGGCGCCGACCAAACAAATCGGCGCCGACCGTTCACAGCACATATAAATATGTGAACGAAAACGTGAACGATTTATTTACACCGTGATGATTGATTCAGAGAGAGTCAAAAATTGGATTTGAGCACCATGGAAGCTTCTGGAAGTGGTCAGAAGCGGAGGAGGACACGACCTGGGGTAAGTGGTTCTTCTTGAACCCGTCATATTTATTTTATATTATATATATTTTTTTAATTTTTGGTTTTGTTTGGTGGGAGGCCAGAGTGTAATTAAAATCCAGCCTGACAATCGGCGTCGATTGGTATAATCGATGCCGATTTTATGAAAGCGGCGCCGATTGAATTCAATCGGCGTCGACTATATAAGATTGACGCCGATTGTATTTAATCGACGCCGATTGGACAGGACTTCTGGATGAAAATGATAAAATTTGTTTTGTATGTTCAGATTTGGGTAAATATGAAGCTAATATTGCTCTTGATGTCGTGGATGTAGGCACGAGAGGTACTACACATGAGGGATGCGATTCCTGAGCTACTGGAGACCATTCTCCCTGACGTCACTGACGCAGATTGGCGCCACTTAGAGTTATCTAGGCTCGGGGGCTTTCGGTACTACAGACGAGTGCCGCGAGATGTAGAGTTGATGCGAGCACTAGTGCGACGATGGGATAGACAGACTTGCACTTTTTGGTTTAGGATGGGTGAGATGACCATCACCCATGAGGACATATACAGGATTTTGAGGCTGCCGATCACTGGGGACCCGATAGAGATTACGCCACGAGAGCAGCAGCAGAGGGCCCTAGTTCGATTGTATGGAGACAGGGCAGATGATTCAGAGATAGTGTCCGGGGCAGTGAGGATAGCCTCGTAGTACAGACAGGATGTTCCCAGGAGCAGACGTATAGTTTTGATTCAGATGGCGATCTCCTATTTTGCTCTATCGGATTCATGAGGTGGGAGATTCCCACTGTTATTACTAGATTGTGTTTGTGACATCCTGCAGTTCAGACAGGTGTTCACCTTTGCTGATGCCTTGATAGCTCAGATATATTATGAGTTATGGATGTATACCACTGGCCGGAGGATAGGTATTGACGTCAGTTTTGTGCTCCATTGCTGGGCATATGAGCATATAGCAGTGATCAGGCCATCCGGGCTTCCTTGGATGCCAGCAGCAGTGGGAGCTATTGATTACGGATTCCGCTGATGGCGGGCCGATATGGCCTTGGGAGATACAGGGAGATCCACAGATTGGTATGCTGAGCATTTTAGGACGCTGACACCAGAGCAGGTCATCTGGAGACCATATCGGGTATTTCTGACATGGGCCGGTCAGGATGCTCACCTGGTGGGATTGAGACGGAGCAGGGTGGTTAGGGGCCGCAGGCCTGATATGTGGGAGCGTGTCCCATTTATACGGGTATTGAGACAGTTTGGCCTAGTACAGACAGTGCCGACCACCTACAGGCCTTACAGGCGAGACAGCAGAGAGACTGATCTACCTATTTTGATCCCGGCAGATCCATTGGGAGAGGCCCCACCCTCCACAGACAGTGATGATGATGCTGGAGTAGATGATGGTTATGCGGCATGGTATGCGACAGAGCTACCACGACACCTTCCGGCATCTATAGATGTCGAGGAGGAGGATATGGCTACAGTGCTGGAGAGACTGGAGGGAGAGCACGCCACCCTGACACATACACACCAGGCGGCTCTCGAGGAGATCAGAGCTCTGACAGCAGAGAGGGATGCCCTGATTTTGGAGAGAGACACCGCTCGCCAGGAGTGAGATACAGCGATCCAGCAGAGGGATCGCTACCATCGACATAGGGAGGCCCTCAGGGCCAAATATGGTGAGACAGGTACCATGTCAGAGTCTGGGACACAGGGCATGACCATAGGAGGGGCACCACCAACAGCACTAGCAGCACCACTACGAGCACCTGGTACCGTGAGCCTGAGTACATACCAGTCTCTCCTCGCTGAGGTGAGATACTACAAGGATGCCCTAGCACAGCATGCCCCAGATGTGCCTCTGTACGGGGCGAGGAGGAGATCAGTGACAACCACAGCGAGCGGGGCATCAGAGGGAGGGAGCACCGGGAGAGACCGAGGTGGGCAAAGGCCTCCAGTAGTAGGTGCATCTAGCTCGATAGGCGGCGGCCAGGAGAGACAGCCTGGTCCAGAGGAGGGTGGAGGAGATAGTGTCCTCCACGCATCAGATTTTACGATATAGAGATTGATGTATTTTGTATCAGTGTAGTGATGTAGCCTCGATTGGAAGGCATTTTATAGATGGCTTGATTGAGAGCCACCCATTTTTTGTTGTACAGACACTCATGTATATATATATAGATTCATCATTTCCTTTGTCATATGATTGTTCTCCTGCTTTTAATTTTGATATACATGGATAGGTGTAGCGTAATTGTGATGGATATAGACATAGACTGATAGATGATTGGATAGACATAGATGTAGAGGACATAAATAGATGTGATTTGATGTGATTTGATATGTGGATTTAACTTGATTGAGAAAATAGATAAAGATAGATGTAATGTTACTTGGATAGACAAGTGATTAGATGATGTGGTGGGAGTTGATAGTTGGAATGGATTTGATATTTTTTTGAGATTTTTAATTAAATTTTGATGAAAATAGATAGATAGACCCACATGTGTTTATAATAGAGGTGATGATATGTGTTTTGGACAAAGTAAATCAGATGAAATTAGATAAATGATAGAGTTTGATTAAATTAACATGTTAAATGTTAATTCAACTAGATGAAATAATTGGAAATACTCTCTGTGAGAGCCAAGGACGTAATAAAAAACGATCTTGATTAGAAATAAAGGAAATACACCTAGATAAGAAGAAAAATGATATGCTGGACTCCCAACTGACCATAAATAGAATCAAAAATTGGATAGGAAACCAAAAGATCATGCATACAAGGTCCTTATATGAGGTTAAAATAAACCTGACACTAACTAGCTGCAAACCAGATTTAGGAGGGAAACAGAAGGAGCAGTAAGTAGGTATCTTGTCGAAATTTACAAGGGACAGAATACATGTTCATACTGGGAAAATAGGATTCTCCATATGATCGACAAAAGGTCTTATATCTTAGCTTCATGATTTCTGGCAGAAAAGCAAACTGATCAATGCAGGAAGTTTGCTAGATGTGGAAAGACTGATCAATATGGGAAGTCTTTCAGTGATGCTAAAAAGTGTATAAACTGACTGAAAGGCTAATCAATGCAAGAAGCCTTGAGTATTCCTTTGAGAAACAGCCGTCCTTCAAGGGAGCGGTTTGTATTTTGAATTTTAATGATAGCCATCCTTCGAGGGCATGGTCTATATCTTTTGATTCATTTGATAATGTATGGATAGTTGTCCTCCAAGGGATCAATCTATCTTTTTTTTTTTTTTTTGGATAGCATCTTCTTCTTCTTCCTCCTTTTTTTTTTTTTTTTTGATTTTTTTTTTTTTTTTGGAATAAGCTGAGTTTAGACCTAGATAGATCAGATAGAGGGGAAGAAAATGTATAAAGATAATGCACTCATGCCCCGAGTAGATCTGATTAAGATAAGCACTTGGGACAAATGAAGCGGTGATTAAGGTATTCCTACCATGAGGAGAAACATATCCAGAAGAAAAAATGCTATGAGTAGAGCCGCGATACTCATATTTAAGGTAAAAAAGACAATAGGCGGAGAACCACATAATTTCGAATCACCATGAGAGTATATGACTGGTTGTTAGAGGGATGAAAGATCTGTCTTGCGACTAGATTTGTGTAAGATAGATTTTAACAGTAGAAGGGCCGTAGATGCAAGGCATTAAGAGGTTCCATTTCAGGTATACCATCCATGGAAGATATTAGATAAGCCCCTGACCCATATTTATGAGTGATAACGTACGGACCCATCCAGTTGGGAGAAAACTTACCACGTTGACTCCTTTCGAGTGTAGTGACATTTTGATTTTCTTTAAGAACAAGATCACCAATTTTGAAGTCACGGTGTTGCAAGTGCTTGTTATAAGCACGTTTGACACGGTCAAGATAGACTTGATGATGTTCAAGAGCGTTGAGACGCTGCTCATCTAATAATTCAAGTTGTGCTAGACGATTTTGACGATAGTCCTCATCAGAGACAAATTCTCTAAGAGAAACACGGAGAGATGGGATTTGGACTTCCAAAGGAAGAACAGCCTCAAACCCATAGACAAGAGAGAAGGGAGTAGCACCAGTAGGAGTATGAATGCTAGTCCGATAAGCCCAGAGAGCAAAAGGGATATGTAAATGCCAATCCCTACCAGCTCGACTAGTTACCTTTGCGAGGATATTACGCAAAGTTTTATTGGAAGCTTCGGCCTGACCATTAGCTTGAGGATAGTATGGAGAAGAAAAGCTGAGTTTGATATTGAAAGCGTCGCAGAGGTTCTGCAAATCAACGTTTTTGAAAGACTTACCATTATCTGTGATGAGTTTGTGTGGAACACCAAAGCGACAAATGATGTGTTGATAGACAAAATCAACTATGGGTTTAGCTTTTGTTGAAGAAAGAGGGATAGCTTCCACCCACTTAGTAAAGTATTCAGTGGCAGTAATGATAGAATGATGACGCTGTGAAGAACGGGGATTGATGAGACCAATGAGATCAAGACCCCATTGCGAAAAAGGCCACAAATCCGCTGTAGGTTGTAAAGCTTGACTAGGGATATGTGTGATATTGGAATGTTGTTGACACTTGACACATTTCTTAGTGTATTCACAACAATCTCGATTAAGAGAAGGCCAATAATATCCCAAATGTAAGATGCGTTTAGCTACGGCCAAGCCACTAAAATGGCCACCACAGATACCGTCATGGACCTCCTGGATAGCTTTAGATGATTCAAGGGTTTTGAGGCACCGAAGCAAAATACCATCAAAGCCGCGTTTGTAGAGGATCCCGCCTAGAATAGTATAGCGATTAGCACGTAGGATAAAATATCTTCTACCGTTGGAAGTCAGATCAGGAGGAAACACCAAATGAGATAGATAATCAACGATTTTTTGATACCACTCATCCTGAGTATGGGTTGTGACAACATGGATTGAAGTTAGTTGCCTAAGATGAGATGGTTGATCTAATCGTTGCACAGCCACATAAAGTCGCGAGTCCTCGGTAAAAGGTGGGATAAGTGAGGCTAACGAAGCCATTGTATCCGCGAATCGATTTGCAGTGTGAGGAATAGCTTGGATAGTGAATTTATCAAAAGATTGGAGTTGAATGAGAACGATATCATGATATTTTTGAAGGATATCATTCTTGCACTGATAGATGCCCGTGACTTGATTGACGATGAGCTCAAAATCACCAAAGATGTCAATATGACGAGCGCCGAGATTAATGGCATTTTGAAGACCCAAGACAAGAGCTTCATATTCAGCCATATTATTGGTGCACTCAAAGTTCAATTTGTGTGCGACTGGGATAGGCGTACCCCAAGGAGGAATCATCACGAAACCTGCACCTCCCCCTTGCTGGCATTTGGATCCATCAAAGAAGAGCTTTACTTTAAATGGAGACAGACCAAAATCAATTTGTTGGATATATTCATCGGGGAATTGAGCAAGGGGGACTTGAGTGTCCAGAAGAGGAGCATCAGCTAATTGATCTGCAATGACCTGACCCTTGATAGAATTTTGCGGGATAAACTCGAGATCAAATTCTGTCATAAGCATGAGCCAACGAGTGATACGATCATTGTGATAAGGCTTCGCATGAATTGTCTTGAGTGGATTGACACTTGTGACAATGTAAGTTTTGTGATTAAGGAGGTAATGACGAAGCTTAGAAGTTGCGAAGAAGAGAGCACAACACAACTTTTCAGCTTCAGAATAACGTGTTTCATACTCATGGAGGGTGCGACTGATGTAATAGACAGCTTGTTCTTTACCGCAAGCAGTCCCGATGTGAGATCATGGCTCCCAGGAGCATGGTCAGTCACAGAGATATAAAGATAGAAAGGCTCCCCCTCGCGTGGAGGTGTAAGCACAGGTGGAGAAAGAAGATAAGATTTGAGATCATCGAAGGCCTTTTGGCAATGTTCATCCCATTCAAAATGAACATTCTTACGGAGGAGATGATGAAAAGGTTGACAACGGTCTGACAATTGTGAGATAAAATGACGCAATGATTGAAGACGTCCTTGGAGACTGCAGAGTTGCTTTAAGTTAGAAAGGGGAGGCATCTCAAGGATAGCTTTTATTTTTGCGGGGTCTACTTCAATACCCCTAATGGAAATGATAAAACCTAAAATTTTACCAGTGAGAACGCAAAACACGCACTTAGATGGATTTAGACGAAGACAAAAGTGGATAAGCCTCTCAAAGAGAGGTGCAAGAATGAAAAGATGATCCTGACGACATTTGGATGTATCGAGGATATCGTTGACGTAATCTTCCACAGTTTTGTGTAAGAGATCATGGAAGATGTAGGTCATTGCTCGCTTGATAGGTTTCTCCTGCGTTCTTAAGACCGAAAGGCATGACACGATAACAAAAGGTCCCCCAAGGAGCTATGAAAGAAGTCTTATGTTGGTCTTCTGGTGCGATGAGAATTTGATTATACCCAGAGAAACCATCCATAAGAGAAAGCATCTCATGACCCGCAGTTAAATCCATGAGTTGGTCGATATTAGGTAGAGGAAAATCATCTTTTGGACAAGCAAGATTCAGATCTCAGAAGTCGGTACAAATTTGAATTTTCCCAGTAGCTTTATTTACTGGTACTACATTGGAAACCCATTGTGGATAATCAATGGGTTGGATGAAGTTAGCCAAGAGCAAGCGCTGCAATTCTTCTTTAACAAGAAGAGCTACTCTAGGGTGTATTTTACGCAATTTTTGTTTAACTGGTTTGATGTCGGGAAGAGTAACAATATTGTGGACCACAATATCGGGATCGAGTCCTGGCATATCCTCATATGACCAAGCAAAGGCTTGACAATGGTTGGAAAGAAAAGTGGTAAAGTCTCCTAACTCCTGTGAATTAAGGGATTGGCCGACCTTAATGATGCGAGGGTCTTTAGAAGTCCCTATATTAAGGTTGACAGTGGCTTCATTGAGAAGCATAGACATGTCAGAAGGAACGATTTTAGGAAGATAGGAATCCTCTGCCCCCAGATAGGTGAGGACAGAATCATCATCCGCATAGTGGATAGTGTTGATAGTAGGAGATTCGTCTCCAACTATTTCAGGGAAAATTAACGGTATGGAAGTGGACCTGTCATTAGTCTTATAGGCTAGTGGCCCTAAGGAAATGGTATTAACTAAAAAAAAAAGTTAGACGGGATGGAAATGGCGTCGTCCACATCGAGTGATGCTTCTGACTTAGTGGGAGAAGATGGTTCCTCAATAGGAAGAGGCTCATCGAGAACAGTGACGGTGGCTTTTGAAAGAGGTTTAAATCCTAAACCAAATTTTTGATGTGGCTTGAGAGTTGCAATGGACGTGAGGTCATGCACACCTTGTTCATATTTACCTAAGCCAAAGACCTTCCACGCGCTCGATATAAATAAGTTTTTGCAAACGTGGGATTCTGTAGACAATCGAACCCTATTAAATAAGGTTTGGTCCTAGGAGGAGAATCCGGGTGATAGTGAGGCGTATCAAGACCACCGTAAATGAAATTAGTCTGTTGATTGGGCAGACCAATGGTGACGATGCGACCAAGACCTGGCTGATATTCAGGTTGTTTGTTTGGTCTACCATACTCACTAGGTTTGAGATGGGTGTCAAAAGAAAGGAGAGGAAGCTCTCCTAGTGAGAAATGCTGCAATGTCTCTTCTAAATTTTGTACATCCGGTAGTTTGGTTGCAGGTATGGAAGAAGATGAGGCCCCGTCAGGAGAACAGGTATTTTCCTTTAGAGGGGCAGACCCTATGGTCATGTCGCATTGTGCAGAAGGAAAAGGATCTCCTAGGATGAGTATAGATTTTGCCCTCATATTGATATTTTAAGCATCGATGGAGGGTGGATGGGACACAATGCATTGCACGAATCCAGGAGCGTCCAAGGATCATATTATAGTGGAATTTCCCTTCAACAATGTTAAAAGAGTTTGTGAAGCAGCTTCTTACCTACTCGAATGGGTAAGACCACAGTTCCTAAAGTAACTGCTAGCTGATCGTTAAATGATCGAAGGGTGAAAGGCAGGGGTGACACTACGTTCTTTGGTAACTTAAGTTGCTCGAATGTGTGCGAGGAGATGACGTTGAGTGCAGCACCAATGTCGATCATAATGCATTTTAATGTAGTATTGTCGATTTGGACTGTGATAAAGAGGGGAGCCTCCAAATCCTCTGAAGAAAGGGAAGGAATTTCCGAATCTTCAAAAAAAATGGCAGTTGATGGTCTATTCAATCCAACAACCATCTCGAAGGGCTGGGGCTCATTTGAATTCACTGAGATGCGACGTAGATTATCAATCAGAGCCTGGCGATGTTGCGGAGAGGATTGAATGAGGTCAAAAAGAGACATTTTGACCTGAGCCTGGGTGAGTTGTTTCATAACACTCTCCTCAATTGACACAGGAATTTTAGCCCGAGGTGCAGCACGAATAGAGACCCGACGTCTCAGGGCTAATGAGGAATGAGGAACTCCTTCGGGGGCTGCAGAAATGACAACCCGTGGCCGAGATGCTGTAGATGAGGATGGATTATCATACTGTTGGGTTCTAGTGGCGATATGAATTGTGTCAATTTGAGAAGGTGGAAGACCATTTGGAGTGGAATCACTCGAAGTAGAGGCCTGAGTAGATTGTTGGGGCTGAGATGGAGCTAAGATGACAAGAGGTGCTTGTTCCTCCTCCTCCAACAAAAGATCACTTTCTTCCAAAAGGTTGTTGACGAAATATTGAAGAGCTTTACATCCCTCGGTATCATGACCCAGGGTACGGTGGTAAGCACAAATCAAATCAGAGTTAAACCAGGTAGGTTTAACTCCTTTAGGGTTATAGGGTTTAATCGGAGGAAGAGATATGGATGAAGATTGGATAAGTTGGCGAAGGATTTCAGTATAGAACCCGGTAGACAAAGATGAGGACAGAGATGATGAAGGTGCCTCTTTTACTTTAACAGACTGCCGAGGTAAAAGAAACCTGCATGTTAGGTTTGACAGTCTTTTTAGGGATCATCTTATTTTTTTGGACCTCTGGAGGAGCAGCCTTGGGAATTTGAGATGGAAGGTAGGTGATACATGATTGATTTCGATGGAGGAGGAGCCCCTAAAATAGATTTTGAAGATGATGGAGATGTGACAAGTGTTGTGGTCTTCAGAGATAAGGGAGGCTGCTTGGTCGAAACTAATGATGATTTAGATAATGTCGATTTGGATGAGGGAGAAGCTTCCAAAGTAGGTATAATCAGAGTAACAGAGGGTGCCCTGGTTTTTGGTAACGAAGATGATGATTCTGATAAAAGAGGTGACGTCTTTTTAGTAGGTAAGTCCACTTTTCGAGGTGCTGGTGAAGAATGTGTTGTAGAAGAAGATGATGGTTTTGATAAGTTTGTAGATGAAGACGCCTTCTCAGCGGACAAATCCAATCTTTTATGAGGCACAAAGAGATATTTTTGCGGGAAAGCACCAAGAGTCTTGATGGTTCGAAATATGGGCTTTCCTTTTTCAGGGATGGTGACAATTTCAACCGCATAAGGTGATTGTAACCTTTTCGGGGGAAGCAAATGGGGAGGTACTAATGGCGCAATGTTAGATTTCCGTTGTCTCGGTATAATTTTAGGAACCGAGCGTATAGGTGTTGGTGCTACTTCTTTAAATTTCCCCTTAATAGGAAAAGTAGCATTGGTGATGGAAGAAGTGAGTGATGAAGAAGCAGTTCCTTGCGAGGGAACTACTTTTGGTGCAGTAATTGTGGGTGAAACTACTGTAGGAAAGGAAACAGGAAGAGTCAAAATCGAAGACACTTCCATCGAAGTTGGCACAACTATAGGTACGTTCACCAAGGGCAGTAGTCGCAGCAAAAATGGGAGAAACAGAAGTGGATGTATCCGCGGTGGAAACTCGAAGGGATGTAATTGCCTCGAGCCTTGAAAGAATGTCTGACGATGAGACAGATGAGGATGATACTGTCTCAGGTATGGACGGGAGATTAGACAAAGAAGTAGAGAGAGGTGAATCCGTATCTAAAAATGTTGGACTATTCAAAGACGGGCTATCTGAAGATGGTGGAATCCCAGCAATTAACGAAGTGGAAGGAGGTTCTGATTCGGTCGATGTGTTCGTAGATGGCTTAGTTTTAGAAGAAGATTCTTCAGTAGAGATGAAGCTGATAGTATGAGTGTTTGGTTTTTGAGACTGCTGAAGCATCATAGTTTGGGGAATGATTGGGAAAAGGTTGTTTAAAGACATCCAGTGCTTGATTTGGGGGAGCATTTGGGTTATCTAGAATGATCTCGCCTTTATCAATGAATTTCTGGATAAGATTTTTGAAGGTCTGACATCGTTCAATGTCATGACCTTTGGTTCTATGATAATGACAGAAGTCATTTTCCCTATACCAGAATGAACGTTCTTGGCTTTCATCAATATTCCTAATGGGGGGAAGTTCAATCATGTGGACTTCTAACATATTTTCCAGGATAGAAGCATATGATTCCCCCAACGAAGTGAAAGATCGAGATGACGAGGACCCTTTTCGAGAAGATGAGGAGTCTCTTCGTGGTGTTTGATTAGAAGTGGTATCATGGCTCGTGATGTTTTTAATACGATAGCGTTGGTGGATCCCTGATTCTTGTCTTTAGAAGTGGAAGGATTTGATTTGGTAAATCGAGAAAATTCTGGTTTAGATTTAGAGCGAAGTTTTAACTTCCCTTGTTCAATGGTGCGAGACTCAAGTTTGCGTGCCATCGTAAAGGCTTCTTCAAATGTATGAAAGGTCTAGATCCTTAAAGTGGAATAAATATGATTAGCGCAAGATTGAGTAAACAACTCGATCTATTGGGATTGAGGAAGGGAGAAAGACAATTGGTTTATTATCCCTCTCCAACGAGCGACAAAGTCTGCAATAGACTCATCATCGAATTGACAGAATGTTATAAAGATCTGTAATCGAGATCTTATGCATGATATTTATTGAAAAGTTTTCAACAAACATCTGAGCCAATTGAGAAAAAGAAAACAAGGAATGTTGAGGAATGTTATTGTACCAGTCTAAAGCAGGACCTGCTAGAGACATAGGAAAAGTATGGAGCATAAGCTCCTGATCCTGGACTATGAGGTAGCAAGCATGTTTGAATGCTTGCAAATGCTGTTGAGGGTCCTCTCGACTATGAAATTTTGAAAATTTAGGAAGTTCCCATTGGGGAGGATAAGGTTTAAAAGCCACTGAGGGGTGAATGGGTTCATTATACACCTCTTAAAAAGAGTATGAAGGACGAGCCCCTTTGGTGGAGGCTTCCAAGTCTGTGATTTTCTTGAAAAGAATTTGAACCACGTCAGATTGAGGAGGAGGCACACTGGCATGTCCTACATAAGAAGCAAATGGTGGATGTTGTTGAGGTGTCAATGGGGGATTCATCTATTGATTGATAGGATGATAAGAGGAGTAACCAGGTGTTCTGGGTGACGCCTGGTGGGGTATTTGCTGTGAAGGAGCCTGTGTATAGGCAAGCTATGGGATAATAAGTGGTTGAGAAAATGAAGGTTAGATGATAGACGGAGCCTATGATTGGTGGAATCCTATGCTTGTTGACTGAATTAGAACAGATTGAGGAACATGGGTGCCGATTTGATTGGACATGGTGGGGAACAAGACCTGAAAGAGGCTTTTTATTGCCGGATTGGTTGTTAAGGGCACCGATGCTAGAGGATGGGTGAAGGTCACTGTTGTTGGAACATTGGAATAAAAACCCACTGGAGGACGAGAAGCAGGAACCAACTGACTAGTCGAAGGGGGTTGACTCATAAAGGGGTACTGACCCTGGGACACAATGGATGGCATAGATGAATTAATAACAATATGCGGGTGCACAGACACACTCATTATAGCCAGAGAAGAGGACCTCTCAAAAGTAGGTTGTGGAATATTCGAGGTAACTGCGGCGTTAGGAATAGGTAAGACTATTTGAGAACTAGCCGATATGGTCGGTCGAAGAGAAAAAGGAGGCACAGGTGCGCCACCATCCTCCGTGGTTCGAGGCAAGATAAATGATGCTAACTGTTCTACAAAGGCCTGGGATGGTTCACGAGGATAGTCGTACACTTGCTGGATTGGTGGTCCCTGATCAAATATTTGAATAGACTTGTGTACTAGGTAGTCCATGAGGGCTACCGGATTGCGATCAAGGAGCGCCTAAAATTCAGGATCCCTGCGAGGAACGTACTCTGAGTCAGAAGCAGATGATATTTCTGAAGGACTAGGGGAAGCTAGACATGATGGGGTTGCTTTGGCCTGATAGAAAGGATTATATGACCAGGATGGGGAACCAACTAACAGCGGTCCCGAGGAAGACCTGGGGGGTGCTGAAATATCCACACTAGTGGTGATCTCGGAGGAGGAAGGGGCTGATTGAGCCATTCTTCTAGATTGTAACCGAGTGATGACCGTCATAAACAAGAAGAAAAGAAGATTGACCTAACTAATGCACAGATAATTCAAGTAGCATAGGTGATTATCTATTTTAAGTTTTTATGCTTTTAAGAAAAAAAAAATTAGGGAAGGCCTTTTAGAATAGGAACTACTCAGATAGCCAAACTAAGGATGGTTTGGGGGATGTTTTTGGTGAGGAGTCCCAAAGGCACTTCAGTAAAAGACCCAGTACGTGGCTTGATATAGGGGCCTACCCCCGCACTTCACACACCACTGCAATAAGGGAGTCGGGTGCTTTGCCAATATATACCAGAACTTCCGTGAATTTATAGCGCGGCCCGAGTACCGCGTAGGCTCTTCCTCTTGGATGTCACTTCCAAGTAGGCGAGGCCAAGGAAAGAATTTTTTGTTTAAATGCTTTATACCTAGTGATTTTGGCTTTGTGTGCAAGAGTGAAAAATAAAAATCAAATAGTGTCACTACCGATTTTGATCAATTTTCCAGCCTAATTAAAACTAGATGAAAAAACATACAGCAGAAATGACAAAGAAAGAGCCCTTTTTTTTTTTAAGCACTTAAAAACGAAGTGTTTGATTTCGATGAAGACAAGACAAACAGATTCTTTCCCAAATGCGATTAAATTCTTTTTAAGCACCAAAAATTGAAATGTTCGAATGTGATAGACCACAAACAAAGAATTTTTTATTTTTTTTTTTAGTTCCTAAAAAGGAGAAAACACCGTAAAAGAGAAATACCTGTAGATTTAGCTCTCCAAGGTGTGTGGACTATCAAAAATCGCGTTGTTGAGCTCTTCCCCTCGAACAATCCCACAAACAAGCAAAGTGATCCGCAAGAAAAGGTTAAGCAAACACCAAACAAAATTCAGAAAGATATATCCAGATAATGGTGAAACGGAAATTTCTATTTTAAAGAACTAGAAAAATTTCAAGGAAATAACAATTTGGCATAAAGAGCAAGATTAAAACGATGAAAGGAAATGTTCAAGCAAAACTGATAAAAATCAGTGAAGAAAAAGAACAAAGCTCAAAACTAAAAAAAAAGAGATGAACTTACCAATAAGGGACTTTGGTCAGGTCCCACCGGGCGTGCCAGAATGTTGATCAAGAATTTCGCGCTTGTTACTTGTCCAAGTTAATGTACCAAACTAAACACAAAAACCTTGAAAAACTCAAATGAAATTGATACCTGATGGACAAGATCCGAAGATGTAGATGGATAAGGAAGCTGATGTAGATAAGACAGGCGCACATGAGCAATTCTGCACAGAAGATCCAAGTAACCTGCGAGACACCGATGCTTGACAGAAAAAGACCATGTTAAAAGATATTTAGGTGGACTGCCTGAGAAGTGGGTCCGGGAAGTGGTAAGCTCCCTCGGTGGATGTCAGTCCACGTTTTCAATTAAGTAAAGAAGCATACATGATAAAATATGTACGTACAGGACTAGATTTTCTGATCAAAGTAATAAACAGAATCTAAACAGCAGACAGAAAGCAATAGAAAACATGGAACTGTGAAAACAAAGCTGGATTTGTGTTACCTGTGTCCTTTTACCTATCTGCAAGATGATCGGCGTCGATTATGTAGAATTAGCGTCGACTGGTTCAGATCGGCGTCAACTGGTTCCAGATCGGCATCGACTGGTCCAGATCGGCATCGACCCGAGACAAAGTGCGAGAAGATTTGGGAATCGGAAAACGAAGGCAAGATCGTCAACGTCTGCTGGATCTGTAGAAGCCAGAGAGATACTGGCAAGGCTCCACCTGTGCTGGATGCAGGAACAGAGTCACCAGAAAATCAATGGAGACATGCGATGTTGATGTGATAAGAGCAGAGTAACGGTTCTCCTCTCAGGGATTGATTTGGACAAGATCCACTCTCATTCGATAGATAATGTTCACACTTGATGCTCAAAGATCTCTCGTTCTCTCTCTTACAATCTGTGTCTCTCTCTTACCCTCTGTGTCTCTATGTGTCTCTCCAGAACTGAGTTCTGGGCCTCTATTTATAATCGGCGCCGCTCTAAAAAATCAGCGTCGACTGAGTACCGATCGGCGCCGATCACGGAACAGACTCCCGAGATGGCCAAAAGGAGCGATTTCTGGAAAGATAAGAGTGATCCCTCCACCTCAAATACGGGAAATATCCCGCTTTGGAGGAGGAGAAATAGGGGGGATATATGGATAGAATAGATATGAGGTAGATAAGTGGTTAGGATACATGTAAAAAGGTGTAGTTAAATAGTTAATATTTAATTACTCACGGGTAAAACATAAAGGGGTGAATTAAACTTAGGATAGGTGTTTAAATCCCAAATTGAATAATACCCCAAGGGGATAGTGGTGATATAAATGTGCCTCAGGTTACCTGAGAGAGAAAATGCGCACGAGGGACACTAAATTGGATAACCAATTTTAGGTGTCTACAGATATATTCCTATTTCTTATAAGATTAATGATGTGTTTGTTATGTTGAATGTCTCTTGTTCCTTTAGAATTAAAAATGCGATATGTTGAGATATCTCTTATTCCCATAAAATTAATTATGTGATATGGTTGTCTCTTCCTTTAAATTAAGACCTATTTGGTAAAATGATTAAATTGAGCATAATAAAACTCTAATTGAGGAGCTTGGACCTTGAAACCTAACAAGTAAACTGTAACATTAGAAAAAAAAATGTTCCTTGCTATAACCTTGGTAGGTTAACAGAAGAACTAAAAATATGTGAAAAAAATAAATAGAAAGGAACGTTGTCCATTTATCTTCCCTATAAGTAAAATAAATAGTTTTCCACCTACACAGAATGGCGAGATATCATGCCAACCTAAATGGTGCTCCTTATAACGCAAATATGTGTTGTCATAATAGAAGGGAGATATTATTTAAGAAAAGTTATATGAAGAATGCTTAGCAAGAGAAACTATAACTTTTGACTTAAGGGTTGGTTTGTTGAATGAGTTAAATGTATGTGTATTGAGTGTAATGTATAATTGAACCTTGAGTTCTGCCGCCTACCTAGATTTGTGAAACACCTTGTTGATAGTGATGTGTTCTAGTTATGTAGTAATCCAATTTATGTACTTTTCCATTATAAGATTTTTGGGGTCGTTATGCCCTTTTTGCCTCGTAAGTCGATGAGTGTGAGTTGTGGCCTTTTAGGAGCGTGCCTTATCTCTTGTTTTTAAGAAAATCAACCTCGTTGTGTGCTTATTTAGTCCTTCGTGACCTAGGTATTTGTAATTTTAAGGCAACATATGTTAATGATATGAAATAATTTTGGGAGGTCCCATTTTCTTTGCTTCTTCTTATCTTGAGACAGCCTATTGTTGTTTTCCCCTTTTGTCATTAGGAGAGGAAAGTGCAAGTTTTTTTCGTAAGCTATTACTTTCATCTTTGACTTTGATGCACCACTGGATTGAAGTTGGACCCAGTCTTCTGCGGACGAGCAGTCCTCTCTATCTGTCCTTGAAATGCAAATAAGCTAGTTACGTATCTACGCCAAATGACTCTCCTGTATGACAGTTTCGTTCTTCCTTACACAACTAGGATAGATGCAAGTAGTTTGTGCCCTAGTCAATGGTGCTTCTTGTACTGGGTATCCTCAGTTGCTAGTGGAGATATGTGCTAAGCATTGTCACCCTTCAAGGGCTTCCTCGGTTAGTTGTGAACCTTTGCTTTGATACCAATGTTGTAAGAAGTGTAAAATCAGACTAGAGAAAGACCTTAAGGAGGGCAAAATGACTGTTGCTTCAGTATGATAACATGACAAAGTTGTATTGTATCCTCGCAAGTGATCTAAGTACTTACAATCAATTAGTTGTTCTAAATAGTAAGTGTTTTGGTTACAATTAAGTTGTTGGTTAGAATTCTTGTAAAATTCGATCCATTAACCAAACGGTTCATTATATGTTCAACAATTACATGAACTGATAGTATTGGCATTAAAAAACGAAGAAATTGGTGAGAGTTTAAGGGGTAAAAAGTTGAAAAGACTTTGTCCCAACAATTAACAGTTATCATATTCCAGGTAGAAATTCAACTATCAGATTTAATGCATTTAATTTGTTTGCCCATACCTTAATCCTGCAAGGCAATGTGGATGTGGGGGAATTGTGTGATTTTGACAAGGTAATTAATCCACATGACTATTTTCTACGGGATCTAGGAGGCATACAACGAAGGAATGTGGTGGTATTGAAGCCAGACAAGCGTCACGAGTTTCAACTAGTCTTTGTCCCTCCTCTCTCTCCCCCATGTTCTATATATTAGGCAAGTTGTGCACATTTGTAAGGATGAACCCTCTCAATTTGTAAAGACACTATGCCAAAATAGTGTGCAGGAGCAAACATTTAGTTTTCCTTCAATCTTCATTTTGGGGCATCTGCAATGCATTATTAGTGCTTTGTTCTCACTTCATTGTTAATGGACTTGTTTCATATCTATCATTAGCAGATAAAATCTAGTTTTGTAAATTAATTAAAAATGGGTCCTACCATAACTCATTATTATTTGCATTCTGATAGCCTCTCTTGGGTTATGTGTTGTGGTGAGTGCTTAAGATGTTGAGTGATCTAAACTCCACTTGCAGGTTCTATTCTTATTCGTGTTTTGTCCTGAAAAGGCAAGGTTAAATGCAGTTCTGGGTCTGTGGCACAACTGTAAACTTTGCCCTCTCCTCTTATTTAACTATACTCAACTTTTCCCTCATGGGTTGAGTGTTTCAAAATTAGACTCCATTATGTCTTTTGGTGAAGATCACTTCTGTGTAGCTTAGGATTTCATTTTCCATGCATCACTCTATCTCTCTCCCTAGTCCTTGGTTCTTGTGAATGCTTAGATCATGTGTATTAGTATAGTGTGCATTTCCAGTTGTAACACGTAATAATTATGCATTATGGAATAGGTAGAGAAAGCCGGCCTTCTCCAAAGTGTCTGTCTCAAGATGAGCAAGGTGGCATCCTACACTTGGAGCCACAGGACCCATCCTCTGCCCTTTTCCTTTATGTTCATGTTCAATGACCATTCAGGGGGTTACTTGCTCATTTTATTTTTGGTGATAACAAGTACCATTACCCTTGTCTCGTGAGATTCCTTGAGAATGGAGATTGGATTGGATGGTGGTTTATTACCACTTTTCCAGGGTTTGGAGCTCATCAATAGTCTATTGAGTACTCTTCAGTTCTGTGAGATAGATCTCCACCTTCTCCTTGGCTTAAATTGGGTGCGTGATTGCCCCACTTATGTCAAGTAAATGTCTGGGGATGGATACTTTGGTTGTGCTTGTTTCCATATAGGCTCGTTCATTAGTTTGTGGGATATACTACAAACCTGGGGGTACCAGACTTCCTTGAGGCATCAGAGAATTGTTCCATTGGGATTTTAGGATGGACTCCTGGGTTGTGATGTCCTTTTTGTTGATAAATATTTCTTCAAATAGCTTTACCTTGTTCAGTGGTCTTGAGTTTCGGCATAAGAGTGTTTTGGGCATAAGAGTGGGTTCTTTATATTCCCAGGGATTTGTTCCCAAGACTAGTGTATCCTATTCATTACCGAAAAGAGGCAGATGAGTGTACTGTAATCTATTGTAAGGGGTTTGTTTCGAGGCTCATAGATGGACACCCATGTTCCTTGGGATAGCTTACAGTAAGTTTTAATCCAGATATGTATGTGAACACATATACCCCTATGGATTTAAATTGAAGCCTTTGTATTTACAAAAGTGTTTTGGAATATGCTTTAATATTAGAATATCAGTTAGCACAGTAGATTGCCTAATCCAGTTTAATGTGAATGTGTAATCCATTTTGAGGTGTCATGGTCAGCTGCATTCAACCTCATTACGTTCCTTAGTATGGGGCTCGGGGGAAAATGAGGGAGATAGGCTTACCCTCTCTCATTGAAATAGTCTTGCCGTCCTGGGTGGAAAATGTTGCTTACCCCCCATTCGTAATACTTGTAAAGACAACTATAAAATGTAGATGGAGAGCACATGTATTAATTCTACTCCACCTTTGACAGGACCCAAGAGATTTCCATAGTCACATCTTGTCTTAGCATGTTTCTTCTGAAGCGAAGTACAAAGAAAGTGGAAACTGAAAATGCTAGTGATCAAGCAACATCATCCATCTACTACTTTGGAAATGGACCTACTTGATATGAGGAGTATCTGCATCTTGGGGTAGATTCCATTCAGGGGTTTCCTTGGAACCAGTTAGCTACTTGCCAATCCCACCAAGATCCTACTAAGTATGTTCTGATCATATTTTCCAATCTTGCCATGAAGAATGGAGTCGTTGCTTATTGGTAGCATGAAACTGGGAATACAGCTCCACTAAAAGAAAGCCTGAACTTCAATCTGACTAACCTCCAATATAGTGATCTCATTTAACACGATGTATAGGAGGGTACATATGGAATTGATTCTATAGAATAGGCAATCGCTCTTCTTCTTGCAATCATGAGATGTAGATGAACTTAGTTACAAAATGGATGAGCAACAATTGATGTTACCTTTATTAATTGTTAGTTGATAACGACAAGGAGTGCCTTATAAATTCCATTAAGCTTTGTTGGTGTGTTTTATATATATTCTATATTTTTGGATATCTATACTCTACATGTGAAATTAAGATATTTGTTTGCAAACCAGTACAAAGAAAGACTAGGTGTGTTACCAAAGGAGAATCTTGACAAATATATGCAGGTATTTAAGGTGGAAGAAAAGAAAACAATGGTAAACAAATATTGTTGTCATACGGGCCTTCTAAAGAGAACATGCGTTTTTTCCAAATGGGTATGTTTGATAAAGTATCCACCTCGAATGACGCCAGTTACCAATATGGTGCGTACCTTTATATATAAAAAAGTGGTAAATATAGCTGTAAAGGTCAATTGATTGGATCTTGCGTGTATAAATTGCATGCAGTAAATGCAAGGAGAGTCTACAGAGGCTTCCATGATGAAGACTCCATGAAGGTGTTACCTGTATAATCCCCTCTCCTTTGGCACTCCAAGTGAAAATCTGAAAAATCAGATACTAGGTCTAATGCAAAATTATATATGAGAACTCATGCAGGATCCTTGTGGAGGTGTTGCTTAATACCAAACCTAAATCTGGGATGTAGCTTTCCCGACAATGATTAGATCAAAGGGTCATAGGATCGACCAGCCCTCATCTACTGCATGCCTTACTAGATAAAGGTTCTCACATCCCCTTTGTATGTACAGCAATGTCAATGGGTTACAGATGTGTATATTTTTGGCTCATAAAATGAGAACTAAGAGACTCAGATATTATAGTTGATCACTCTGCTCCATTAGATAGTGACATTGTTCTCTATTATAACGAGGACATGTCCATGTAGACATCGCAAGGTCTGATAAATACTTCTATGATTTAAGGACACAGTGTGGTTTAATTTGATGACCTTGAATAGGATTATGGGAGTTGCAGTATGATTTATTTGTGTAATTGTGTAATAAAGATTATGTCAATCAAGATTGATTCCAAAATTTGCTCGTTTTAAGAAGTTTGGAGGAGCCGTAATAGGAATTGCTGAAAACTCTAGGCAGTGATAAGTGGCATCAATGAATTATTTTCCACTGCCAATTAATGATGTTGTTCATGTTGACGAGGAATCTGAAATAGGCATTAAACTATGACTCAAAGCCTTGAGAAAGCTTTCAAAAGGTCAGTCATTGCATATATTGAGTTTGGATACTGGCTGTTATAAAATGTGTAATATCATTATTTCGTAGATTGTTTGGAAAGCCTCAATGATGGGCATTACATGATCACATAAAGTATACCCATGGATATGTGTATGTGTCTGTGTGTGTAGAAATGTGTATGTGTGTGTAAAATGCTGCGACTGTGTGTGTGTGTGTGTGTGTGATTCGTAAATGCATTTGACCGGAGCTATTAACTGGTCTTACATTTAGCCACCACCTGCTTCCCAAATTCACTCTCATTCAGCTACAATGAGCAACATCAAAATTTTGTATCAGGACTCTCAGAGGCAAATACCTGACCATCATATGTCAAGTTTGTTCTGCCCAACAGGGCATGCAATCTAGCTGAGTTGTTAGAACTCATGGGTGGAGTGGGAAACAGCCAGCCTACTTTACCAACCATGTCAACACCTCATCGATCGCTAACTATTCTAGGTTGTGCCTTAATCATGACTTTTTGTGGGAGAACCTATTTTTTAGATATATGTTAGTTGAAGCATAATGTCATCATTATCCTGTACTGTTCGCTGTTAATTTTTCTTTAAACTCATGTTTTATACTTGGTCATATAATGGATGCAACTTGTTTAATGGCTAATGCTTTTATTTAGTTGTCCATTTCCCATGGTAATGGATCACTATTTGGAAAAGTCAAATATTACTTTTTAGACATTTGGGATCAATATGCATTTCTTTTGCATGTTTTGTTGATGAGGATTATAGTCTTTGCGACACACACTAGTTGGAGCTGAAAATAGTCCAACTTAAATAGTGTTGAATAGGGAAAAAGTAGCTTCTATGGCAATTTACAACCAATGTCACGTATGAGTGAGACACATGTTGTGTCACACGGCTCACCGTTGAGACAATTTTTAAGCTGTTCTTGGGTCGTACCACCCAAGAATATGTTACATGATATTCTCATTGTTTCTGTGTGCCTTTGAAACAAGGTCTGTAATTTGTGTATCCCAATCTATGATTGCATCGACCGACCCAAGAGCAAAGGAAAGTTTTTGGAAGTCTGAATTGTTGAGATGCCAACTTTGTTATGCTTGTGGAGCCTATTTGCATGTTAGAATGTCATACACCTTCTATGTGTTACACTCGGGTATTTTTATGGCGGTCACGCTCGCCGGTGAGCAGGTCAGGGGGGTTCGGGGGCGAAGCCCCCGAAGCAATTTTTCATGGGTGGGTTATTAACCCATGGGTAATGGGTAACCGTTATGGATTGTTTTTGGGCCCATGGTTTTTCGGTACCCATTGTTTTGATACCCATGGTTTTTTGCCCATGTGTTATTGATACCCACGGTTTTTTGCCCTTAGTTTTGATACCCACGGTTTTGTATCAAACTGCTTAAGTAGTTGTTTATTTATATGGTCTTATGCATATGATAGATGGACAAGTAAATGTATTGCAGATGTGTTTTGAATTCGGGTGTGAATTCTGTAGAGTTTGTTGAGCATAGCTCCAAACGGATCTAGGTATTGTAGTGAGAGAGTGGAGGCTTGTAATAAAATCTGAGCAAGTGATTCTTGGTGGACGTAGCCCAAATTGGGTGAACCACATTAAATCTTGTCTCTCTGTGTTGTGTTATTTATTCTGCACTTTTATTTGAGATCTGTAATATTTTCTACATATTAGTTTCTATTATTGCGATTCTGTAAGGGATTATTCCGCATATTTTATCTCTTATTTCATAACAATTGGTATCAGAGCCTGGTTTGGTTTGCTGAAGTGTTGAATCGTAGGGAAAGTTTTATCTTGAGTGGGAGCTATGGTAGATGATGGAATATCTAGAGTTGATAAATTCAACGGGCATAATTTCAGTCTTTGGAAGATGCAGATGGAAGATTACCTTTATCAGAAGGATCTTTATACTCCGCTATCTGAGAAGGTGAACAAACCCTCGAGTATGACATATACAGAATGGGATTTGCTAGATCAGAAGGCACCTGGAACGATCGGGCTGCATCTTGCATCTTCGGTATTATTTAATGTTTCAATGGAAAAGACTACAAAAGAACTCATGGATGCATTAGGGAAGTTGTATGAAAAAAAATCTGCCTCTAATAAGATATTTTTAATGAAAAAGTTGTTTAATATGAAGATGTCTGAGAATAGTTTAGTAGTAGATCATTTAAATGATTTCAATAAGGTTGTGAATATGTTAGCTTCGGTTATAATAGAATTTGATGAAGAAGTTAGGGCTTTATTAATTCTATGCTCTTTACCTAAAATTTGGAATAGCCTAGTAATGGCGGTAAGCAACTCGGTTCCAGCTAACTTGAAGTTGAAGTTTGAGGATGTTGTAGGGGTGATTCTAAGTGAGGAAATGAAAAGAAAAATCTCTGGGGAATCTTTTACTTCATGGAATGCTTTGACAGTGGAAACTAGAGGGAGACAAAAGAATAGAGGAAACCGTGGAAAATCGAAAGATCGGGCAAGGTCAAAATCCAAGAGCAAGATTGTATGTTGGAACTGTGGAAAGTTTGGGCATGTAAAGAAGGACTGTTGGGAGCTTCGGGATAAGAAGAAACAATAGGAAGAAAACAAGTAGGCAAATGTGGCATCAGGTAATGTATGCCAAGATGCTTTGATTCTTTCTTTACATAATATTATTGAATCTTGGGTTTTATATTCAGGGGCTTCTTTTCATGCTACTCCACATAGGCATTATTTTGTTGATTATGTTCAAGGGGATTTTGGGCATGTTTTTCTTGGTGATGATGAGCCTCGCAGTATAGTTGGAAAAGGTTCTGTTTGAGTTAAGATGCAGAATGGGAATACATGGCTATTGAAGGATGCCAGACATGTGCCTACATTAAGGAGAAATTTGATATCGGCAGGGAAATTGGGAAGTGATGGTTGTACTATGATATTTACAGCTGACTCTTGGAAGGTTACCAAGGGTGCTCTTGTGATGGAAAGAGGTAAGAAGGTTGGAACCTTGTATTTATCCACTGATAGTACTAATGATTTTATTCTTGTGGCTTCAGATGTAGATACAACATTATGGCAATATAGGCTCGGTCATATGAGCCATAAGGGCATGGACATCATAAAGAATAATTATCATGGATATACAGAAATAGGTTTGGAGTTCTGTGAGGACTGCATATATGGGAAATAGAAGCGAGTAAGGTTTCTCGAGGTTGAACCTATAAAGAAAGAGAGTAAGTTAGAGCTGGTGCATTATGATGTGTGGGGGCCAGCTCAGGTATCATCTCTTGGGGGTTCAAGTTATTATGTTACTTTTATTGATGATGCGACAAGGAAAGTTTGGGTTTATTATATTAAAAACAAATCTGATGTATTTGACACTTTTGTTAAATGGAAAGCCTTGGTAGAGAATGAAATAGGTCTTAAGCTAAAATGTCTCAGGTCAGATAATGGAGGGGAGTATTGCAACAATGAATTTAATGATTACTATTTTAATAATGGAATCTGTAGGTAAAATAAGGTTCCAGGAACTCCGCAGTAGAATGGGGTATCAAAAAGGATGAACAGAACAATAATGGAATGTGCTAGGAGCATGAGGTTACATGCATGACTCCCTCTTTCTTTTTGGGTAGAAGCGGTGGGCACAACTGTGTACTTGATAAACAGAGGACCCTCAAGTGCCTTAGATGGAGGCATACCTAAGGAGGCTTGGTATGGTAAGAAAGTTGATTATTCATTTCTTATAGTCTTTGGATGTGAGGTGTTTGTTCATATAGACAAGGATGATAGGACCAAGCTAGAGGCTAATCAGAAAAATTTACTTTCATTGGTTATGGTGGTGATGAACTTGGATTTAAATGTTGGAGTATTAAGGACAAGAAAATTATTTGGTCTAGGGATGTGGTCGTTAATGAGAAAGTCATGTATAAGCAATAGTTATAGGAAAACAGGGAAGAATCCAAGAAATAATATGCAGTGGTAGAGGATCTTCTGGTTGGGACAGTGACCCATGATTCAGTTTAGGAACCGACTCAACAGGAACCCCAAACTCCTACAGTGAGAAGGTCTTCTAGGGTAAAAAAAGAACCTAAACATTTTTCTCCTTCTCTTTATTATTTATTACTCACTGATAGTGGAGAGCCAGAGATATTTGATGAAGAAATGTAGGTAGATGCCAGTAAGAAGTGGGAGAAAGCTATGGATGAGGAGCATAAGTCTCTCATGGAGAACCAGACTTGGGATTTGGTGAAGCTACCGGAAGGAAAAAGAGCATTGTAGAACAAGTGGGTGTACAGAGTTAAAGACAAAGAAGGAGGAAAGAAAAGATATAAGTCCTAGTTGGTGGTCAAGGGGTTTACACAAAAACAAGGTATAAATTTTGATGAGATTTTTTCTCCTGTAGTAAAAATGACTTCTATTAGAACTGTTCTTGGAATAGTGGAAGCAAAAGACTTGCACTTAGAATAGTTAGATGTAAATACTGCGTTTCTCCATGGTGATTTGGAGGAGGAACTATATATGTAGCAACCAGAGGGCTATGAGGTCAAAGGTAAAGAGGATATGGTGTAAACTGAAGAAGATCTTGTATGGCTTGAAACAAGCTCCACGTCAATGGTATAAGAAGTTTGATAGCTTCACGATGGAGAAAGGTTATATTAGATTTCATTCTGACCATTACGTGTATACAAATAAATTTTAGGATGGAAGTTATATTATCCTGTGTTTGTATGTTGATGACATGTTGGTTGCAGGTAAAAACATGCAGGAAATAAAAGTACTCAAGAAACAGCTAAGTGAATCCTTTGATATGAAGGATTTGGGGGTAGCTAGAAAAATACTTGGTATGAGGATAACTCAGGATAGGAAGGAATGGAAGCTGACTTTATCTCAGGAAGAGTACATTAAGAAGGTATTGGATAGGTTTAACATGCAAGATGCTAAACCGGTTGGGACTCCTTTGGTAGGCCATTTTAAGTTATCAAAGGAGTAGTGTCCCAAGACATAGCAAGAAAGAAACTAGATGTCCAAGGTACCTTACTCATCAGCAGTTGGTAGTTTGATGTATGCTATGGTGTGAACTAGGCCTAATATTGCCCATGTAGTGGGAGCTGTGAGTAAATTTATGAGTGATCTAGGTAAAGAGCATTGGCAAGCAGTAAAGTGGATCCTTCGGTATTTGAGAGGGACCATGAGGATAGTTTTGTGCTACAGTGGATCATACATGACTTTACATGGTTATGTAGATTCAAACATGGCTGGAGATGTAGACAGCAAGAGGAGCATGATAGGTTATATTTACACTGTAGGTGGGACAATAGTGAGCTAGATTTCATGACTACGAAATTTGGTGGCTTTGTCAACCATGGAGGCTGAGTATGTTGCAGCCACAGAGGAAAGCAAAGAGATGATTTGGTTACAAAAATTGCTTGAGGAGTTGGGGCATATGCAGGAGGAATGTAAGCTGCATAGTGATATTCAAAGTGCTATACACCTAGCTAAGAAATTTTCTTTCCACTCCAGGACTAAGCATATACATTTGAGATATCACTTCATCATGACAGCTTTGGAGGAAGATAAGTTGAAGTTGGAGAAGATTCATACCAGTCAGAATCCTACAGACATGATGACCAAGGTGGTCACAAGGGATAAACTAAAGCTATGTTCAGCTTTGGTTGGTCTTCGCAGATGATAGTGAAGGGTTGAGAAGCTTGCTCAGTGGAAATTAGTCTCCAAGTGGGAGATTGTTATGTTTGTGGAGCCTATTTGCATGCTAGAATGTCATACACCTTCTATGTGTTACACTCGGGTATTTTTACGGTGGTCCCGCTCGCCGGTGAGCGGGTCAGGGGGGTTCAGGGGCGAAGCCCCCGAAGCAAATTTTCATGGGTGGTTTATTAACCCATGGGTAATGGGTAACCGTTATGGGCTACTTTTGGGCCCATGGTTTTTCGGTACCCATTGTTTTGATACCCGTGGTTTTTTGCCCATGGTTTTTGATACCCAAAAATTTTTCCCATGGTTTTGATACCCACGGTTTTTTATCAAACTACTTAAGAAATTGTCTATTTATATGGTCTTATGCATATGATACAAAAATAAGCAAATGTATTGCAGATGTGTTTTGAATTCAGGTTTGAATTCAATAGTGTTTGTTGAGCATAGCTCCAAACGGATCTGGGTATTATATTGAGAGAGTGGAGGCTTGTAATAAAATCTGAGCAAGTGATTCTTGGTGGACGTAGCCCAAATTGGGTGAAGCATGTTAAATCTTGTCTCTCTGTGTTGTGTTATTTATTTTGCACTTTTATTTCAGATCTATAATATTTTTTACATATTAGTTTCTACTGTTGCAATTTTGTAAGGGATTATTCCGCATATTTTCTCTTATTTCCTAACAATCTTCCTTTTCATTTCTACCCTAAATACTTGAAGAAAAATGAATGGGTGTATCTCTAATAAACATATTTGATCCTTTAACACTTATAAATTCTCTGTCCTGAGAAATTTTCATTTTCGGCTCAAATTATCATTTTTCTATATTTTACGATTTGACGGGTATTTCTCTCGGTCAAATTTACATTCTTGCATCGACAGGGGATGTGGCACTTTTTGGTTGGACGCGGCTCTATTTGGGTACTTCAAAATTTCTGTGAATCACCTCAACTTAAAAATGTGTCCACATGGAGGAACAATGCTTGTTTGAAGATATACTTTTTATTTTGGCCTTAGAGTAGTGCTAGGTGAATACGTGGAGGTTTCTGTTACTTTACATGGACTTAGAAAAATTTTATGCAGCTAAAATAGTGTGGCAAAAAATGGGGACACATGGCAAGCCCGCACTCATTTAGGGTCTCTGATCTGGGCATCATTTTGAAATTGTGCCATGGAGACATGTGGAGGCTTTCGCTGGGTCTTCCCATACTTAGTATTTTTCAAAGGGTTTTGGGAGCTCTGGGACATGTGGAGGCCTCCACTCACTTTGCATTTTTCTTAAACTTTTCAATGACCAAAGGAAACTTCCCCAAAGCATGACAAATGGCACCTTCCGCTGAGCTTCAAGCATTCAGAAAAAATTTGTCAGGTCAGGGCACGTGGCGAACCTACGCTCATTCAATGTATCAAATTTTTCAAACCATCTCAAGGTGCACCATGGTGACACATGGTAGTTTGAAAATTTAAAGGGGCAGGGAGGTAGATCATCTAGGGCAATTTGGATTTTTTTCCCTTTGACATGCCAATGACTAAAAAACATCAAAATGGTCCACATTACCTAATAAAGGATAGGTCAAAGCTTGCTCTGGTCAATGGTGGAGCAGCAGACTCTTGGGGGAAATTTGGAAAAAATTCCTTTTCGGAGAAAAGAGTTAAATGTAAAATGGGAAGCACGGTTCCGCTGGAACCACATTGGGACACGTGTCAGGCCTAGTTTTCAAGGGAGGAGCTGCGGGGAAAACTTGGAAAATTTTCCTTTTTCCAAAAAGAGGGTCAAATGGTAGAATTTATCTACAGTTCCTTAGGGACCCACCTCAGGACACGTGTCAGACTCATTTCCCAAGGGCGGAAGTGTGGAGAAAAATGGAAATTTTTTCCATTTTTTCAAAAGTTGTAAAAAGTTAGAGGAAGCCCCAGGGTTTGTTTTTAAGTTTGAATCTTCCACTTGGATGACCCAAATTCGAAGTAAAGATCAACGGCAATAGAGAGTCTGAATATGATTTTTCCCCCCATTTTATTGAAACATGCCTAGAAGTGCGAGTCTTCATGATTTCTTTGTTTTTCCTACACTCCAAGAAGAGAGGGGAGTTAATGTGGATATCTGGGTTTGGTGGAAAGATCTGAAAGACATCTTTCACCATTAAAATGGTTTGACTATCGTGCTCGATTGGATTTTCCAATTTTCTTCTCCCGAGCACGCAAGGAGCCAAATTTGACAGATTAGGGGCGGAAGTGGTCGATAAATTGAAGAAAGAGTGATCTACTAGAGGAAGGAGTTTAATGTGGGAGATATTTGATGAGATCTGCCCCCTTGAGCACCTGACGACTTTTTGCTGATCTGATTCTAGGAATCGCGTTCAAAATTAGGGTGGGCAATGGTGCATTAAACATTTTTGTCTTTTGGGGAAGAATGGGCTCTGTGGTAAATGTTATAAATGGCACAAATTTTTTTGTGTAAATTTTTGGAGGTTGGAGTGTTAGGGGTCGGGACTGATTTTTTCTAATAGAAAAAGCTTGACAGAGCTCATCATTTTGAGAAGCCATTTGAGAAACTTGTATATCTCTTTTGTATTAAATCTGATCATGTCAAGGTGGTTGTGAGTGTACAACCATTGACATGCTTTGAGATTGTTCTAGAAACTTTCCCCTGCTGATAAATTTGATAAAATATGAGTTATTTCGTGTTGTCTTGAGAAAAATGTGTTTGTTTTATTTCTAAATGGATGAAAGTAGTTTTTTTATTTTTTTTGCAATCTTGTATTAAATCTGATTCAATCACACAGGCCTTAATCCTTGTGATAGTTTAGTGGCATCTACAATTTCATTTCTCAAAGGAGCTTTCATCTAGGATTGGAATAAACGATTTAAATCAGTTTTCTTTCATCTGTTGATAGAGATTGTTTGTAAGCCTCTGGGTGTACCTTAGGTGTGGTTTGGCTTAGATATTGATGCTTTTTTGGATTTTCTAAATCAAAGCTTCGTGATATAATCTCAAAGATTTTGTGAAAGAGTGCTAATTTGGGCCTCCATTGAAGCACATATTCTAGTTAAAGAAACATTTTAGCTATTATGTGGTATTATATTGGTTTAACCTTCTAGTTTGTAAGATTTCTTAAGGATCTGGTGAATCAAGTTCATCATGCCCCACCTCCCACCAAAAAATTAAAAAAACAAATCCTACCCATAGTACCCCTGTTTGTCCTGTGTTTGCAAAAATGCATAATTTCCATTACCAAAGCATGCAGAAGCAATCAAGGTCCCAAATGTAGTTAGTAACCTTTGCCTTGTTGTGAAAATATCTCCATGGTCTGGAAGTGACAACTCATGAGAGTCAGATATGGTGTGTTGATCGTATTTTCCCAAGGTCTTCTTTATTAAATTTATGAAAAAGAAGGATTTATCATTGTTATTCACTAAACAGAGGTTGAAAAATATGTTCTCTTACCTTGGTTGAAAGGCGCAACCTAAAATATTTAGGATCAGATCACATCCTTTTAAGGTGCTACCCACTCCTTTCAAAATATAAGTGCTAACAAGTCAGATAGATTGCTTCCACGGATACAAAATGACATACATGATTATCTATCTGCCTCTGAGTGTCTTATCAAATCCATGATGCTGCTCAGCCTTTTAAGGAGGTTAAATTTGGTTTCTATTTCATATCCATCTATCCCATCAACAACATGCTTCTGGTGCCATTGCCAGGGAATTGTTTTAAATTCCTAGGAAATAATTTGTATTGCTGAGACTAATTTGTTGATTCACTACCAGTCCTTATCTATTTGTCCTGTCAACATGCCTCTAGCACCATTGTTAGGAAGTTGAGTTCAAAATCAAGACCCTGATAAAACACTTTTTGTATGCTCCAAGTGTTGTGTACAGTTCTTTCAGTTTTCACACCTAGTGCACTAGCTTTCATTTGATAAATTTGGATAAAGAAAGGTTAGAATCTTTCCATTTCTAGTTTTTAGCATTGATAGACATTTGAAAAATCATACTTAGTGCATTTTCACAACTAAGGTGGAAATCCTTTGTGGCGACTCCCTGTTGATCTGCTTTTTAATGAGTACCAGTGTTTTAAAACTCTGTCAAAGTTAGATTTGTTACTAATATTTGCAAAACTAGAAGGAATAAGATATTTCTTTGCTAGGGATCCTACTAGGACATTGTTTCTAGAGCTAGGAAAAGAAAAATCAAAAGGAAGAAAAGCCTAGAGAGATCTAGGAGAAGAACAGACAAAAAGAGTGATCTCCATTGATGAAAGTGAACGACCTATCATTGAATACTTCCAGTCAAGTGACTCTGAATCAAGTAGCCTCTTTGTGGAATTGAATTCTCTTGCTGGAGAAGGGACTTCATTTGATTTTGAATAGTTTGCTTCACATTCTACCCTTGTCGTTTATGAGGTTGATACGGATTTCTAAGAGACAAGGCCTTTGGGGGGTATCCATTTTGAAAATTATACTCCTTTGTTCCAAGGATTCTCAACCCCTTATCAAATTTTCACCCCTTTAGGGTCACCTTCTCGAATCAACGTGGCCTAGCCCCCACCTAGACCCCCTTTTGTTGTAAACACCTTTGGACCTATAAATTTTGTGGGAATGGCTGGTTATCCAAATGCAGTGCCTCAAGATGTGAGGAACAAAATTCCAAAGTTCCATGGAAACAATGTTATAAATGGTGATCAACATCTAAAGACTTTTATCAATATTATGGAAGACTTTAAGATTAAACATGAAGATGTATATATCAAATTGTTTATCCATACCTTGGAGGAAGATGCCAGGGATTGGTATAAAGCATTACCAGATAAATCTATTGATTCTTGGACTAAGATGAGTAATGCATTTAGATTGCAGTATGGTGATAGAACTGACCCTAGGTTTCTTTTGACAAAATTTGAAAACATAAAAAATAATCCTAATGAGTCAGTACATGATTTCAACACAAGGTTTAATAAGACCTTGAGGATATTTCCTATTAGGATAAGGCCTTGTGATGAGTCATGTTTGATCAAATATCTTGATGCATTTGATAAAAAGGCTGCATATTACTTAAGAGATAAGAACCCCACAAATTTGAGACAAGCCTTCATCATGGCTCTGCAAATAGAGAAGAACATTAAGGAAATTGGAAATCCTCCAAAAAGGTAGGGTGTAAAGTTGGGTAACCCAAAAAATCCTCAAATAGGCAAGGCTATTGATTTGTAGGAGGTTGTGAAAACTTTGGCAGGGGCTGTCAAGGAAATTTCCTACAAACTAACCCAGGATGAGAAAGGAATTGGGAAAAACTCACAAGGTCAACAAAAGAAACAAGGCCAAGATAGGTCACAAATCACCAAAGATCTGATGATAGAGGAAAAGGACTTGTTGGATTTGGAAATAGACAACCCTAAGCTAGGGATAACAAAATAGTACCTGATCCTTTGGCTTCCAGAGTTACTTTTGTGAAGGAGACAGATGTCATTGATTGGTGTGACAAATGTTTCATGCCTCATGCTCCTTATGAAGAAGATTAGCAAGAAGAAGAAGAAAATGATGATAATGATGATGATGTCTACATGATGGGTTGTTCCACAAACTTACAACAAGGGACAACTTCAACTCAGGTGATAAGTGCCCAGATTGCTGCCACCTTTTGGGACTACATTCATAGGGTACCTATTCTTCCTCCCTCTCATATTTTAGAAGTAGATACTATAAAATATTTTGAATTTCCCAATAATGAATTTGATTATTTAAGGGCTTTAATGATAAAGAATTATAATAGAGGAATTCCATCTGAGGAGGATAGATAGTTATTGATGAATGTTGTTGTTGCTGAAGAGAAGGAATATAACACAAGAAGTAAGGTTGTCAAAGGGACAGGGCCTCAACTTAAGCCAAAATCTCCCTTAATTTCAAACATTCAATTTCAAACATTCCTAAAGAGGCTACTAAGAATGAGGCATCTGCCAAAATCCCTGCAGTTCTAAACAAAAATCATATCCCTCCTCATGCCCAATCTGAAAAAAATACTATACCACCTAATGAGTGTGTTGGCTTTCCTTCCAATGCTGCCTTGTCAAGGAATTTCCCATATGATATTGCCCAAGTTTTATCTCAAATGAAAGTCTCTTTTCCAATTATTGAGTTGCTTAGGATTCCTGAGCACAAAAAGAGAGCATTTGAATACTTGGGATTGAAAGAAGAGAAGACTGCCTTAGGAAGAAACATAAACATTGTGGAGACCCCACTAGTCATTGAAGAACCAGAAGCACCAACAACATCAGAAGAGCTAGATGAACCGCCTGAGGTCTATTTGGGGACATCCTTGGTGGACTCTTAGATGAATTTGGATCCATTCTTCACCAATTTGATCATTAAAGATAGACTGTTGCACGAATTCATGTTTGACTCAGGGGCATCATGCAATGTCATGCCCTTAGAAGTCATGAATGAGCTAAATATCAAAGTGAAAACAGCATATGGGAAGTGCACTGCCATGGATTCCAGAGAGGTGCAAGTGGTAGGATGTGTGAAGGGTTTGGTGGTGCAGCTTGCATCTTACCCAGGTAAAAATTTAAAACTTGATGTTGTCATCATTGACTGCACAACCAAGTGGGGCATGCTACTGTCAAGAAAATGGGTTGATAGTGTTTGTGGGAGTGTCCAAATGGATATGTCCTATCCCACTATTCCAATTGAAGGCAACCTTGTCAAGTTATATGAAGAAAATAAAATTTTGCATCTTATTGAGGATCCCAACAATGTATCCTATGAAGTATTGTACATAAATGTTGATGGTAACAACTTTGTAGGATTTTCTGATGGAAAGGAGCACAAGATTGAAGAATGCAGGTGTCTTGAACAAGTGGGCTTTCCTTGGACTCTATTTTTCGATAGATCTTGCTCCAAGTTTGGGAATGGTTTTGGTGTTGTTCTACTTTCTCCTGGTCAAGAAAAAATTGTTGTTTCTTTCAAACTCAACTTTGAGTGCACCAACAACAATGTTGAGTATGACGCACTATTGTTGGGTTTAAGAATTTCTTGTACATATGGTATCAAGGACATCATTGTTAAAGGAGACTAAGAATTAATTGTAAAACAAGTCAGAAAACTATATGCCACAAAGAATTAGCAAATGAAACAGTATAAACATGCAATTTGGGATCTAATTGAGATGTTTGATTCATTCAACATAGTGCATCATGATAGGAAATTCAATGACATGGAAGACAAGCTTGCAGTGTTGGGGATTCGGTTTGACAATTGTACAATGTCCCCATATTGTGAATATTATGTTGAGGTATTGATAAGACCTTCTATCCCTGATAACATTAAACATTGGCAGGTTCTTTTGTATGATGCTCATATCAGAAGATTTCTATAGAAAAAGATAGAGTTTGCTGATCAATCCATTGATTTGGAGCCAATGGTATGTACAATAGAAGGAACACAAACTTTTTTTGGCAAGGGCATCATCCAGCAAAAAACCAACACCATTCCTAGAGGATTGGTTGCTCTTGAGTCCAATTTTGATAATGCTGATCGCATTGTTAACAGATGCATGGAAAACTCAAGGGATATTGAGGAGCATGACCTTGGCACAAAGGATAAGCCAAAGAATATTTGGTTAGGAAGCAATCTCAACAAGGAGGAGAAGTAGACGCACATCAAATTGTTAAAAAAACACCAAGATTACATGGCTTGGACCTATTCTAAACTAAAATCATATAGAGAGGACCTGTTTCAACATGAGATCCCTTTGGAGTATAATGCAAAGCCATTCAGGAAGAAAAAAAGGCTTGTCAATCCACTTTTATCCATCAAAATGCAAGAATAACTGAAGAAGCTAAGGGATGGAGGGATTATTCAGCCCACAAGATATTCTTCTTGGGTTGTAAACCTAGTACTAAACAGAAATAAAAATGGTGACATCAGGCTGTGTGTGGATTTCAGGAATCTAAACAAAGCATCAATGAAGGATAATTATCCTTTACCACATATGGAGAACATGCTGCAGTTAGTGACTGGTTCTTAGTTTCTTTCCACCTTGGATGGTTTCTCTAGTTATAACCAAGTTGTGGTGAAGGAATCAGAAAGGAACAAGACTATCTTTACTACTCCTTGGGGGAACTATGTCTATGTCAGGATGCCCTTAGGTCTGATGAATGCTGGAGCCACCTTTCAAAGAGAAATGGATGTTGCTTTTTCTGGTAACATCAATGATTTTTTACAGTGTATCAAGATGATGTAACTATATTTTCTAGGAAGAGAAGTGACCACTTGCTACACCTAGAGAAGATGCTGGTAAGATGTAGAGAATATAGCATTCTCACTTAATCCAAATAAGTGTCACTTTGGAGTGCAGAAGAAAAAGTTTCTTGGTCACATAGTGTCACAAGAAGGGGTGATGATTGATCCAGAAAGAGTAGAGGCCATCAGCAAGGTCCCAATCCCAAGGACTAAAAAGGGAATTCAGTCCTTCTTTGGGTAAATAAACTTCACTAGAAGATTCATATCAAAATTTGCTGAGTTGACCATTCCAGGTCACTTCTAGGCTAAAGAAAGACTAGGTCATCAAATGGGAGGAGGCTACCATCAAAGCTTTCAATGGGATTAAAGAGGCATTAAAGCATGCACCTATGTTCTGGCAGCTCTAGATTATAAGAAGCCCTTACCAACTGTTTTCCTTTGCTTCAAAGAACACTATTGGTGTCTGTCCTATGCTGCAAAAGGATGATGAAGGGGCTGAGAGACCCATTGCTTTTCTTTAGTAAGGCCTTACAGGAGGCTGAGCTAAAGTACACTATCATGTAAAAGTGGGCATTTACCTTGGTAAAAGCAAGAAAATGTTTTATAGACCTTACATTCTAAGTTCTAAAGTGGTTGCTTATGTTCCCCACACCATAGTGAAGGATATCTTGTCAAAGATGGAAGTCTCAAGAAAAAGATGTAGGTGGGTGAACAAATTGCAAGAATATGATATGGATATCCAAACCACGAAGTTGGTAAGAGGTTTGGGCTTGGCTAAGCTTATGGCAGAGAGCAACTTACAAACTACTGAGGTTAATGAGGTAGAAGAAGAGAGGGCATGTGTATTTGAAAGGTTGATAAATTTTGAATGGTACAAAGATGGAATTTTCTATCTCAGACACCTATACTGCCTTGAGTATTTGAGTAAGAACTAGAAGAGAGCCCTTAAGTTGGCCTCCAAGAAATATGTCATTATTGATTATGGGTTAGCTTGGAAGAACCCAGAGAGAGTCATCTTAAGGTGCATTACTGAAGAAGAAGCGCCCAAGATAATTGCTGATATCCATGAAGGAATTTGTGGGGGACACTTTGCTACAAGAGTCATAGCACACAAGATCCTGAGGGCTAGTTATTGGTGGCCAACTCTCTTCAAGGATATAAACCTTGCTGGTTAGAAGATGTGAGACTTTTCATTGGTTCTCTAGAAGATTGAAAGCTTCAGGCTCCCTTCCTTTGCAACCTATATCAATTGAAGCTCCATTCAAGCAATGGGGAATGGATTTCATTGGTGAGATTTCAGACCCTTCAAGTGCTGGCCACAAATGGATTATTGTAGCAAATTATTATTTTACTAAATGGGTGAAGGAAATTCCCACCAAGAAGGCAACACACCAAGTTGTCATGGAATTTATGCTAAACAACATCATTCGCAGGTTTGGGGTGCCAGTTAAGATTGTTGCTGATAATGCCATGAGCTTTAGAGCTAAACCTTTGGTGGCAATGTGTAGGGAATATCGAATCAGCTTGACATATGCCTCAAATTACAACCCCTAAGGAAATGGACAAGTTGATTCCAGTAATAAAAATTTACTGAAGATCATTAGAAGAACATTGAAGCAGAACTAGAGAAAGTGGGGTGAATAGTTGAAGTTTTCTATTTGGGTAGATAGAATCACTGTCAAGAGGGTCACTGGAAAGATTCCATTTGAGTTGGTATATGGGACTTAGGACCTGCTACCCCTTCATATATAATTTTCTTCATATCAGTTTATGCAACAACTAGAAGATCAAGAGGTGGGTCCTTATGATGCTCGCATTAACCAAATTGTTGAGCTTGATGAAGAGAGGAGGGCATCCAACCAAAGGCAGGTAAAGTTCAAAGAGAAATTAAAGAAGTTATTTGACAAGAAGGTCACTCCTAGGGATTTCAACATTAGACATCTTGTGTTGCTATGGGATAGTAGGAATGAAGATAAGGGAAAGCATGACAAGTTTGACTCATTATGGATGGGCCCTTACTCCATTGATATCAGGATTGGTGAGCATACCTTCTTCCTTAAGGACTTAGATTGTGAATTGCTTGAGTTTCCTATTAATGGTAGGTATTTGAAACATTTCTTGGATTGATTCCCCTAAAATCAAGGAAAAATTCTTGTGTACAGTGTATAGTTTGTTGTTTGTCTCTTGTCTTTTTTTTTTTTGTCCGTTTTGGTCCTCAGTGACCTATTTTTACTGGTTTCTCTGTTTCATTTTTTGAGATGGCTCTATTTATTTTCTTTGTAAATTGACTCTGTTTCCCAATGGATATTTCAGCACTTGGTCTACCTTTTTTCTTGTGGCACTCATAGGGAGTGCCCATCCCCAAGTCGGAGCCGATGTTGGTGCTCAAAATAGTCTCACCCTAGTTTTCCTTTGAAGATCTATCGATTTGCGATCTCTGTCACTTTATTTTTCCCATGTTGTGCTTGGTTAATATTTTTTGCCATTTTTAATCTATTCTTAGGTCATAGATCACTTATGGGTCCATGGTTTGCTCCTTGTTTCTTTGTTCCTCTAGAAAGGGTCTATAATTTGGGTCTCCCATTCTCTGTTCATCTAAAAACTCAGGCTCTCCATTGTTTTCCATTCTCCATGATCGGGATTTGTCTTCCTTGTTGTTTCTTCCCTAAATAATTGAAGAAAAATGAATAGGTGTATCTTTGAGAAACATATTTGAGCCTTGTAACATTTCTAAATTTGTTGTCCTTGGAGAAATTTTCATTTTTGGGCTTGGATGATAATTTTTCTATATTTTATGGTTTGACGGGTGTTTCTCCCAGTTAAATTTACATCCTTGCATCGACATGGAACATGGCATATTTTGGTTAGACGTGGCTTAACTGGGTACTTCAAAATTTCTATGAATCACCTAAACTTAAAAATGTGTCCACGTGGAGGAACGACGCTTGTTTTAAGATCTACTTTTTGGTTTGGCCTTGGAGTAGCACGGAGAGGACACGTGGAGGTTTTTGCTTCTTTTCCTAGACTTAGAAAAATTTTATGTAGCTAAAATAGTGTGGTAGAAAATGGGGACACGTGGCGATCCGCGCTCATTCAGGGTCTCTGCTTTGGGCACCATTTTGAAATTGCACCACAGAGACATGTGGAGGGTTCCGCCAGGTCTTCCCATACATAGTATTTGGCAAAGGGTTTTTGGAGGTTTGGGACATGTGGAGGCCTCCGCTCACTTTGCATTTTTCTTAGATGTTTCAACGGCCAAAGGAAACTACCTCAGAGCATGACACATGACGCCTTCCACTGAGCTTTAAGCATTCAGACAAACTTTGCCGGGTCAGAGAATGTGGCGAGCCCGTGCTCATTCAAGGTATAAATTTTTTGGGACCATCTCAATGTGCGTCATGGTGATACATGGCCATTTGAAAAGTCAAAGGGGTGGGGAGGCAAACCATTGGGGGTGATTTGGATTTTTTGCCCCTTGACATGAAAATGACTAAAAACATCAAAATGGCCCGCAGGCCCGATAAAGGAAAGGTCAAAGCTTGCTTCGGTCAACAACGGAGGTGTAGAATTTTAGGGGAAATTTGGAAAAAATTCCTTTTCAGAGAAAAGAGTTAAAAATAAAAGGGGAGTGTGGTACCATTAGAACCACATTGGAACACATGTCGAGACCATTTTTCAAGGGCAGATGTGCAGGGAAAACTTGTAAAATTTTACTTTTTCCAAAAAGAGGGTCAAATGGCATAATTTATCTATGGTTCCTTTGGGACCCACCTGAGGACATGTGTCAGATTCATTTCCCAAGGGTAGAGGTGCAGAGAAAAATGGAAAACTTTCCCATTTTTTCAAAAGTTGTAAAAAGTCAGATGAATCCCCCGGTCTATTTTTAAGTTTATCTTCCACATGGACGAACCAAATTCAAAGTAAAGATCAACAGTAGCTAAGAGTCTAAATTTGATTTTCCCCCTATTTTACTGAAACATGCCTCGAAGTGTGAGTCTTCATGATTTCTTGGTATTTCCTACATGCCAAGCAGAGAGGGGAGTTAATGTTGATATCTAGGTTTGGTGGAAAGATCTAGAAGACATATTTTGCATTAAAATTATCTAGCTATCATGCTCGATCAGATTTTCCATTTTTCTTCTCCCGAGCACACAAGGAGCCAGATTTGACATATTAGGGGAAGAAGTTGTTGGAAAATTGAAGAAAGAGTGATTTACTAGAGGAAGGAGTTAAATGCGGGAGATATTTGATGAGATCTACCCCCTTGAGCACCTGGTGACTTTTTGCAGATCTGATTATGAGAATCACGATTGAAATCATGGTGGGCATTGGTGCATTAAACATTTTTATCTTTTGGGGAAGAAGGGGCTCTGTGGTAAATGTTATAAATGGCACACATTTTTAATGTAAATGGTTGGATGTTGGAGTGTTAGGGGTTAGGAATGATTTTCTCTAATAGAAAAATCTTGACAGAGCTCATCATTTTGAGAAGCCATTTGAGAAACTTGTATATCTCTTTTGTATTAACTCTAATCATGTCAAGGTGGTTGCAGGTGTACAACCATTGAAAATATCTGATATTGTTCTAGAAACTTTCCCCTACTGATAAATTTGATCAAATATGAGCTATTCTGTGTTGTCTTAAGAAAGATGTGTTTGTTTTATTTCTGAATGTATGCAAGTAGTTTTTCTTGTTTCTGTTGCAATCTTGTATTAAATTTGATTCAATCACATAGGCCTCAATCCTTGTGATAGTTTAGTGGCATCTGCAATTTCATTTCTCTGAGGAGCTTTCATCTGGGATTGGAATAAACAATTTAAAATCACTTTTATTTCATCTGTTAACAGAGATTATCTATAAACCTTTGGGTATACCTTAGGTTTGATTTGGCTTAGATCTAGATGCTTTTTTGGATTTTCTAACTCGAGGCTTCATGATATAATCTCAAAGATCGTGTGAAAGAGTTCTAATCTAGGCCTCCATTGAAGCACATATTCTAGTTAAAGAAACATTTTAGCTATGTTGTAGCATTCTGTTGGTTTAACCTTCCATTTTGTAAGATTTCTCAAGGAACTGGTGAATAAAGTTCATCCTACCCCACCTCCCACCAAAAAAATTATTTAAAATAACCAATCCTACCCATACTACACATTTTTGTTCTCTATGTGCACAAATGCATAATTTCCATTACCAAAGCATGTAGAAGCAATCAGGGTCCCAAACGTCTTTAGTAACCTTTTCCTTGTATTGAAAATATCTCCATTCTATGGAAGTGACAACTCGTGAGAGTCAGATCTAGTGTGTTGATCATATTTTCCCAAGGTCTTCTCTATAAAATTTATGTAAAAGAAGGATTTATCATTATTCTTCAATAAACAGAGGTTACAAAATAAGTTCTCTTACCTTGGTTGAAAGCCACAACCTAAAATAGTTAGGATCAGATCACATTCTTTTAAGGTGCTACCCACTCTTTTCAAAACCTGAGTGCTAACAAGTCAGATAGTTTGCTTCCCTGGCTACAAAATGACATACATGCTTATCTTTCTACCTCTAAGTGTCTTGTCAAATCCATGATATTTCTCAGCCTTTGAAGGAGGTTAAATTTGGTTACTAACACACACATGAAAAATAGGGGTAGTAAGGGTAGGATTTTTTGTTTTTGAGTGAATTTTTTGGTGGGAGGTTGGGAAGGATGAACTTGACTCGCCAGATCCTTGAGAAATCTTACAAAATGGAAGTTTAAACCAATAGAATGCCACAAAACAAATAAAGTGTTTCCTTAACCAGAATATGTGCTTCAATGGAGGCCCGGATTAGCACTTTTTCACACAATCTTTGAGATTCTATCATGAAGGCTCAAATTATTAAAACCCAAAAAAGCATCAAGATCTAAGCCAAATCACGCTTAAGGTACACCCAAAGGTTTACAGACAATTTCTGTCAAACAGATGAAAGAAAAGTGATTTTAAATCATTTATTTCACTCCCAGGTGAAGGCTCCTCAGAGAGATGAAATTACAGATGCCACTAAACTGTCATAAGGATTGAGACCTTTGTGATTGAATCATATTTAAATACAATATTTCAATAGAAACAAGAAAAATTTCTCGCATACATTCAGAAACAAAACAAACAAATTTTGTTCAAGAAAACACAAAATAAATAAAATTTGATTAAATCTATTAGCAGGGGAAAGTTTCTAGAATAGTGTCAGAGCTTGTCAATGGTTTTACACTTGTAACCACCTTGACATGATCATATTTAATACAAAAGAGATATACAAGATTCTCAAATAGCTTCTCAAAATGATGGGCTTTGTAAAAACTTTTTTTTATTAGAAAATTCAGGCCTGACCCCTTACACTCTAACTGTTTGCATGAAAAATTTGTGCAATTTATAACATTTACAATAGAGCCCCTTTCCCCCCAAAAAATATAGACCTTGAGTGCTACCAGTGCTTGCAATGATCACGATCACGATTCCTAGAATCAGATCTGTAAAAAATTTCTAGGTGCTCGAGGGGGTAGATCGCATCAGATATCTCCCACATTCAAATCCTTCATCTAGTAGATCACTCTTTCTTCAATTCGGCAACCACTTTCACCCCTAATTTGTCAAATCTGGTTCCTAGCATGCTTGGGAGAAGAAAAATGGAAAATCTGATCGAGCACAATAGTCAGACCATTTTAATGATGAAAGACATCTTCTAAATCTCCCCACCAAACTTAGATATCAACATTAACTCCCCTCTCTACCTGGCATGTAGGAGATACCAAGAAATCATGAAGACTCACAGTTCTAAGCGTGTTTTAGTAAAAATGGGGGGAAAAGTAGATTCAGACTCGTGGCTTCCATTGATCTTTACTTTGAATTTGGGCTATCCATGTGGAAGATTCAAACTTAAAAATAGACCCGGGGGTTTCCTTTGAATTTTTTACAAGTTCTGAAAAAATGGAAAAATTTCACATTTGTTCCGCATCTCTGCCCTCAAGAAATGAGCCTGACACGTGTCCTGAGGTGGGTCCCAAAGGAACCGTAGATAAATTCTACCATTTGACCCTCATTTTGGAAAAAGGAAAATTTTCAAAGTTTTCCTTGTAGCTCCACCCTCCGACTTCAAGTTTCCAATGTCGGTCCTAGCGGAACCACTTTGCTTTTTTTTACTTTTAACTCCTTTTCCCAGAAAGGGAAATTTTTCCAAATTTCCTCTGAAGGCCCACACCTCTGTCATTGACTGGAGAAAGCTTTGAACTTTCTTTCATCAGGCATGTGGACCATTTTTTATATCTTAACCCTTTTGAGCATAAGAGGAAAATATTCTAAGTTTCCTCCGATGGTCCCCTTCCCTTCTCCCTTTGACTTGTCAAACTGCCATGTGTCACTATGGCACACCTTGAGATGGTCCCCAAAAATTGAGACTTTGAATGAGCACGGGCTCACCACACATCCTGGCTTGACAAAATTTGTTTGAAGGCTCAAAGCTCAGCAGAAGGCACCAAGTGTCATGCTCAGGGGAAGTCTCCTTTGGCCGTTGAAAAGTCCAAGAAAAATGCAAAGTGAGCAGAGGCCTCCAAGTGTCCTCCTAGCGCTTCTTTAAAAGACTTTGAGCGAGCGCAGGCTCGCCACGTGTCATGTTCTCTGCCAAACTATTTTAGCTACATAAACTTTATCTAAGTATTGGAAAAGTAGCAGAAACCTCCACGTGTCCTCTCAGCACTACTCTAAGGCCAAACCAAAAAGTAGATCTTCAAACGAGCGTCATTCCTCCACTTGGACACATTTTAAAGTTGAGGTGATTCATAGAAATTTTCAAGTACCTAGTTGAGCCATGTCCAACCAAAAGGTGCCACATCCCCTATCAATGCAAGGATGTAAATTTGATGGGGGAGAAACACCCGTCAAACCGTAAGATATAGAAAAATGATCATTTGAACCCAAAAATGAAAATTTCTCCTAGGATAGAGAATTTAGAAATGTTATAAGGCTCAAATACCTCCATCAGAGACACATCCATTCATTCTTCTTCAATTATTTAGGGAAAAAATGATGAGGAAGACAAATCTTGGCCGTGGAGAATAGAAAATATGGGAGAACCCAAGTTTTTAGATAAACAAAGAATGGGAGACCCAAATTACAGACCTTTTCCGGAGGAAAAAAGAACCATGGAGAAAACCATGGACCCATAAGTGATCTACGACCCATGAACAAATTAAAAATGGCAACAAATATTAACCAGGCACAACACGAGGAAAAATTAAGTGACAGAAACCGTAAATTGATAGATTTTCAAAGGAAAAGTGGGTGAGACTATTTTGAGCACCAACATCAGCTCCGAATCAGGGATGGGCACTCCCTGTGAGTGATAAAAGAACAAAGGTAGACTAAGTGCCAAAATATCCATTGGGAAACCGAGTCAATTTGTAGAGCAAAGAAAAAAATCCATCTCCAAAAATGAAACAGAGAAACCATCAAAAATAGGTCACCGAGGACCAGAACGAACAAAAACACAAAAGACAAGAAACAAACAACAAACTATACACTGTACACAAGATTTTTTCCTTGATTCAGGGGAATCAATCCAAGGAATGCTTCAAATGCCTGCCATTAATAGGTAATTTGAGAAGTTCACCATCTAAGTCCTTGAGGAAGAAGGTATGCTCACCTATCCTGATATTAATGGAGTAAGGGCCCCTCCATAATGAGTCAAACTTTCCATGCTTTCCCTTATCTTCATGTCTACTATCCAATAGTAGCACAAGATATCCAACATTGAAGGCCCTGGGAGTGACCTTTTTGTTAAATAACTTCTTTAGCCTCTCTTTAAACTTTACATGCCTCTGGTGGGATGCCTTCCTCTCTTCATCAAGCTCAACAATCTGGTTAATGCAAGCATCATAAGTACTTACCTCCTGATCCTCCAGCTATTGAATGAACTAATATGAGGATAATTGCATATGTAGGGGAAGCAGGGACTGAGTTCCATACAGCAGCTCAAACAAACTCTTTCTAGTGACCCTCTTAACACTGATTCTCTGCCCAAACATCAAGCTTCAACTGTTCACCCCAGTTTCTCTTTTTTAGCTCCAAGGTTCTTCTGATAATCTTTAGAAAGTTTTTGTTACTGGACTAAAATTGTCCATTTCCTTGGGGATTGTAATTAGAGGCATATGTCAAGTTAATTCCATACTCCTTACACATTTCCATCAAAGGTTTAGGTCTAAATCTTATGTCATTGTCAGCAACAATCTTGACTAGCACCCCAAACTTGCAGATGATATGGTTAAAAAAAATCCATGGAAATTTGGTGTGTTGCTCTTTTAGTGGGGATTTCCTCCACCCACTTTGTGAAATAATCAGTGGCTACAAGAATCTACTTATGGCCAGCACTTGAAGGGTCTGAAATATCACCAATGAAATCCATTCCCCATTGCTTTAATGGAGCTTCAATTGATACATGCTGCAAAGGAAGGGATCCCGAAGCTTTCAGTCTTCTAGAGAAGTGGTGACAACTCTCACATCTTCTAACCAGAAGAGTTGTATCCCTGAAGAGATTTGGCCACCAATAACCAGCTCTCGGGATCTTGTGTGCTGTGAATCTTGTAGCAAAATGTCTCCCACATACTCCTCCATGGAGATCAAAAATTATGTTGGGGGCTTCTTCTTCAGTAGTGCATATTAAGAAGACTCCCTATGGGTTCTTCCAAGCCAACCCACAATCAGTAATGACATATTTCTAGGAGGCCAACTTAAGAGCCCTTTTCTGGTTCTTACTTAAATGCTCAGGGTAGTATAAGTGTCAAAGATAAAAAATTACATCCTTGTACCACTCAGAACTTGTCAACCTTTCAAAAACACTTTCCCTTTCTTCTTCTACCTCATTTACCTTAGTATTTTGCAAGTTTCTCTCATCCATAAGCTTAGCCAAGCCCAAACCTCTCACCAACTTTGTGATTTGGATATCCATATCGTATTATTGCAACTTGTTCACCCACCTACATCTTTTACTTGAGAATTCCATCTCTGACAAGATGTCCTTCACCATGGTGTGGGGAACATAAGCAACCACTTTAGAAATTAGAATGTAAGGTCTAAAAAACTTTGTTACTTTCACCAAGTAAAATGCCTACTTTTCTATGATAGTGTACTTCAGCTTAGCCCCTTAGAAAGCCTTACTGAAAAAAGCAATGGACCTCTCCGCCCCTTTATAATCCTTCTGTAGTAGGAAAAAAGCAATAGTGTTCTTTGAAGCAAAGGAAAATATTTGGAAAGGCTTATTATAGTCTGGAGTTGCCAAAATAGGGGCATGCTTTAATGCCTCCTTGATCCCATTAAAATCTTGGATGGCAGCCTCCTCCCATTTGATGCCCTGGTCTTTCTTTAGTATGGAAGTGATTAGAATGGTCAACTCAAATTTTTTTGATATGAATCTTCTGATGAAGTTTATCTGCCCAAATAATGATTGAATCCCTTTCTTGGTTCTTGGGATTGGGACCTTGTTGATGGCCTCTAATCTTTCTGAATCAATCATCACTCCTTGTGACATAATGTGACCAAGCAACTTTGAATTTTTCACTCAAAAACGGCATTTCTTTGGGTTGAGTGAGATAACATATTCTCTACATCTTATCAACATATTCTCCAAGTGTAGCAAGTAGTCACTTCTCTTTCTAGAAAACACAGTCACATCATCCTGGTAGATAGCAATAAACTCATTGATGTAACCAGTAAAAAAAACATCCATTACTCTTTGAAAGTTGGCTCTAACATTCATCAGACCAAAGGGCATCTTAACATAAACATATGTTCCCCAAGGAGTAGTAAAGGGTGTTTTGATCTTTTCTGATTCATTCACCACAACTTGGTTGTAACCAGAGAAACTATCCAAGGTAGAGAGCAATTCAGACCCAGTCACTAAATACAACACGTTATCTATATTTGGTAAAGGATAATTATCCTTCATTGATGCTCTGTTTAGATTCCTGAAATCTACACATAACCTGATGTCACCATTTTTCTTTTTGACTTGTACTAGGTTTGCAACCTAGGAAGAATACCTTGTCCATCTCTTAGTTTTTTCAGTTCCTCTTGCATCTTAAGAGATAAGAGTGAATTGATTGGCCTTTGTTTCTTCTTGAATGGCTTTGCATAAGACTCCAAGGGAATTTCATCCTTAAATAGGTCCTCTCTGTATGATTTTAATTTAGAATAGGTCCAAGCCATGCAATCTTGGTATTTTTTCAACATTTGGATGTATGCATGCTTCTCCTCTTTGTTGAGATTGCTACCTAACAAAATTTTCCTTGGCTTCTTCTTTGTGCTAAGGAAATGCTCCTCAATATCCCTTTAGGATGTTATGCATCTATTAAAAATGTAATCAACATTATCAAAATTGGACTCAAGAGCAACCAGCCCTCTAGGAATGGTACTAGTCTTTAGTTGGATGATGCCCTTGCCAAACAAGGTTTCTTTTCCTTCTGTTGTACATACCATTGGCTCCAAATCAATGCATTGATAAAAAACTCCCCATTGTTCTGTAAAAATCTTCTAATGTGAGCATCATCATCAAAAACCTACCATTGTTTAATGTTGTCAGGGATAGAAGGTCTTGTCAATACCTCAACATCATATTCACAATATGGGGACATTGTACAATTGTCAAACCGAGACCCCACTACTGCAAGCTTTTCTACCAAGTCATTGAATTTCCTATTGTTGTCCACTCAAAATTCCCAGCTCTTAAGAAAGTGAAAATTCAAAATTTTGAGTTTAAGTGTCTTATCTGTTGTACTGAAAATGTTAAAGGTCGAGAAATTGAGAAAATCTGTGTTTTTGGGTCATTTTGTGTGTTTTTTGGGCCTGTCAGACATTTTTGTCCCGCGCGTCCCAAGTTCAAAAGTGCCCTCTGTTCCGCGATCGGCTAGTTTCCTCAAAGTCTGTCTTTTTTGGGCCCGTCAGAACTTCTTGTCCCAAATGTCCCAAGTTCAATCGGGCAAGTTGTTCCATTTTCGGCCGAAACACTCGAACCACGTACTTCGCACTTTCTTGTCCCAAATGTCCCAAGTTCAATTTGACAATTTGTTCCATTTTTGGCCGATTCACCCAAACCGCGTACTTCGCGCTTTAATGTCCCAAATGTCCCAAATTCTTTCAGACCTGTTGTCACATTTTCACCCGATCCGCCCGAGTCGCATACTTCGTGCACTTGTGTCCCACTTGTCCCAAAAGGCATTTGTGTGTCTTTTTCCCACTTCACCCGAATCGGCCGAGCCGCGTGTTTCACACATTCGCATCTCACATGTCCCAAATGAACCAAGTGCCATTCGTGCTTATTTTTCCCGCTCTACCAGAATATCATGCTTATTCAAATTGGTAGGTATGTATTAAATGCGCATTCATTGTCTTTCTCTCTCCTAATCGGCTATATAACGAGCATACCCCCTATGCATTTTTCACACTGCTTCCATGCTATCCTTTGCTTGAACCCTTATAATCTAATTTCCTACACATGTATCCCTTCCATCTGTAAATTCCTTCCTGAGTTTAGTTTTCGGCTCTTTCCTCTGAGTTACTATCAATATGAAGCTCAAGTTTCAGGGATAGGAACAAATCTCGCCACTTGAGTCTGCCGTTCCCAATATTGGGGACAGTGAAGCTTGTCATCTTGATTTCAGTGATTTTTGGGCAAGGATGGCAGACGCAAACCCTACACCAATGGCGCAGATGATTCACGATAGCGGTTTGGCTTTTACTGGAGGTTTCCCAATCTCGGTGCAATGTGCTGATACAGTGCTTTCATGTGGAGCTCACTTCGACCCTGATTTGGGTGAATTAACCAATGTACATGGGGAACTCATCTCCAAGTTAGATGCTGCCACCATTAGCACTGCTCTAAGGATCCTAGAAATGGATAATGCCATAGTTGTTTCCTAGGATCAAGTGCAGGCCCTGTTCAATCAAGACAACGATAAATTCAAGGCGCAGGTGGTGAAGTCATGGCTTAAAAAACCCTAAGAAGGGAGCGTCTTGTCTATCTAAGACTCTATTCCGAGAAGATTTCAATGAAGAGTTGTCAGATTTCATAATCCTACTGGCTCGGGTTATGGGCTTACCTTCTACTAACGAATTCCATTTCTGGATGTGCCCGCTCATCAGCATGGTGTGTGAGGGAACTCAAAATATCAACTGGGTGGAAATCATCAGCATGAACTTGGCGGAGCAGCTGTCCAATGTACAGCAAACGAGGAAGTTCTACATGACTTCGTACCTGATGTATACTCTGGCGGCATCAAGGCAATGGTTTGGTTTTTCTTACATTGAAGCCCACAAGGATGATCCTGTATATTCCTACTACCTGCAGTTCACCCTAGAGACCAGCAATCACAATTTCAGAAGGGTAAATGATGCTTTCACAATGTACGTGGTTAGGCTTCTTGAAGGTGATACTGCTAGAAGGTTTTCTGATGAAGCCATGAATCTGATATCGCACTACAGTGCTTATTTTATCCAATTCAGAAAATTCTCTTATATCAGGCTTGTTGGCTATGAGAGCACCCCTTTGAGGCTTCCCATGTTCTGTAGTGATAAGATGGCCTTGATAGAATTATGCAGGCAATTAGACAAATTTCACAGAACCTACAGAGACAAGAAGATTTCTGGTTTGCACTTTCCCATCTCTTTGGGAAACTACACTTGTAAAATAGCCCTGGATGCACAAAATATAGAAAGAGCCCTGGTTCCCATCACCATTCATTTCTTTAAGCCAAGAACTTGCTTCGACTCGAAGAAGTTCATTGAATAGAACATCAAGATAATCTATCATCATAGGGCAGATACAGAAGACTACTGGGCTGACTGTGCAGATGATTTTGAGGCTAGAAGGAGGCACTATGGCAGGTTCTCTATGCAATTGATCCAAGAACTCAGCTTGTACCAAGTTCTTGAAGGACTCCAGCATGACAATTCTGATCTATACTCATATGAGTATGACAATGTGGTTAAGCACACTCCCTTAGATGACTTGGATTAGAACATGAAAGAGAAAGATGATCTGGCCGAGATCCTTGCTCCAGTCTTAGTCAGGACTAAGGTCTGGTTTGACAGGAAAGTTCGAGAGCTCAGAAGGCACTCAGGAGAATCCTCTTCTAAGGATGTTTCAACACCAAGGAGGGAAGCATCGACCCCCATATCAGACACACCTGTGCAAACCCCTCCTGCCTCATCAACGCAAGGACCTGCAGCTTCCACCCCTTCTTCATCCACTCAAGTATACCAAAAGATATTCAAAGAGGTTAAGAAGGAGCCTGTTGAAAAAGATCTTCAAAGAAAGCAGGTAGAAGTGCCTTTGGGACCAGAGAACATCATTGTTCTCAGTGAAAGTGAAGAGAGTGAAATGCCAACCCCTGCAAATGCTCCTGAGGATCCAACGGATAAAGATAAGGAAGTCCAGAGCACTGAACTTCCAAGTGCTATTGATTCTTCTGCCGCAATTATCTCAAGCGCCCCACTCACATCTCAACTTGAATCAACAGCTGTGAAAACCTTGAGTGTCATGAGCTCTCTGTCTCTTGGTCCTCTTGCCCCTCCTGCTGATTCCTCTTCCTCTTTTACGTGGGTGCAAGCTTTTGTTGACAGTAGGAAGAGGAAATCTTCCTCTCGGAGCTCAGGGTCAAATTTTGATGCTGTCGCAGCCTTGTTGGGCACTACTCCTTCTCGTGCCAAGAAAGCCAAAATCACCTCCAGAATAGTGTCTGATGCTCAAGGTCATCAAAACTTAGAGATTGTTAAGCCTACAGTAGACAAATCAGAGCAGGACTTGCAGGCATCTAACTTAGAACTCTCAAGAATTCCAATGGGAGAGTCTACTCTTCAAGGATCTCGAGTTAATTTCTTCACCACTGAGGGCATTGATGGTGGAGATGATTATGATGAAGTAGTAGCAGACATGAATAGTGAATCATTTGCTCTCATGACTTAAGAGCAGACAAATCAGAGGGAGAAAGTGACGCAGCCCCCCAAGAAATCTAAGGAGCAGCCAGAAACTATCCCCGTAATTGCAAAAAGAGGATCTCCTATCCCCACTTCATCTACACCAAAGGTGAGTCCTGTCAATCCTGCTATTAAAGTTACTTCTTTTTCCCCTAAAGTTGATAAACCTAGGATCTCAAATGATGATGGCCCATCCACTTCTGGGTCTTTTGATATTATTGATCACCTAAAAAAGACTAAGGTTCAAATCTCAGAGGCTGAGTATTATCAAATTCATCCCAAAGCTTTTGCTAAAATGATTCACTTTGTCAATTCCCATTCTAAGACCACCTCTAAAGGCCTTTTACCCACTCCTACTACACCACAACCTAGTCTGGTAGCCGCTGTCACCTCACCCAATGACAAAATTAAACCATTTTATGTAACACTTCTTATAGCTGGCCATAGGCTCAGTAATTGTGTCATAGACTCAGGAGCTTCAGACAATGTGATGCCTGCTAAAGTAGCTCATGCCTTAGGCTTGACTCTCACACACACTTATGGATCTTGTTACTCTATGGAGAGTAAGGAAGTACTTTTGGTCGGAAGAATTAAAGATGCACAAGTGGCTTTTGCTGCTTTGCCTGAGAAGAGAGTTTTGGCTACCATCTTAGTAGCAGATATTCCTCCTTCATATGGAATGTTGCTAAGTAGGAACTTCTGTAAAGATGTGGGGGGAGAAATTCAAATGGATTGGTCACATGCACTCGTACCTGTTAATGGACAAATGAAGAAGTTACTGCCTGAGAAGCAATCCAAGTATATTGTACAAAAAACGGATGATCCCAAACCACAAATACTCTATGAGGATATGGGTCATTATAACTATATGATTATGTCCCCTGATGAAATTCAACTCCCCAAATTGTCACCTAAAGCTTCTAATGGTGTTTGGATTTTAGAGTTTGATGGAAGTTGTTCCTCAGCTAGTTCTGGAGCTGGTGTCCTATTGGTGTCACCTGAAGGAAGCCTTCATCCTTTTTCATTCAAGTTGCAGTTCAAATATACTAATAATACAGCAGAGTATGAGGCTCTCATTCTTGGACTGCAAGTGGCCAAAGAACAAGGTGTAAAGAATATTCTGGCTCGTGGTGATGCAGAATTGATTGTAAAGAAAGTGAGAAGCCTTTTCCAGGTAAAAAATGGAAGGTTGAAACATTACCGGAATCAAGTTTGGGATTCCATTGAATTTCTTGATGCTTTCTCCATTGAAGCAATACCTAGGGAGAAGAACAGTAGGGCTGATTCACTAGCAGTCTCAGGGTCACTACTGATTCCTCATCCTGACTTCTCTCAGGATAAATTCACCATTGAGATGGTCCATCGGCCTAGTGTACCTAATAATACAAATAAATAGCAAGTTTTCAATGATGGTCAACACTTGCTTTATTTCCTTGAACTCAAGGGTAATTGTGAACAACTGTATTTTGAAGGAAGTGACAACCTACCTCGTGAAAGCATGTCCTTTGACGAAGTAGTCACTCAAGGAGAAGAAACGGATCAGGATGGATGCATCAATCTCAAAGGAAACAAGATTCCTAAAGGATTGGTGAGTTTGGAGGAACTATTTGATAAACATGACAGGTATGTGAAGTCTAGAGCTTCCACTGGACCTCAACAATCAGCTGAGCATGACAAGATTGATATTGGGAGTTCTACTGATCCTAAGCTCGTGAACATTGGAAAATGTTGCACAGCAGATGAAAGGAAGAAATCAATTGATCTTTTAAAGAGGTATAAGGATGTTCTTGCTTACTCTTATGAAGATTTGAAAGCTTTCAAACGAAAAGATATGCAGCATTTTATTCCACTCAAGCCTGGAATCAAGCCTTTTAAGTAGAAACAAAGGCAATACAACCCAAAAATAGCTGACACCATCTTTTAGGAAATAGAGAAGTTGTTGAAGGCCAAAATCATTTTTCCCATTCACCATTCAACATGGATTGCTAATATTGTGCCTGTTAGGAAGAAAAATGGTGAGATCCAAATCTGTGTTGATTTCAGGAATCTGAATGAGGCTTCCTTGAAAGATAATTATCCTTTGCCCATGATGGATCAGGTCTTGCAAGCAGTAACAGGATCTAAAATGTTATCTATGCTTGATGGATTCTCGGGATATAATGAGGTAGAGGTTGATACTGCAGATCAACACAAAACATCTTTCACTACTCCTTGGGGTACCTTTGCTTAGAAGAGAATGCCTTTTGGGCTCATTAATGCTTGTGCCACTTTTTAGAGAGCTATGGATCTGGATTTTGGAAGTTTTAAAGGGAAGTGTATTGTCATATACCTTGACGACTTGACAGTGTTTTCTAAAACAAGGGCGGATCATTTTGACCACCTGGAGACAGTTCTGCTAAGATGCAGAGAGCATGGGATTTCTTTGAATCCTAAAAAATCTGTCTTTTGTGTCAGCGAGGGGAAATTATTAGGGCACATCATTTCCAAAGATGGTATTAAGATCGATCTTGAACGAGTACAAGCGATCCAGCAAATTCCTCTCCCAACCAGCAAAAAGGGCGTGCACTCTTTCTTTGGTAAGATCAATTTTTTAAGAAGGTCCATCCCTGATTTTACAAAGTTTACTTTGAATATTTCTCAGATGATGAAAGGGAAACAAACGTTTGGTTGGTCTTCTGAAGGAAATGAATCCTTTGAAGGTATCAAGAGAGCTATCGCTAAAACTCCTGTTTTAGCCTGTCCTGATTTCAGCAAAGATTTTATTATCGATTGCTATGCAACAAATAATACCTTGGCTGTTGTTTTGACTCAAGAAGACTCTAACGAGAATGAAATCCCAATTGCGTTCATGAGCTATATTCTGAAAGATCATGAGTTAAAATACACCATGATGGAAAAACATGCTTTTGAAGTGGTCAAAGCTGTTAAGCAGTTTCGTTTTTACATCCTCAATTCTCATTCCATGGTGTTGGTTCCAAATACAACTGTTAAGTCAATTCTCACACAACAAGAATTTGGATCCAAGAGAGGGAACTGGGTTGCTAAGGTCCAAGAATATGACATTGACATCAAACCGACCAAGCTGGTTCATGGAAAAGGTCTTTGTGAGCTCATTGCTGAAGGAGCTAAACATGAGTTGCTGGAGGAGAAAGTTGGCCTTCCTACCATTCTGTTTCTTAGCTCAGTTGACGAATGGTATGCTGACATCGCCCATTTTCTCACCTATGGGGAATGCCCCTCTCATTTAACTGCCAAAGAAAAGAGGACTGTTAAATTGAGGTCAGTGCAATATGTGTTGTGGGAAAATGCCTTGTTCAAATGTGGGTTAGATGGGAGATTTTTGAAATGTGTGGACAAGGAACAACAGAAGAAGTTACTCTCAGCTTTTCATGATCAGGCATGTGGTGGGTACTATTCATCAACGGTCACTACTCATAAGATACTTCGTGGAGGATATTACTGGCCTTCCTTGTTCAGGGATGCATCCAAGTGGGTTGATAAATGTGAGGCTTGTCAGACCTTCGTGGGAAGACCTAAATTGGCCTCTTTGCCTCTTAAGCCAGTTGTAATTGAAGAACCTTTTCAACAGTGGGGTTTGGAATTCATTGGAACACTTAATCTTGCTTCTAGTGCTGGTCATACTCATGTATTAACTGCCACGGACTATTTCACCAAATGGGTAGAAGCTATTCCAGTAAAGAGTACTACTTCTGAAGTGGTGTGCAGCTTCATCAAAGAGAACATCTTAGTAAGGTATGGTGTACCTAACAAGATTGTAACAGATAATGCTTCGAATTTCTCTTCAACTGAGATAATGGATTTTTGCTATGGTTATGGCATTTCTTTGGCTCACTCCTTAGATTACTATCCTCAGGGAAATGGGCAAGCAGAATCCACTAATAATAATTTGGTGACTATTATAAGGAAATTAGTCAATGAGTCTCAACGAAACTGGCACAAGAAGCTCTATGATGCTCTTTGGGCAGATAGGATTACACCAAAGAGAGCTATTGGAATGTCTCCTTTTCAAGTGGTATATGGAGTAGAAGCTCAATTGCCAGTAACAGTGGAGCTGCCAGCCTTGCACCTAATGAAGGCTATTGAAGATACTAGTTTCAGTGATGCTTTGGATAAGAGAATTATGTACCTTCACAAACTGAATGAGGACATATTAGAGGTTGCTGATAGGATATCTGTTCACCAGCAGAAGGTAAAGGTCCTGTTTGACAAGAAAGCTAGGTTCAGAGATTTCCAAGTTGGAGACACTGTGTTGTTATGGGATAAAAGGCATGAACCTCGTGGCAGCCATGGCAAGTTCGATTCCCTTTGGCTCCGACCTTTCAAGATCAGACACTTTGCTAGTAAGAATTCCTTTTATCTTGATTACATGGATGGTTCTCCTCTCCCACTTCCTTATAGTGGGCAGTACCTCAAGTTGTTCAAGTCTTAGGTGATTAGGGAGTCCTTTGTATATTTTGTATAGCGTTTTGTTTTTTTTTTCTTTCCTTTTTGGTTTGGTGTGTTGTCCTCTGTATTGGTTTGCTTTTTGACTATGTGGCCCAATGGATAAGGTACTGGTCTGCTTCCTCGAGTTTTTCTAAGTTCTTACCTTGTCTCATTCCTTGAATTTATGCCAAGTCATCCCCAGAAGGAGCCAGCTGTTGTCCACTCAAAATTCCCAGCTCTTAAGAAAGTGAAAATTCAAAATTTTGAGTTTAAGTGTCTTCTCTGTTGTACTGAAAATGTTAAAGGTCGAGAAATTGAGAAAATCTATGTTTTTGGGTCATTTTGTGTGTTTTTCGGGCCTGTAGGACATTTTTGTCCCGCGCGTCCCAAGTTCAAAAGTGCACTCTAGTCCGCGATCGGCCGGTTTCCCTGAAGTTTGTCTTTTTTGGGCCCTTCGGAACTTCTTGTCCCAAATGTCCCAAGTTCAATTGGGCAAGTTGTTCCATTTTTGGCCAAAACACCCAAACCGCGTACTTCACACTTTCTTGTCCCAAATGTCCCAAGTTCAATTTTACAAGTTGTTCCATTTTCGGCCGATTCACCCGAACCGCATACTTCACGCTTTCACGACCCAAATGTCCCAAATTATTTCAGACCTGTTGTCACATTTTTGCCTGATCCGCCTGAGTCACGTACTTCGCGCACTTGTGTCCCACTTGTCCCAAAAGGCATTTGTGTGTCTTTTCCCCGCTTCGCCCGAATCGGCCGAGCCGCGTGTTTCGCGCATTCGCGTCTCACATGTCCCAAATGAACCAAGTGCCATTCGTGCTTATTTTTCCTGCTCTACCCGAATATCATGCTTATTCAAATTGGTAGGTATGTATTAAATGTGCATTCATTGTCTTTCTCTCTCCTAATCGGCTATATAACAAGCATACCCCCTATGCATTTTTCACACTGCTTCCATGCTATCCTTTGCTCGAACCCTTGCAATCTAATTTCCTGCGCGTGTATCCCTTCCCTCTGTAATTCCTTCCCGAGTCTAGTTTGCGGCTCTGTCCTCCGGATTACTATCAATATGAAGATCAAGTTTCAGGGACAGGAACAAATCTCGCCACTTGAGTCTGCCGTTCACAATATTGGGGACAGTGAAGCTCGTCATCTTGATTTCAGTGATTTTTGGGCAAGGATGGCAGACGCAAACCCTACACCAATGGCGCAGATGATTCACGATAGCGGTTTGGCTTTTGTTGGAGGTTTCCCAATCTCGGTGCAATGTGCTGATACAGTGCTTTCATGCGGAGCTCACTTCGACCCTGATTCGAGTGAATTAACCAATGTACACGGGGAACTCATCGCCAAGCTGGATGCTGCCGCCATTAGCACTGCTCTGAGGATCCCAGAAATGGATAATGCCATAGTTGTTTCCCAGGATCAAGCGCAGGCCATGTTCAATCAAGACATCGACAAATTCAAGGTGCGGGTGGCGAAGTCATGGCTTAAAAACCCTAAGAAGGGAGCATCTCGTCTATCCAAGACTCTCTTCCCAGTAGATTTCAATGAAGAGTTGTCAGATTTCATAATCCTACTGGCTTGGGTTATGGGCTTACCTTCTACTAACGAATTCCATTTCTGGATGTGCCCGCTCATCAGCATGGTGTGTGAGGGAACTCAAAATATCAACTGGGTGGAAATCATCAACATGAACTTGGCGGAGCAGCTGTCCAATGTACAGCAAATGAAGAAGTTCTACATGACTTCGTACCTGATGTATACTCTGGCGGCATCAAGGCAATGGTTTGGTTTTTCTTACATTGATGCCCACAAGGATGATCCTGTATATGCCTACTGCCCGCAGTTCACCCTAGAGACCAGCAATCACAATTTCAGAAGAGTAAATGATGCTTTCACCATGTACGTGGTCAGGCTGCTTGAAGGTGATACTGCTAGAAGGTTTTCTGATGAAGCCATGAATCTGATATCGCACTACGGTGCTTATTTTATCCAATTCAGAAAATTCTCTTATATCAGGCTTGCTGGCTATGAGAGCACCCCTTTGAGGCTTCCCATGTTCTGCAGTTATAAGATGGCCTTGATAGAAGTATGCAGGAAGTTAGACAAATTGCACAGAACCTGCAGAGACAAGAAGATTTCTGGTTTGCACTTTCCCATCTCTTTGGGAAACTACACTTGTAAAACAGCCCTGGATGCACAGAATATAGAAAGAGCCCTGGTTCCCATCACCGTTCATTTCTTTAAGCCAAGAACTTGCTTCGACTTGAAGAAGTTCATTGAACAGAACATCAAGATAATCTATCATCATAGGGCAGATACAGAAGACTACTGGGCTGACTGTGCAGATGATTTTGAGGCTAGAAGGAGGCACTATGGCAGGTTCTCTCTGCAATTGATCCAAGAACTCAGCTTGTACCAAGTTCCTGAAGGACTCCAGGATGACAATTCTGATCTATACTCATATGAGTATGACAATGTGGTTAAGCACACTCCCTTGGAGGACTTGGATTGGAACAGGAAAGAGAAAGATGATCTGGCCGAGATCCTTGCTCCAGTCTTAGTCAGGACTAAGGTCTGGTTTGACAGGAAAGTTCGAGAGCTCAGAAGGCACTCAGGAGAATCCTCTTCTAAGGATGTTTCAACACCAAGGAGGGAAGCATCGACCCCCATATCAGACACACCTGTGCAAACCCCTCCTGCCTCATCAACGCAAGGACCTGCAGCTTCCACCCCTTCTTCATCCACTCAAGTATACCAGAAGAAATTCAAAGAGGTTAAGAAGGAGCCTGTTGAAAAAGATCTTCAAAGAAAGCAGGTAGAAGTGCCTTTGGGACCAGAGAACATCATTGTTCTCAGTGAAAGTGAAGAGAGTGAAATTCCAACCCCTGCAAATGCTCCTGAAGATCCAACGGATAAAGATAAGGAAGTCCAGAGCACTGAACTTCCAAGTGCTATTGATTCTTCTGCCGCAATTGTCTCAAGCGCCCCACTCACATCTCAACTTGAATCAACAGCTGTGCAAACCTTGAGCGTCATGAGCTCTCTGTCTCTTGGTCCTCTTGCCCCTCCTGCTGATTCCTCTTCCTCTTTTGCGTGGGTGTAACCTTTTGTTGACAGTAGGAAGAGGAAATCTTCCTCTCGGAGCTCAGGGTCAAATTTTGATGCTGTCGTAGCCTTGTTGGGCACTACTCCTTCTCGTGCCAAGAAAGCCAAAATCACCTCCAGAATAGTGTCTGATGCTCAAGGTCAGCAATTCCTGGAGATTGCTAAGCCTACAGTAGACAAATCAGAGCAGGACTTGCAGGCATCTGACTTAGAACTCTCAAGAATTCCAATGGGAGAGTCTACTCCTGAAGGTGAGATCCACAACCTCCAGGAAACGGTCACAAGAGTCATTGGGAGGGTAGAGAAAGGGCAGCAAACTATTGAACAGTTGGAGGAACAGGCCCAGATTCTCACAGGTTTCATCAAATCTCTTTTTTCTAAAGACAAAGTTTTGGACCCTACCCCATTGACTACTCTTCCACCACCTGTAATTTTGAGCCAAGATGAAGTACAGAGTATCAAAGACATGCACAAGTATTCTATCTATGGCGGAGCTATGGAGGCCATGGTGGAAGATATGCTTGTTGCAGGATTGAACTTCATCAATGAAGCTTTCAAACTCCACGAAAAGGTGAACAATTTGCAACAGATGTTCTCCTCCACTATCGGGGTCATAGATAAAGAGCTCAAACTCTAGAGCAGTTGCATAGTAGACCTCCGTCTCATGGGACAGACAGATGAGAACATTTTATTGGAAAATAAGGTTTTTGATGATGCAAAGGATAATCTGTCAAAGTCCTGGGTTTACAGCGTGGAGTGGAAGATCAAAGTCTTGGAGGAGGCTTTGGGAGAACTGAAGAATAGCTGGCAGAAGGGTGAAGCTTTCAAGACACTGGTTGTATCTGCTTTCAAAGATATACATTGTCATCTTCAGGATGAAACTTCTGGTGTGCCCCTTTCCTTGCAAGAAATCAAAGCTCAATTCAGAGCTTTTGTCAAAGATAATCTATTCAAGGAAAGCTCCATCTCCAAAGAGAAAATGAAGGAGATCTGCTCTCTTCAATCTGCCATTGAAGAAGCAAATAAAGATTATCATACTCATGTCGAGTTTGATAAAGAAATGGAGAAGTGTCTCAGATTTTGGGGTCAGTCTACAGCCAACACGTCAGTCCCTCGTGGCAGAGACATAGCCGAGGCATTGAAGAGATTCAGGAAATGAATTTTGAAGTCAGTGGGTCCCTCCCAGTCATAACCACCTGTCTTCTTCTCCGTTTTCTTCTCTTCTTTTCTAATTCTTTTTCTTGAATTCATTGTAATTAGTTGAGGTATTGCGATTGGCAATCCTTAACTAATCTTTAGTTAAAAGAAGTAGTTACAAAGAGTAACTGATTTGTAAGCTATATAATGGCCTCTCCACGCCATTTTGAAAAGAGGAAGAACTTGGCTTATTTTCTGAAAGTGTAAATAGATCATAAAGAAATCAATACAGAAGGGCTTTCCATTCTTTGTCTATCTGATCTCTGTTATCCCCAAGATTTCATTTAATTTTTGTGAAGATCATTTGTCTGTGTTATGTTAAGAAACTTTGTGTTTTGGCAGATGTTATTTACAGAACTTTGTGTCTCTGAGTTCCATCTTATTTATATGATACAAATGATCTTGTTTCAGTTCACTATAACTTCGCATACATAAAGAATTACTCTGTTATCTATAATTCTACATGTTGCCTTTCTTCTCATTCTCGTACTCTCATTCCTCAGTCCTTTTGTAATTGATGATCTTTATAGAAAACACTTTCATAATATCCAAGTTCAACCAGAAAATCATGTTTTGTATATTTGTAAATAGGTTCGTTTCTGAATAAGGGAACCTCTCCCATTAAAGAGGAGGGACTTCTTGTCCCCTGATTGTTGCTCTTCGTAAAGTCCTATTTGACGACCAACAGTTTTTGGTGACTCCGCTGGGGAAAATCATATTCCAGTTCTATAATTTTTGATCATCCTTTGATCTGGTGACTCCGTGTTTTACTCAAGGGAGAAGGGCCCTTGGTATTGAAGATTCTCAGTTTCAGCTTTTGGAGCAGCAGGGTTTTCCTTTCCCTTCAACAAGAAATAGAAGGACTCGTTCGACAAGCACTCCACCTATTCAAGATAGAATTCCTACGGGTGGTATTCCTTCAGAGCCAGCTAGTCCTAATCTTCAAGCTTTGATTCTTGCTGGTGTTGCAGTTCCTCTCCAAGCCATTTTTCCAAGAATGGCGGTACCATTGCCCTGGGGTCATCGTGTCGGGCCCCTTGCTCTTCCTCAGCCTTTGCATGAGTTACCCAGAGGTAACCAGAAGAACTTCCCTAAATTCAAAGGTGATGGTAAAGTACATCCTGATGAACACATCACAGCCTTCATAGTTGCATGTGGAGTTCTGGGAGTTGAACATGAAGACGTCTCCGTGAGACTGTTCGTTGAGACTTTACAAGATAATGCTGCTGATTGGTTCTATCACCTTCCGGATGGTACTATCACTAGCTGGGACACCATGAGAACTAGGTTTGAAAACCATTTCAAACCAGTAGAAGATGTGCATGCCTTGCTAGCCCAAATCTCTCAGATAAAGAAAGATTCACCAGAGCCCATGAGAGAATTTTTGGCCCGATTCAATAGGTTAATTAATAAAATTCTGGTAAATACTCGACCTGTTGATCAAATCCAAAAATGTTTCTTCCTAAATGCTCAATCGCCTGAAGTTAGTTATGCGCTGAGAAGGGCTAATCTCGCAACATTGGTTGAGGATCAAACTCTTGCTGTTAGTGTCGAGGATGATTTGATCATGTTAGGGAAGTTGAGGAGAGATCCTTCCAAATCTAAGTCTGTTGCTTCCTCCTCTTCCACTTCTGGACCTAATACTGATCCATTAGTTCAAAAACTTGCGAATGATCTCATTGCTATAAAGAAACAATTGGCTCAGCATGCTCCCTATGCAGACGTTCCAAGGAGGAATTTTCAGCCCAGAAATCATTTGCCTGCTTCTCAAACAATATTAGCGCTTGAAGGACCTCTTGTTAAAGTTCCTGTCAATACAACCTGTGAAGTTGAGGAACCAAAGGATGATGAGGATAATGAAGCTTGCGAGGAGTTTGTGGAAGAAGTTGATGATGAAGCAGATAAACTTGAGGGATCTCAAGTTAATTTCTTCACCAGTGAGGGCATTGATGATGGAGATGATTATGATGAAGTAGTAGCAGACATGAATAGCGAATCATTCATTGTCATGACTCGAGAGCAGACAAATCAGAGGGAGAAAGTGACATAGCCCCCAAGAAATCTAAGGAGCAGCCGGCAACTATCCCTGTAATTACAAAAAGAGGATCTCCTATCCCCATTTCATCTACACCAAAGGTGAGTCCATTCAATCCTGCTATTAAATTTACTTCTTTTTCCCCTAAAGTTGATAAACCTAGGATCTCAAATGATGATGGCCCGTCCACTTCTGGGTCTTTTGATATTATTGATCACCTGAAAAAGACTAAGGTTCAAATCTCAGAGGCTGAGTATTATCAAACTCATCCCAAAGCTTTTGCTAAAATGATTCACTTTGTCAATTCCCATTCTAAGACCACCTCTAAAGGCCTTTTACCCACTCCTTCTTCTGCACCACAACCTAGTCTGGTAGCCGCTGTCACCTCACCCAATGACAAAATTAAACCATTTTATGTAACACTTCTTATAGCTGGCCATAGGCTCAGTAATTGTGTCATAGACTCAGGAGCTTCAAACAATGTGATGCCTGCTAAAGTAGCTCATGCCTTAGGCTTGACTCTCACACGCACTTATGGATTTTGTTACTCTATGGAGAGTAAGGAAGTGCCCCTGGTCGGAAGAATTAAAGATGCACAAGTGGCTTTTGCTGCTTTGGCTGAGAAGAGAGTTTTGGCTACCATCTTAGTATCAGATATTCCTCCTTCATACAAAATGTTGCTAAGTAGGAACTTCTGTAAAGATGTGGGTGGAGAAATTCAAATGGATTGGTCACATGCACTCGTACCTGTTAATGGACAAATGAAAAAGTTGCTGCCTGAGAAGCAATCCGAGTATATTGTACAAAAAACAGATGATCCTAAAGCACAAATACTCTATGAGGATATGGGTCATGGTAACTATATGATTATGTTCCCTTATGAAATTCAACTCCCCAAAGTGTCACCTAAAGATCCTAATGGTGTTTGGATTTTAGAGTTTGATGAAAGTTGTTGCTCAGCTGGTTCTGGAGCTGGTGTCCTACTAGTGTCCCCTGAAGGAAGCCTACATCCTTTTTCATTCAAGTTGCAGTTTGAAAATACTAATAATATAGCAGAGTATGAGTCTCTCATTCTTAGACTACAAGTGGCCAAAGAACAAGGTGTAAAGAATCTTCTGGCTCGTGGTGATGCAGAATTGATTGTAAAGCAAGTGAGAAGCCTTTTCCAGGTAAAAAATGGAAGGTTGAAACATTACCGGAATTAGGTTTGGGATTCCATTGAATTTCTTGATGCTTTCTCCATTGAAGCAATACCTAGGGAGAAGAACAGCAGGGCTGATTCACTAGCAGTCTCAGGGTCACTACTGATTCCTCATCCTGACTTCTCTCAGGATAAATTCACCATTGAGATGGTCCATCGGCCTAGTGTACCTGATAATACCAATCACTGGCAAGTTTTCAATGATGATCAACACTTTCTTTCTTTCCTTGAACTCAAGGGTAATTTTGAACAGCTGTATTTTGAAGGAAGTGACAACCTGCCTCGTGAAAGCGTGTCCTCTAACGAAGCAGTCACCCAAGGAGAAGAAAAGGATCAGGATGGATGCATCAATCTCAAAGGAAACAAGATTCCTAAAGGATTGGTGAGTTTGGAGGAACTATTTGATAAACATGACAGGTATGTGAAGTCTAGAGCTTCCACTGGACCTCAGCAATCAGTTGAGTATGACAAGATTGATATTGGGAATTCTACTGATCCTAAGCTCGTGAACATTGGAAAATGTTGCACAGCAGATGAAAGGAAGAAAGCAATTGATCTTGTAAAGAGGTATAAGGATGTTCTTTCTTACTCTTATGAAGATTTGAAAGCTTTATAACCAAAAGATATGCAGCATTTTATTCCACTCAAGCCTGGAATCAAGCCTTTTAAGCAGAAACAGAGGAAATACAACCCCAAAATAGCTGACACCATCTTTCAGGAAATACAGAAGTTGTTGAAGGACAAAATCATTTTTCCCATTCACCATTCAACATGGATTGCTAATATTGTGCCTGTTAGGAAGAAAAATGGTGAGATCCGCATCTGTGTTGATTTCAGGAACCTAAATCAGGCTTCCTTGAAAGATAATTATCCCTTGCCCATGATGGATCAGGTCTTACAAGTAGTAACAGGATCTGAAATGTTATCTATGCTTGATGGATTCTTGGGATATAATCAGGTAGAGGTTGATACTACAGATCAACACAAAACATCTTTCACTACTCCTTGGGGTACCTTTTCTAACAAGAGAATGCCTTTTGAGCTCATTAATGTTGGTGCCACTTTTCAGAGAGCTATGGATCTAGATTTTGGAATTTTGAAAGGGAAGTGTATTGTCATATACCTTAACAACTTGACAATGTTTTCTAAAACAAGGGCAGATCATTTTAACCACCTGGAGACAGTTCTGCTAAGATGCAGAGAGCATGGGATTTCTTTGAATCCTAAAAAATCTGTCTTTTGTGTCACCGAGGGGAAATTATTAGGGTACGTCATTTCCAAAGATGGTATTAAGATTGATCCTGAATGAGTACAAGCTATCCAGCAAATTCCTCTCCCAACCAGCAAAAAGGGCGTGCACTCTTTCTTTGGTAAGATCAATTTTTTAAGAAGGTTCATCCCTGATTTTACAGAGTTAACTTTGAATATTTCTCAGATGATGAAAGGGAAACAAACGTTTGGTTGGTCTTCTGAAGGAAAGGAATCCTTTGAAGGTATTGTTAGTGCAAAATCACAGCACCCCTGGATGCACATCAGGCTTCTAGGTTGATGTTCAGGCATCCAGTGTGATTGCACAACATGGAAACCTCTCTCCAAGCGTGGGACTTGTAAAACCGAGAGAGGAATCTCCAGAGAAGGCTGGTTCTTGCTCCTAAACTACCTGCCACAAGCTATTCCAGTGCAGGCAAGCTAATCTAATCCTAATCTAACCATGCCAAGGAGATAGAGAGAGAGAGAGAAGGGAAAAACAGCAAAATCCTACACTAAAACGGTGATACACCAGAGAAGGAGAATGTTGGACATCTATCAAAACTGTCATGGGACAAAAAGAGGTGAGCAATGGGAAGGATGGACAGATGCATCACAGGCCCAAGGATAGATTTCACACAGAAAGTGTCCCAAAACTCCATGAACACAGCTCCAGATCTGCAGTGAACGTTCAAACATGCATAAATACCTGCAATGAAGAGAGGCAGGAAGAAAACAAGCAAAAACGAGAAAGGATGGACAGATGCATCACAAAACACGTTTTGTTGCTTCAGAAGTTTGCACAGAACATCATTCCATTAGTAAAAGGCAAAAAAACACCATTACAGAGTAGGGAGGAGGTTCGAACTCCATTTTCAACCCTAGAGAAGAAAAGAAGGGAGGGCCGAGCAGAAAGAATGAACAACTCTCTTTTATATTTTGCCACTCCTTACAATATATAGGAAGAATGAGAGAAGGAAGAAAGAGGAAAGTTAGATCTCCTCTAACCACCTCCAAGTCTTATTTTAAATCATTTCATCATGGTAGAAGCGACGGATCCTGGCAAAACGGCGGGCTGTCTGTTGCATTAAAACTGGTCGCTGAAATGTCACTTCTGTCATTACCACGCGTCAGAGCCGTTTCTCAATTTTATCTCTCTAAACTGCACCAAAACTCGAGATTAGCCCCAGAATCATGTAGAGGATTTCACTAGCTTTCTGTTGATATAAGGAACATGCAAATCTGAGCTCTGGATCAAAAGATATGACGATTTGAGGACTTAGGGCACGGAACAGGCGAAAACAGATTTTTAAAATATTTTCCCGCGCATTGCCACCTGGATGACACGTGGCAGACTCTGATTGGATGAGAAAGGTCTTTAGCCCGTCGGGTTCAGGATTCTCCTCTCCATTTGCATCGGGTTTGGGAGGTGGCTCAACACATGTTTTCGCCCCATGCTTTTCCGACTTGTTTCCCCGACTATGAAACCCGATTTTCTTTGTGCGTCGGGCTTTCCAACCCCTCCGACACATTTCTTAGGTGTCGGGTTTTTCAACCCTTCCGACATGCTCTTGCGCCATGTTTCTCCATCGTGTTTTCCCGACTATGAAACCCGATTTCCTTTGTGCGTCGGGTTTGGACGACCCGACGACATATCCCTTTGTGTGGGGTTTTCGCTTGGATACGTGGCAGCTTCTCATTGGTTAGGATCAGCGCTCGAAAACTCACCCTTTGACATTTTGACCTTTTCCCTTGTGAGGACACGTGGCAACTTCTGATTGGCTCTCGGCTCCTTCGCGTACTTTGCCTCCATTTGTCCCGGATGTCCCATTTGATTTTGGCCCCTTTGTGCTCATTTCGGCCGATTCGGCCGGTTCGGGCATTTTTGGCCCGCTTGTCCCACTTTGCTTCGGACTGACTTGACCCTTTTCGGCCGGTTCGGCCGGTTCGCGCCCTATTGTCCCACGTGTCCCAATTGCTGTTGGGCTCCTTGTGATGATTTCGCGCGATTCGGCCGGTTTGGGCATTTCACGTCCATTTGTTCCATTCATCCCGAACTGCCCCTTTGTGCTTATTTCGGCCGATTCTCTCTCTCGGTCAAACCGGCATTTCGCGCCTGCCGCGTACTTTAGTCCCACTTGTCCCAAATGCTTAGTGGGCTCCTGGACTCATTTCGGGTGGTTCGGATGGTTCGCATACTTTTGCTCCCATTTGATCCAACTTGTGCTGGACTGGGACTTAGCCGATTTTCACAAATTTTCCTGGCCCGAACTACTTGCTTTCTACAACCTTCTCCACACTTTCTCAAAGCTTGTTCCTTTTTTCCTCGGCCAGGGGAGTTAGAAAATTACCTGAAGGGACCCTGCAAGCCTGATTTTTGCTCTGAATCAATCAATTTTCTTGGGATTTGAATATTCTTATGCATGTTATCAAAATTACCCTTGGGGGGGAATTTTGGATAACAGGTATCAAGAGAGCTATCGCTAAAACTCCTGTTTTAGCTTGTCTTGATTTCAGCAAAGATTTTATTATCTATTGATATGCCACAGATAATACCTTGGCTGCTGTTTTGACTCAAGAAGACTCTAACGAGCATGAACTCCCAATTACGTTCATGAGCTATATTCTAAAAGATCATGAGTTAAAATACACCATGATGGAAAAACATGCTTTTTCAGTGGTCAAAGCTATTAAGCAGTTTCGTTTTTACATCCTCAATTCTCATTCCATGGTGTTGGTTCTAGATACAACTGTTAAGTCAATTCTCACACAAAAGAATTTGGATCCAAGAGAGGGAACTGGGTTGCTAAGGTCCAAGAATATGACATTGACATCAAACCGACCAAGCTGGTTCGTGGAAAAGGTCTTTGTGAGCTCATTGCTGAAGGAGCTAAGCATGAATTACTAGAGAACAAAGTTGGCCTTCCTACCGTTCTGTTTCTTAGCTCAGTTGATGAATGGTATGCTGACATCGCCCATTTTCTCACCTATGGGGAATGCCCCTCTCATTTAACTGCCAAAGAAAAGAGTACTGTTAAATTAAGTTCAGTGCAATATGTGTTGTGGGAAAATGCCTTGTTCAAATGTGGATTAGATGGGAGATTTTTGAAATGTGTGGACAAGGAACAGCAGAGAAAGTTGCTCTCAGCTTTTGATGATCAGGCATGTGGAGGGCACTATTCATCAACGGTCACTACTCATAAGATACTACGTGGAGGATATTACTGGCCTTCCTTGTTCAGGGATGCATCCAAGTGGGTTGATAAATGTGAGGCTTGTCAGACCTTCGTGGGAAGACCTAAATTGGCCTCTTTGCCTCTTAAGCCAGTTGTAATTGAAGAACATTTTCAACAGTGGGGTTTGGAATTCATTAGAACACTTAATCCTGCTTCTAGTGCTGGTCATACTCATGTGTTAACTGCCACGGACTATTTCACCAAATGGGTAGAAGCTACTCCAGTAAAGAGTACTACTTCTGAAGTGGTGTGCAGCTTCATCAAAGAGAACATCTTAGTAAGGTATGGTGTACCTAACAAGATTGTAAAAGATAATGCTTTGAATTTCTGTTCAACTGAGATAATGGATTTTTGCTATGGGTATGGCATTTCTTTGGCTCACTCCTCATATTACTATCCTCAGGGAAATGGGCAAGCAGAATCCACTAATAAAAATTTGGTGACTATTATAAGGAAATTAGTCAATGAGTCTCAACGAAACTAGCACAAGAAGCTCTATGATGCTCTTTGGGTAGACAGGATTACACCAAAGAGAGCTATTGGAATGTCTCCTTTTCAAGTGGTATATGGAGTAGAAGCTAAATTTCCAGTAACAGTGGAGCTGCCAGCCTTGCACCTAATGAAGGCTATTGAAGATACTAGTTTTAGTGATGCTTTAGATAAGAGAATTATGTACCTTCACAAATTGAATGAGGACAGATTGGAGGTTACTGATAGGATATCTATTCACCAGCAGAAGGTAAAGGTCCTGTTTGACAAGAAAGCCAGGTTCAGAGATTTCCAAGTTGTAGACACTATGTTGTTATGGGATAAAAGGCATGAACCTCGTGGCAGCCATGGCAAGTTCGATTCCCTTTGGCTCAGGCCTTTCAAGATCAGACACTTTGCTGGTATGAATTCCTTTTATCTTGATTACATGTATGGTTCTCCTCTCCCACTTCCTTATAGTGGGCAGTACCTTAAGTTGTTCAAGTCTTAGGTGATTAAGGAGTCCTTTGTATATTCTGTACAGCGTTTTGTTTTTTTTCTTTCCTTTTTGTTTTGGTGTGTTGTCCTCTGTATTGGTTTGCTTTTTGACTCCATGGCCCAATGGATAAGGTACTGGTCTGCTTCCCTGAGTTTGTCTAAGTTCTTACCTTGTCTCATTCCTTGAATTTATGCCAAGTCATCCCCAGAAGGAGCCAGCTATTGTCAACTCAAAATTCCTAGCTCTTAAGAAAGTGAAAATTCAAAATTTTGAGTTTAAGTGTCTTCTCTGTTGTACTGAAAATGTTAAAGGTCGAGAAATTGAGAAAATCTATGTTTTTGGGTCATTTTGTGTGTTTTTCGGGCCTGTCAGACATTTTTGTCCCACGCGTCCCAAGTTCAAAAGTGCGCTCTGTTCCCCGATCGGCCGGTTTCCACGAAGTCTGTCTTTTTCGGGCCCGTCAGAAATTCTTGTCCCAAATGTCCCAAGTTCAATCGCGCAAGTTGTTCCATTTTCAGCTGAAATACCCGAACCACGTACTTCACACTTTCTTGTCCCAAGTGTCCCAAGTTCCATCGGGCAAGTTGTTCCATTTTCGGCCGATTCGCACGAACCGTGTACTTCGTTATTACCATCGTTATTACATCCCAAATGTCCCAAACTCTTCTGGACCCATTGTCACCTTTTCGTCTGATCCGGCCAACCCGCGTGTTTCACGCATTCGCGTCTCACATGTCCCAAATGAACCAAGTGCCATTTGTGCTTATTTTTCCCGCTCTACCCCGAATATCATGCTTATTCATATTGGTAGGTATGTATTAAATGTGCATTCATTGTCTTTCTCTCTCCTAATCGGCTATATAATAGCATACCCCCTTTGCATTTTTCACACTGCTTCCATGCTATCCTTTGCTCGAACCCTTGCAATCAGAAAACCTACGCGTGTATCCCCTCCCTCTGTAATTCCTTCCTGAGTCTAGTTTGTGGCTCTATCCTCCAGATTACTATCAATATGAAGATCAAGTTTCAGGGACAGGAACAAATCTCGCCACTAGAGTCTGTCATTCACAATATTGGGGACAGTAAAGCTCGTCATCTTGATTTCAGTGATTTTTGGGCAAGGATGGCAGACGCAAACCCTACACCAATGGCACAGATGATTCACGATAGCGGTTTGGCTTTTGCTGGAGGTTTCCCAATCTCAGTGCAATGTGCTGATACAGTGCTTTCATGCGGAGCTCACTTCGACCCTAATTTGAGCGAATTAACCAATGTACACGGGGAACTCATCGCTAAGCTAGATGCTTCCGCCATTAGCACTACTCTGAGGATCCCAGAAATGGATAATGCCATAGTTGTTTCCCAGGATCAAGCGCAGGCCCTGTTCAATCAAGACAGTGACAAATTCAAGGTGTGGGTGGAAAATTCATGGCTTAAAAACCCTAAGAAGGGAGCGTCTTGTGTATCCAAGACTCTCTTTCGAGCAGATTTCAATGAAGAGTTGTCAGATTTCATAACCCTACTGGCTCGGGTTATGGGCTTACCTTCTACTAACGAATTCCATTTCTGGATGTGCCCGCTCATCAGCATGGTGTGTGAGGGAACTCAAAATATCAACTGGGTGGAAATCATCAGCATGAACTTGGCGGAGTAGCTGTCCAATGTACAGCAAATGAAGAAGTTCTACATGACTTCGTACCTGATGTATACTCTGGTGGCATCAAGGCAATGGTTTGGTTTTTCTTACATTGATGCCCACAAGGATGATCCTGTATATGCCTACTGCCCGCAATTCACCCTAGAGACCAGCAATCACAATTTCAGAAGGGTAAATGATGCTTTCACCATGTACGTGGTCAGGCTTCTTGAAGGTGATACTGCTAGAAGGTTTTCTGATGAAGCCATGAATCTGATATCACACTACGGTGCTTATTTTATCCAATTCAGAAAATTCTCTTATATCAGGCTTGTTGGCTATGAGAGCACCCCTTTGAGGCTTCCCATGTTCTGCAGTGACAAGATGGCCTTGATAGAAGTATGCAGGAAGTTAGACAAATTGCACAGAACCTGCAGAGATAAGAAGATTTCTGGTTTGCACTTTCCCATCTCTTTGGGAAACTACACTTGTAAAACAGCCCTGGACACACAGAATATAGAAAGAGCCCTGGTTCCCATCACCATTCATTTCTTTAAGCCAAGAACTTGCTTTGACTTGAATAAGTTCATTGAACAGAACATCAAGATAATCTATCATCATAGGGCAGATACAAAAGACTACTGGGCTGACTATGCAGATGATTTTGAGGCTAGAAGGAGGCACTATGACAGGTTCTCTCTGCAATTGATCCAAGAACTCGGCTTGTACCAAGTTCCTGAAGGACTCCAGGATGACAATTCTGATCTATACTCATATGAGTATGACAATGTGGTTAAGCACACTCCCTTGGAGGACTTGGATTGGAACAGGAAAGAGAAAGATGATCTGGCCGAGATCCTTGCTCCAGTCTTAGTCAGGACTAAGGTCTGGTTTGACAGGAAAGTTCGAGAGCTCAGAAGGCACTCAGGAGAATCCTCTTCTAAGGATGTTTCAACACCAAGGAGGGAAGCATCGACCCCCATATCAGACACACCTGTGCAAACCCCTCCTGCCTCATCAACGCAAGGACCTGCAGCTTCCACCCCTTCTTCATCCACTCAAGTATACCAGAAGAAATTCAAAGAGGTTAAGAAGGAGCCTGTTGAAAAAGATCTTCAAAGAAAGTAGGTAGAAGTGCCTTTGGGACTAGAGAACATCATTGTTCTCAGTGAAAGTGAAGAGAGTGAAATGCCAGCCCCTGCAAATGCTCCTGAAGATCCAACAGATAAAGATAAGGAAGTCCAGAGCACTGAACTTCCAAGTGCTATTGATTCTTCTACCACAATTGTCTCAAGCGCCCCACTCACATCTCAACTTGAATCAACAGCTGTGCAAACCTTGAGCGTCATGAGCTCTCTGTCTCTTGGTCCTCTTGCCCCTCCTGCTGATTCCTCTTCCTCTTTTACGTGGGTGCAACCTTTTGTTGACAGTAGGAAGAGGAAATCTTCCTCTCGGAGCTCAGGGTCAAATTTTGATGCTGTCGCAGCCTTGTTGGGCACTACTCCTTCTCGTGCCAAGAAAGCCAAAATCACCTCCAGAATAGTGTCTGATGCTCAAGGTCAGCAATTCCTGGAGATTGCTAAGCCTACAGTGGACAAATCAGAGCAAGACTTGCAGGCATCTGACTTAGAACTCTCAAGAATTCCAATGGGAGAGTCTACTCCTGAAGGTGAGATCCACAACCTCCAGGAAACAGTCACAAGAGTCATTGGGAGGGTAGAGAAAGGGCAGAAAAATATTGAACAGTTGGAGGAACAAGCCCAGATTCTCATAGGTTTCATCAAATCTCTTTTGTCTAAGGACAAAGTTTTGGACCCTACCCCCATTGACTACTCTTCCACCACATGTAATTTTGAGCCAAGATGAAGTGCAGAGTATCAAAGACATGCACAAGTATTCTGTCTATGGCAGAGCTATGGAGGCCATGATAGAAGATATGCTTGTTGCAGGATTGAACTTCATCGATGAAGCTTTCAAACTCCACGGGAATGTGAACAATTTGCAATAGAAGTTCTCCTCCACTATCGGGGTCATAGATAAAGAGCTCAAACTCTGGAGCAGTTGCATAGTAGACCTCCGTCTAATAGGACAGACAGATGAGAACATTTTAATGGAAAATAAGGTTTTTGATGATGTAAAGGATAATCTGTCAAAGTCTTGGGTTTACAGTGTGGAGTGGAAGATCAAAGTCTTGGAGGAGGCTTTGGGAGAACTGAAGAATAGCTGGCAGAAGGGTGAAGCTTTCAAGACGCTGGTTATATCTGCTTTCAAAGATATACATTGTCATCTTCAGGATGAAATTTCTGGTGTGCCCCCTTTCCTTGCAAGAAATCAAAGCTCAATTTAGAGCTTATGTCAAAGATAATCTATTCAAGGAAAGCTCCATCTCCAAAGAGAAAATGAAGGAGGTATGCTCTCTTCAATCTGCCATTGAAGAAGCAAATAAAGATTATCATACTCATGTCGAGTTTGATAAAGAAATGGAGAAGTGTCTCAGATTTTGGGGTCAGTCTACAGCCAACACGTCAGTCCCTTGTGGCAGAGACAGCCGAGGCATTGAAGAGATTCAGGCAGCGAATTTTGAAGTCGGTGGGCCCCTCTCAATCATAACCACATGTCTCCTTCTCCTTATTATTCTCTTCTTTTCTAATTATTTTTCTCGGATTCATTGTAATAAGTTGAGGTATTGTGATTGGCAATCCTTAACTAATCTTTAGTTTAAAAGAAGTAGTTACAAAGAGTAACTGATTTGTAAGCTATATAATGGCCTCTCCATGCCATTTTGAAAGGAGGAAGAACTTGGCTTATTTTCCGAAAGTGTAAATAGATCATAAAGAAATCAATACAGAAGGGCTTTCCATTCTTTGTCTATCTGATCTCTATTATTCCTAAGCTTTCATTTTTTTTTGTGAAGATCATTTGTCTCTAGTTTGTTAGTCTTGCCGATTGCATACTCTTCAACTTTGCAAGCATGGTGATCTTGTATAACCAAGAAGGAACTTTGTGTCCTTGATTAATGAATCTGTGTTATGCTAAGAAACTTTGTGTTCTAGTAGATGTTATTTACAGAACTTTGTGTCTTTGAATTCCATCTTATTTATACGATACAAATGATCTTATTTCAATTCACTGTAACTTCGCATACATAAAGGATTACTCTGTTATCTATAATCTTGCATGTTGCATTTCTGCTCATTCCCATACTCTCATTCCTCAGTCCTTTTGTTATTGATGATCTTTATATAAAAACACTTTCGTAATATCCAATTTTAACCAAAAAATCATGTTTTGTATATTTGTAAATAGGTCCGTTTCTGAATAAGGGAACCTCTCCCATAGAAGAAGAGGGACTTCTTGTCCCCTGACTGTTGCTCTTCGTAAAGTCCTATTTGACGACCAACACCTATCATGATGCACTATGTTGAATGAATCAAACATCTCAATAAGATCCCAAACTGCATGTTTATATTGTTTCATTCGTTGATTCTTTGTGGCATATAGTTTTCTACCTTGTTTTACAATTAATTCTGAGTCTCCTTTGACAATGATGTCCTTGATACCATATTTCCAAGAAATTCTTAAACCTAATAATAGTGCCTCATACTCAACAATGTTGTTGGTGCACTCAAGGTTGAGTTTGAAGGAAAAAATAATTTTTTCTTGACCTGGGGAAAGTAGAACAACACCAACACCATTCCCAACCTTGGAGAAAGCTCCATCAAAGAATATAATCCAAGGAGAACCTACTTGTTCAAGACACCTGCATTCCTCAATCTTGTGCTCCTTTCCATCAACAAATCCCACAAAGTTGTCAACATCAACATTTGTCTACAATACTTCATAGGATGCATTGTTTGGATCCTCAACAAGGTGAAACATATTCTTTTCACCATTTAACTTAACAAGGTTGCCTTCAATTGGAATGGTGGCATATGACATATCCATTTGGACACTCCCACCAACACTAGTAGCCCATTTTCTTAACGGAAGCATGCCCCACTTAGATGGGCAATCAACGATGACAACATCAAGTTTCACATTTTTACTTGGGTAAGCTGCAAGATGCACCACCAAACCCTTCACACATCCTACCACTGGCACCTCTCTAGAATCCATGGCAGTGCACTTCCCATATGTTGTTGTCACTTTGATGTTTAGCTCATTCATGACTTCTAAAGGCATGAAATTGCATGATGCCCCTGAGTCAAACATGCAGTCGTGCAGCAGTCTATCTTTAATGATAAAAGTGGTAAACAATGGATCCACATTCATCTGAGAGTCCACCAAGGATGTCCCTAAGTAGACCTCAGGTAGTTCATCTAGCTCTTCTAATGCTGTTGGTGCTTCTAGTTGTTCAATGACTGGTGGGTTCTCCACAATGTTTATGTTTCTTCCTAGGGAATCCTTCTCTTCTTTCAATCCCAAGTATTCAAATGCTCTCTTTTTGTGCTTAGGAATCCTAAGCAACTCAACAATTGGAACAAAGATTTTTATTCAACTTAAAACTCGGGCAATGTCATATGGGCCATTCCTTGGCAAAGCAATATTGGAGGGAAAGATCACACACTCATTAGGTGGTACAGGATTTTTTACAACTTGGGCATGAGGAGGGACATGATTTTTATTTGGAACTACAGGGCTCTTGGGAGATGCATCTTTCTTAGGAGCCTCTTTAGGAATGTTTGAAATTAAGGGAGATTTTGGCTTGGCTTGATGCCCTATCCCTTTGATAGCCTTACTTCATGTGTTATATTCCTTCTCTTGAGAAACAATGACTTTCATCAGTAACTACCTATCTTCCTCAGATGGAATTCCCCCATCATACTTCTTAATCATTAAAGCCATTAAATATTCAAAATAATTATTGGGAAGTTCAAAAGCCTGTACAGTATCTACTTCTAAAATATGAGAGGGAAGAAGAATAGGTACCCTATGAATGCAATCCCAAAAATTGGCAGCAGTTAGGGAACCTATCACCTTAGTTGAAGTTGTCCCTTATTGTAAGCTTTTCGAACAATCCATCATGCAGACATCATCATCATAGTCATCAGATTCTTGTTGTTTTTGTTGATATTATTCACAAGGAGTATGAGGCATGAAACCTTTGTCACACCAATCAATGACATATGTCTCCTCCACAATAGCAACTCTGGTAGCCAAAGGATCAGGCATCATTATGTTTTCCCTACCTTGGGGCTGCCTGTTTCCAAATCCAACAAGTCCTTTTCCTCTGTCATCAGATCTTTGGTGATTAGTAAACATGTCTTGGCTTTGTTGCTTGTGTTGACCTTGTGAGATCTTCCCAATTCCCTTCTCATCCTGGGCTAGTTTGTAGGAAATTTCTTTGATAGCCCCTACCAAATTTTTCACAACCGCCTCCAAATCAGCAGCTTTACTTGTTTGATTTTTTTCTGGGTTAATCAATTTTACATCCTCCCTTTTTGGAGGATTTCCAATTGCCTTGATGTTGTTCTCTATTTACAGAGCCATGGTGAAGGCCTACCTCAAATGTTTGGGGTTCTTGTCTCTTAAGAAATAGGCAACCTTTTTATCAAATGCATCAAAATATTTGATCAAACATGACTCATCACAAGGCCTTATCCTAACAGAAATCTCCTCAAGGTCTTATTAAACCTTGTGTTGAAATCATGTACTAACACATTAGGATTATTTTTGGTGTTTTCAAATTATGTCAAAAGAAACCTTGGGTTATTTCTATCATCATAATGCAATCTAAATGCATTACTCATCTCAGTCCATGAATCAATAGAGTTATCTGGAAATGCTTTATACCAGTTCTTGGCATCCTCTTCCAAGGTATAGATAAACAACTTGATAGATACATCTTCATGTTCAATCTCAAAGTCTTCCATCATATTGATAAAAAGATTTAGATGCTGATCACCAGTAATAGAATTGTTCCCTTGGAACTTTGTTAGTCTGTTCCTTACATCTTGAGGCACTACATTTGGATAACCAGCCATTCCCACAAATTTTATAGGTCCAGAAGTGTTTACAACAAATGGAGGTCTGGGTGGGGGCTGGGCCATAATGTTTTGAGGAGGTCACCCGGGAGGGGTGAAAAATTGATAAGGGGCTAAGGGTCCTTGGAACACAGGAGTATAATTTTCAAAATGGATACCCCCTAAAGGCCTTGTGTCTTGGAAATCCCTATCAACCTCAGAAAAGAAAGGTGTAGAATGTGAAGTCAAATTTTTAAAATCAAATGAAGGCCCTTCTCCTGTTGGAGAATTCAATTCCACAAAGAGGCTACTTGATTCAGAGTCACTTGAATGGTAGTCTTCAATGATAGGCTGGTCACTTTCATCAATGGAGATCCCCCTTCTTGTCTGTTGTTCTCCCATAACTCTCCAGGATTTTATTCCTTCTAATTTTTCTTTTCCTAGCTCTGAAAACAATTTCCTAGTAGGATCCCTGGCAAAGAAATATCTTCTTCCTTTCAACTTTGCCAATATTAGTAAAAAATATGACTTTGACAGAGTTTTAAGACACTCATTTAAAAATCAAATCAACAGGGAGTCGCCACTAAGGATTTCCACCCTAGTTGTGAAAATACACTAAATATGATCTATCAAATGTTTGTCAATGCTAGAAATTAGAAATGGAAAGATTCTGACCTTTCTTTACCCATATTTATCAAATGAAAGCTAGTGCACTAGGTGTGAAAACTGAAAGAATTGCACACAACACTTGGAGCATACAAGAAGTGTTTTACCAGGGTCTTGATTATGAACTGAAATCCCCAGCATAGAATTGTGTTGGTACCCAAATTTAATCTCCTTCAAAGACCGAGCATCATCATGGATTTTGACAGGACACTCAAAGGAAGATAGACAATCATGTATGTCATTTTGTACCCGGGGAAGCAATCCATCTGACTTGTTAGCACTCAGGTTTGGAAAGGAGTGGGTAACACCTTAAAAGGATGTGATATGATCCTAACTATTTTACATTGTACCTTTAAACCAAGGTAAGATAACCTAGTTTGTAACCTCTGTTATTGAAGAATAATGATAAATCCTTCTTTTGCATAAATTTTATAGAGAAGACCTTGGGAAAATATGATTGACACACCAAATCTGACTCTCACGAGTTGTCACTTCAAGATCATGGAGATATTTTCACAACAAGGAAAAGGTTACTAATGACATTTGGGACCCTGATTGTTTCTGCATGTTTTGGTGATGGGGATTATACATTGGCATACACACATGAAAAACATGGGTAGTACGGGTAGGATTGGTTGTTTTTGAGTGAATTTTTTCATGGGAGGTGGGGTAGGATGAACTTGACTTGCCAGATCCTTGAGAAATCTTAAAAAATGGAAGGTTAAACCAACAGAATGAAAAAGAACAACTAAAGGGTTTCCTTAACCAGAATATGTGCTATAATGGAAGCCTAGATTAGCACTTTTTCACACAATCTTTGAGATTCTATCACAAAGGCTCAAATTAGAAAAACCCAACAACGCATCAAGATCTAAGAAAAATCACGCCTAAGGTACACCCAAAGGCTTAGAGACAATCTCTATCAAACAAATGAAAGAAAACTGATTTGAAATCATTTATTTCACTCCCAAATGAAGGCTACTCCGAGAGATGAAATTACAGATGCCATTAAACTATCACAAGGATTGAGACCAGTGTGATTGTATTAGATTTTAATACAATATTGCAATGGAAACAATAAAAACTACTCGCATACATTCAGAAATAAAACAAACACAATTTTCTCAAGACAACACAGAATAAATCGAATTTGATTAAATCTATCGGCAGGGGAAATTTTCTAGAACATATTCCTAGAGCTTGTCAAGGGCTATAAACTTGCAACCACCTTGACATGATTAGATTTAATAAAAAAGAGATCTACAAGCTTCTCAAACGGCTTCTCAAAAAATGGGCTCTGTCAAACCTTTTTTTAATTAGAAAATTCAGTCCCGACCTCTAACACTCCAACCATTTTCATGAAAAATGTGTGCCGTTTATAACATTTACAATATAGCCCCTTTCCCCCCCCCAAAAAAAATCTAGACCTTGAGTGCTACCAGTGCTTGCCATGATCACGATCGTGCTTTCCAAAATCAAATCTGTAAAAATTTATGAGTTGCTCGAGGGGGAAGATCTCATCGAATATCTCCTGCATTCAACTCCTTCCTTTGGTAGATCACTCTTTCTTCAATTCGCCAACCACTTCCACCTCTAATCTGTCAAATTTGGCTCCTTGCTTGCTTGGGAGACGAAAAATGGAAAATCATATCGAGCACGATAGTTAGACCATTTTAATGGTGAAAGACATCTTCCAGATCTCCCCACCAAACTCAAATATCAACATTAAGTCCTGTCTCTACTTGCCATGTAAGAGATACCAAGAAATCATGAAGACTCGCACTTCCAGGCGTGTTTTAGTAAAAATAAGGGGGAAATTAGATTCAGACTCTCAGTTGCTGTTGATCTTTACTTTGAATTTTTGCCAGCCATGTGGAAGATTCAAACTTAAAAATAGACCCGGGGGTTTCCTCTGACTTTTTACAATTTTTGGAAAAATGGAAAAATTTCACATTTTGTTCCACAACTCTGCCCTTGAGAAATGAGCCTGACACGTGTCCTGAGGTGGGTCCCAAAGGAACCATAAATAAATTTTTCCATTTGACCCTCTTTTTGGAAAAAGGAAAATTTTCCAAGTTTTCCCCATAGTTCCTGCCCTTCCGCTTCAAGTTTCTAATGTGGGTCTGAGCGGAACTACAATTTCTTTTTGACTTTTAACTCTTTTTCCCACAAAGGGAAAATTTTTCCAAATTTCCTCCGAAGGCCCGCACCTCCGTCGTTGACTAGAGAAATCTTTGACCTTTCTTCCATCGGGCTTGCGTGTCATTTTTGATATCTTAACCCTTTTAAGCATAAGAGGAGAAAATTCTAAGTTACCTCTAATGGTCTGCTTGACTCTGATTTGTCAAACTTCCACATGTCACTATGGTGCACCTCGAGATGGTCCCAAAAAATTGAGACCTTGAATGAGCATTGGCTCGCAACGTGTCTTGGCCCGGTAAATGTTTTTAAAGGCTCGAAGCTCATCGGAAGTTGCCAACTGTCATGCTCCGGTGGCAGTTTCCTTTGGCCGTTGAAACATCCAAGAGAAATGCAAAGTGAGCTGAGGCCTCCAAGTGTCCTCTTGGCACTTCTTTATAAGACTTTGAGCGAGCGCAGGCTTGCCACGTGTCCCTGTTCTCTGCCAAACAATTTTAGCTGCATAAAATTTATATAAGTCTGGGCAAAGCAATGGAAACCTCCATGTGTCCTCTTAGTGCTACTCCAATGCAAAACCAAAAAGTAGATCTTCAAACGAGTGTCGTTCCTCCACGTGGACACATTTTTAAGTTGAGGTGATTCATAGAAATTTTGAAGTACCCAGCTGAGTTGTGTCCAACCAAAAGGTGCCACGTTGCCTTTCGATGCAAGGATGTAAATTTGACTGGGAGAAACACCCGTCAAACCGTAAAATACAGAAAAATGATCATTTGAGCCCGAAAAATGAAAATTTCTGCAAGGAAAGAGAATTTAGAATTGTTACAAGGCTCAAATACGTCCATCAGAGACACATCCATTCATTTTTCTTCAAGAATTTAGGGCAGAAACGACGAGGAAGACAAATCCTGGCCGTGGAGAATGGAAAATATGGGAGAACCCAAGTTTATTAGATGAACAGAGAATGGGAAACCCACATTACACACCTTTTCCAGAGAAACAAAGAAACAAGGAGCAAACCATGGACCCATAATTGATCTATGACCCATGAACATATTCAAAATGGTAACAAAGATTAACCAAGCACAACACGAGGAAAAAGAAAGTGACAGAGGCCGTAAATCGATAGATTTTCAAAGGAAAACTAGGGCAAGACTATTTTGAGCACCAACAATCCCTACATATTTTCTCAAAAATAGGTTAAATACCCACATGCCCATTTCAGAAAATACTAAAATAATGAGATAAACAAAAAATAAAGCAATACATACAACCCTAGGAGATGGTGTAAATAGATCTAAAAATAAAAGGGAGAATATGCATCCTTCTTTGAGCTTGAGGTTGCCTCGCATGGCTTCCACCTCCTCCTCCACAAATTTGCAAAACAAAAAGAAGAAACAATAAGTCAAAAAAAAGAGAAAAGAGCTTTTCATAAGCAAACTTACAGTTAGATAGTTTTACTAATCTAAGGGCCTTAAATGAATCCATCCAATGGATGAGATTCATCCCTACAAAACGTAGGTGGGAAGTGGGTGAGAGAAATTAAAATTTAAAATGCATGGGTAGGATTATAGTGGGGCCACTCAAGTAAGTGTAAGGGTTGGGTGTTCCACTTTTTTAACCCAAATGTCTTTTAGAGTCATTTTAGTTTAATACCACTTAGACCCCTTTGTGGGTATTGTAGAACTTTATTATTTAATTAAATTGACCACTTTTCACTTGAGATTAACTAGCCAAATTTAATTAAGGAAAAATTAAAATATAATTAAAGTAAATTATAGGGAAGCGTAAGTCTTGTTTTGGACTAATTAATTTTATTATAAATTATTGAGAGATTTAATTATTTTATTTTAAAGGGGGTCTAGAGGAAAATTAATAATGTTGATTTAATGTAATTTTAGACATGAAAATGTGATGACCGTAAATTCGAATCTTATTTTGCGAGTGTGTTTAACAAAAATAAAATTAATCCATAACTTTTCTAGTTTGACCTAAGTTTGTTCTTGGGTTTCGTGCGGACAATTTTTGTGGGCGTTACAGAATGTTCTTGTTACTTGTCATAACGCAAATATACAGGCTGAAAAACATCAATCAACTCGATGATGGTTAATTTCAATACATAGTTACACTTTGCAAGCATCAAAACGTAATGTTTGCTTCAAGTTATGATTTGAAGCCAGACTTGTCAATGGACCAACTAGCCAAGTGATTCCAATCATATATCAAGTCTATAACACAACTGGAAAATTACACAAAGTGTCAAATTTTCTATTTATCAAATTTAAAAGATGCATTGGTCCTCCATGTGATATAAACAACTCCCTCCATGTTTTCCTGTCTGATTCTACAAGCCAATAGCATGAAACCCTATTTGAATTTGGCACGGGGTTTAACAATCCACAAAGTTCAAGTGTTGACATTGCAAAAAACAACTATAAATATTGGAAGTTTTGAATGACATCACGTAAATTACTTTCATTACATATTTTACCACCTTTCTCTTTCCAAATGTACTTAAAAATGGGTCTCACTTTGTATTTCCAAATTGGAAAAAAAAGAAGTATACCTACATACAATCCCTCAAATTACTCCACCAATATTTACAACTCTTTCTCACTCATTTATTAGTCAGCATGCTCCCTGATTATCATTTTCATTTTGTTGCACTCATTGAGTGCTTCCCCTATCAACATCTCACTTGTGTCCATTGCACGGGATTGCTAGCGATACTCATTTTGAAGTTGAAGTTGTCATTTTATTCGTTTATTTCCACGCCACCGACACTCCTTTGATGTTCTTAGATATAATTATTTCAAGCTCCCTTCCCGATGTTCTTAGATATGAACTTACGCATTATACTTGAAACGCAACTGCACCGAGCCAAATTCCATTGCTATATGCATGAGAGTGCTCTCGAGCAAAACTTGTACTGAAAGCAATAGTCACCGTCGGTGGAATGCCACGCCATCAACTTCAGCTTTTATGCTCCTCAATTGAAAATTTACATGTGGGCGAGTATGTAATTTACCCGCCTACGATTGTTATAAATAGCATTAGCCAATAGAAGGCTAGAGCCATCCTAATATCTTAATATCTCCTTCCTTGTTTAAGTCTTGTGAGTCTGCGTGCAATATTGTTTCCCGATGGCTGCTTCAGCATGCGTATTTCTCTGTATTTTGCTACATTGCCTTATCTATTTCAGCTGTGCCGACCCTTATATCAAAACCAGGGCTACGTATTATGGGAGTCCAGACGGCCTCGGAACTACCGGTATACCTAACATATATATCATGTATTATGAAATTGAAAATGTTTAATTTACTTCTGTAATAATTTCGTATGACCACAGGAGGAGCGTGCGGTTATGGCTCGTTTGGGAGAAGATTGAATGGAGGTGAAGTTGCAGCCGTTGCTCAGCTATACAGAAATGGCACCGGATGCGGGGCTTGCTACCATGTCTCTTTACTCTTTACTCCTTTCATATTATCTAATGTTCAAGGCTTCTAATTTTTTGGTTTCGTTCTTTGGGCTGCGACTGATCAATTTGGGTAATGTTATGGTAAAAATGTCTATTTAAAAATAAAAAACAGGTGCGTTGCATCCATCCCGAGCTTTGCACAGACGGTGGAGTGAAAATTGTTGTAACAGACTACGGCCAAGGCGATCGCACCGATTTCATTCTGAGCACGACTGCTTACGCAAAGCTGGCGCGCAGCGACAAAACCAAAGAACTGATATTAATGGGTGTGGTGGAAGTCGAGTTTATACGGTAATGATAACTCGGAGGTTGATTATGAGGCTTAATATGCATATTTCTGATTAATAATGTTATTTTGGGAATGGTTCAGAATATCGTGCCAGTATCCCGGATACAATATAATGTTGAAGATCGAAGAGACCAGCAAATTTCCGGAATATCTAGCCTTGCAATTTTGGTATCAAGGAGGCGAAAAAGACGTTGTTGCAGTTGAAATTCGCCAGGTCTGAAATCTTCCTTTCATCGCAATTAAACATTGTTATTTATATTCACGTAAGTTAAAATTTGTTGGACTGCTATTGCATTGCAGGAGCAAAGTTATGAATGGAAGGCAATGCGCAAAAGCTATGGCGCAGTGTGGGACGTGGTGACACCTTCCAAGGGAGAGGCTCTTTCTCTCAGATTTCTGCTAAGCGATGGAATCAACGGGCATGAGTGGAAATCAGTTGCAAATGCAATTCCTGCTAATTGGAAGGCTGGGGCGCTCTATGACTCCGGCATTCAGCTGCATTGATTCCAGGCATTTGAAGAGCGAATAAAACAACATTATAGTATAGTATATATAAGCATATGCTAAAAGATATTTAGCAGCCACTGACTATAAATTTCTCCTACGTAGTTAAGGTATATTTTCAAGGGGCACGATTCACTTTATGATCGAGAGGAAAGGACTGTTTCTTTCCATTAATAATATTATATATATGGAAGATATAAAAGTTTATAGGGAATTAAATACTAGCAATTTCATATGAGTTGCAAACTATGCCGGAATGGATAATAATGTTAGTAATGTAGTACAACTATAATAGTTAACGAAAATTTCTTTGTGCTATGTCTTTATGTATGTCCATTCTTATTATGACTGGTTGAAGTTATGGCCTCGTTATGAGGGCATACAACATTGGTATAAGAGGTGTCATTCGATATAGTAATGATGGATGGGTTGCCATTTAAAAGTTCCAAGATACTCGTAAGAAGTGTGTGAAATTGTTAAATAGAAATGATTTTTTTTAGTAACCATAACAATTTACTTCAATGGAAATAAATAAGCACTACTACATGGGGCCCTATTTTGAGACAAAAGTTAAGGACAAAAGTTTACTTTTGTCTCTAACTTGTTTTTTCGTCTCAAAAATTCATTCTTTTAATTTTTAATATTTTAAAATAAAATATTCACTTTGTTGGTAAAGCATGCCAAATCAATTGCTCAATGGGATTAGCCCGCAATCAAAGCGATGGCGGCAGTGCATGTAATACTGGTTTGTGTCAACAGGAACAAATTTTTGTAGAGGGAGGTGTGACGGGTGGAGTCTGGATCATCCCATACGGCTCAAGTTCCCTGGTCCAATCCTCTCATATTTTATGCTCCCGTTCCGAGATAGTGCTTGTTACCCATTGTTTCTACTTCATATTTTGGGGGTTTTGCTTCAGGGGCGATTGCTGGATCGAGTTCCTTTATATTTGAGCGACGGTCTGGTGTTTGATGGCGGGAGGAAAACATAGATTAGGCCCTCTTTATATACTTTGTTTCAGCATAGGATTCGTAATCTAGACACCAAACACATCACAAAACATTTTCATCGTATCCAAAGTCATTGTGGTTTCCTGCAGGGACAGCCCCACTCTGTTGATAAAAATCAGGCTTAAAAACCCATTCATATGGCACAATCTTCATCTCCATCCAGTCCAAATGGCATGGGGCTATTTCCCCGAAGCACCGGCCACCATGGAAGGAAAGAGCTTCGAGGGGTCAATCATGACAGCCATGCGTCAAGTCCCCGAACTGTCTAGTTACGGCACCATAATACAGACCCCTTTGTTACATCTGGGTTTGTTTTCTGTTATCATGCCATGGATATCAACTCTAGATATGAAGAAAAGAATGTACAGATTCTCCATCAACTCTGGCTATGAAGAAAAGAATGTACAAATTCTCTAGAAGGGCCCATATTCTTGCCCTGACCAGAGACAAGGGCTCAAGCACTGTGCGATCTCCTGGACATATAAAATATACCCTAAATCTCCACGATGGAAAGAATCTCCACAAGGGTATCAAAAAGGTTGTAAGGATTCTTGTTGCTGCAGGGGAAGAAGAGATCGAGATGCATCACTATAATGGAGAGCGTTTGAAGGTCAAAAATTTGAGTCCTGCGAAGGTGGAGAGATTCATAAAGCGTGCAAGCTCGAGGGGGTTGAGGGATTTATGTATGCCTCTATGTTCTATGAATCAAATGGGTAGTTGAAGATTGTAGAAGGACGAGTAGAGTTTGGTGGTGGATTGGAGAGGAGAGACGTGGGAAGTGGAGGGAAGTACATGAAAAGTCCAAATATGGTGCTAGAGGTCCATGACAATTTTTTGGTTTGCTGTCACTATTTGATATTCCTCGCCATGATAGTGCTGAAACAATTTGCCAAGATCTTAACCTTGGTGTCAATGTGAAGGTGATAACAAATCTATGATGTCTAATAATTTATTATGTTCTCTGTTTCCTCTTTATAGCAATAGCTTGTTATTAAAAACACTAAGATTTTTACACTAGTTTTTTTGTTTCTCAGGGGATCAGCTTGCAATTGCCAAAGAGACAAGGCAAAGGCTTGGAATGGGTGTAAATATGTACCCTTCATCTGCATTGCTTGGAGGGGAAAAGGATGGGTCTATTACGGATCTTCCTGTTGATGAATTAATTGAGAAATCTGATGGGTTTGTAGGGGTGTTTCTAGGTGTGTATATAGAATAACCTTGCCAACATCAACTCGGCCATTATTGAACATAATTATCAATAATAAACTCACCGAAATGCCTTCTGAGTTAGTTGATTTCCAGAGACCGAATTGAGTAGTCTTTTTGCATTAAATCTAATTTTTGTGTTGATGTCACTCACTCCATAGCCACATTGGTGTCTACCATTACTAAACTAAATATGTTACTTAAAATTTATGTTTTTTTAAAGAAATTTTCATATTTTTGAAGTTGCTGAGTATTTGCTAAGTATTGCTGAGTCATTTTTTTTTGGTCTACTAAGTATTTGCAAAATACGAGTATGTGAACTATGAGTGAAAGTAATTTCTCTGGGTATGGCATTAGCAATTTTTTGGTATAGCATTAGCAACTTTGGGTATTTCAAATGGCTTTATGGAATTACCTTTACTAGCTTCTACTCTGTACCATCATATTGTTAGGCTATCCTGAGGCTAATGCATCACTCGTAGAGGCTTCTGATGATACAAAAGCATCTGTTTCTGATTCTTCTATCATGACATCTTCTAACTCAGGCATGTCTTGAAATCTGTCACAATTATGAAACCAATCATCATGTGATTTCTTTTCTTCATTTGTGTTGATGTCATAAAAATAGAGGATTAAATATATAGATTTCAGCTTCTTTGTTTTCTGACTCAGAGTCAGACGAATCAAACATAGGTCCTTTTGTTTCTTCCTACAGAACAAATAATTCAACTGATTCTAGAATATTATTATTCCATTCATCTTCTTCTTCCATTAAGCCCCACCAGTTAGATATTTTATTATCTAGAAACATAGCTTTAACTTCTTTTGGATCCTTAGTGGGACAAGAATGAGTATAATGTCCATTCTATTTACATGCAAAACATGAAACATATTTTAAGTCTTTCTTTGGTCTACGCTGATTTCTTCTTTCAAAATATTGAATGGCTTGAACTTGTGTTGTCTTGTTGTTATGAAAGTATAACTTTTGTAGAAAGTTCCTCTTTCTTTCTTATCGTGGCATCTTGAACTTCCATATGTTTCCGCACCATCAACAAATAACCATACCATAGAAGATATTGTTGGCAAGGCATCATGTACAGAAGCGTTTAAGCAAACACATCTTATCTCATTTCTAGCAGCTTTAATAATATCTACAAAATACATTGTGCTTGTATATTTTACTTCTTGTGATATTTTATCAAGCACTTACTACCTATTTTTTTTAAGGCAAAGCTCCTAAAAAATAAAATTATACCCTTGATAAACACTTATAAGCATACCAACTATCTATTAACAGATATAAAATTTGATCTAGGAGCCAAGACCATTTGATTTCTTGAGAACTGGACTCACCTTGAAAAATATGGAGAGTAGTTGTTGCAAGTTCCCTTGTGAGGGCATCAGGTAACTGTTATCTTTTCCCTGAATATATTGTGCATTAAAAAAATATTGAGACAAAATGCATATCCGCCCCCACATAACTATGATCTAATGGGTTTTGAAGTGAACCATTTTAAATTATTACTGTCAATTCTCTTAGTGGATTCTTCAAGCACGAGTAATGCATGCCATTTTTTTACTCCTTTTATTATTGCTAAAAATTTCTTTTTAGCTGGCCAGTAATTTAGTTCATGCTTTTTGAATTGATCACTAGCATACATAGATAATACATCTTGTCCTTTTGTGATCGTGAGGGCTCCCCAATTATCTTCAGATGCATTTTTCTGTAATATGAATGGTCCTTTAATGCATGGATTCAATTATGATAATTGGATGTAATTTTCTTTACAAGTGATCACAACTTTTGTAGCTATCTTTTTCCATTGAATGGTGATTGATTCATACACTGCTACAAAGGTGGGTCATTAGAGACAAAACATAGAGACAAAAATATAATTTTTTCTCAAAATTTCCCCCCTATTTACTTTTTAATACACCGAGCGTACCATTGACATAGAAATGTTATGTTCCTCCATTTTTTTCCATTGTTGTGACTCTGTTCTCCAGCAACGCGTGCACTATTTTAGAGAGGTGGGAGCCTTTTCGTCTATCTTGTGTGTGCACAGTGGCTCTGCAGTGCTCGAGGGTGGTGTGAAAGCCACGTCTCCTCCATCTTTTCATAAATCGCTTATGGGTATTTAAAGTTTTTAGGCTTTTCCTATCGATTTTTAGATGTTTTCTGCATTAAGGTCTATAAGGTTTTATTACAATATGTGGACTTGGAAATTTCAGACAAAGAGGTTCAGAAGGAATAATAATTTGTTTTCTAGACAAGGTTAGGCTCTGGTTTGGATATTCTATCTAGTTAATATGCATCCGGGTGTTTTAAAATTTTTGAGCATTGTTGTGGGGTTTTAGTATTAGGGTTTTCATCGATAAAAATGGACCTTGAAATCTCAAACAAATCGGTAGGGAGCAAGAAAATGTTGAACTAATTGGCAAGACCTCAACAAGTCTACTTTTTTGGAAAGAAGGTAGATGCAATGGTGAACCTTGTAATTTTCTGCATGTTGGAGAATGAGGAACTTGAAAAATAATTGGAGCTAACAATGGCTTTGTTCCAAAGAGGTCCTTTCACTTACAAGAAGATACACAGGTAGCAGGGCATTTTGGGGGCCAGAGAAGGAACGGTGCTACCAAATGGGGTAGAGGAGGGCTAGGGGTTAGAATTTTGACAGATGACTGGAAGATGAAGGTCTCCGATAAAGTATGTAATTATTGGATTGCTGGTAATTGTAGACATGGTGATTGCAAGATTTTGCATTCCTTTGTTGTTGGAGGGGATGCCACAATTTTTACCCAGCTGGTTGGCCATGCAAAGGTTTGTTATTTTGTTAGTATAAGAAACATTTTCGCTGACTTATTTAATTACTAAGGACAATGATTGTTTATAGTTGGGATTGCTTCTGGTAGGCTATTTGAGGGATTGTTTTACCTTCTAATTAAGACAAATTGTATTCTAGAGGCCAGGATGAAACGATTAGAGTATGGGACTACCAAAATGGCCAATTATTTTAAAATTTGAGTTCAATTCTTGGATGTGAATCAAATATTTGCAGGATGTTTTTCAATGTATTATTAAATGTCACCATTGGCCTTGGTATTCTCAATACACTTGAAGTGCATCATGGATTACCATTGGGATTAAAAGCCACATCCAACTATGTCAATTGTTAAGGCATATTACACCTAGTCATTTTAATGAATGTGAATGCGTCATCAACATTGTTAGTCACTATTAGGCTTAGAGCCATAACTGAAGGGGTTCTTATCTGTCAAATTTTCTTTGAACTTTCACCTTGTTTCCTACATGAATGTGATCACTGCTTTATCATAGGTAATGTCCCTAGGCTTGAATCCATGTCATCATTACATTAATTTCAGTCTCTTGCAACTAGATCATGGTCCATTGGTAAATATTTGTTATAGGTATCACATAAAGTATAGGGTCCCTAATTCAGAATTAGAAATTTCAAATATTTTATACTGTTTGTTCCTCTTGCATGTAACATTGTAGCAATGTTATCAAGTTGGGTGTTGGGGTTGGATGCCTATTTAGCAAAGGTCCATGGATCTTTATTTGGTATTCCTAATGTTGTTAAGGTATCTGAAGGGGACCAATATTAAACTTTATCTTGGATTCATTCCAGTTTTATTTAGTAGGAAATATAATCATTATCCATCTTGTAGTACTCAATACTCATGCATGGGAAAAATGGGGATGCAGGCTTGGAATATTTTGACCTCTACAGAGTTGGGTTTGGATGGCCCTAGAGGCCAAGTGCATGCACTTATTGTTGACAATGGCATGCTACTGGTAGGAATTTATGTATGTATCTTAGTGAAAAAAAAAATTAGAGTGTTGATCATAGTTTGAATGGTGTATTGTGTATAGAAGAACATAATTTGTTTAATAGATAGTTCTTTAGAAAGTACCATTGATGTTATCCTTTGAGCCTTCCGCTTCCCTTTCACATTAGTTTCAGGAGTAGACAGACTTTCTATGGATCATACAATTAGAGTAAATCTCTTTTCTTCTCAATCAATTCTTAAAGTTTTAGCTTGTTACAGATGAAGAAAAATTAGTCTTAAAATGAACTAATTTCACGTTTGATAATTGAAATTTTCTATAGTATCAGAGTATTTATTTTCTCTAGAAATTTTGTACTTTGGTTAGACAATGTTGTTGACTATCAGTTATAGGATAAACTGTATCTTTAATGAACTTGGACAACAAGTTTCTTTTTTCAAAATGTATTTATTCGAAGAAATAAAATTACTGGCATCGTGCTAAAAGGGTGGCAGAAAGGAACACATGTAATAACTTAACATTTATCACATTTCAGATGAGGATTGTGGAGAAGTGTCACTTCCCATATAGGAAAATTTTTTAACTTCTTAGTTATCGTTGTTGTTGTCAACAAATGTGTTAAGAATAGTTGATGCAAAATATTTTAATTTGAGAAAGTGATAACAAGCTACTTTTTAGAAAATTAAAATTGGAGATAAATAACATTATCGCTGCTTTCCAATAGGCAGCTGAGTACTCAATTCTAAAGGATAAATCAGGTAGTTCAATATGAGACACTACCTGTCCTGTTGCCAAGTTCATGAAAAATATACCAACCATCAACACTACTTTCTAAGTAACCAGTATTTGCAAGAATAAAACTAGACACTATCTAATGGATACTATCAATATCAACAAGTAAAATATTATAACAAGGATCATTAGTAGCATGCTCAAAAACATATCAGAAAACAGGAAAACATTTCCTTGTCCTCCCTCATCTCAATAGTTGGCTTGCCTCCCGTATCAGGCTCCAGCCAAGGTTGTTTCATCATGAACTGATCTTCCATAAAAGGGTTAATGGGGAGATGAACCTTCAAATTCTTTGTTGGATCTATAGCTTGGGACCCCTGCTGCAAATATCATAAACACTTCTTACAGCTGCCCAACAGAAACACCCATGTCCAAGTGCAAGTATGTGACAGTTATTTCAAATATTTGCAAGTTTGTTATGATTAAAATGACTGAGACAAATTTTTAGATAGCTATCAAATTAACCTCTGATCAAAGGATAATACCTCTGATAATTGAGCTAAATGGCCATATTTTTTAACCTGATAAATTTCAGCCTCCATTTCTGTCCATTATAGGGACCTGGCCTGGTGTAGCTCCTCACTTTTTGAGTAATTAAATATGTTAATTAGTTTGTAAGAATAATTTTATATAAAACATAAAAAAACATGTCTAATAACCTATAGGAACCATTAATGTTGTAGAAAAAAGTCTATGATTCAAGAAGAACCTAAAACTTGATTTAGTTAATTGGTATAGACTTCAATCCAAAACAAGATTGATATGGCCAACTGAATGGAGAGTTCCATTTTGTGGGATACAATATGCTTTGGTTTATCTTTCCCAAGAAAAATGTGTGCCCACATCAGTTTCTTTTTATCTCCTATAAATAATTTTTTATGCTGAAAATTCTATTATTATTGTCTCTTTGTTTTGTGCATCATGTTTATTTTAATGTCAAGAGAGAGTGGACAGGCTTGATAAATTTATTAGAGAGCTATATTCTTTTGGAATGCAGAGATATCCTCATGGATCAACAGAAACTCTACCTTTTGCTACAATGGGCTCTGGATCTCTCGCTGCTATGGCTATGTTCGAATCAAGATATAGAGAATGCATGATGGTAAGTGTAAAGTTAATTTGTTTTTTTACTTTTTGTAAATGCAGGTCAATTTTTTTTATTGCAGTTGTTTGAATATACGTTCTTATAGTGAATTGTGTGAGTAAATTTTTGGTGCTGAAGCCATGTGTATTTTGTAAATGTGACCTGTTGAGAATTTGAATTATTATTTATATCTATAGTAATTCATGCTACAAACGTTATTTATAGCAAAACTGATCTTTGGATTCAAGCATGTGTTTTACAATATCCCCTTGAGTGGGCTAAACAACTATGATTTTTTAAATATTTAGAAGTGGTTTGTTCAAGTATTTGGGTGGCTTCTTAACAAGTAGATTTTGGTCTACATGGTGCCCTTTAACTATTGGGTTGAAGGTTTACCTTAGAAATATCTAATTAAGGGTTCTATCAGAGGTATTTTCTTGGCAAGCAGGTGTTAAGTAGTATTCATGAAGACAAAAAATTAAGATTATAATGGATAGCTTTTTAGCCTTTATTGAAGTTTGCAACTAGACCTAGACGATAAGAGTTTAGCATCAATGTATAAAGGGAAAATTTTGAGTTCCTTCTAGCTTGGGTTGGGATTTTTCATTGTTTTGTGCATTTGGACCAATAATTTTATTGATGGCACCCTAATAAGGTGTAAAATTCCCTAAGAAATGGAAGCATACATTTCTTTGCACTCTAAAAGAATTTTCCTTTAAAAGGAAAGTTACTGTTGTCATACAAACAAGGTATAATTAAATTTTTGTTTATTCCAATTAGGTTTGTGTATAAAATGACATTACTAAAATATTTGTGGTGGGGAAATTCATGGTATCCAATTGAAAAAATTACTTCTAAAGTTCTCTATCAAAATCAAATGAATCTAAAGATAATAAGTAGTATTATGTACACATGAAATGCTTTAAGGTTTTTTTGCTTCAATTTTTGCGAGTGTATATGATGCAGGAGCATCCCTAGATCTTTAAATTATCTTACACATAATAAGTTGAGATTCACAAAGCCCTTTGGAACTTTGCAAGCTTGGCAGTTCATTTTGGAGTTCAGAACTAGAAGAGCTTTGTAGGCTTGCACAACCTTTACAAGCGTACAAAGATTTGCAAGGGTACAACAACTCTATAAAAATCTATAGCTCCATAAATCTAACTAAATATTTACAACCATACAAAAGCTTTGAATAATCATTGTTTCTAGTCATTACCTCTACTCTCTCTACCCACACTTTTATATTTTGTTTTTAAACAGAAAATTATTTTCAGTGTAGGCTTTCGTCTCTTATCTTCTCTAATATTTTAGGAAAAGGTAATAAATTTAACATACCTATGTTTCTTCTCTTTGCTCATTAATTTCTTCCAAAGGAAAGGAGAAGAGATAAATATTTATGTGTATATTTTCAATTCTGTAATTTTCTTTTAAACACAAAAAACATGCACTATGTGCTTTGGTCCACAAGGTCTCTTTAGAAACCCTATTTCTTTAACCTTTTATCTCCTCAAATTTTCTCTGCTAACCATTCCTCTCTTATCTTTTCAATCTTTATCATCATTTTTCCTGTTGTAGGAAATATTAGGTATATTTTTTTTAGTTCTATATGTGGGATAAGAAAGCTCAAAACCAGTTGTGGAAACTATCTCGAACACCATTTAATCCTGATTATGTTGGAATCTATCTTTTCTTTTCTTTTGTAAACTTTAGATAACAATAATAAGGGTATTCTTCAGCATTTCTAAAGAGATTATTCTTTTTCAAACATTGAAATGAAGTCAAGTTTTGTAATTATTCTTTTCTAATATTCTTAATATTTTTAAATCATTGTGAAGTCTACGTCTAAAATCCAATGAATGCTAGCTTAAAGGTTATAAGATTTAAATCCTTTATTTATCTCTATAAAGTATGGGGGATTGCATTTCAAGCTCTAAAGTTTTTCTATATGAAGACCTTTTAATTAGATATAGTAAACACATGAAAAATTTCTACTTACAGTTCATATAAACAAATTAGTTTGTAAGAATATCTTAGGTAATTTTTTCCTCCAAGCTACATATTTGTAACTTTATGCAACTGAAATATTAAATTTCTTGATTGGGGATATCGTGTCTAAAATATGCAGATGCGAAGAGGAGGCCTAGGATTTCTTTGAATGTCTGATAGAATGCCTCAAAAATTAGCAAACCAAAATACCAGTATAATACATTATCAGGTATGTCTTTCAACGTTTGATAGAATGCCTCAAAAATTACTACCAGTATAGACAATAGCGTTGAGTCCATAATTGCTTGTGGTATTAGTATTAGAAGGGACATCTAACAATTTTTTAAGGAGATATAAATTGTATTTGGAAATTGAAATTTGGATGAAATCATTTAAAATAATAAGATAAATGTTATTAGTAACTTCAAAATCCTGAAATAGAGTAATACCTGAACCATCAAGCTAAATTGTCTCTTTCTCTGAGCTGGATTGCTCCTCATGGGTCCTTTTGTTCTTCAGTCAATTAGGAAGGCATGGGAATAATTGAAGCACATGGTGGTTGAGCAGCCTATCTTGTCTTCTTGTGACACTAGGTGGGAAGCCTACAAAGTGATTTCGTTGAATATGAAATATAATGACAAGATATTTTCCTTGAAAAGAGGATTCTCGGCCTTCTTTTGGTTTGAGAAAGGAATTAAAATATTTCATAACTTGTACATATTTGGGTCCATTGTTCACAATTAAAGCCCCTCGGAACTGTTTTCCTTTCAAAAAAAGTTTGAGAAGACTTTCACCCACTCCAAAGGCTCTCATGTAATGCTTTGAGCCCTCCAATGAGTCATAGTGCCTCTGCAGATGTAAAAGCTTTTGTTTCAGATCCCAATGAGCCCAAAGTCATATTTTATATTTCTCTTAGGAAGCTCACATTGAAATGTTTTATTTGTCCCAAGGATTTGTAGTGTTTGTTGAGTACATACAAAGACTTTTGGGAACTTAAGTGACTGCTTGTTCCTTAAGACCACATCATTGAAGATCTAGTTGTATTAGGATGGAGATTTGATACACGACATATGACTATGTATAAATAATTATACACCTGGATAGCTAAATCTTTGCTCCACCTAGCAAACAAATCAATGCGAGTCTGAAGAAGGTTTAGGAAAATAGAATGAGTTAAGAAGTTGGGAATACTAACTCCTTGTGCCTCTTCCATTAAATTTTTTTCTTCAATAAGAAAATTATTCATGGAGATCACATTTGTTGCAAAAAGGAGGTCATTTGTGTAAGCCTTGAACATTCTAGTGAGACACGTAATACAATGCATGTCAGGCTCATCAGGGAACAACTTGATGTCTCCCTGTATAATGAGCTTGTGTAGGATTCCCTTGACATGAATCCATCAATCTCATGAATTCAATCATAGCTTCTGATAAGTTATAAAAATTCATGTGCAATGCATTGAGCTCTGAATGCCTCCTAAATAATGTTGAGCCTATATTTTTCACAATTTAAGGAAAGCATTTGCTTATACCTATTTCTTGGATCTCCATTAGCCCTTGGCCAGTACAGGTATTACACACATGGATTTTTCGATCTTTGAAATATTTTGGTCTCATTGAAATAGTTCCTTCTCTAGCTATCTTGCCTAGGCATTTGATTCATTCCCAATTATGTTTCTGACACAGACGTATCCAAGTCCGATATTCACAACATCCACTATAACTTTCTCAAATAGACCTTCAAGAAACTTTTTCGACCTTTGTATCCACTTCCAAAGTTCTTTTACCCTTTTCATCAACTAATTGTGACATTCTTATAGATTCACAAGTTAGGAAATTGATAGAAGCAAACAACACATTCAGAATTATACTCCCTTTGGGAGTTATATACTATTTGATAACTTGAGAAATTTGGTCATAAATGTCTTGTGGTTGGCCATGTACAAGCACCCTAGTGATGCCTGGAAAATCCACCATTGTGAGATCTGGAGTGCTAGATTTGCTTACGTTCAGTGTAATTATGGTGTCACCGATACCTTCCAGGATCCTGCAATTTCATTTGTAGCCACATTTAGAGCTTCTGTAATTTCACACTCAAAAATGGTGTTCTTCACTCCATTGTATTCTATGGTAATCTTAGTCTCTTGGATTTTAGATCTCTACAACCTCATGATTAGGGGATTCGAGTACAAATCCCCTAGCCTTGGTAGGTTAATAATACCTTCCACTGCCAGAGATTCAAGTACATTGGATTTACCAGATGAATGATCTCCCACAACAACAATACTAGGAAATTATATGATTTCATCACTCCCAGATTTCAAAGTGTATAAAAATCATCCAAGATCTTTCGAATACACTTGTTATAACTCTTATCCATGTGGAAATTTTCCATCATTTTAAAAATATCCCTGTTCTATGCAGACATTTCTAGTTTTTCACCTTCATAGAAACAGTCAGATCGTGACAGTAATATTCAACAAGATAGTAATGTATTACACTAATAATTCAATAAAAATAAGGATTAAATGAATATTTTATAAGAGTTTTGATGTTTCCACCATCCATGAAATAAATAAAAGATTTCCGTCATCAACTCTATGTGATTTTTTATTCACTTTACGTTATTTATCATCATACAAATACGTACAGTGATTTGAAATACATACATCCAATAAATCATCTTCAAAACATTTTATGAATCAGAAAAATCACACACCATTGATCCCATAAGTCATATTAAAACATTTTTATAGTAATAAATCAATAATAATAATAACTTATTACCACCACATTAAAATAGCACCATCTAAATAGAACGGCTAGTAAACAGTTCAAATAAAATCCTAAACATTACATAATTTTTTGTGAATGAATTTATGTTAACAAAAATATCTTTGACAAAAAACAATTGATTAATAGTATACACATTGAGTAGCATTGCAAACTTACCCCAAAATGATAAACTGATTTACCCATATTGGAATTCCAACGAACGTATATGAATTCCAACGTATAGCAAGATGAATACACTCAGAAACTGCTCTACCAAACTATACGTAGATTTTTTGGGGAGACAGTTACGCTGATACCAATGAATTAAAATTACATAAGCTTGAATTGATATCAAACTGTGGCAGCAGCACAAATGTAGTCGCTTTTTCTATACTGCCGATTCTACATCTCTCATTCTAATATCTATGTCTGTCAGAATACACATATGTGTGAGGTCCTTTGTTAAATTGGTGAATGCGTCTTATGCTTGAGTTTTGTCTATTTATTAGGATTTGCAAATGAACTACAAGATTATTATGCTACCAAATTATTGAACTCTGTAAATGCACACAAAGCTTATGAGAAATAAGGTGCATTCAGTAATTGATAAATTTGTTGAATGCGGACTTTGATCTGTTGGTGTTGCTAGACAGGTAATGTAATTCTTGAGTTGTGGCATCGTTTGAGGAGTTGTAAAGGTTTCTTAAAGATTTCCTGTTAAACAGGTATGCTTCTATTTTCTGTGTGAAATGATTTTTGAATTTTTTTCTCAATCCAAGTTTGTTTTGATATGCAAAGTGCAGGAAGTACTTGAAAAGTCCAAAGATGGTGTTGGAGTTCCATAGGAATTTATTGGTTTGCTGTCACTATTTGATCCTCCTCGCCATGATAGTGCTGAATTTTCCACTTGGCAATATGGGTTGGCTAGTCTTGGGTCATAACCGTACAATATTTGAAGCCTCATTTAGCTACCTCACTAGGAAGATTCATGGAAGAAAACTGCGCTAGGTATTATATAATGGAATACACTTTCCTATTATGTTGTTTTTTATGATAGATTAATATGAATCTAATGAATTGAAAGGTATAATGTCATGAATATGATAGGAATGGGATAATGTCAAATGCAAAAAACATGTATAAAATCTGATTAGTTCAACTTTTTCAGCATACTCCAACCTATGACATAATAATAGCTTTGGAACAGGTGTTGACATCCATCAAAGAACAATGGAAAGGAGATTTTTTTTCAAATGTTGTAGTTGTGGTAGAAATGTGTGCAAAAGAACAAGGCATGTGGACTATTTTTAAAAATGCCTAGAAGAAATGTGATGTCATATAATGTGATGATTGCAGGATAAATGGTTTTCTTGACAAGTCTCGAGAAATTTCAAAGAAATGCCTTTTCCATATGGCATCCCCTTAATTGTCATTGTTGCATGAAACGCACAAAATGATTTTTTTTTTAAAGTCCTTAGAGGCATGTAAGCAAATGCAATTATCAGATTTAAAGCTAAGAATCCAAAATATTTGCAAGCATCCTCCCAGACCAGTGCCAAAAAGAGAGTTTTGGAACAGGGTATAGACATCCATCAAACAATAATAGAAAGCGTATGTTTCTCAGATGTATGAAATATGTTTAGCATAGTGATGACATGTGAAATGTTTTGACAAAATGGAAACAAATCCACTCTATGATCACATGGGAATCAATTTTTTTAACTGTGCATGTTTGTCTGAAAATTCAAAATGTTCAAGTGTTAGCTGTCCATAAAAGCTAGATGTATTTCCTATAAAATCTCAATTTCAGTCTAATGTGACATACTGGCAGCTCTGGAATGTTAGTTTTTACACTATAAGGCTGCATTTTTGTTTTTTCTTCCTTCTCTACGTATACTTGGATAATTTTAGGAGGAGAGCAACCTGTACATTTAGATAATTTAACTTTCCTTTTTATAGAAGGGGCATACAGTGTTATGCCCCTCCCTTTCAACTTGAACAACATGACATTTATTCCACGTTATTGTTAAATTAACATATTCAGTGTATAATCTACTATTTTAAGTTAAATTTGTTTTGTTTTCCTTATTACATAAAAGGAGGGTTGTGTGAAATATTTTCATTCAGTTTTGAGTTGAAGAAAAAGTAACCTAAAAATGGAGAGATTTGTTTTAATGGAAATATTGTGCTTGGAAATATTATTAATCATTCTCAGTGCTAATGCCAATAATAGCAGCAATGGGTATACTGGGGAGAATGCTTTTCATCGCCCTAATATTCAAGGAAGGTTTTCTGTTATGAAACATCGTGTGTTAGTGGATGGAGATTCAACTTGGCTAGGTTAGGATGGTAGTTAATGATGATCATGAGAGCAATGTTGGAAATCTCCAGTCCTTCAAAAATGCCATTACACTCAACCCAATGCAGTCACTCTCCACCTAGACTATTAACAATTCAGAGAAGTTGTGCTCGTGGAATGGTATTTGGTGCAAAAAAGTTACTCAGAGAGTAATGGCCATTATTCTCCCTTAGTTGGGGTTGGAAGGTACGATTTCTCCCTCTATAGGAAGCCTCTCCTTGTTACAAAATTTCAATCTCTCCCATAATTCTTTTACGGGGAGGATTCCACCTCCGTTCAGCTACCTGAAAGGATTTACGATATTAGATCTTAGCTTCAATGGAATCGATGGTTCCATCCCCATATCCCTTATTAATTGTATGCACCTTCAGTTGATCAGACTTTCATACAATAACTTGATGGGGAGCATACCTGCACAATTTGGTGGCTTCGTAAATTTCAAGAAAGTTTGTTTGTCCAACAATGGCCTCGTTGGGAACATTCCAATTTTTCTAAGAAAATACACAGACTTCAAAGGATTGTACTATGAGAAAATAATTTGACAAGAAGCATACCACCAGAATTTGGTCACCAAGGCATGTTGGAGATTCTCTCCTTGTCTGCTAATCATCTCGGTGGAAGCATTCCAATTTCTCTAAGCAACAACACATCTCTCATTGAATTGAGCATTGGCTATAATAATTTCATTGATACAATCCCCCCTGTTTTGAGCTTGATTAAGAATATATCCTATCTTTACCTTGAAGGCAACATGCTTACTGGTTCTATCCCTCCTCTCAGTAATTGTTCTGAATTATATTACATTGCATTTTCTCACAATAATCTCATAGGGACCATTCTATCTCATTTTGGAAAGCTTAACAATTTAAAATACCTTTACCTACAGTTCAACAACTTGAAATCAAAAATCCTTGCAGCTCTCGGTAATTTTTCTTCACTCGAGAGATTGTTTTTAGGGGGTAACTCCCTATTTGGAAATTTACCAGCTGAACTTGGAAATTTGAAAAATCTTGGTAACCACACAGCATTCCTGCAACATTGGGTAACCACACAGCATTGAGGAGGCTAAAGTCTGTCCGGAAACTCATTCTTCAGGGATCTAGATATTAAATTTTCCTCTTCTACAGAGGTTCTGTCTGCTCATTCAAATAAATTCTCAGGGACCCTAGTCCTGCATCCTTGGCCAATTGTACACAGCTTAAGCTTATGGATTTCAGCAAGAATAGATTGACATGTGTGATTCCATCAAACCTCATTGAAAATTTTCAAGAGTTGAGGGTTGTAAGTCTTGGCTCTAATCAGCTAGAAGGTGGTATTCCTTTATGGATTACAAACTTGTCTAAGCTGCAAGTGTTGGATTTATCCAATAATAAATTTTGGGGAAAAATTCCCCCTACGCTGGAGGGCCAGGAGGGATTTAGAAACTGTGAATCTTCAGAAGTGAGTGGTAATACACTGTATGAGGATAGAAATGAAAGGAAATGAGTATACCCTCACATATGTGTTGGAAGAAAACACAATCCTAGACTTTTCAAACAACAATCTCGCAGGGGAAATACCAACAAGCATCCAGAAGGTAGGATGCTAGCAAAGGTTGTTGAATTTAGCTTTAAAGATGAAAATTACATTTTCTTGAAAGTTTCTAAAGCCTTTTCAATGAATCCCTGTTATGCATAGCCTGTAATAAATTCTATCTATGAGAACACATCTCTTTGAGGAATTTTGTCAAATGGTTCATGTGCTTTGTCTCTGCTTCCACATTTTACATACATGTCTACTAGGGAAGTTGCTACTACAACATTTGGTGAAATTCCTCTATCCTTTATGCTTTTATGGATGTCCATACCTTGTTTCAAATCTCCCATTTTGGCATAAGGTGGGAGTACGCTGGAAAATGTAAACTGGGGTTAGAAACCTATTTTTTGCATATAGTGAAAGCATAGAAAAGAGAGGAATTTGCTATTTGCCAATATCAATAATTTTTATATCATCACCTATTTGGAAATTGCAACTTAGCATTATTGACTTATAATTCCAGATTGTATGCAACAATGTTGTAATCATTATGCAATATGTAATGATGTATGTTAAAAAAATAGATGTATTGAATGTGATAAATTGGGAGGTTTAGAGTAATGTTTGGTATATTTGAGAAAGTTGTTGCTTACACTAGAGACTGATATGTCAATTGTTTAATGTTACAGTTCCATTTAGTTCATGGTATGAAAAATATCGATATTGAGTATACTAGTGTATATTTTATGTTTTGGTGCAGTTATCAGAGATGTATTAAAAAGCACATTATCAAAGAGTTGTCAATCGCTATTACCTTTACATTGACAATTACATGACCAAATTGACATAGTTTTGAAGGTTAGTGTTCTCATATTTATTTAAATTTGATTTCCATTTTCTCTATAAGTGAATATTTTTCCTCTTCGTACTTTCATTTCAGCCTGAAATCATTTGTTTCTATGGAATAATGGTATTATTGGCTTCTCAGGTTTGCTGGCGTATGTGTTTTCATAGTCTATTTTTCCATGTTAAAAATACATAGTCTATTTCAAACATATTTTCTCTATTGTAAATATGACTTCACATTAAGCTTAACAATGTTCTTGTACTGTTGAAGCAATGGACATTAAATTATTGTAATTGTTATCATGAAATCCTACAGACATAGATGGACAAGTAGGTATGAGGCTCACTTGTGGGACAACAGTTGCAGGAGGGAGGGCCAGACTAGAAAGGGTCGACAAGGTGAGACATAATAACTCCCTTACTTGTTGTACATATTATATATTAATTTTTCTTGCTAGATGATTTAGATAAAATATTATTTAGGAACTTATTTGATGCAGAAAAGAATCACACATTCACATAAATACATCAAAAATCAAGAATTTATAGCATTTTCAACTCAACTTAGCTCTGGAATTTGAGTATCCTTTATAATCCTATATAGAAAAACTATTCTTCTTGCTCAAATATTTCCTCACCTGATAGAGTTCACCTTCAATGGCCTATAATATCTTCTCCCTGATTCTTAAGCATCACATCCTTTTCAAGGTCAGTATGCTCTTAAGTTTGCGAATCAAGTAATGTTCACTTTTCCCCTTGGTTACTCAACCTAGTCCTTTTGCACTTTTTCTATTTCCTTGGTGATTCAACAAGTGTCTTATGGTTTTAGCCATTCTTAAACTTCTTGAGGTTTATCCCTTGTTTCACTATTCACACAAATGTTAGATTCATCATAAGAATGCATTCAAAACAATCTCAAAGCCCACCTTTTTTTCCTTTTTTCAAACTGTCATGTTCTTCTTTGTTAGTTTTTCTTGTTGATAATCAATGTTAAACATATAATATACTTTGTGTCTTATTCCTCTGATTTCCTATATGCATTACTATTGTATCATTAATTAGGTTCATGAAGAATATCTTGAAGCTGGTGCTAAAGTCTTAATAACAACATCGTACCAGGTCTATGCTTATGATATGCATTATTCATACATTCTTATATGTTTGTTCACTTTTTTTTGCCTTCATCTTGGCACCTCTTCATTCATGTCATATTTTTGGGGATTTGATTGTTTACATGAAACAATTCATGGTAGCTAACAGGTCACTCAGACAAAGCATAGGCTGGAAACTTTCGCCAAATAAAGAGATACTTTCTAAGTGAATTTACATCAATCATGAGGGTGACCTGGTATGTTGTTATACATACAACTTAAGACATATTGTGCTTAGTTGAATTAAATTAATAGCTTACAGTAGGTTGTTATCAAACAGTAAGATATGAAAAGATTCTAGGATAAAAATGTTAACAAACACAATAGACCAGTTTGAAATCATGAAAATAAAATTTATATCATTACTCGAGTTAAGTTGGATTTTTATTTTCAGGAACTTGTTTCCAAGAGCATTGAATCTATAGAACTAGACTTCTCAAGATCTACAGTGACACCTTTTTTGAGGTTAGATCTTTTATCCATTTTACTGGAAACTTGAAAGTCTAATTTCTTTGGGTTATTGTTGACTACTTGGATGATTATGATGGAACCTCTATTCATTCTGTTATGGTATATATGTTAAGGCTAGAGTGTGTTCATTGACATAATTCACATTATTGGATGCTATAAGCTTTAGGATTATATTTTCCATACAGTCTGAGGATTGACAGTGCATTAGAACTTCATCTACCGATGAATCATTATTTGAATATAAAAAATAACGTGGTGTAAGAAGTCTTTCTATTTTTCTTATGAAACATGCTTTTATAGTGCGATAAATTAAATAAGCTTCAAAGCCTTCTTAATTATTATCAATAGTGTCCTATTTAAGGTTCACAACCCATACATTTAAAGATACTATTGATGTAGCTATAACCAATGGTTATGCAATAATACTTTTCTTTTCCTTCCATTATTTTTTTTGTTTTCTTAACTTAGCTTTTTGATATAACATGCTCTCTATCAAAGGACACCAACATCATTGGAAAAGTATTGTTATTTTTTAAGTATATTATATAGAACTTGGTTATCTTTAAAATTTTTGAATGGGAGTTTCTTTAACATTTTTTCTTAAGATTGGAAAATTTTCAACTTGAGAAACCTTATGGAAGTCTACTAGTTATTATTTAGATGTTGAAATTATGAAACTAGTTTTGCCTTCTTGTTACCAATTCTGTTTCAGCTAAAGTTGTAAATGTCACTGTATTTTAGTGATACATTCAAATTACATTATTTTATATGATTTATGTGGTAATTAATTAGTAAGTTTATGATATTGGTATTTGTATCCAGACATAAATGTTTATTTGTATTTATTTTTTTAGGTGGTCTTTATTGGAGGTCGCACACAACCTGGTACTATAATGCCTGAGGTAATTAGTTTCAAAGTATAATTTGTGAGGTAATTAGTTTCATAATAATGATTTAAACAAAAGAGTTGATTGATGCTAGAAATGCTTGTTAATATGTTCAATATGTTGCACAGGGTTACGTTGGGGAGTTGGAAAGTCTTTCCAAGGCTAGAATATCTGATTTATTTCAAAGAAGCCATGCTCCTGCTATCGTTGTGAGTAATAATGCTTGATTAAAATTTATTTTTTGATCTCCAACCTTTATCCATTCATCAATAATTCCTTTCATTAAACCATTCATCCTTTACAATTTGACTAGTTGTAGTTCCTCCATATTAGGTTGGAGTTGGGTTAATGGTATTACAACAACTTGGTGGAATCAATGGTATTATATTTTATGCTAGTGCAATATTCAAAGCTTCCGGTGAGAGGTTATATTTGTAGACCAGAAATTTTTTTATTTATTTTTTCTTGTAATATAAATTTGTGTTTTTCCTTTCAGGTAAAATATGATTATTTTGGAGCATGTTGTAGGCTATTCTTTAGGTCAAACAACGTCATGTGGAATAGCTATACTTCAGGTGCCAAATATGTCTAATTCCTTACATAATAACACCCCATTTGGATTGTCTCCATGATGAAGCACATTTTCTATGTTTATCAATATGTATATATTGCTTGGCAGGTGCCAATGACAACAGTAGACCTGCATTACTGATGGACAAATTTGGTAGACGACCACTTCTTATGGTATGAACTTAGGCTCTCATAAAATGCTATTATAAGGATTTTCATTGCTTATTGACATGAATATTAAGAGAAAATTGTCTTTAGATTGCTAATGAAGGAATGAGATTTAGTTGCTTTGTGGTTGGATTGTCCTTTTACATACTGGTAATTACACTTATCACATCTTTATATCCACCCATCTTTATTGTTGGGATTTATTTTCATTTAATTAAATTGTTCACTGCAATTAGGATACTGGTATGGAGATGCAAATGAAGTAGTAATTCTCTTTTTAATCATTCGTAATACTGGTATGGAGATTCCATTATCATCCGAAGATGGATCCAGAAGTGGGATCCAAAATGTCAGGCTTCATGCAGCTGACTTTAGGAAAATCCAACAAAAAACTAACATGCAAAGAAACTAATCTAAAGACAAAACAAAAAATGTAGTTGAATATAATATAATTTTATTGATAATGGAGCTTTTATGTTCCATACGTCCACAAGGAGAGAATCAATCACTTAAGAAAATTACCAAGTACATAAAAGTATAAACTACAAAATAGAAATTAGAGCAAAGATCACAATTATTCATGTTTATTGTGGATTATCTTGACTCATTTTCTGTTATACAGGGGCATTCTCATCAATCTACTTTGAAATTGCTTTGAAGCAGGGTAGCTTTAATTGGTCTATTGGTGAGTGTTGTGCCTCAATGGTTTCACTGGGCATTGTTTGTATATAATTCTTGTACATTTTTACTCAATTTTCATGCATGTAGTGTAGAATATCCACTAAAGAAAAAATAGATGAATAATGGCTTCTTTTTTTTTTCTGTACAGGCTTATATCGGAACATTTTCACTAGGCATGTGTGGAATTCTAGGGATTATAATGTCTATGGTTAGTCCTTGATATAAGTTATGAAAACTTATTGACAGTAATGAGTTAGTGATAACTAATTTTTTAGAACAAAATGTAAAGATCGGGTTGATTTAGTAAAAACTAATTATTGTCCTAATTTAAATGTAATTTGTGAATACTTTTGGCAGAATTGGAGTAAAATATGTGATCATAATTTCTTAGAATCCAATGCACCTTCGCTGCTAACGATAGTAGAGAATTGCATCAAAGTTGAGACAATCAAAGTGAAGAACATGAAGATGACTGCTGCCGATGGAGAGGCAATTGCTCAAAAAGGAAGTTGCTCAAAATTAAAGTTAAGAAAAATAACATCAAAGTAGCACTAGGGAATCATATGGATCACTTGAAGTTGGTGGTGGAAAGAAGGTGTTAATATTGTATATCAAGGGTTAATGGAATTTAGACACCCTTTTATATTTTATCATTGGATTTCAAGGGTTAACAGGAATTCAAACACCCTTTTGTATTTTATCTTATTTGATATTAATAAAATATTTGTGGACCTATTTATTGGGCACAAGATTTAAATCAAATTGTTGTTAATTTATAATATTAATTACCAGACCACTCCGACATCATAGATGATATGTAACTTCGTTGATTGCACTATATGATATTTGGTTATTATGTATTTTTAAAATTCATATTTTTCATTCTTTAAATTCGTATCATCTCTAGAGAGACAATAAAAATTCAAATTAGTATTGTCTCCAGAGAGACAAAATGTTAGTATTCGGTATTGTCTCTAAGGAGACAATATGATATTGTCTCTATAGAGACAATAATGATATTGTCTCTAGAGAGACAAAAATTATATTATCTGTCAAGAGACAAAATACGTATCAATCTATATTGTCTCTTGAGAGAAAATAATTAGAGACTATATTAGAGACACCTACTTTGAGACATTATTAGAGACAATATACAAGATTTTTAATTGTCTTTATATGAGACAATTCGGTCAAGTATTGTCTCTATTATTGTCTCCACAGGAATATATCCAGCCTAAGATGAAAAATTGAGCCATTGAGCCTTCTCTTGCTAATATGATGCACATGTGATCCATAGGGATCCAGAAAAACACACCACTTCATCAGTTCCATCAGCACCAAGGAGGAATAAGAAAAATGAATAAAATAAGGTAAATGGAGGTTCTGGAAGGAACCGCCACCCAGCCAAGGTGGCGGTCCTAAGACCACCGGTCTTCTCAAGGCAGTGGTCCTTACACTTTCGAACAGAAAAGAAGAATGGAATGCGAGTGGATGCTTTCTTGAAGTGCCCAGTTGTGTCTCTTCCTTTCCATACCCTTTCACATCCTCCAGTGCATGGGAGGACATGGGAAGGCCTATAAATACATGAAAGGAGAAAGAGAATACATATTCAAAGATCTAGAGAGATCGAGAAGCAGAATTTAGTGAGAGCAGTGAGAAAGATCTTCAGTGCTGGAATGGAATTGTAGGAGCAAGGTGTGGAAACAGAGTAAGAAAGTAATTGGAGAGAAGGTTTACATTGTTGCTTCTTTTCATACTTATTGTAATCTATAATTGTCTATGTTAGACCAATAAAAGTGGGAAGAAAGAGCAGTTTCCCTTCCCAACTAGTTTTCCTCCTTGGAGGTTTCTAGGATAAAATTATTGGTGTTGAAGTTTGAATTATTTCCTTCTCTACAATTTCCTTTCTATAGCTCTAGATAATCAATCACGAAGCTCTAATTTTCAAGTAATTCTATCATTTTCCAAAGTTGAAAGTAGAAAAACATAGTTATGTGATTCGTAGAGTTCCAAAGTAGAAGTTTACGGATCATTTTGGTATCAAAGCTGATTATATACAAGACTATGGTATTTGAATCTTTCTTGTTATTTTGTATGATAGTGGCAAGGTCCAAAGGTGAAGAATTTTTACCTTGCAAGCCAGATATTTCTACGAAGAAGTGGAAACAGAGAATTCAAGCTCAAATGTAGGAAGAGAACTTGGTCCATAGAGTCAAGATGCTAGAGACCATGATGGATAGATTGTATAGAAAACAAGAAGAGATTTCAAATTTGCAAAAGACATTTTTGGTTAAGCAAGATTCCATGGACTTGGTGGTTTGAGCACTAGTTGAAAAATTAGGTATCAGAAAGAGCAATGAAGAGGAAGGATGGGAAGAGCATGAAGAGACGCCAATTGTAAGCAAGAAGGTAAAATCTGCACATACACGTTTTAAAGTTGAAATGAAATTGGAAATAAAGAAATTTGAAGGACAAATAGATGCAAAATTATTGGATAAATGGCTAAAATAGTTAGAAGTCTATTTTAGTGTGCATAATGTCACTGAGGCATAAAGGGTCACCTTTGGACATCTCAAAATGGAAGGTCATGCTTTGGTTTGGTGGGAAACCCATCTAGCCACTTGTGAGAAGAAGAAACATCCTATTGTTAGTACTTGGAAAGGTTTTAAAGAATTGATAAGAGCTAACATCTATCTTATTGGCCATAAGACTGACATGATGATTAAGTGGAAATACTTTAGACAGGGTAGTGGTCAAAGCATGCAAGACTACACTACGGAATTTTGGAGACAAGCCATGTTGCTTAATATGGACTTGGAGGATGTGGACATTCTAACCAAGTATTTGGGAGGAATTCACACTCACCTTCAAAGGAAGGTAGTCTCCATGAAGCTCAAGGATCTCAATGAAGCTTGTGTACAGGCATACTACATTGATGATGAAAAGAAGCAAGGAGAAATAGAACCAAAGGGAGATCAGTCAATAGAACAACAGGAAAAAGAACAAGGGAAGACAAGTAGCAAAGGTAACTAGAAAGGTAAACATGCCACTACTGCTTTGCATACCTGTAAAGATCTTAAGAATTTCTGTAAGAATTGTGATGTAAAAGGACATACTAACGCCACATGTTGGAAGTTACATCCGGAATTGCACCCATTGCACCGAACCAAGGATTCCAAGAAATCCATGGCCACTGTGAAGAAAAAAAGAGAGGTGGAGATTGAGGATGATTCAGATGTAAACGAGAGGCTGGGATGCATGGCCACTAACATGTATGGGGCAGCAGAAGAATAAGAGATGAGTAAGTTATTTCAAATCAGAATCCAAATCAAGAAGACTAAGGTAAACACTTTAGTAGATTCTAGTTCTCAGTCAAATTTGATTTCTGATGCAAGATTAGGATAGCTTGGTATAGAGACTTACACACATCCACATCCATACCCACTCGGATGGGTGAAGAAGGGTGTAGAAATACGAGTTACAAGGAAGTGTAAGTTTCAGTTTGGCATAAATACCCAATACATAAATGTATTAGAGGATGATATTATTCCACTTGATGCATTTGACATTGTCTTCGGAAGTCCTTACTTGTATACTAGGGATGTTGTGTTCACAAGGAGGGAGAACCAGTATATAGATGCATCAAGGATGGAGTCAGTTTTAACATCCGGACACACCAAAGAAAATCAAAGAAGGTTATGGTAAGTGCCAACAAAGCAGCAAGACTTTTTCAAGAAAATTATTAGTTTTGTTTTCTTTTATTGGAAGAAAAGCAAAATAGATGTAAGAGCAAGGATATTTATGACCAAAGGATGGAGAATTTGGATAGAACTTTTCAGTTTTTGCGGAAGAATCCACCATAGGAACCACTCATTCAAGGAGAAAAACAAACTTCCGCTATGCAGTCACTATATCTACCTACAGATTTAGTGGACCTGACCGTGGGGCAGCAAGGAGAAGAGGAGATACAAGGAACGATGGTTACTATAGCAGCAGTGTACTTGGAGGGGATTCGGCCGATCCATCTCAGGAGACAAAGACAAGAAAGGACTAAACCACTATAGTATGGGACCTAAACCATACTTGAGAAGGTTGGAGAAGAAACCTTTAGGCCATATTTCATGTAGATGCACGCTATAATAAGTTACAAGAGCTCGCATCCATTAACGCCATCTATGCATGAAAAATAAGGAAAGATACAACAATTACCTTCCACAGATAATTTTAATCAAGGAAACTTAGAGGAGGATGTAGCACTGGAACAACAAACCAGAGATCCAAATGAGTCTTGGCAGGTTGGATGAGAGAATACACCAAGGTAGACCCAATGGTAGTTGAATGAGCATGAGAGGGAGTCAATTCCTCTACCACTCCCTCACTAAAATTTTGTGGAACCAAAAGCCTCCTAAGTAGGGGAGGTATGATCCATAGGGATCGAGAAAAACACACCACTTCTTCAGTTCCATCAACATGAAGAAGGAGAAATGAGAAAAATGAATAAAGTGAGGTAAACGAAGGTTCTAGAAGGAACTGCCGCTCTGTGCAGAGGGGTGATTTTAGAACCGCCACCCTGCAGAGCAGCGGTCCTGAAACTGCCGCCCAGCTAGGGCGGCAGTCCTGAGACCACTAGTCTGCTCATGGCGGTGGTCCTGACACTTTCAAACAGACAAGAAGAATGGAATGCAAGTGTATGCATTCTTGAAGTGCTCAATCGTGTCTCTTCCCTTCCATACCATTTCACATCCTCCAGTGCATTGGAGGACATGGGAAGGCCTATAAATACATGAAAGGAGAAAGAGAATAGGCATTCAAAGATCTAGAGAGATCAAGAAGCAGAGTTTAATGAGAGCATTGAGCAAGATTTTCAGTGCTAGAATGGAATTGTAGGAGCAAGGTGTGGAAACAGAGCAAGCGAGTAACTGGAGAGAAGGTTTACATTGTAGCTTGTTTTCATACTTATTGTAATCTTTAATTTTCTATGTTAGACCAATAAAAGTGGGAAGAAAGAGCAGTTGCCCTTCCCGACTGGTTTTCCTCCTTGGAGGTTTCTAGGATCAAATTGTTGGTTTTGAAGTTTGTATTATTTCCTTCTCTGCAATTTGCTTTTTATAACACTAGATAATTAGTCAAGAAGCTCTAATTTTCAAGCAATTCTGTCATTTTCCAAAGTTGAAAGTAGAACAACATATTTGTGTTATTCGTAGAGTTTTAAAGTAGAAGTTTACGGATCAACATGCATATGAGCTCGTATTGGAAGGGTGGAGAGCCTGTTAAAGCGAAAAAATTTATGCAAGGATTTACAGGATGGAATTATGTACTGCACAATATATTGTTGTCACGATTATGAGGCCAACAAATGAGTGAGGCAGACAAAATATGGAGACTCTACCAGTCCTATAATGTTGAAAGCAAATATAAATATGATGTTTTGGTTAGTTAGTGGGTGGTTAGTGGCGCAACTGCCCAATATTATACTCAAGAATTTTTTTATCTCAAGACAAAAAATTCCATAATACTTTCCAACCCTGCCAAAGAAATTACCATTTAATTTGTATTTCCATGTTGAAAAGCATGTGTGTAGAATAGTTTAACAATTTTTTCTTACTATACAACTTCATTTGCTTGGACACAGGTTGTTCAGCGTAGGCCACAAGTTACATATAGTTAGAATCTGAAACATCAAAATTCTATTTGGGAGGCATGGTAAATATCTTGGTAAACCATTTCTTAATTTCAGGGATTGTTCTCTGAGTCAAATATGAAAAACCCTTTCCAAGCTGAGAGTAAATTTGTTGATGGTACTCTAATATAAAAAAAACATGATTACTTCAACAGACCATCTGCAGTCTCATAAAGATCTACTAAATTATAAATATATTTAATAGTCTCCACTGTCAAACAACTCAAATTTTATGTAGTGCGCACACAGTCTCATCAACGGATCCATGTCAAAATAATGAGCCGCAACATAAAGTTCCTAGAGATAATCAGGTTATTCATTGTCAACAAGAACTCCTTCCCCAATATATATTGCAAGATGAATAAACACAATAAATTTTTTAGTATCCTCCAAACTCAGATATTTTATACCTGGAGATGCAAATATTAATTTTGAGGATTTATTAAAGGGATGGATCAATTAAATGATTCACCGCAATTAGTGATGGCAGGAGAAAAACAAATGGTGGTGAGAGGGGAGAGCAGCTGCTGAAGTGCCAAGATCCAAGGAGGGTGCGCCAATAAGCCGCAAACAAACAAATCATCCTATGGTTTTTAAAAACGAGCCCTCTACCAAACAGATTTTGTAGTATCCTACGTTATAATAGGTGGCAGATTTGTTTGGCCCAAAATCTGATGCTAGCCAGTGAAAATGAGAAAATCTTTAAATGAAGGTTGACTTGTATTTCAGGCGAGGTAGACAGCAAACAAATAGGGTATCCAAAAAGATCCTGTCAGAATTTTACACATTCTACCAAGTGTATCTTTAAAGGTGGACGTCTTCGAGTGAATTATGTATATGTACCAAATATGAATGAAATTTTGATAAGGATGAATATAAATGGCTCTATTACGTTATAAATTATATATTGTAAAATATTCTTTTATAAAATAAAAAATATCGATAATGATAGAGAATGATAATGATCATCCTATTCATCACAAAAAGATTTCTCACAAGAGTATATAATTGAAAAAAGATATTTTTATTGATAGACTATTACATAGGTAGGGTTACATATATAAAATCAGTTAATGTTTTTGATCGAAGGTATGAATTGGGATTTTCAAAAATCAATATAAAAAATTTAATTAGATAGAATCAACGAATTTTGATTATTATATTGGTAATCATCAAACAAAGAGACCTAAAATAGATTCTTCTCAATAAGAAACTAAACAATCTTCAAGAATTGATCACATGAGTAATTCAAAATATCTCACATAAGACTTTATGAAAGAACAAAAGTAATTTTTAAATGTTAGAAAATTTTAGTAGTACTCGCATGGTGTATTTTTACGGATTAGTTGAGTATAAAATATTATAATGTAATATGAATGATTTGTGAGATGAAATCACCTAAATAATATTGAAGAGATACATGGTTTTTTGAATGTGATTGACTTGGTTGAACAACTCATACAAGATTAGTATGAGTGGTTTTGGGAGACTCCTTGATAATAGAATATCCTCACCTATAAATGTGTAATCTATCCCAATCTATCCATATTCCGAAGTAATAAAATGAAGTTTTGAACCAAACCACTCATTAAATCTCAATAAAACCACAATATAATGTTGTAAAACAAATTGTCTAAAAGACCAAAGAGTGAAGCTAATATCTAGATTCCCCACAAATAATGTTTTCTTTTAGAACAACCTTATAATGTTTTGCAACTCTTCAACAACCAATAGACAAGATCATTCAAAACACATGTGCAATAATTACTTAGAATCGTCCACAACACATCTACTACTAGTAATTAGAATCTTTCGCAACTCTTACTTGAAATATTCACGCCAACTCTAATAGCTAGACTATAAAACATATTTTCTAGAGTCAACAGAGAGTAGTCACTAGTATTCACCTAATCGTCATTCTATAATCTATCTAATATAGATATCCTTCCATGCCTCTTTTGAGAGGAAGTAAGAACCAAAGAGGATTGAGACATCCTTTTCATATGACTAGTAATAGGAATTTCCTTACCCAAGGCTTATGAGTAATATTTATAGCCTAGACCTTTTTTTTAGATATATATGACACATCCACAACCTTTTTTTTAGATAAATATAAAGAAGAAATTTTCTTAGTTGTGAAAGCAGATGGTTATATAGAAAAAAATTATATGTTATAATGTTTGAATAAGGTGTTGAAAGATTCAAAACCATAACTATAAGGATTGTATCAATTGATGTTGTATAATTTGAAGCATCCACTTCAATATAACTCCCTTTTTATTGTCTTGAATTTGAAAGGATAGAGTTGATTATGAAGATGGGTTGAGAAAACTCAATTCTATCACTACTTAAGGCTAATGATTGGTTGAAAATTTGAAATCCACGTTATTTCTATAAGAGATTATAAACATGTATTCCACAAATATATATCAAAATATTGACATGTGAAATGCTACAAAAAAAAAATTGTATGAGAAAATTCTAAACAATTACATAGATTTATCCGAACATCTCATTTACAAAAACACTTGCCCCAACTGGTAGGGCGGGTTGCCGCTTTGTTGACATAAAAAACATTAAAATAAAAATCCTATTCAAACCTAAATTTAAAAAAAGACCAATAATCCACAAGATTTATAATCCCATTCATTTGATACAAAACACATCCCATCAACTAATCAATGCATACTTGATTTAAATAAATTATCCAATGAAAAGTAAGTCATCTTGATTACAGAAGAATGAGAATTGGGTGGGAAAGAGAGTGTTTTATAACTTCAAATTCTTGTTAACCACACCATTTTGATGAAAATATATAACTAATATCATAATATTCTTTGAAAAACATGCAACGTCATGCTCAAAATAACTACCATGATTTTGTAGCTAATCAAAGACATCTACAATGTTTGCATTGTGAGTAACATATATGATGCTTGAAATAAACCATACACAAACATGAATATTTCCAAGGGTTGTAAATAATACAAGGGATATATATAAATAAAAACCTTAAATGTGAATTTAATTAAATACAAAATTTCAAATAATTATTCCCTTAGTTATTCCAATAGTCTCATATTGGGGCATCTCATTGTTCCTTAACCCATGATTACACATACTCAATAGTTACTAAAAACAACTATCAATCTATATTTTGATTTAGTAGACATGTCATGCTAGGTTTTAAAAGTGTAGGCAAAATGACGATATGAATTTCAGTAATTTTATATGCAGTTCTTTTTATTTTCATTTTTCTTTGATATAAATTTTTTTCTTATAATATTTTAAATGTGTTTCTTTTTTACATTCCTATTAAGGGCACTAGACAAGTGTCACAATTTATTTAGTTTATTGATAATATGTCCATATTACTTCTTATATATAGTATTAAATAGGAGGGAAAGTGCATGGAAATGGGGGGCCAAAAGGTGGAAACAAATCCATTTTTTGGCCATTTTGGCCATAACGTGCTCATGTTATGGCTTGGTAATCTTATCCATGACGAACTTGTGTTATAATGTGAATGCGTTCTTGTTTGCTATGTGGCATATGTGCTTATGGAAGGGATACATTTACTAAAATTAATGGTTAAGTATATGTTTTCCTTTTATTAATCAATATACTTTATTATAACATTAATAATATAAAAAATTATTCTTTAAATTTATTTTAGTAAATAGAAGAAGTTAGGGTCACTCTACACCTTATGGAACTAGTCTCATAGCTCCATCTGTCATGGTTTAGAACATAGTTTTTCCAATTCTAATATGTTTAGTACATAGGCATTTTTCAGAATTTCAACATTCAACATTCAACCTTCAACATTTTAGGTTTTAAATTATACAATCGATATCTATTTTGTGGAAGAATATAGTCTTTGTTTAGGTTTTGGGTCCTTTTGGATTGGTTATTGACATTTGTAGGAGTGTTAAATGTGTCAAAATTAGAATTTAAAAACCTTACAAATCCTAAAGGTACCAACAACTAATCGAATATATGGATTCATGCAATTCTTTATAATACATTATAACACATATGTAAGCTTTTATCAATTCAAATAATCAAGGGAATGATCATCAAGAGGTATGTGAAGGATCTAAAACATCACGAGGTGATGCATATATCTAACACATTTTCATGCATTCATCAACTCGTAATAACCAATTTAAAAAATTCTCATTAGTATCTTGTTTATAGAAGTCTTTCCAATAATCTCTATAGGCTCAAATATGCAAAAATGACACAATAAACCTAGAAATTACCCTTCCAACCCCCATATCCTACTCTCACATTTTTGTACAAATGTCAAATCAACTGTTAAAATGAACCCTAAATCCTAAGCCTTAAACTATAAACCCTTAGAACATTAACCTTTAACCCTAAACCATAAACCATAAACCCTAAGCCCTAAGCCTTAAGACCTAAGCTCTAAAGTATATTAATTTTCAAGGCCTCCACAATTAACCCTAGTGACCAAAAATCAACTCCATGATGCTCAAACCATTTTTTGTTTATCTATCACTTACTAAAATAGGTATTCACCATGTAGATGGAAGGATTTATCATTGAATGAGATTCTTGTCATGTGGCCACTTGTTAGACTGAAATGAGGTGGTTGTAATGTCCTTTCTCCTTTGAAGTGTGATCACACCACATGGTTCAAATGAGTGTTTAAGAGCACTACCAAGTGAGTGACCAATCAAGTTAAACTCATATGATTTCTCATTTGTACATATATGGTACTCTATATGAATATCATCCTCTTACCCCTCTTGGCTCTAGAATTATCCTCATATAGAATGAACTTTAGGCTACTCATACACCTCTTTTCATATATGCCTATCATGGAGATAGATGATGCCTTGATCCTTCACACATGATGGTCATGAATTCCTCGATAGCTTGACTATCTCATCTTGGCTTATTCCTTGAAGAGGTTTGAACATGATAGCGGAGTAAAGATATGATGATCCTCAAATTTCTCAATGAGCATCCCATTTCACATTTGAAGATGATGAAACAATTTTTAACTTCATAATTCAATACCTCACCAAGATATCACATGGGTGGAAACATGATTTTAGTATCTGGACACATATTCACTTGATTAATCCTCATGGAAATAGTTTTCCTCCTCTATATGGAAGGATTGATCCCTTAATGATATTTGAAGGAATGTTTGAGGGAAAGATCCATCTTCTTGAACTCCAACTGCATTGAATCACTTTGAAATCAAATCTTTCAATTGAATCGCCTTGTTTATGAGAGGTGGGAAAAGTAACTAAATGGATATACCATCTACCTTGTGCCTTGCAATGCATATTAGAAAATGAAATTGAACCTCATAAATCCTCTCAAATTGCCAATTTACACAAAAACTAGACATATCAAGCTTTGTTCTTCGAATGAAACATTCATTCTTGACAGCTTGCAACTAAAAGAATTATTTAAAAGAACATAAAAAACTATCAAATTATCTCATTATACTAATCCGTCAGACCAAGAAATACCACTAGAATTGTTATTCTCAGTTTATAACACTCTTGGAGTGCTTAATATTTCACAAGCTATAGAAAAAAGGGTAACAACACGAAGTTGGTGGACAATTCCGTGGACAAAAAAATCCAAAATTTAGGAACCGCGATCGCAGTTCCTGAATTTCAGGTTCGGCAATTACAGAACCTAAAACTACGATCACATTTTAGAACTGCGAGCATAGTTATAAACCACGATCATGGAAATCTGAGACAAAAATTAGCAGTCCCGCAAGTCCTTATTTTCCCCATTTTTCATTTCAAACCGCAATTTCTCCTAGACGTTTTTCGCTCGAGCCTTGAATACCACCTTAGAATTGCTCATCGGACTTCTGGATCATGATAGATTTAACTATGCCACCAAGATAAGGAGGTAAGCCCTTGATTTTAATCATGTTTTTTGCATTTTAGGTTTTTTTTAATATTTTAGGTTATTTTTTTGCATTTTCATGGGTTTTTTGAAATGTTTGTTTATGTATACAATTTTCTTGTTTTATCAGTTGGTTGGCAAGCTCAAAATCATGAAAACTGTTAAAATATTCCTCAAAACCCACCGAACATTCCTCAAAACCCTCCGAACATTCCTCAAAACCCTTCTCCAAACATAGATCTGCCTCCTATGGCTCCTTCTGTCCCCACTGCGCCAACATGAACACAAGATAATATCATTGGAAGAATCCAAGAAAATAAAATTGTTATTGAGAACCTTATTTAGACTATAAGACAAAATCATGCCACAAATCCATCCCGCATGACTTTAGCCAACACATTGAAAATATTGATTGGCGAAGTCGACTCCACAACTAACCAAATACATAGATGGAATACCTTTAGAGGTGACTATAGGCAGTGGTATGTGGATAAACTATCCCATGCAGCTGTAAAAGACTAAAAAACTGGAAAAGACCTCATTTGTGCATTATTTATCGACCCTAGAACCAATGCCCCCCCACAGTTACCTGCAAATGGTTCCCAATCCATTGGTGCCATGATGACCCAATAATTTTTTTTTTTTGGGACTGATGGTGGATGGTTTTTGATTATCCACCATGCAACAACAATGAGGTTCCTCTTTATTTTTTGAAGAAATTATATTGTGAGGTCATGCTTAATGAGGTCCCGAATTATTTTGACTTTTTTGAATTTTTTGGTCGAGGAGGTGGCTTTGCACAGAGTAGACCTGGTGTACGTATAGGTCAACCAAGGACCCCCCATGCCCCAAAAACCCCACTGCCTTCGGTTATCCATCCTACAGTGAAGGAGGTTGTGGAGATTGAAACACTACATGCATTGAGGGAGCTCACTAACACTCTGACACAACATAGCGACCAGATTGCATCTGGTGATGTTGGTGGAGGTGTCAAGTCTAGTGCACCACACCACTGTGGATCATGTGGTGCCGTATGCACTGCGGGTGAGACATCATTTGCTGGTTCACATAATTTTTTTCCTATAGATGAGATGCTAGGGAATGTTTTTGGAACTAGTGCCACTAATATTGGTATTTCACAGGTAAATTTCAAATAAATATAAACAATACACACACACACACAATAGTTTAATTCACATGTTTGAGATTTTAATATATATGTATTTGATTGTACCTCATGTACATATATGTAAAAAACTAATTTTTTATTTTATTTTAAATAGTAAGAGCCGATGAAGGAAACATCTGGCATCGACATGCTTGCTACTACAACTAGGCGTGTTTCAAATGTAAGTTTCAAGTTGTACAAAATTACATTTTTAATTTCATTTGATTGCGTTAGATTATTATTATAATGTTTCACGTGTATGTTGTACATATTAATATGTTTGTCTTTTATATGTGTAGGAGCCTGGCGGGTCATCATCTGCTATGGGAATTAAGGCTACTAGCATACCTCACATGATTTTTACGTAGTTTAGTAAATCTCTTTACACTTTGTTTCTAATTGTGGAAGTTCACATGGATTACATGCTTTGGACCTCTGTTATGTGGTGCACAGTCATATAGATTTTAATATTGATTTGTACATGTTTTTTGTATAGCTTATGACTGCTAGAGAGACTCCTCCATATATGCAGACTGTGGAGGCTACTGTAGATACTACCATAGCATCTACAAATACACTAACTGAGGTACAATTTTTCAAATTTGTTAAATTTTGGAGGTTCATTATTTCTTATTACTTAAATCTATAATATCAAATTTTGTATGTATGTGAAATATTTAATTTGAAAATTAATTATTTATATGTAGCTTACCCCTCGTGAGTCTATTGTTATCCCTGCGATGTGTCAACAAAAAATTGATAGGGATCATGACATTGCAGTAAGATTTCACATGCATTTTAACTAAATTGTACAGGTTTCTAAATTTTGAATGTATTTTAAAATTTTGGTTGTTAAAAACTTGTTGTTTATGGATGTGCAGGTTAGGTTGCAGGCCTACTTAGAGATGCCTAGGACCACATGGATGAAATCTGTAGTGACATCTCCCTCCACTACATTCGCAGGTCATGGACATGCTACTTATAGCAGGGCGAAGAGAGGGAAGATGTTTCATGAGTAGATTCATAGTCCACCTGGATGTACATATATATATATATATATATATATATATATATATATATATGGGTCATCTGGTCCTATTGGACATGTTTCTTCATATAGTCCACTGTATATATATAGCCTTTTGTGACCGCATTTGGTCCTATATACATTATGAAACACTTAGTTCGAGATGTACACATGTTATGAGCTTACATATATTTTTAGAGACGTGCGTCTGGAGCACACTTTGTTTGATTGTTATATATCCATGTGTGTTGGTTTTCATAACGATATTACTGAACTATATGTTTGATTTGATTTCATTGCATGTATGATATCCTTCTATGTATGTTTTCATAACCATTTAAATTAGTTCTAGATATGTATGTTTGATTTAAAAATAAAAAACCATGTCCCAAAGCACTACATGGTACAATTGTTAAGAAAACCTATTCCATTAAGCAAAACAATGCTAGGTGAACTACACAAGGGCAATACATACAATTACTTTTTTTTTAAAGCTAACACTCAATCTGTTGCATATAAACTAATGTGAAAATTGATAGAAATAAGTGAGGTAGAGTTCATCTTGAACTATATGAATATTTAACATTACTTATGGTGTAACATTGAAGATTTTACAATTTTCTCAATTTTCAATTTTTACAATTTTCATATTTCTAGAATTGAAGATTACACAGAGGTTTCAAGTTTTTTTTCGTTGTTATCAAAACTTATTATTTTTAGTAAGGCTCATATGCAAATTTAATAATAAATATTTAATCATGTCCTCTTGTATTTGGATTGAGATGAATATTTTTCATTAGATTAGGTATTTTCATATGGTTTACTGCTTCAAATTTCAATTGTTTTCGATCTCGAGAATTGCAAAGATCTAAAAAGGAAAGTTTTTTCTCTGAAATTTTAAATGGGATGCTATAAAAATTTAGGGTACCAATGGAAAATATTTTTAGATCATCTTCAAGGAGTTCATGAGTAGAAGTTATGGGCAAAATTGCAGGGGAAATGGAGCAAAAATGAAGGAGATATGAGCAAAAATGTGATTTTTGCAATAGGGTTTCTTGAAAATTTAGTAGCATAACTAAATACTAGCAGCAATGAAGGAAAAGGAAATATTAAAAAGGGATTAAAAAAATAGATAAGTGTATGTTTATACTCACCTCTTAACATTAACCTAGCTAACTCACCTTCTAACTCATCCTTGACCATTCTGGATTAACCAGGGTTACATGGCATGACAGGGTAGGGTTAAAAGTTTCTAAATGGGTTTTGGTTTTCCCCATTTCCCTTACCACATTTATTAAGGGAAAAAGGGACTTAAAGGGGTGATAATGTGTGAATGGGTTAAGTATTCATGAGAGGGGACAAAATAATCAAGTTAGGGTGATGAGGAATCATACCTAGTGAGAATGTTACAAGCCTTAAGTGACAAAAGGGAGAGATTTCATGTGGGGGTGCATTCTAATGTCCCAAGTTGAAAAGGGTAAAAATTTGATAGTAAACCCTTATTAGTATTCTTAGGTTGCACCCATCACATGAAGAATCCTCCTCTAATGAAGAATCAACTCATGTCTTCCTCCACGAAAGATCTTGAATGTTAAGGGTTTTCCATAGACCATCTTATTGAATTTGAAAACTACAAATGAAACTTTCTCATCTTCCAAGATGTTCACATGCTCCAATGTGTTGAGTCAATTCTCATGAATGGCATTGATATTTCCACATTGACTAAATAATTTTTCATAACTCTTTATAGGATTCTAGAGATATAACCAATGATCTCTACAAGGGCTTCTAAAGTATCACTGTTGATGGTGAATCGCAGCACCCCTGAGTGTCTGCAACATGATGGGTTGAGACTCTCAGTACAATTGCATAACATGGAGCTTTTCCCAAGTGTGGGACCTTGCAAAATCAGAAAATATATCCGGATGAAGGCTGGTTCCTATTCCTCTATTCAGATGCACAAATAAAATGTAGAGGGTTTACAAAAAACCTAATCTAACTTGCCAAGGAGAAAGGGTAAGAAAATGCATAAAATAAAACCTAAACTACAAAGGTGATGCACCAAGGAATGAAGAACACATGTCTTGCCAATAGACACAGACCATTAAAATGCAATGCAAGATCATGCACAGATAGCCAGATTCACAGTGAAAGATCAGGAGGATGCAAATGAACACAGAGAGGGTTGAGAATCATCCATAGACATGCATTAATTTTCTCCAAAGATTGATACAACACACTACAAAATGCCAAGAGGCAAGGTTGCATTACAGTTTCAAATGGGAGGTTTTAACTCCACAAGTTCACCTGCCAAAGAGAAGAAGGGAGGGGAAAAACAAAAATGTCCAACCTTTAGAAAGAAGCCCCTCCTTACAATTTACCGGAGGAAAAACAGAGGGAGAAGAGAGGAATTCTAAATCTTCCCCAACCACCTCCAGAATGCACTTAACTCATCTCGTAATGATGGTATGTGAGAACCCTAGCGAACCCAAAAGTGGCAAACTGTATTTTGCATTTTTAAGAATTTTTTCTCACCCAATTAAAGATATCCAGTCGTAGTTGGACAGAGGACCTCGTAAGCTTTCCAAAAATTCCAAACTTGCATGAATCTAAGCTTCCAGTCAAAAGTTATGGCCATCTGAATATCTGCGCTAGGGTCTGCTTCCTATCAGCGCTCAAAATGTTGCGCCTCCTGAAGGTGCGCCTTGGCACATCCATGTGTGTGTCGACATCCTCTTACATGCACCAAGGCGTAACTTTTACCATGTTGACACTCTGTGTCATGCGCCATTTGTGTGCGCCAAGGCGTAACTTTTTCTATGTCGACACTCTGTGTCATGCGCCAAGGCGCAACTTTTTCTATGTCGACACTCTGTGTCATGCGCCATTTATGTGCGCCAAGGTGCAACTTTTTCTATGTCAACACTTTGTGTCATGAGCCATTTTTGTGTGCCAAGGTGCAACTTTTTCTATGTCGACACTCTATGTCATGCGCCATTTATGTGCGCCAAGGCGCAACATTTTCTATGTCGACACTCTGATTTTCTTTGATTTCCAGATTCTTCCGCTTGTCTATATCTACCTAGGGGGAAAGATATATACAACAATTTGGAGACTCAATGGGATCACTTACCTGCTAGGTAAAAGATCAGTGGCCTTTTAGCAATCCATTGGGCATGGAGTCATAAGTAATAACTTGAAAACAACCTGATATCTGATCCCGAGCCTAATACCGCAACTTCTTCTCTGACAGCACGCTGAACTATAGAAAACCAACCTAGGAGCAACAAAACCTGTGCCAAAGCACTTAGGGAAGAAGAAACCTAACTACAACAAGATAATGTGCATACGCACTTAGAGGAATTGAAATCTAGGCTAATATTTACAAGGGTAAACGTTTTCCTTTTAGTAGCAATGTTTAAGATGGATTCTGTTAACCAGAATCGGGAATTCTTCTCCATCCAATGTAGACAATTGGAAGGCATTACTAATTTTACATCCCGTGACCATGTAGGGGCCACTCCAAATGGCATCAAACTTGGAATGCCTTCCTGGCTTTGCCTGATCTGCATCCCATTTCAGAACTAGGTCCCCTTCCTGGAAGGTCTTTGCTCTTGCCTTCTTATCAAACCATCTTTTTATCAAGGCCCGATCCTTCTCAATTGTCTGAATTTCATGCTCTCTGATTTCCTCCAATTCCATCAACTCTGCATACCTGACCTCCATTGGTTTGAACTCAGACAACTCCAATTGCTTCATGAGCTCCAATGCTGGCAATTCGAATGATATAGGCAATACTGCCTCTTTCCCATAGACCAACTTGTAGGGAGAATTTCTTGTAGACCTCTTTGGCGTTATCCTATCAGCCCATAATGCTGATTTTAGCTTCGTATGCCATGTCCTTTGGTTCTCATCCAGAGTCCTTCTAATGATCCTTAGCAAATTCTTGTTCGTGGACTCTGCCTGTCCATTACCCCGCGGGTAATAATTTGAAGAGGTGCTCAAATAGATTCCATTCTTGATAGCCCATTCTGTAATCCTGGAACCTATGAATGCCAATGCATTATCTGATATGATAGTGGCTGGAACACCGAACCTGGTCACTATTCCTTCATAAAATTCTAGTATGTTAGACTCATTTGCTTCTTTGAGCACTATTGCTTCACTCCACTTGGTGAAATAGTCTGTTGCTGTGAGAATCCACTTATGGCCTTGGCTCGAGTTTGGGGTGATGACCCTGATGAAGTCCAATCCCCATTGCATAAATGGTTTGTCAACCAAAATTGGGTGCAATGGGAGCGCTGCTAATATTTCTTTTCCTGTGAAGAGTGCACATTTCTTGCACTTTCTTATCCATGTATAGTAGTCACTGAAGACTGTCGGCCAATAATACCCTGCCTTCATTATCTTGAGAGCTGTTACTCATGGGGCAAAATGTCCTCTAGAATCTCCATCGTGAAAATATCGTAACACCCTCTCACTTTGACCTGTCCCAATGCACCTCAATAGAACTCCATTGATGTCTTTCTTAAACAAAACACCATCAACAAGCGCATATGGAATGGCTTGTAATACGAAGTATCTCCTCTTTGCTTTGCTCATTTTTGGAGGGCATAGGCCTGTCTGTAGGAAGTGTATCACATTCTGATTCCAACAGGGAGTGGGCACATTGTCATTTTCCTGTTCTTGACCATCATGTAGTACCAAGACAGCCTCTTTTTCATTACCTGCTTCAACTTGTTGACTCAAGGCTAGTTGTTCACATAGTCCCTTGCCACGTACGAGTTTGGTGACCTTGATCTCGATGTCATATTCCATGACACGAGTTATCCATCCTGCACGTTTCTCATTCAGATCCTTGTTTAGAAGGAAGTCCCTGACTCCTGCATGAGAGACCAATAATTGGATCTTGTTGTTTGAGACTAGGTGCTTGAATTTCTTTAAACTCCTTATCACTGCAAGTACATGCTTTTCAATGAAAGAGTACCTAGTTTCGTATTCCTCTAAGCCTTGACTGAAGAAAGCAACTGGTTGTTCTAATTCTTCTTTGTTTTGTTGTGCCAGGATTGCAGAAATTGTGTCTCCACCACCAAAGGCGTATAACATGAAATCCTTGGAGAAGTTTGGAGTGACGAGAGTTGGAGCTTGAGATATAGCCTCTTTTATTGCCTCAAAACTTTCCTTGCCTTCAGATGTCCACTTAAATGCCATGCTCTTCTTCAACATCAGTGTTATTGGCTTCATAGCTCCAAGCGAAGACATCTAGAAATTCTTGGAAAAGTTGTATGAAATCTAATTTCTCCTGTTCAGTGGCCACTTTGCCAATTTGAAGTGTTTTGCTTTACCCAACCAGAATTGGCTCTGAATCTTCTCTTTTGACTTGTATGTTAGCCTTTTCCTTACGGAACTGGTCTTTAGGGTTGAAGATAGAATCCAATGTTACTAAACCATTAGGAAGCTTGTTTGTTTAAAACTGCACTACTTGATCCCCATACTGCTGCTCTAATCTGTCATGATTCCTAGCTGAGAATTCAGCCTCTTCTTGTAAGAAATTGACGATCTGTTGATCATTCTCAAACACCTGCCAGCTTATGTTATTATCTGGAACTGCTGGCCTCACAACCACATGGATATGTGGTTGTGTTTTTTCCCTTTTGATGTTTTCAACCACATCAAACATTGCTCCAACAGCTGTGAGCCTATCCGCTGCTTCATTTTTCTTCCTGGGTATGGACACAATGTTGAAAGCTTTGAAATCCTCAATGAGGTCCCATACCCTGTTCTTATAGCTCTTTAGCAGTTCATTCTTTGTAGCATGTTGTCCCCTGACTTGATTGACGATCAGCTCGCTATCCCCGAACACCTGCAAGTTCTTTATGCCCTTTTTCCTAGCCCAATGAAGTCCATGAATCAAGGCCTCATATTCAGCTGTGTTGTTTGAACAAGAAAACTGGAAACGAAAAGCTAAATAATATTTGATGCCTTGAGGTGAAACAAGCATAGCTCCTCCTCCTGCACCTTGCCTACTCCTTGATCCATCAAAAAATAATTTCCATACCTCATTGTCATCCTTGTGGTTTGGCTTGGTGATGCTAGGAATAGGTTGGTTTTCTTCATGTATGCAATAGACTCCTAGCTCAGATTCTTCTACTTCTTGGTAGGGATCAAAAGCATGTACCTTTCTTGCCCATTCATCAAGAGTCAAATTTGGGATGCTTCCAACTTTGGTGTCCGCTTCATCTGTGCTCGGATAATCTTCTTGATCAAATGCTGAACAGTTGGCATTGATTTGGCTTGGAGTATGAGGCTCAATATGAAAGTTTGCAATTGGTTCGGATCTGATTGTGATCTTAGTACCATATCTGATTCTAAACAACATGTGTGACCAGTCAGCAGATAAGTAGCCTTGAATTTTGGCTGTGAAATCCCTTGATAAGCATAGGGCAAAGAGTGGTGGAAAATCTATCATTGACACATCTTGCAAAATGGTAACGTTGGGGCATGCATGCAAGGTAAGATTCAAACCTTTAATCACTCCCACTGTTGCTACTGCTGTCCCATCCAATTACACTAGCCCCTTTGATATGACTTCATATTGGAGACCCAACTGATCAGCTATTTGCTTGGGCATGACAGAACTACTTGCCCATCCCCAATGATTAATGAAACATAGAATGGAGGGGGCTTCAAAAATTTACCTTGTTGTCCTCCATGATCCCCTTTAGGCTGAGTAGCATTTGTGAGGACCTTCTCTTGCATAGGGACCTGCTGGTTCAAAGTTGACCAATTCTTCATGGTAGCTTGTAGAAGATATCTTTGGCCTGGGATGGATAAAGATTCCCACATCGATATATTCACATTCGTCTTATTCATTTGATCAATGATGCTAAATGGGGACGAAAGATCTCTTTGCTATCCTTTAGGCGACACATTCCTTTCTTGTGCATGGGCAACAACAGATGGAATTTGAGTTGGTTTAGAAGGTGGTTTGGGCTGTCCTTGCATGTTTGGAGCTGTATTTTGCTTACCAATACCTTGTGGAGTGATGGACGGTTGTAGATCACTTGGAGCCAATGACTGCCCTTCACCAATATTCCTTTTCTTTGGTCTTGTGTTAGCTGCTACACTTTGAGAAGTTGTTTGATTCATGCCACAAAAATCCTCAGCTTGCCAATTCACAAGTGCGGTATCATTTGGAGTTGTGTTTTGCTGGGATGTCCCTTATTGCTGATTTGTTTCTTGACTCACTTCACCCTCTACACCAGTAGTTGTCACCATCAAGGCTTGATTCAAAGCACCATTGAAGCACATAGATTGGTTGTGAGGTTCATTACATGGGAAACACCAATCATACTCTTGAGCTATGTTGTTTTGCACTGGCACTAATGCTTTAGAAGCAGATGCAACATTAGGGTTATAGGGTTGAAATGGTCTATTGGCGGGAGGCCTTACTTGGCTTTGATTTGAAGTTGGATTGGGTGGCCTATTGGGTTGGTATGGTGGCCTAGCCCGGTATTGCGCCTTTGGCTGATACGGTCTAGCACTTTGAGCTTGCTGTCTTTGATAATCACCAGCTCATTTCCAAGGTTCTGTAATTGTTTCATAACCTCCTGGAGTTCATTTGAAGCACTAGAGGATGAAGTAGAAGCTTCATTTGAACTTTGATTTCTAGGAGTGGGAATAGGAGCCAAAGTGGGTGCTTGACTAGTACTTAGATTTTCTAAGTTTGGATACAGTGGCATGGGAGGCTTAGGAGCCAGCTTGTCAGCTTGAATAAGACAGTTTTCAGCCCTAATGGCAATGCTATAAGCAGCAGGTAAGGTTGTGCCTCCCATAGATTGAATTAACATAGAAATATTAGAATTTAAAGCCTTAAGATAGTATAGAAAAGCACCTTCAGCTGTTGGCCTGACGGCCACTGGAATCCTATCCCAAGACCTTTGAAATCTGAAGTTGAAGTCAGTCAGTTGCTCATTGGGAGCTCTCTTGATAGTCATCAATTGTTCTAGTAGAGACAAATTGTCTCCCTTTTCCCCAAACTGCTCATGGAGAACTATGCATAACTGATTCCAATTTGTGATAGAACCAGCTGCAAGGCTCCTAAACCACTACAAAGCCTTCCCTTTGAATGAAGATGCCAAAAATTTGACAGCAACATCCATTTCATTTATCTCATGGATTGCACAAACGTTGGCGATGTCTTTCACATGTTCACCAGGAGTGGTATGATTTTCTCCAGTGAAAAATGGAATGTTCTTTAATGCTGAAATTGGAACTGGATTCTATGCATTGAGGGCAAGTGAACTGCTGCTGGTGAAATTGATAAAGGGATTCGGTGGTTGCGCCATTCTGATTGGCCTGAGAACCCTTGTTGATGCGAGAAAAGGTCTACCAGGTGGAGGTGTAGACAAAGTCCTGTTAGGTGGAGATGGTGATCTTTGTGGTCTTCTTCCTCTCCTTCCTCTGCCTGGTGATAGCTGTAAGTGAACAAATAACCCCTCTTCTCGAGTATCATACCTAGTTCGAATTCTTCTCATATGCCTGGGCAACTTTTGCTACTACACCATTGAATTCTATCCCTTCGGAGTCGCCAGATGTGTTAGAAAGTGATCCTCAAAAGGCTAGATTCTGCCAAGTTACAAACCAAACCTGACAATATTTAAACTCAAGATTTTGAAAAACCTACGTTTTTGAGAATTTAGGGTTTGGAATTTGATTTGGAATGACAGTCCCGAAAACCTAAAAATGCCAGATTTCTGAAAACCTGAAATCCAAAATTCAAAAAACCATGAAATTTTGAAAGTCAAAATCTCAAAAATCTAAGAATACCCTTTTGAAGATTATCCCCCGATCTATCAACTGGTGAAATTTTGACTTGTTGTGAGCAGGTTAAGCCCTTGGAAATCGATTTCAAAGTTCAACCTGGAAGGCAAAAGATCTGAAATTCTAAAATCTACAATTTTTTAAGTCTGAATTTCATGAAAACTCCTTCAAATCTTGTGGAATGACCTCTTGGTCCCACCGGGTGTGCCAAAACTGTTGATGGCGAATCGCAGCACCCCTGAGTGTCTGCAACACGATGGGTTGAGACTCTCAGTATGATTGCATAACATGGAGCTTTTCCCAAGTGTGGGACCTTGCGAAATCGGAAAATCTCTCAGGATGAAGGCCGGTTCCTATTCCTCTGTTCAGATGCACAAATAAAATGCAAAGGGTTTACAAAAAACCTAATATAACTTTCCAAGGAGAAAGGGTAAGAAAATGCATAAAATAAAACCTAAACTACAAAGGTGATGCACCGAGGAATGAAGAACACATGTCTTGCCAATAAACACAGACCATTAAAATGCAATGCAAGATCATGCACAGATAGCCAGATTCACAGTGAAAGATCAGGAGGATGTAAATGAACACAAAGAGGGTTGAGAATCATCCACAGAAATGCATTAATTTTCTCCAAAGATTGATACAACACACTACAAAATGCCAAGAGGCAAGGTTGCATTACAGTTTCAAATGGGAGGTTTTAACTCCACAAGTTCACCTGCCAAAGAGAAGAAGGGAGGGGCAAAACAAAAATGTCCAACCTTTAGAAAGAAGCCCCTCCTTACAATTTATAGGAGGAAAAAGAGAGGGAGAAGAGAGGAATTCTAAATCTGCCCCAACCACCTCCAGAATGCACTTAACTCATCTCATAATGATGGTATGTGAGAACCCTAGCGAACCCAAAAGTGGCAAACTGTATTTTAAATTTTTAAGAATTTTTTCTCACCCAATTAAAGATATCCAGTCGTAGTTGGACAGAGGACCTTGTAAGCTTTCCAAAAATTCCAAACTTGCATGAATCCGAGCTTCTAGTCAAAAGTTATGGCCATCTGAATATTTGTGCCAGGGTCTGCTTCCTGTCAGCACTCAAAATGTTGCACCTCCTGAAGGTGCGCCTTAGCACATCCACGTGTGTGTCGACATCCTCTTACATGCACCAAGGTGTAACTTTTACCATGTTGACACTCTGTGTCATGCACTATTTTTGTGCGCCAAGGCGCAAATTTTTGTATGTCGACACTTTGTGTCATGCGCCATTTATGTGCGCCAAGGTGCAACTTTTTCTATGTCGACACTCTGTGTCATGTGCCATTTATGTGCACCAAGGAACAACTTTTTCTATGTCGACACTCTGTGTCATGCACCATTTGTGTGCGCCAAGGCACAACTTTTTCTATGTCGACACTCTGTGTCATGCGCAATTTATGTGTGCCAAGGCGCAACTTTTTCTATGTCGACACTCTGATTTTCTTTGATTTCCAGATTCTTCCGCTTATCTATATCTACCCAAGGGGAAAGATATATACAACAATCACTATTGAAGGAAAGGGTCACAAATATTTTCCTAAAGCAATTCTTGAAATTTGAATCCTAAAGATTCTTCATGGAATTATTCTCCCTGAGAGGAGTACCAAGCTCATGCATTCTTGTGCCTAGATCTTCTGAAAAATTTGATACATTCTCCTCATGGGATTCAAAATCAGAAATGGCTTCTTTTAGAACATCAAACCTCTAGGTGATGGTATGGGACAAAATGTCATACAAGTTCTCTGAGTTAGATGAAAACACACCTGAGCTCACCAAGGAATGAGAATCAAAATTATTCATCTCACTCGCAAATGGGAGATTATTTTCCCAATGGAATTTTTCTTTCTTGATCTCAACTCTATTCCTATTGATTTTGAAATATATAACCAAGAAAAATCTAAAAAAAGAGATAATCTCAGTAAATAGATCATTCCCTTTTTCAAGGATCATGCTCACCTAATGGTCACATGTCCTTCTTTGTAGTATGAATGCTTGATCTTGTTTGATGGACTGGGGGGTTGAAGTTTCCAATGGGAGACAATGCTTCAATTTGAGGCAGAGATGATTAATATCATACCATCAATGATGACATTTATGAATAGAAGGTCCTCACATGTGTTCCCTTAATTGTTTGATGATTTACTTATACTCCTAATTTTGTGTAGTGATCTGTAATGAATAATCCTATTATAATGCAAAAATAATGAGCATGTAAGCACATAGCTGGGGCAGAATAGGATGGAGAGAGATCACCACAACAACATATCTCAAGAGAGAAACACAAGGATAATGATGAAGCACCTAAGAGGATAGAGGAAAGTCCAAAGAGAACAAGAGAGATGGAAGGTAAACAAGTGACATTGAATGTTTTGAGTCCTAGGAAATGAACGGAGGCGAGGAGTGAGAATTCATTCCTCAAGATGTCATGGCACCGATTCGATTGCACCGACACATCTAGGTGGCCAAGTGAATGATAGAGGAGGTGGTATTTTGGTGCGTGACAAGGTCATTGCTTCCAGGCTACTTCGTTTGGTTGTAGTCTCTTAAGAGGCCTGAGACCAAAATAGCGTTCAATTTCGACAGGTGATTACTCAGACTCCATGGCACCTAGAGATTCCTCATCTGATATGACAGCTTGGCATAGGGACCCTCTACAATATTCTCTTTAATTTTTTCCTTCTCATATCAATGCTCTCGCTGCCCTATTGTTTGCAAACTCACGAAATAGTGTAGTTGGAGCCAGTGTAAGGTTTTTAAACACTATATTTTTCAAACGGTGGGTCATGACACCAAACTGATTACACTGACACATCTAGGTGGCTAGGTGAATGCTAGAGGAGGTGGTATTTTGGTTCATGACAAAGTCATTGCTTCCGGGCTACTTCGTTCGGGTGTAGTCCCTTAAGAGCCCTAAGACCAAAATATCGTTCAACTTCGATGGGTGACTACTCAGACTTCATGGCACCTAGAGATGCTTCGTCTAATCTGAAACCTTGGCATAAGGACCCTCTACAATATCCTCTCTCAGTTTTTTCCTTCTCATATCAATGCTCTTGCTGCTCTATTGTTTGAAAACGCGTGAAATAGTGCAGTTGGAGCCAGTGTAAGGTTGTCAAACGCTATATTTTACAAACGGTGGATTGTGGCACCAAACCAACTACGATGAAACATCCGAGTGGCCAGGTGAATGCTAGAGGAGGTGGTTTCTTGGTGCATGACAAGGTCGTTTCTTTCGGGCTACTTCGTTCGGGCGTAGTCCCTTAAGAGCCCTTAGACAAAAATATCATTCAACTTCAACGGGTGGCTACTCAAACTCCATGGCACCTAGAGATGCCTCATCTTATCTGAAAACTTGGTGTAGGGACCCTCTACAATATCCTCTCTCAGTTTTTTCTTTCTCATATCGGTGCTCTCGCTGCCCTATTGTTTACAAACGCGTGAAATAGTGCAGTTAGAGCCAGAGTAAGGTTGTCAAACACTATATTTTGCAAACAGTGGGTCATGGCACCGAACTGACTATGCCAACACATCTGGGTGGCTAGGTGAATGCTTGAGGAGGTAACGTTTTAGTGTGTGATAAGTTCGTTGCTTCCGAGCTACTTCGTTCGGGCGTAGTCCCTTAAGAGCCCTGAGACCAAAATATTGTTCAACTTCGACGGGTGACTAATTGGACTCTGTGGAACCTAGAGATGCCTCATCTGATCTGACACCTCGGCGTAGGGACCCTATACAATAGTGTATCTTGGTTTTTTCCTTTTCATATCGGTGTTCTCGCTGCCCTATTGTTTGTAAACACACGAAATAGTGCAGTTTGAGCAAGTGTAAGGTTGTCAAACGCTATATTTTACAAACAATGGGTCGTGGCACTGAACCAACTCAGCCGACACATTCAGTGGCTAGGTGAATGCTAGAGGAGGTAGTGTTTCGGTGTGGGACAAGGTCGTTGCTTCCGGGCTACTTCGTTTGGGCGTAGTCCCTTAAGAGCCCTGAGACCAAAATATCATTCAACTTCGACAGGGGACTACTCAGACTTCGTGGCACTAGAGATGCCTTGTCTGATCCAACACCTTGACATAGTGACCCTCTACAATATCCTCTCTCGGTTTTTTCCTTCTCATATCGGTGCTCTCCTTGCCCTATTGTTTGCAAACACATGAAATAGTGCAGTTTGAGCTAGTGTAAGGTTGTCAAATGCTATATTTTGCAAACGGTGGTTCATGGCACCGAAATCACCACGTCGACATGTCTGGGTGGCTAGGTGAACACTAGAGGAGGTGGTGTTTTGGTGTGCAACAAGGTCATTGCTACCGGGCTACTTCGTTCGGGCATAGTCCCTTAAGAGCCTTAAGACCAAAATATCGTTCAACTTCGACGGGTGACTACTCAGACTCCGTGGCACCTAGAGACGTCTCATCTGATCCAACACCTCGATGTAGGGACCCTCTATAATAGCCTCTCTCATTTTTTTCATTCCTATATTGGTGCACACATGTAGGTATGGTCTTGTAAACACTTGGGGAGGATTCATTTTCAAAATTTACAACTGCTTCAAAATTTACAACTTTGTCAAAATTTACAACTTTTTCAAACAATGAAAGCTTCTCTTAGCTTCAAGAATTTAAAATTCTCTACTAACAGTACCAACCACTTGAAGGTGGAAGCTTTTCTGGCACCACTAACCTAAACACAAAAGTGTTAGTCAAAGAAATTTAAGTTTCAAATCAAAACCATATACTATCTATATATACAAAATACACAAATTTAAAATAAAATATATTCAAACTTAAATCTAGATCTTTAAACTAACAAATTTATATATATATCAAAGAAATTATATATAATAGACATGAGCATTCTAAATTCATTCGAATGAACCATCAAGATCAGATCTACTCTGAGTAGCAGACAAAATTGATTCATAATCTGAGTCTTGAACCTTCTAAAGAATCTTGTTATTAGGCCTTCCTCAATATCTATACAGCTGAATATTTGTCACTAGAAATAGATGCAAATATAAGAGTATTTTCATGTGCATCTCAAAGTCTTCAAACACCCAAACAGAAGAGTTTTTTAATGAATACCGTCGAATCCAAGTTCCAGTAACTACCACTGACCCTGTAGGATACTCAATATCTTCACCATCTATAATAGGAGAATTCAATTTCTTTCTTTCCTCGATTTAACGACATAAGAAATAGTCTATTCCTTCTTCATTGTCTTCTGTCGCAATTACTGCAAACACATGTCCTATAAAAAAATAAAGGTTGAACAACTCAAATTTTAATTACATATTAAAATTTCAATGGACGAATCAATACAAAAATTAAATAGATAACCATAAATACCTTGTCGCACCAAAATTGAAATTTCGTCAAAGTCCTTGGATGTTGCAACTTCATCTGTAGAAACAAGTTGTAATGCTTATGGAGGTTGATAACTAGGAAGCGGAGTTAGAGGCCTACAAATCCATCCATCCACCCATTCTTGTGAATCACACTTAGTAGTGAAAAATTTGATACAAGATGCACAAAAACATGTCAAATTTCTTGTCCATATGGCCCACGAAGTAACGTCTGAGCTACAAAATGAGTGCAAATCACTGAACCTAGTGAGTGTCATATAATCCTCGTAGTTAGCAATTTTTTGTTCCTTTATCAACCAAAAATATCTACGAAATATGGAATTTTCTTGAGAACCTTAGGCCATGTTGTCAATACACCATTCCACTATGCTCTTTACATCTTTTAATTTAGCATCATATTTGTACTTCAAATCTTCTCTTACAAGAGCTCTTTTCACACATGTCCCTACACCATCATGCTCTCCTTTTCCATGTCCAGCTGTTCATGATTAGTAGAACCAACTCTCCGTTTTATATCATCTCTTGTATTAGTTGAAACTCTAGTGTTATCATGCCAAAATTTAATAACTTCTCTTATAGCATCAAAATTACTTTTGTCCTTATGTGGTGCTCTAGCAAAAAATGCCCAAAAATCAGCGTTATTGAGTGATTAAAAGATATTACATCTTTCAATTGCTTTCATTAGAGTTTTTCGATTAACTTGCAACATTTGACTTGTTTGTGTAATCAAACATTTTTTTTTATTGATTCACTTACAACACTAGTAGCAAGTACACAATGCACAATATTACTATCACTAGTGCGTCTATTGACACCAACAGTGTGATATGCATCGTGAAGGTTTTCAACAATTGTAGAGGTTTGACCACGTATATTAGATGTTGTCAATCATAAGGTGTTTAATGTAGGTCTCATTTTAATCAATTTTATCAAACTAACCAACAACTGACATATTTGGGAATCATTTAAAATTTCAAAATGATTATCCCAAATTTTAGTGGCTTTTCTTCTGATTTGTCATCTAGAAAGTTTGTCAGACATTGGTTATAAAATGTTTTCATCAATTTCAATAAAAAATTAGGTTTCTTACGTAAAATCCTAGGAGGTGTTTTTGTCAAATTTTGCTTGTCTACAGTTTCAACATAAATTTCCTTATTCAAATTTTCATTGTCTCCTTCAATTTCAAAATTTGCTACATCATGATTATTTAATTCTTCTTCAACATTGACAATAAAAACATCTTCATCATGAGTATTTAATTCAACTTCAACATTGACAGTAGAAACATTACCTGGTTCTTCATTGCTTATAATATTTGGGGTTGAAGATGAACCTCTTCTTGATTCACAAAGTTTCCGCATTCGCTCAACATTTTAAATTTTGTTGGCCTCTAATTCGTTTGGTGTTTTTTTAACTTAATGAATTCCTTTTTTGACTTCGTTTCTCATCTCCCATGATGTTTTGCTTCCGGTGATAAGAAAAATGTGCAGAAAAAGACAAAATTTCATAGTAATTCATACGGTAAGGTCAGAGAGTAAAAATCACATGGTAATTTAGGCATTGGGATGTGTGTAAATATGATTTATGAACCGCGATTGCACTTTATAAACCATGATCATGGTTTGTGTCAAAAAAACCATGATCGTGCTTTATAAACTGCGATTGTGGATCTATCTGTTGAACCTAAGCCTCAGGAAATCTTTGTTTTTCCAAAACCAAAGCTATGGAAGGCTATTATGAAGTGTAAAAGGTCAAAAAACCTCAAATCTACTCTTCCAAATACTTGAACCATGCTAAAAAACTTTAAAAAGTTCACAAAAATGGTGCCATCGCATAGGGGAGACTGTTAGCTTCATAGAAATATTGATTTTAAAGTGAATAGAATAAGATAAATATAATTTTATAATTTTTTACTAACAATAGGTCTTTAAGACATTTTTTCCCGTGAATGTTCATGTCTACGTTTAAGATTGTAACTTTTGTTTCGCTTATCAAAATGTGATAAAACTTATACCATCCCAAGCATGGAAAATTTCTATACACGTTAATAAAAATTGATTTTGATATTTTTTGATATAGTTATGGCAAGCAAACGGAAAGCACTCTGTTTTGTAAATATTTTCAGACCACTTTCACGGAAAAAATCATTTAAAAAAAATATTGCTCAAAAAAATACAAAATAAAATCCATCCTAAGATAGACAACTACATCTAACGTTTCACCAAAGGAAAAAAAAATAACAAGATTTGGTCATCCAAAATGCGGGCAAACGGACTACAATCTTATAAGTTTTTTCAAAAAAAAAAAAACTAAGTCATATAATTTTAAGTGTTTAATATAGCTAAACTTGTCCGTTTTTTACAAAAAATAGTATTTTAGAAACTAGTTTCCGAATTATATGATTCATATTTATATAAATTTTTCTAATTTTGAGTGCGTGTATTGCTAATAATCCCTACAAGTTGAGATTTTGTTGTTTTTTGCAATATGACATCCATGGATGACCCTATATTTGTCCATCAACTTCTTGCACTTACCCAAATAGGAGATAGTTGTATTGGGTAATATTTATTTGTATAGGCTCGAGGAGGTGCTAATGGTGGAACTCAGAATGCTAATCTCCTCGATTCCTAAATGAAATTTCTCATAGGAAGGTGATGAATCTGATAGGGGCGGTAGGAGTCTAAATGGTTTCATCTCGGTGCTCATTTTTTCAGCTAGTGGTGGGTCTCATGTTTTCCCAAGTTCTAGTTCGAGACCCTGCTCTATTGGTCAGCCAAAATTTGGTTCATTCCCTTTCTCTGTGGCTAGAAATATTCATGGTGATGGATGTGGTGGTGTTTCCTCTATATTTGTTAGTAGAAATGGTAGAGTTCCCCCTGCTCATGGTGGCAGTAGCAACAAGGAAATTGCAAACCCAATCAAGGGTCCAGTAAGGGGCGATGACTTAGCCCTCATCAGTCAAGTTTATGGAGATGGTGGGACATGGAATTTTAACAGTGGCTTTGGTGGCTTCCCCTTACATAATTGTGGTGCCCCTTCAAGTGATGGTTTGCCCGCTTCTTTGGGATTTGGTGGCTCGGTAGAAAATTCTCTTCTACAGACTACTGGTGGTTTCAAGTAGAGAGGAAATGATGGTCAAGGATAGTTAGGAGTGCCAATATGTAGAACCAGAGCAGGGATAAGTCCTCTTCTTTCCTAAAGGCAGTGAGAACTAGAGTTAGGGAATCTGCCAAACCCATGGCTTATGTCAAATCAACACATGTGATCTCCTTTGGTAGTTGTAGTTGTCTTGGCCTTCCAGCCCATCACAAATGGATATTTGAACAATGGAGGCCCATTATTGAAGGTAAAGTCAACATTTATCCCTTAGCAAGTGGAATGTTCGTTACATTTTTTTATTGTTCCTCTGATAAGGACATGATTTTTGGAAAAATATGGGATTTTCAATCGCATCATCTTCTTATGAAGCCCTGGTTCCCCATCTTTAACCAAGTCACTAAAACTTTTACTGTCAAACTTGTGTGGATAATAATGCCTTATTTATCCTTGCAATTTTGGAGTGAGGAGTGTTTTAGATCTATGGGGGATGCTTTGGGTGAATTCCTTGATGTTGATTCTAAGACATAATCTTTTGATCATACCACTTATGCCCGTATCTTGGTGGATATGGATATGATGGCTGATTTCCCAACCACCATGGAGCTCAAAGTCAGGGATATAATATGGACTCAAAATATGGATTATGAAGGGCTACCCTTTAGATGTAGAACATGTTTTTCCCTTGGTCATCTCTCCTCTGATTGTCACATTGTCAAGAAGAAGATTAAAGGGTGGGTATCGTGGTGGAAGGATTTTAACCCATAAAATTTCATAGTTTATGCTGATCAGGATAATGATGTTTCCACAGTTTTAGACACTCACATTGGGAATCAAGAAAAGAGAAGAATAGGGTAAGGGAAGAAAAGAATGTGAAGAATTTTGGTGGGACTGTCACTCTAACAACTTTACCCATTAACGATCAACAAGTTTCAGATAAGGGGGCCACTCCCTTGCTACCTTCTGTTAAATTTTGTTCTCCAAGTCAAAACATCACGTCTCTTGAAATTATTCTTCCTATTATCTCAGATGAGAATGTAGATACTAATTGGGGGGAGGTTTAGAAGATGGTGAATGACAAAAAGAAAGCAAAAGATGGAAATTTTCCTCTCAAGATAAGCCTTAGATCCTATAAAGGTAAAGACCATGGTAGTTGAGTTCCTTGGTTTTTGAGCCAAGTTTCTTTGACTAACCTACCTTGTGGTTCCCTCCTTTGGTAATTTCCTATTTCTGGGGTTTGTTTTGTTTTTCTGTTTCTTTTTAGGCTTGTGGGATTTTATTTGTTGATGTTTCTCTTTTGGGCCTTAAAGGTTATCTTTCAGTTGTACACGGTTCCCAATCCCTTCAAAATCTATTTTTACCTAATCTAATCAAAAAGTAATTATTTTTACCAATTTATTTTTGGATATCCAACATTTCCCTCCTTAAAAATATCAGCTGATCAAAGGCATCAAATTGCGATGACTTTCTTTGAATTTTCTACCTACAAAGAAGGTGAACCCTTTTAGTTTAATTCTTTCTATCACTACTAATAAGAATGGGTAAAACACATAACATTATAGTGAGTGAATGGGTATTTCTAAACCATGAGCCCTAAACCTTGAGCCTTAAACCATGAGCCCTAAACCCTAACCCCTAACCCCTAAACTCTAAATCCTAATCCTTAAAAACTAAACCCTAAACCTTAAACTCTAAACCCTAAACACTGACCCTTAAACCTTAAACCCTAAACCCTAAATCCTAAACCTTAAAACCTAAACCCTAAACCCTAAACCTTAAACATTGAGCCCTATACCATAAGCCCTAAACCCTAATCCCCAAGCCTTAAACCCTAAACCATTTACCGAAAACCCAAAACCCAAAACCCTAAGCCCTAAAACCTAAACCATGTACCATAAACCCTAAACCTTAAACACTTAGCTCTAATCCATAAACCCTAAACCCTAAACCCTAAGCCCTAATCCCTAAACCATTAACCCTTAAACTTGAACTATAAGCCCTAAACCTTGAGCCCTAAACCGTTAACCTTGAACCACTAATCCTATAACCTAACCCCTAAATCCTAATCTCTATACCCTAAACCTTGAGCTCTATACCATAAACCCTAAACCATAAACCATAAACCATAAAAGTTAAAAATTTAATCTGAAGCCATCAACCGTAAACATCGAGCCCTAAACCTTGAGCCTTAAACCATAACCCCTAAACACTAAACCGTAAACCCTAAACCCTAAACCATGAGTCATAAACCTTAAAATTTGAACCTTAAACATTAAACTCTAATCCCTAAACCAAAAACCAAAAACCAAAAATGATAAACCCTAAACCCTAAACCTTAAAATCTTAACCCTAAACCCTAAACCCTAAATCCTGAGCCCTGAGCCATAAGCCATAAACCATGAGCCCCAAACCATGAGCCCTAAACCCTAAACCCTCAAACCTGAACCCTTAACCCTAAACCCTAAGTGCTAAACCCTAAGCCGTAAATTTTAAATTCTAAACCTTTAACCCTAAACAATCAACCCCAGACTATACATCCTGAACCATAAAACCTAAACCCTAAACCATTAACCATAAAACCTTAACCCTTAAATCTAAACCTTGAGCCCTAAACCCTAAGCCCTAAGCCCTAAACCATAAACCCTAAACCCTAGAACCGAACCCTAAACCCTAGAAGTAAACCCTAAACCTTAAACCAAATTTTTACCACCTCGAACCCTAAACCCTAAACATTGAGCCCTAAATCCTAAGCACTAAACCCTAAAGCATGTGCCCTAAACCCTAAACCCTAAATCGTAAGCCCTAAACCCTAAACAATAAACCCTAAGCTCTAAAACATATTCCTAAATATTCCTAAATTCCTCCAACACTTCCAAGATTATTTCAAATTACCTCCATATGCTTAATATATTTATTGAACTCTCACAGAAGGTGTTTGATTCACTCATAATAGCCTTTTTAGGCCTCTAGAGGAAGTCATCTTACATTAAGTCACACTGAACTCGTCAATCATTACATCTAATCATCCTAGTACATTAAAACAAACTTAAAAAAACCTTGTTAATAATTTATTTTGATCTAGGTTGAGAGTGGTATTGAGGCAGGATGACCGGAGGAAGGATGCACCATTAACCAGGAAGCAAAAGATGCATTCCCTAAGCTTGTAAAGTAGGTACTCATCCATAGTATGATTTTACCATATTCTAAGACAAAATTAGGGATTCAACTAAATTCTCATGGGAAAATTCATGAGGCCATATATTCAATCAGTTGTCGCTACCTTTAAGAGTTGTGAGGTTTGTAAATTCTAATTTCTATGCATTTAACACTATTACAAATGTCAATAACCAATCTAAAAGTCCCCAAAACCTAAACAATGACTATATTCTTTCAAAAAATAAATATTTATTGTTTAATTTCAACCCTAAAAGCTTGAAGGATGAATGTTGAATGCTGAAATCCTTAAAAATACCTATGTATTGATCAAATTAGAATTTGAAAAAATATCTTCTAAACCATGACAGATGGAGTTGTGATACTTGTTCCATAAGGTGCAGAGTGACCCTAAATTCTTATATTTATTAAAATAAATTTAAAGTATAAAAAATAAAAAAGTATAAAGATTAATAAAATAAAAAATATTATAAATTTAAAGTATAAGAAATAATAAAGTATAAAAATTAATAAAATAAAAAGTTATACTATTTTACTAAATAAATCCCTCCCATAAGAACATACACCGCATAATAAACATGAACATGAGTGCATTATAACGAACTCACGTTTCATATTATTGGGGTTTAAAACACCCAATCCAAAGGCTTGGATTTTCCTTGGATATCCAAACCAAAGGTTTGGATTGTGTAATCCGTGAATGAAACCGTGTTTGACAGAAAAACATCAAAATCTCACATGTGCACCCCAATATCTCATGCATTATAACATAATATTCAAAAATAATAATATTACGATGTCAAGCTCAGTTTTACCCTGACGATGATATATTTTTTTCTAAAATCCTATTAGTTTAACGCTTTCATCCATAATTTATTTTATTAGTGCCTTCTTTTCTTGCAAAAATCTATTTATACGTTTTGGTGCACAATTTATGATTTTTTCATCCAATTTTTTTTAAAAAGTTGTTTTTTTCTAAACTCCATTATACACACACCCCAAAAAAAGAAAAAATGACTTTTTTTCCTTAAAGTTATAGGGATGCACAAAAATATTTCATTTTCAGAATATGTGCACTTCGAAAATTAATAAAAAAATATACAATCATCCAAAAATTATGAAAAATTAGTGGGACCTCGTACATGGAATTAGCTAAATTTTTTATTGAAGGCATTTGAAAATAAATTTATAGAACTGAAAAAATGGGGGGCGAACACACAATAGTTTCTTATCTTTTTGACACAAAAATATGAATACTTGTGCGCGGACCACATTTGACCCTCTTAATCTCCACCATTTAAAAAAATAGTAGTTTATAAACTATATTCCGAGCTCTATGGTACATATTGTTATCACTTTGTCAAATTTTGAGCATATGCATGCCGAATTATTCGATGAAGTTCAAGTTTCACTAATTTCAAGAAAAATGTATCCCTTTTTGACCCCCTTTTGGCCCCCCATTTCCATGATCTTACCCATGCATATAAACCTAAATATAGTGGAAAAATAAATTTACTTTATGTAGAAAACTAATTGTTTGCAGATAGAAAATGTTAAAAAGACACAAAATATGATATCCTTCGAGGTTCACACCTTGTGCATACATTTCTTTGTAAATAATCAAACAAATCATTTAAAGAATTTGTAGGGTATTTATCTTCGAAGCATGAACATGTAGAAGGTCATTGTTTGCACAAGTTAAATAAATTAAAATGGATTTTAGTAAAAATATTTACATACATATAATTAATAGTTAAATAAGTAATATGACGAATGGGAAAAGTTTACTTTTTTATTTATTTCAATAATAATAAAAAAAACAAAAAATATAATGTATTATAATATGGAACTTAAGGATTCATATAGTAATATGTATGGATGAAACTAATAGTGAAGCATAAATTTGAAAAAACATTTTAGAGCATTACAACTTGATCTCTTCCTTATGAAAAGGAAAGAACCAACCATCTCATCCTTATGCAACAAGGCATTTATTTCTCCACTGGGACCTCTAAGATTCTGTATGATAAAACAAAAAAACTATCACATACCAATAACAAAAAATTCCTGACAATGGCAATGGAAAGGTTAGGTCAAGGATATGGGGGGATCCTTAACTAGGATGAATAAAAATTAATTTTGATAGAACTTGTAAAGGAAATAAAGGTAAATCTAGATACGGATGTGTTTTTTTATAAATTCTAAGAGCTAACAAATTGTACTTTTATCCCATGATTGTGGGATTTCCTTAAACAATAAGGACGATGAAATGGATCTTTTACAAGGTCTACAAGAGGCTAGAAAGAAACAGTGGTCAAAAATTTTGGTGGAAGGAGACTCTCAAGTGATTATCCAAGCCATAAAGTATAGAAAAGTGAGAGCATGGAATTTGGACTCTTTCATCCAAAGTGAGACTGATCTTACACCTTATTTTTCCACTATTATCTTCTCCCATATAAAGTGAGATGGGAACCAGGTATAAGATTGTATTGTAAAAATGTGAGTTGATATGATGAGTAAGAAAGGTGTATCCCACATTATTTGGAAGGATGATCTCCCCAAAGAAGTACAAAAACTAGTGATGCTGGATGTCATGAATGGACACATGTGGAAAATAATATTTTGTGCATATTGTCGGAGGGGAAATTAATAATTTATCTTGTGTAGATGCAAGTCATGAGATAAATGGGAAAATTGTAATTGGCAGTTTGTTCGATTCTATGAAGAATGCAGAGAAGGATATAAGAGGATGTGGGAGAGTTTTTTTGAAACTTCAGCTAGCACAACTAGGATATATGGGCTATGTAATTACATGATTGAGTGCATAGTTCTGAGAATGTGCAAAAAGATGAGAGGAATCCAGAGATGAGGGGCTGAGCCAAAAGAGGAAGCATATAATCAGGGGAGAGGATGCAGGGGAGTCCTTTACTGACTAAATGGAGGAAGAAAATAGGAATGCAACTATGAGAGAATGGTTGGGGATGGAATGGTCTATAGATGAAGAAATGAATGATGTGGAGAAGGAAGAAATTTTTAGGTGTATGAGGAATTTGATGTTAGATCCCAAGTAATACTTCAGCTTATGGAATGTGTTTGAAAGGAAGCAAGGGTTAAGGTTTCTAAATATTCTCTCCAACGCTTCAGGCCATTTCATTCTTCATCGGGATCACTAAGAACTAGAGGAGAGATTGATGTGCATGTAGTTTCACTTATAGGATGTTGTGAAGGTTTTGATGGTGGTTTTGATGGGACATGAAGCTCTGGAAAAGATGCACAATATCCATCTCCCCTTGAAAGCAAAGGTTGAAATTCCTTAGTGTTGTGCCTGTGTGATTTAGTTTTCGAAGGTGAATGGGGATTTAGATGTAGAGATAGTGTCTGAGGACAAAAAAAATTAAGGAAAAGGGAATAATATGGGTGATTAAACCTAACCACGTAGATAATAGTTTATAAACTTATATATATGATTATATCCACCAGTTGGTAATTTTTATAAGATAGGAATTTAGTTGTTTTTGTATGGATGTGATAATAAGGTATGTAATGATGGGTCAGGATGAAGAAAATTCTCTTTTATCTTCCCTCATCATATGCGATGCTATATAAGGATGGTTTTTATTGTATTTTTTATAGGCTAGGGCCTTCTCCTTAGGTAATATAAGTAAGAAAATAACAAAAAGTACAAAATAATACTATAATGTTTTTTAGATTAGGTAAAATTTAGGTTTTAGAGGGGACCTAAAAACCCCATAGTACAAATGGAGGAAAGATAAAACAATGAATAACCAATAATATGCCTCTACCATCAATGAAGAGAGATCACAAGAGACAACACAAACAATGAGTCATCAACCTGAAAGAAAATACCCCGATCAAAAAGGCTAGCTAACATAAGTGAGCTACATCTGATAATGTCATGGCTCCTTAAGAACAAACAGCTAAAGTCCCATGAGAGAAACTTCATGAAAACTGGGTGTATTGTTTTTCTTAGACAAAATTCCACCCCCATTACTAACAGGGTCAGCCGAGCTTTCCTTCATATCTTCATTTATTTCCACCACTACTCTACCAAACTCCCTACCATTCTGCACCAAGCCACATGTAGCCTTGAACCCATCCATATGTGATTTTTAAACTTCCTATCTAAGGGTGCTACATGAGCCGTCAAGGGGAGATAAAAATCCTTCAAACCCTAACTGACCGATGCCACCCATGTATCCATCTGTCAGTAACCATTTTCCGTTTCATGTGTCAAGTTCATTCAAATTTAAACTTACTTCGCTATCCCTATCTAACCAATCCTCCATGTCACCCTACATTTCTTTCTCCATGCTATCCTCCCCTAAATCTTCTACCTTTGTCACCTATTCATCCCCATATATCATCATAATTTGGGCCACTATGCCACATCCACCATTGGTTTCTTGGTCATTATGATACAATTTCTTTCCTTTACAACATTCTTTGGTTTCATGGTTATTTCTTTGGCATATTTCATAGAAGATCTATGATTTTTAAACAAATATTTCCTACTCACATAGCCCCTCATGGGTGTACAAATATATTTTTCAAGGTATCTTGGCTCCTTCTAGGATATTAATGCACAGTCTATCACAAACGAGTCAGGAGCATGCCTTAGTAGTAGGATCTACTGCTATAAGCACCCAAAAATCCCTTGCAATTCCAAGAAAAAGCTTGGGTTCCAAAAACTCCAAAGGTAAACCTAGAAGATGTATATAGGCTGGGAGATCTAGGAATGAATGTTTAGCAAAAAATATGGAGGGAAACCTTCCCAAAAATAAACGGCGAGCCCAAAATTACTATTTGCAAATCATCCTCATTCTGGAAGCAAAACAAGAAGCCACAACCCTTGACTACTTTAACCTCTAGTTTATAGTTCCACTTTCATTTTCTCTAGTCCCTTACTAGATCAATATTTTGTCTAATTTCAACAAAGATCCCTACTACTGCATATATGTATCTAATCTTGTCTCTTGAAACCACACTCTCTAGGATCACTAAATGTGGGACCTCCTCCTTCCATATAAGATCAATTTTTAGAGGAATCTGTTCCACGTTGCCAAAGATATTGACAACCCAAGATAAAGCAGTAGGTGTGGGGGTCACCAAATTAAGGGGGTCCAATTGCATTGGGAGAGACCTTCCATTTCACTGATCGACCCCACACGAGCTTCGTCCCACTTTGCTCATTCTACCCACCCAACACACTTTGCTCACTCTACCCATGTTGCCCATGTTGTTCCATTCTACTCCATGTAAAAATATACTATAATAAATAACTAGTCCCATATGAATAAAATAATTACTAAATACAAAAATTCAGATCACTTGATAGACATTAAGGACCCAAATCCACCCCCATGTATTAATATGACCATAATTTCTAATATTGATGGTGTTTTCCTTGTGTTAGAACTTCACAACTCTAAGTTGTTTGGTATTTGTTGATCCCTCTAGACTAGAAAAATACCAAATACATAAAAACTATAATACCATAACAATCAAATAATCTTAAATTAATAATTAATAAAAAACAAAATAACTAATGCAATAACAATTACCTAAGAAAATGCTTATGGAAAACACTTAGCTCTAATGGAAACCGTGAACCCTAATATCTTCTATGTAGGGAAGAGCTATGCTGGCCGTCATACATACCTATCATTACATCATTACATACCTATGAGTGAATCAAAACACACGATCATTTCAGATAAGGCATGAGGCTTTCCCCCTATGCATGAATCCATGACATCTATCTTTTGACCCCCTAAAATACTACTTTGATACCTATCATATTTGGATCCACTTGTCAGGACTCCCGTTGTAGCTTTAGAACAAATATTTCCTTATCATTATAGGAGATACCATAGGATTTGTTTTAAAAGTTGATGATAAAACATCTGGTCAAACTCAAACAAATTATGCTAGAATTTTGGTAGATATTGAAACCTTGCAAGCTATTCCAGTAGAGATTAAACTATAAATAGGTAACAAAAATTTGGTATAGAGGATTGAATACGAGGGTTTAGCCTTCAGATGTCGGTAATGCTTTCAAACTGTGCATCTCTCAGATGACTGTGAACAATCTAGATGCAAGGAAAAACCTACTTGGTGGAAGGAATCTCTAAAATAACATCTTAGGGATAGCCCCCATTAAGACCTGGTTGTAAATTTATTAAACCCCTCAAAGGTAATCGCTCCACCTATTCCAGAGAAGGAGCTAAAAAATTCTAATGTTCTTGTTTCTACTAGGAAATATTAGGATTCTTCTACCTAAGAGCTTGTTGTTGAAGCTTCAATGGATTGTCTCTCATTGCCCCTTTTCGCGGGCCACACTCCTATTATGAATCTAGAAGTTTCTCTTCCAATCTTTGCAGAATATGGTAATGTAGATTGGATGGTGGTGGAACGGAGGAAGAAAGGAGACAACAAATTAAAACACGCCATCATTTCAGACAAGGCGTGAGGCTTGCCCTATTTTTATTTTTATTAATTTATCTGAACTAGAAGTCTTCTTTTTCTAGGCTTCTTTTCTATTGTGAGAAGGCCATTTGTTGGCTGAAGACCAATTGTGTTGTTGTTTATTTCTATTTTTGATGCCAAAATTTTTCCAGGGACTTCTCCAAAATGGCCAATAATAAAAAAAAAATTAAAAAATGAAATTAATACATTTTGTGGGGGAGGTGGTGGAATAATTTAAAGGAGAATGGTGGAAGATGTGGTCTAACTAGCATGAGGCTAGGGTATGACAATGCGTATGGGAAGCCATCAATGCATGTGGGATTCTAAAAACCATGTAAACCTATCATTTCCCTTGCATAATAATTAAACCACTTAATTTGAGAATCGTAGACACTAAGCACGTTGAAACCCAAGGAAACATTGTAATTTGGCAGAAATATAATTGTTTCCATGCTATCATTTTCTTATGAGAATGTTTTTCATGGATTCACCCATGTTTTTGAAACATACTGGTCCACTTAGTCTAAAATTACTTTTTTCTCGGGGGGGGTGGGGGGGCGTCAGAAATGGAATGTCAGGAGAATTATATGGAGACAGTGATTTAACTGTGTTTTTTTTTTGGTTAATATGACATAGAGCAAGTGAGGAAAATTGTTCAATCATTATATTTTGGTTTGAAAACTTAATGTGGGGAGAAAACCATGGGTGATATTTTCAAGTCTCCAACATCAGTAGCAGCTAAGACGAGGAAGGAGATGGTTATATATCTTCAAGAGAAGAGTAAATCCTATGTGAAAGAGTATGTCACAAGTTTATTAAAGTTCAGGTTATCTAGAATGCCCCATTGAAGTGGTGGAAGATCTAATTGAAAAATTTGTGCATAACAAGAGAAATATATTCACCAGAGTTTCTGGATGGTTTTCGGTGAACAAGAAGTTGACAAGATTGATGAATTTATTTATGAAATGGAAAAAAAGGGTTTTTGGGTGTAGGGTCAGTGAGAAGGTTTAGGAAAGGATCTCCCGAGAGTCATTGACTTTAATAATTCCTATCACTGTGAGATGGAGTTTGATTCTAGAGAATCCCTTGAACTCCACAAAATCATGTGCATGCAGTGGCTTGTGAATTATACTAATGAGGGATGTAGGGAGTTATTTTGTGCAAAATTTATACGGCGGCATTTATTTTATGTTCTCCAATCTCTACAGAAGTAGGAAGCATTAGTTTGAGATCTGATGCATCATGGTTTATTGTTGGAGAACATCACAATGTGAAGCACTCTATTTTCCATTCTTATTTATGTGTTTAAAGGGTATTGGCTGCTAGGAGGACATAAAGTGGCTAGTTGAAAAGGATTTAGAAACTTCAAATAAATATAGCCATGGAATGTCTTGTTTGCAGGATATGTAAAAAAAATTTTCTAAGTGAGTTTCTAAGGTTACCCTAGAAATGACCCAATCAAGTGTAGCCTCTTGGAATGCAATCATTTCTTGGTATGTATGTTGAAAAAATATTTAGAAACTTTCAGGAAGATGCAATTGTGAGAACTTAGAAAAGGCTACCGAATGGTATTTTTAAAAGAGGAATACCACAACCAAACTTGGTTTAACAGGTGATTATTGTGGAGAAGGCTCAACTAATTTTGTGGAATGAGTATAAAATACTTTTAGGAAATTCAATGGTGGAAATTGGGATGTATGTGGATTGTGTGGTGGAGTGCTGAAAGAGTGTGAGAGTCTTCCACAATAAAAGTGAACCCACCTGGAGAACTCGTACACTGCGGACACTAATATTTTCCATGAATGGATTCCTTACCTGTATCTTTTATAATTTTCGTATGATGGATTTTTCATTTGCAATATAATAGAAATATTAAACTATTATATAATCAAACAATTGGATATTTTAAGCAGATGGCTAGTGCAATCAATAAAAGAACACCTCCTAAGTTATGCTACCGAATTATAGTTTGACCCTCAACTATGTCGTGACCATAGCCTTCTGAATTGATAAACCAAGGGTTTCAAAGATTGGTGTTCATGTATGTTGGTATTGGCTATAACTAGATGATTCATCAACTAAAACAACCTTTTTCCATCTAACTTACAAATTTAGAAAAATGTAATTTTTAGATACTTTCAAAACAACATTCTCAGCCCCCTAAAAGAGATGTCACGCATCGTATGTGTTCCTAGCTATGAGGAGAGTCACATAAGGCTTTAGATTGAACCCAATTGACTGTTTATACTCTCTTAATCAGTCCTCTAAGAGCCCTATTGCCCCATTTGTAGTTTTAGGAAGTTGTTTAAATTGAAAATTTGTGTTTCTTATTGGCTCGCAGTTTGGTCCTTGAGAAACAAAAAGTTTTTCCGCCTTCTCTAACCTATAGTATTTTTACTAGAAAATTTCCTAGCACCTTCAGTTTGGGAAAAAATAAAATCCAAGCTAGTTTGGTAAGGAGGTTTTGTAGGCCTATGGTTGTTGTTGACTGATTCAAATTAGATCGATTACGACCAGTGGCTCTGAGAAACAAGTCGTTGTTTGTAACTCATTTTCCAACTCCTAGTTTCGTAGACTCTGGTGAATTCTAGATATATAGGAAAACATGTAGAAAGTTTTTTGTTAAGCGTTTAATTATGGGAAGCTAATTTTGGACATGGTTTCTTAGCTCATGAGCTAAATTTGGTTGTGTTTACAACTAGGCCAATTATGACCAATGGCCCTGGAAATCTAGCCGCCAATTGAAAAACATTCACCAGTTTTAAATTTCATCAGTTCTTGTGAATTTATGGTATATAGGAGGACACGTAAGAAGTTACCTGTTGTGCATCACGTAACAAAAGGAAACTTTTGAATGTGGTTTCTTAGCCTCCAAGCCTAAATTGGGTGTTTTTGCAACTAACATGAAAAATGTACAATGAAAGTTATAGGACCCCAGTCAAGTTAGCAAACCATCATGGAAAATTATTAAAACTTGTAAATAATTGTTTGGAACTCTATCTTGGGACTTGTAATGTGAAATTGGACTTTTAGCAAAATAATGTTTCTCTCTCTTCCGTACCTCTCTCTGCCTCCTTAGTTAAGAAATGAAGTGAAATGAATATATGTCTCTAACCCTCTATTTTTGAGTGCAAATTATTATTATTATGTAAGTGGAAGTCTAAAAACGTTAATTATGCTAGATTTAGGTGGATGCCATACAAGTGATTTATCACTGGTTTCATGCTCACAGGGTTTTTACACGATGCAAGTAAGATGATGAAATGAAGTTGTTGTAATACACTGTGTATTATTTTCATTTATATATGTTAATGGAATATATATATATGTATGTATGTATTTCTATGTTACAATAAAGACTCATATTGAAATTTGGTAATATGAATGAGATGATAGTTTTAGGGGTGCTTTGGGAAATGTGCATGTAACTATTGGTGTCTTTTTGATTTAGATTTACATATGGTAAAAAAAGGGGGGTTCGATATATATCTTAAATGAAATTGTAGAGGATAATTCAACATTTTGCGAAGTGTTAAAAGGATTATTATTGAGGTTTTGTAATATTTTTTCAAATTCTAGTGTTTAAGGGAAATGTTCATTTAAACATGGGTGTTATTTTCATTTCCAAATTTTGTATTGTAAAAGTTGGATAAAGATGTTAAATGAAATTGAGTTTGACATCTTATAGTGCATTCTCGGTGTGAAATTTATGTTGAAATATCTAGAATGTTATGTTATTTAACTAGTAAATATAGAAAGGAAACCTAAATATAACAGTCAACCTTAGTTTAAAACTTGTGCATAACTACCCTTCTCGCATGATCTTTCTTACCATAGAATAAACTAAAACATTAGAATGAACTTAAATCTTCACTTTATAACACCTTATAGTTTAAGTATACAAGATCCCAAGTTTGATTTTATCATCATATCCTGTATGCTTAACGACATCGTTGTGAACTTGATGATTAGGAACAACATGGTTAAAATTTGTCTTAGGTATGTGGTTCCTTTATAGGATTGGTAATTGTAGCTGTAGTACGGAGAATGTATTCTATTAAGGGATTACTCCATGGGAAACCAACATTAAACATAGTGTAAAATCCTCTTGTACCAACATACATGTGGAGTGGAGAATATCACCCACCAACTAACCTTGGAAGCCACCTTTAAGAGTTGGGATCATAAATGAATTTGATAACCAATATCAATTATCATTTGGGTTTTAAGTTATAATACCAAGAGTTAATTATGAAACATAAAAACTTTCATTTTATGATTAGTTGGTGAGAATGTAACTGTAAAATGATGTACTTTGAAAAAAGTAAAATTTAGATCATTCTTAGAGCTTGTTTAAACCATCTTGTGGGGAAAAAATGGATCCACCTTTTGTAAAATATAATGTGAAAATTAATCCTTTCAAAGATGGAATACTCCATCTTTCCTGGCCACTTGTCCTTCTATGTAATGTATGTATGATGTGAAAATGCGATCATGTTCTTAGAGAGAAATCCCCTAAGATAGGGACTAGTGGTCTCATGGGGATTCAAATGCCCCTAATAGCAAATAGGTTTCATAATGCATTAAGAAATACATATGAACATAGTTAGGGAAAACCCTCTTAAGTCAGACATAAAATGATGCTAAGGAAACCTAATCTAGATACAAAAATAACAATGTATATTGCCATGTTAAGTGCCTTTTAATCCTTAACTAATTGTTGGAGTATAACTATAATAAAATAATAATTGACACTTTTCCATGGGAAGTGTGATCATGAGATGTTATTCCACAAGTAAAGTGAAACATGATCTTCCTTGAAATGTGATTAAACACTCTTGCTACGGAAAAAAATTTATTTCCTATAATAATTATTGTGTAGTAACTCAATTATCAATTTATAAATGAATGAAGAAAACTTGAAACTAAATTCTTAAACAAGAAAAAATTAACTTCACATCCTTTGGACTTACACTTATTCTGATGTGTAACAGACGTAGGATATAAGATCAATATGCATGCCATTCGGAGTGAGTCTTAGGGATGATACCTAGTAGCCTTGTGTCGATGTAAATAGGCATGTGTATAAATAAATATCCTATGGATGAACGGATGAATTAAACAATTAATTGAAATAATGTAGATGATCCTTATTTAATGAGATACACCGTAAGTTCAATGTTGAACTATATAAATGAAATATAGAAAAAAAGGAAAAGAAATGTATGATTCACATATTATGAGCCTTTTTAGAACTTATTTTAATAATTGAATCATCATTGTAATAACTGTGTAATTCTAAAAGTATTGTTTTGTGGGAAGACCGTATCTATAATTTTATATTGTAGTTAAATTGTTATGTTTTTCCTTGTTATATGGGAAAAAAAGTGGATTGTTTTGCATCATGTGTTTTCATGTTATCTATGCGGGTTAATGTTGTGTAAACATATAATGTATTTTTTGTTATCCCAAGTGATCTCTTGTACTGTCATGTGTACTACAATGTAAGTCAAAAAAAATTATTCTAGTATTTTAGTGTTGTAATTATGTGTGTAAAGTGTGGTCATTACGTTTGTTATCAGACCATAGGTTCATGCTCTCGAACCTCTGGGATGGATTAGAGTTATTATTATGCATGGTGGTAGTGGAGATGGGAAGAGTAATGTGATATATGTATTATCACCAAATCACGACACCCTAGATATGCACAAGTGTGTGTGCTTGAGCTTATGGTGTGACTGGGTAACATGGGTACTATCTCCAAGTTATGGGACTTGGTACTTGAGATAGACCTCCAGAGAGAGTTGTTTATTGCTCCTAAACTACCTTCCACAATCTACTCTAATGCATGTAAAACTATATCAAGGGACTAAGGAGAGAGAGTGCATGAAAACAAATCCTACACTAAAGTGGTGATACACCAAAAAAGGGGGGAATGAGAATAGTTTTCCAATGTGTGAAAACTGGAATCAAAATACATACTAGAGAGGGTGATAACAATTCTTCATAGTCTAGAAACTACATTCACAACATTATTTCATACACACACAATGATAATGAATCCCTGCAAGAGCATAAAATAGACACAATATATTTATAATGAGGTTGGAAGGGAAAGAAGATTGAAAACAAACATAGCATGGGAAGATACATCCATGAACTTGCATTTATTGCTTCATGGATATGCACAGGTCAATTTGTTACAAAATAAAGGCCTGGATCACAATGTAAGGAGTCCACTACAAGGGCCTGCAACACATTGGCTTCACAAAACCAATCGACAAAGTTTTTCTACTTAAAAACTATCTCTTTTTAAAATGAGACCAACACTTTAATTTATAGGATTCTGAGAGGGGAGAGAGGGAGAAATAAAAATCTCAAAATTTGACATTCCACCACCTTAAAGATCGAATAAATGTCATGGAATGATGGTATGTTTCTTTCAAAAGTCTCCCCATGTTGTCCCATGACTTGTAATAGTGAGAAATGTATGCCCATGCTCATTTAATGTCACTCCAACCACCACCGAACTGCAATTCTGAATTGGGCACATTTTCAGAAAAATCACCATTAATTTCTCATAAAATTATAGATTTATTGACTATTTTGCATCAATATTAGAGATAAAATTCCAACAAGTTTAACCTTGCGCGATTTCGTTGAGAAATGCAAAAGATATGGAATTCTGAGTGTGAACAACTATTTTGAATCTACTAGGGATTTATTGCATTTTACAATAAAGGGAATTTAAATTTGAGGGGTTGGATATGCATAGTGAATGTCATTCCTTTTCTGAAAAGTTAAATTTTTTGAAAAATGGAGTTCTGGTTCAAAAGTTATGACCATTTGACATTTGTGGGTCAGGTGGTGACTTTTCCTTTGTATTGCGGCTATTGCGGGTTTTCAAGGAACTCACGTCCCCGTGGTACTTGGATTGTCTGAGCCTCCTTCTTCCACATCAACCAAATCAATATTTTCTATCTTGTGTGTTCTCTATTGACCAGGACGAGTGGGTTGTTGACTCCCACATTTACCGCAACACACTACCCATGGGTGTTTCGGTGATTTCGGATCCAGGCTGCACAAGTGTCCCGCGGGCCATCCAGGTAAATTTTTTCCACCTTTTCCGCAACTTGAGCTATCAAAATCCATTGTATCCACATCACCTTCCCTACACTACATTTACCGAGCCATGAGGTCCGTTGACCTCCGCTTTTATCGCATTCAACTTGTCTGCAACCACTTCAGACTTTTTTGACCCAACTGTCCCGCGGGCTGCACATGACAAAATTTTCTACCTTTTACTATCTCCTTAGCATTTCTGGCCTTAAATTGGTACAATGAACCCTGGTATGATCCTCCTTGGTTCCATCCGCAACTCTCTGACTCGATTTGCACTAAAACATGCCCTTGGCTTTATTTTTTGCAAATTTTCACTAAATCGTTGGATTTTTCTTTAGATAGGGAAGTTGTAGAAAATCCAAGGAATCTCTCAAAACCTGATTTTGGGTCTCGAACCATTTTCACCTGCTCAAGCATGAAGAAATTGTGCAAGTTATGAAATTACCTTGGGGGTGAATTTCAGATAACAATATGTTATTATGTGACTAACGTTGTAATTATGATATTATGAATGTACATGTTGTGCATGTCACTTAGTGCGTACTTGTTATAATGTTGATGTGCTTGTGATGAATGTTTTCACTTTCCTTTTCATGGATTCAATGAGGAATTCATGTGTGATGTTTCACCTTGTTGTGTGTGAAAATAATGTTATTGTGAATTACGGAGTGTTCGAGCATTTTGGCATTTTCTGATTCGTAGGTGTGCTAATGTGTTATATGACAAGATTGGTGTATAGTGAATGGGATTATATCATCATGTCACCACTTTATTGTGATGAATCATGTTATATTAAAATTTACTATATGTTGTAAAGTTATTTATCGTGTTCATCATATGTATAATTTGTGTAATATGTGACGTTTCATGTTGTGATTTAGGGGCATATGGTGAATGTATGACCCCTCTTGTACAGTACTTGCACTTTAGGTGCATTATGTAGAAACGTGATGTATTGTAACCCATGAAATAAATAAATTTGTTATACCTTGTATATATACCATGTGTAAGGTGTTATAGTTAATGTGTGTGAATCACCATTTTGTTAGTGATGTAGTTATGTGTTATGTTGTGAACCTTACAGTATATGACCCTAAAGGGAGAAATTGTTAAGAGTGTATGTATGGAGAGAGGAGGCATGGACCAAGTTTTCATAATCTCGAGCTAATTACGAGTGAGGAAGTGGAGTCTTATATAGAATGAAAACCCACTTCTATCTATTTGGTATACTTAGAGCTTTCTAAGTATATTAAGGATGCACACCAACTTAGGCATAAACTTATACAAAGTAGCATCCCTTGCTCTCTCCTATTAGGTTGTCCATCGAACAATTATATGTGGTTTTTACTATGTTGAGCCTTGTGGGAGTATGGAGGGACGATTCAAGTAAATATTATGATAGTTGTGTTATTTGACACGCTATTTTGTGAGATGAGACTCGATATTTGGGTGTCAACAACTAGATGAGTACCCCTTTGGTGGCTATATAATACCACATAGTGATTGTAATGTGCTATTTCTCTATATTTATTTTATTCATAAATTTAACATTATCTCTTATCTTTTCAGAACCAATAGTTTTCTTGATTGATGTGTTCTTATATTTTGGGCATTTTATTTGGTTGTTGCACTAACATGTGGATTTTTACACTAAGTATGGATATTTAGCCATTTGATTTATTTGGTTCTAAATTTTTGTTTCAAGTTTATTTTTTTTTCATATCCTAGTCCAAGGCTTGCGATTCTTGCCACTTGGCATTTGAAGCAGATTGCTATGTTTGTTATAATGTCATAATGTGTTGGAATAGGGTCATGGGATTCACCATGGAGTGGTTGAACATATGGACCCACTTTGTTGTATGGGCGTATGCTGTAATGTGTTACAGATAACTAGCGGGTTGTTGAATCAAGAGTAACTATGTCACTTGCGTTAGAGGTTTTTGGACCTTATGTGCCTTGGGCCATAGGGTGACCTGACCCTCTTTTTTGGAGCTAAAAGGAAAACTTATCTTTATTTTATTTCTTGGGAGGTATATGGAGATGTTTTTTGATGCTTTGAGAGGTATATGGAGATTTTTTTGATGCTTTCGGAGGTATATGTAGTTGTTTTGTGATGCTCTGGGAGGTGTATGGAGTTGTTTTGTGACACTTTGAGAGGTATATGTAGTTGTTTATAATGCTTTGGGAGGTATAAGGAGTTGTTTTGTGATAAATTTGGAGGTATATGGAGTTTTTTTGTGATGTTTTGAGAGGTGTATGTTATTTTATTATGATTTATGCGTAGTCATGTGGGTTCGGGTAAGTTTTGCAATGTTGAGGATTGATGTTCCTCATTGAGGGTACATTTTTTATTCCCCTTTTAACACTATGTAAATACAGTTATGGTCTTGAGATTTGTGAAACCTTTGAATGTGCACTATTTGGAATTACATGTTTTAATAGTTTGATTATGTTGCAAGTAATTTTGTATGAGGGACATGTGCATGAAAAGTACTATATTGAGTGGGTCGTGTATGTTCTTTCCATGGTTTGGTTGAGTTCTTGTGTTGTGATATAGTCATGAAATTATGTAGCAATATGTCTTGTGGACCATTAGTGATGTGTTCAAGCCTGATGAGGTATCGAGATGTCAGTATCAAAAGGAAAACCATAAAAAATGGTTAAAAAAAAATCCTAAGAATTGAAATATTAAGAGTTTGTGATTGATAAATAATGTTAAGGGAAAATAGTAATTAGGTAGTAATGTAAACTAAAAAATGCAAACCTTCACAGAAAATTAAGAAATTATCAAACCGTTCCCTCTTATGTGTGGTTGTACTGTAGCAATAAGTAACATTTGCGGGTGACATGAGTCCTTGATTAGTTCCTCCTTCCTCAGGGGTACCTCTTCTAAACTTTTTTTTATGTCGCATCGGAGATGATGCTCTTATAAGGGGAGGGAGATGTGGGGCCAAATTATTTATAGGGACATCTCAACAATGGCCAAAAATAAAAATAAATAAAAATGAAATGAATGTGTTTGGTTTTAGAAGTGATGGTGGCATGCAGGCAGGATAGTTCGTGAAACTTAATGGTGTGGATGGATTGTGGCAAGTAGCTACGCATAAAACATGTTTTGTCCACTAGTCAATACTCCCTTACAATACGCATCCTCCCATCCTGTATCAAATCACAAGCTTTTAAACAGGTATGGGCATCCTATGCAACCTGAAGACTATCATTTTCCTTGCATTGCATCATAATACGAGAACTTCTTTTAGAGAATCCTAAGGCATTTAACCATGTTCAAATCCAAGTTAATGTTTCAAATTTTTAGCAGTATTTGGGATAGTTGCAACGTTTGACCAAATGAAAGAACAAGGTAGTTTGTATGGATGTCATGGCTACCAACAGTGTATAGACGACATGGGTTTCCTCACGAGACAGCCACAATGTTCCACTTATGCAACAAACAGGTCTCCAACATGATTAGTTTACATTTGTCTACGCACTCCCAGTGTATGCCAAAATACAAGCTCTGGAACGGGGTATGGACGTCCAGCAAAGCGCAAAAGATAGAGGAATTTTGTCAAATGTTGTAGTTGCAAATGATCTGAAGTGGTAGATGTTCTAATTGCAAACTTTGTGCATGAAAAGAGAAATTCTATTTCTTTCAGCATTTTCATGGGTGAATATCCTTGGGTGAACATGAAGCAGAAAATATTGTTGACTTTGTTTATGAAATAAAAAAAATGAGTTTTTGGGTGCAAGGTCAGGGGGAAGGTTTACGAAAGGAGATCATGAGATTCATTGACTTTAATAATGCCTACCACTATGAGATGAATTTTGAGTCTAGAGAAGCCCTTAAACTCCATAAAAGCATGTGCATGTTGCAGGAGGCCATATCTGTTCTAATGAGGGATGCAGGGAGGTAGTTTGTCCAAAAATCTATACGGCAAGCACTTGTTTTATGTTCTTCAAGGACTCGGGTTTCACTCTTGAAACATTAGTAAGGAGATATGACCTATATCATTCGAGATCCATCTATTCTACAACATCAAAGTGTGATGCACCATGCTTTTCAAGCCTAAGATTCAACTGTATCAAAACATTAGGCCCTTGGCTGACTATGACATGGCACACAGTCATTAGTCCCAAAGACTATAAAATTCATGGTTGCAGTTTAGACAAAGAATTTCTTACTTCCTAAAAGTTCCATGCTTATAAATGGTGTTTTAAGTTCAAAGTTGTAATCTTTCCAAATAAATTACCTCAACTAAGCGTGGCCTCACGTAATGCAACCATTGCACAGTATGTACGTTTTGAACTACATTGAAAAAATATTTAGAAAATTTCAGGGAGGATGCAATTGTGGGGGAACATAGAAAAAGGACTATGGATTGGTAATTGTTAAAGGGGGGGATACCAAAACCAAACTTGGTCTAGTAAGATGATCACTGTGGAGAATGCTCAAATCACTTATGTGGAACAAGTATAAAATCCTGTTCTAGAAAATTTAATGGTGGAATTATGGATATACGCGGATTGTCTGGTAGAATGCATTGAAAGAGGGATGGGAGCCTTGTTGGAATGCGGGTGAACCTGCCTTAGGGGACCTCTTGCTCTGTGGACACGTTAAAAGTTGTCAGGCATGGTCTCCTTACCTTCATCTGTCTATATTTTTCGTATGATTTGGTTTTTCTTTTACATTTTATTCGAAACATTAAACCACTGATTAATTGCTCAAACAATTGGATAGGTTAACCAAACTGGATAACAGTGTAAAGCAATACAACACCACCTAAGTTATGATATTGACTGAAATTGATTGACCATCAATGAGTCATTGCCACCATAACCTTATACAATGCAATCCCAGAGTATCTGAATCTTAGTGCTCGTGTCCGTTGATATTAGCGAGATTTATATGATTGGTCAACTAAACACAATCCTTTTTCATGTCTACCTTGTAAAGTTAGAAAAACACCACATATAGAGACTTGACAAGACAGTCATTTTGAACCCCGTAAAAGAGATGCCAAGAGTCAAATGTGTTCCTTATTATCAGGAGAGTTCCATCAAGATTTATACTGACCCCAATCGATCATTTTTACTCTCTTCGCCGCTCCTAGTAAGAGTCATGTTACTCCTATTTTGCAATTTTAAGAAGCTGCTAAAACTGAAAAGTGGGGTTTCGTTTTGGCTCGCCGTTTGGACCCTAAGCAACAAAATTCTTACTCGCCTTCACAAACCTCTTGTATTTTTACTAGAAAATTTCTTAGTAGCCTTAAGTTTGGAGAAAAAAACATTTCTAAATAGTCTTGACGATGGAGGTTTCGTAGGGCCGTGGTCATTGTCGATTGAGTCAAATTAGACCGATTACGACCAGTGGCTCAAAGAAATTTAAGTCATCGTTTGTAACCCATTTGCCAATTCCCAATTCCATTGACTTCGGATGAATTCCCGATAAATAGGGGAGCATGTAGGAAATTTTTTCATTGCAGCATTCATCTTATGGGAAGCATTTAGTTTTGGACGTGAGTTTTCTCAACCCATCGAGCTAAAATTGATTTGTTGTTACAACTCGACCGATTACAATCGGTGGTTCCGGTAATCTAACCGCCAAATGAAAACCATTCGCTAATTTTGAATTTTGTCAGTTACTGTGCATTTTTGGTATATAGGAAGACACAGGAGTTTACCCATTGTGCATTTTCCTGATTGGAAAGACAGATTTTCGAGCATAGTTCCTTATCCTCTGAGCCAAAATTCAATGTTTTTGCAACTAGTATGAAAACTGTGAAATAAGGTACTGTAGCAAACCTAGCCAAGTCATTTAACCATCGTGAAAACATTATTAATACTTGTACATAGTAATTGTATGGACATCTCTCTTGTGTGGCTTGTGGTGTGAAATTGTGACTTTTGGGAAAATAGTGTTTCTCTCTCTTCCCTACCTCTTTCTCTCTCCTTGGTTAAGAAATGAAGTGAACTGAAATGAAATGAATATATGTCTCTAATCCTCTCCTTTCAAATACAAATTTTTATTATTATTATGTAAATGAGAAGACTAAAAATGTTAATTATGTTAGATCTAGGTGGATGTCCATTCCAATAATTTATCATTGATTTCATTATCACATGGTGTTACAAGATGCAAGTAAGATGGTACGCAACGGCGTGGTTGTGATTCATTGCGTATCTTATTGTAAATTTTTATCTATTAATGGAAAGAAATTTTTATGTATTGTGATGTTACAGTAAATATTTACTATTGAAATTTGCTAATATGAGTGAGATGCTAGATTTTAGAGATGCTTTGGGAAATGTGCATTTAACTATAGGTGTCTCTTTTGATTCAGATTTACATATGGTAAAAAAGGTGGGTTGGATATATATGTTAAGTGAATATTGTAGAGGATAGTTCAACATTTTATGAAGCATTGAAAGGTTTATTAGTGAAGTTTTCTAACATTTTTCATATGTTGGTGCTTAGGGGAAATGTTCATCTAAACTTGGGTGTTATTTTGATTCCTAAATTTCATATTGAAAAATTTGGATATATTTGTTAAATGAAATTGAATTATAATAGCTTATAGTGTAATCCTCAGTTGTGCAATTGTATGATTAAACAATTTAGTGCATGTTGTAGGTATTTACCTTAGCAAATGTAATAAAGGAGATTTGAATATAAACATTCCACCCTAGTATAAAAATTCATGTATAACCACCCTTCTCACATGATGTTTTTTAGCATAGAAGAAACTAAAACCTTAGGATGAACTTAAATCCTTACGCTTCATTGAACATCTTATAGATTAAGTAAACAAGAGCCCAAATTTGAGCTTTATTATCATAGGGCCTGTATGCTTAGCGACGTTGTCATTGATCCCAATGAACCTAGCAATTATTAGCGACATGGTTAAACTTTGTCTTGGGTATGTGGTTTCTTTCTAGGATTGGTAATCTTGGGTGTAGTAAGGAGAATGTGTTCTATTAACAAAGTACTCTATGGAAAACCAACATTAAACATAGTGTAAAATCCTCTTGGACTGACACACATGTTGAGTTGTGAAGATCACCAACTAACCTTGGAAGCCACCTTTAAGAGTTGAGATTATAAATGAAATCGATACCCAATATTGATTATTGATTGGGTTTTATGGTGCAATACCAATTGTAACTTATGAAACTTAACAAATTTTAGTTTATGATTAGTTGGCAAGAATGTAACCATAAAATGATGTGATTAGAAAAAGGTGAAATTTAGATTGTTATTATAACATGTTTGAACCATCTTGTGGTAAGAAAAGAGATCCACTTTGTGTCAAATCTAATGTGAAACTTAATACTTTAAACCATGGACTACTCCATCTTTCCCGCCCTCTTGTCCTTTTATGAAATGGATGTATGATGTGAATCTATGATCATGTTCTTAGAGATAAATACCCTAAGATAGGGACTAGTGGTATTATGAGGATTCAAATGCCTCTAATAGAAAATAGGTTTCAAAATTCATTAAGAAAGACAAATGAAATTAGTTAGGTAAATAATGCTTAAGTCAGGCGTAAAATGATACTCAGAAAACTTAATCAAGAAACAAAAATAAGGATGTATTTTTCCATGTTAATCACCTTCAAATCCTTAAATAATTGTTGAAGCATAACTATAATAAAACAATAGTTGATGCTTGTGTTCATGCTCCATTTGATCTCGGCCCGTTTGCTATAAAAATTCTTTAATCTGTGGGCTCTGTCGTATTTTTTGTTTCCTTGAATGGAAGCATGAAAAGTTTTATTCATTTGTATGTTGCTGAAAGATTGTTCTCCATAGTCATGGATCACATTTTGGCCTTATATCGTTTCCAAATTATGTCCTTAAAGAAAGATTAATTTTGGGGTGAAAATGGTGATTTCCCTCCATTTTACAGTTTGACGATTGTGTTTTCCCCGTCAATTTATATCTCAACATTTATGGAAACATTTCTGATTGGATGTAGTTCAGTGGGGATTTTTGAAACTCTAACACCTACATTAATTCAAATCTTGTCCATGTGAACGTCCTGCACACATCTAAAAATTCACCTCTTGGTTTGACTTTTGGAGCTGCGCCGGGGAGACATGTGGAGGTTTCCACTGGCCTGCCCAGACTTAGACATTTTTTTAAGCAGTCGGTGCAACTTTGTCGGACCATGGATGTGTGGAGGACTGGTGCTCATTTGAGAATCTGCCTATGGGTCCCACCTTATCAGTTACACCAAGGAGACATGTGCTGAGCCTGCACTTGTTTAGGGTCTCTACTTTTGGGCACCAATTCAAAGTTGCGCCAAGGAGACGCATGGAGGCTTCCGCCAGATCCTCTCTATACTTAAAATTTTCAAAAAAACTTTCTAAGGCCTAGGACACGTGGAGGGCCCGCACCTATTTGAGGACCTGCCACTGAATTTTATTTTTGAAAGAGAACCATGAAGACACATGGAAGTTTCCACTCACTCTACCCTTGGACTTTTCAATGGCCAAGGAAAACTATCTCGAACCCTAGACACATGGCGCTTTTGACTGGTCCTTAAAATTTTAAAATGACTCTGCTAGACTGAAACAAATGGTGAGCCCGCACTTTTTTGGGGTCTCCTCTTTTGGGAACTATACCAAAGGTGCGCTAAAGAGACATGTGGAGGCTTCTGCTGGCTCCTTTTATATTAAGACTTTTCAAAGGCCAAAAGGCAATTTTCTTGGGTCCAAGGCACGTGGAAGGCCCGTGTTTGTTTGGAAACTTTCCTCTATACTTCTCCTTTGTAGTTTTTCCAAGGAAAAACGTGGAAGGACCTAATATAAAGTTTAGAAGGGACATAATCAATGGTTGATGTGCATTGCATCTGATGTTTCCACAATTTTTTCTCCAAGACTCCTGGGATGCGAATACACATTGTTTTTAATCATTTTTTAAAGAAATTCCTTGTCGTTGTTGTCTGCAAAGTGCAATTGAATGGGTTTAGAGCTTAATTTGTGAGTCCAAGGAATGTAACGGTTCATATTTTGAAGTTGGAATTTCTCGGGCACTTGCAAAAACATGAATTACCAAAGAAGCTAGATATAGAGAAAAGTTGTAGAGGAAAGAGCGGGAAAAGGATGAAATGATGGAGGTTGCAGGCACAAAGGATGAAAAATGTGTTGCCAGAGGAGATGACTAGGTGCCATAGTTAAAACAATGATGTAAATATTTGTAAATATTTGCAATGATTCTCCTTTTTGAACAATTGGCAACTTTTTGCTGCAAACCTGTTAAATGTCATTTTATGAAAATAATGATTAGATATGTAACAAGCAAAGGTTCCTCAAATATTATTTTCTTGGGGGGAAATCTTAGATGTAAATGAGTGTTATACAAAAATCATGCTTTATTCATACAAAGGGGGGCTTGAATTTTTAAGAGAAAATTTGAGAGAGCTCATCTTTCTGAGAGACCATATGAGAAACCTATTGATTTCATTTATTTTAGATTTTAGTCATGTCAAGTTGGTTACAAGTGTACAACCATTGACAAGATATGAGACTGTTCAAAGAAAATTTCCCCTATTGATGAATCTAATCAACTTCAAATTAATCTGTGTTAATCTTGGGCCAATTTGTGTCTACTTTATTTTAGAATGTCTGCAAGTAGTTTTTCTTGTTCCTATTGCAATCTTGTATTGAAGTCCCTCTAAATCACGCATGATCTAGTCCCTTTGATAGTTTAGTGGCATTTAAAATTTCATTACGAGAAGAGCCTTCATCCTGTAGTGAGATAAACAATTTAAAACCACTTTAGTGTCATTTTGTTGATAATTATTTTCTTTAATACTTCAAGTCTATCTTTGGCGCGAGGGACGAGGGGTCTCTAATGTTTAAATAAGTCTTTAGCTCAAGCCTTCATGTTGAATTCTCAAATTTTGTGTGAAACTGTGTAAATTTGGGCCTCCATTGATGCACACCTTTTGGTTGAAGGAATATTTTAGCTATTGTGGAGCTTTATGTCATTTAGTTTTCCAATTATTATGAAGGTCCTCAAAGATTTGGTAGAATCAAGTTTATCCTGCTTAATCTCCCAACAAAAAATTATTCAAAAAACAATGAATCCCACCTAAACTACCCTTGTTTTCCCTGTATGTCAACAAATGAATAAATCCTACTACCAAAATATGCAGAAGCAATCAGGATTTCATAATGTCTTTAGTAACCTTTAACCTTGTTCAGAAAATATCACCATTTTTTAGAAGTGACAACTCATGAGAGTTACATTGTGGTGCATTGATTATATTTTCTCAGGGTCCCCTTTCAAATCTGTGTAAAGAAATATATCTTCATTCTCCTTCATCGGCATAGGTTACAAAATGGGTCCTCTCACCTTGGTCGAAATGCATGGCCTAAAGAAGTGAGGATAGATCCAATCCTTAATGAAGGTGCTATCAATTTATCCTATGCTTGAGTGACAAATATTCAGATGAATCCCCTCCCTAGCTATAAAATGACTCATAATATGATCTATTTGTCTCTTAGTGTCTTCCTAAATCTGTGATGTTACTCAGTTTTCCAAAGGAGAATCAATTTGGATACCAACACTTGATTGGCACTGTTGTCGAGGACCTTCAAAGGAAATCTTATATTTGGCCCTAGTAATGTTTCTTACATACTCTAAGTGTAAATACGTTGTTGAAACGTCATCCTATGTCCTGATTTGTAAGAATCGAGAAAAGTTACAAGTCATGCATGTAATATTTCCAATTTCTGTTGGTTTTTACACTAATTTTACATCACCAATGTTAAATTATTGTAAAGGAAGGTCATATCTGTGAATATTTTCATGAATTTAGTGTTGAAAGACATTTGAAAAACCAATTTTAGTGCATTTGCACAATTAAGGTGAAAATCCTTAGTGGCGACTTCATTTTGAATTAAATTTTGATAAATGTTAGTGTCTTAACCTCTGTCAATTGAAATTTATTACTAATCTCTGTAAAGCTGGAAGGAAGAAGATCTCTCTTCATTGAATACCCTACTATAAGGTTGTTTCCAGAATTGGGAAAGACAAATTATGAAGGAAGAAGAATCTGGAAAGTTATTGGATATCAGAGATCAAGAAAGGAGTTATCAATTGTGGAAACTAATCATCCTGTCATTGAATATTGTCATACTTTCTCAAGTGCTTATGAATTAGGTAGTCTTTTTGTAGATCTGAATTCTCCATCTATAGAGGGACCTTATTTTATATTTGAAAAATTTGCATCTCATTTTGTCCCTGTGTTCTCCAAAGCTGATAGGATCTTCCAAGAAATAATTTTTTTAGAGAACATTCATTTTGAGAATTGTGTTCCTGTGCCCCATAGACCCCCCACTCCCCATCATTCTATTTCTCCTGTAATATCACCTCCCCAAAAAAATATGGCCCAACCCGCACGCAAACATCTATTTTTTGTGAACACTTTTGGTCCTATAGATTTTAGAGCTATGGCAGGATACCAAGATGTTAGAAATAGATTGCTTAAATTTCCATAAAATAATGATATTACTAGTGATCATCACTTAAGGCTTTTTTTCAATATGATGGAATAATTTGAGATTGAATTTGAGGATGTGTAAATAAAATTGTTTATTCATACTCTAGAGGAGGATGCACGTGATTGGTATAAATATTTTCTAGAAAAATCCATTGATTCATGGACAGAAATGAAGAATGCTTTTATATTTCAGTATGGAGATAAAACAGACCCTAGGTTTCTTTTATCAGAATTTGAAAATATAAAAAAGAATCCTAATGATTTTGTTCATGACTTCAATACAAGGTTCAATAAGACCCTGAATAGGCTACCTGTAATCCTAAGGCCAAGTAATGTTTCTTGTTTAATAAAATACTCGGATGCTTTTGATAAGAAGGCTTCCTATTATTTGAGGAATAAGAACCCATCAACATTAAGGAATGCCTTCACCATGGCTTTGCATATTGAAAACGATATCAAAGTAGTTGGTAAGCCTCCTAAGAGGGAAGGTAGCAAGCTGATCAATCCAGAGAAGCCTCAATGAAATAAGTCTATGGATCTAGAAGAGGTTGTGAAAACTTTGGTCGGAGGTCTTAAGGAAATATCCTATAAACTAGCTAAGGCAGAGAAGGGTATTAGACAAGGTTAATAAATATTTGCAAATCATCCTAGGGGTGATCAGAGATCTGATGACAGAGGCAAAGGACTTGTGGGATCAAGAAATAGATAGCCCCAAACCAAGGAAAACAAATTGGTGTGTGACCCTTTAGCTGCAAGAGTTTCTATTGTGGAATAAGCCAATGACATTGAGTGGCATGATTGATGTTCCTTGTGACATGTCCCATGTGATGAAGAAAAAGAAGTTGAGGAAGCTGATGATGTGTGCATGATGGGGTGCTATACAAGCTCACGAGAAGGAGCAACTTCAACTGAATTAATTAGTGTCAGAACTAATGGAGATTTCTGGGATTGCATCCACCAAGTATTGCCCCTTCCTCCCTCTCATGATTTTGAAATAGATATGGTACAAGATTTTGAATGGCCTAATAATTATTTGGAATACTTAAGGGCATTAATGATTAAAAATTATGATGGAAGAATCCCTTCTAAGGAGGATAGGCAGTTGTCAATGAATGTTGTGGTTTCCCAAGAAAAAGAATATAACACTAGGAGTAAAGCTGTCAAAGGGGCAGGGCCTCAGGCCAAACCAAAAACTCTAGTTCTCACCAATGTCTCAAAATAAACTCCTAAGAAAGATACATCTAGCAAAGGCCTTTTTTCCCCAAACAGAAATGGTATCCTTGCCCATGCTCAGACCATGAAAAATCCTTTACTGTCAGATGATTTTTTCAGTCTTCCTCCAAATGCTGCCTTGCGCAAATACGTTCCTTATGAAATTTCCCATGTCTTGAGTTAGATCAAGATTTCCGTTCCAATTTTTGAGCTTCTTAGAATTCTTGAGCACAAGAAAAGATCCTTTGAGTATTTCAGATTGAAAGAAGAAAAGTTTACCCAAGGTAGAAATGTAAAAAATGTTAAGACTCCTCCTACCATTGCAGAGTTGGAAAAACCCCAACTACTAGAAGAAATAGGTGAGCCACCTAAAGTATATTTGGGAATATTCTTGGTTGAGTCCCAGCTGAATGTAGATCCATTTTTCACTACTTTGATTATTAGGGACAAGTTGTTACACAACTGTAGGTTGGATTCTAGAGCATAATGCAATGTTATGCCTATTGAGGTCATGAATTAATTAGATATCTAAGTGACAACTTATGGGAAGTGCACTACCATGGTTTCCAGAGAGGTTCCAGTTTTTTTGACGTGGCAAGGGTTTGATAGTGCAAATCGCGGCATACCCAAGCAAGAACTTAAAGCTAGATTTTGTTATTGTTAATTACCCTGCCAAATGGGGAATGTTATTATCAAGAAAATGGGCTGCTAGTGTGGGTGGGAGCATGCAAATGGATATGTATTTTTCCACTATACCTATTAAGGACATCCTTGTAAAGTTGTATGGTGAAAAGAAGATGCTACATCTCATTGAGGATCCCAATAATTCTTCCTATGAAGAGTTATAAACTAACACTGATGCTGATAACTTTGTTAGATTTGATGATGGTAAAGAGCACAAAATTAATCAATGCAAGTCTCTTAATCAAGTAGGTTCTCCTTGGACTTTGTTGTTTAATGGGTCTTACTCTAAATTTGGAAATGGTGCTAGTATTGTTATGATATTTTCAGGCTAGAAAGAGTTTGGTTTCTCTTTTAAACTCAACTTTGAGTGCACTAACAATATTGTTGAATATGAAGAACTCTTATTGGGTCTAAGGATTGCATGGAAATATGGTATTAGAGACATCATTATTAAAGGAGATTTAGAGCCGATTGTCAAGTAGGTTAGCAAATTCTATGCAACAAAAACTCAGAGAATGAAGCAGTATAAACATGCAGCATGAGATTTCATTGAGATGTTTGACTCCTTCAACATAATACATCATGATAGAAAGTACAATATTCTACCAGAAAAATTTGTCGTATTGGGGTCGAGATTTGAAAATTGTGATGTATCCCCCTATTGCTAGTATAATATTGAAGTATTGACTAGAACATCTATTCCTGTAAATGTTAAACACTAGCAAGTGTTCGAAGAAGACACACAGGTGTAAAGGTTTTTGTATAACCAAGGAGAATTTTCTAATCAACGTATAGATTGGGAGCCAATGGTTTGTGCAGCTGAAGGAAAGGAGAATTTATTTGGCAAAGACATCATTCAGTTGAATACTAATACCATTCCCAGAGGTTTTGTAGCACTTGAATCAAACTTTGATAATGTTGATTACATTTTCAACAGACACATGTCAACCTTGAGGGATGTTGAAGAGCATGACCTAGGCACAAAGGATAACCACATAAGATCTAGCTAGGAAGTAATCTGAGAAAGGAAGAAAAGCATTTGTATGTCTAATTGTTGAAGAGATACCAGGACTGCTTAACATGGTCTTATTCTGAACTGAAAGCATACAGAGAGGATTCTTTCCAACATGAAATTTCCCAGGAAGCTTCTACCAAGACGTTTCAGAAGAAACAAAGGTTAATCAATCCACTCCTTTCCCTGAATATGTAAGAAGAATTGAAAAAAATTAGGGATTGAGGAATCATACAGCCCACAAGGTATTCATCATGGGTTGCAAACTTATTACCTGTCAGAAAGAAGAATAGAGATTTAAGGATGTGTGTGGACTTTAGAAACTTGTATAGAGCATCAATGAAGGATAACTACCCTCTTCCAAATATGGAAAATATATTACAATTGGTTACTGGTTCGGAATTGTTATCCACCTTGGATGGGTTTTTTGGATATAACCTGATAGTTATGAAGGAATCAGAGTGAATCAAGACTTCCTTTACCACTCCTTGGGGAACATATGTATATGTCAGAATGCCTTTTGGTCTAATGAATGCTGCAACCGCTTTCCAAAGAGAAATGGATGTAGATTTCTCTAGCTATATTAATAATTTCATTGTTGTATATCAAGATGATGTGATTGTTTTCTCGAGAAAAAGGAGTGACCAATTGCAACACTTAGAAAAATTTTTGTTAATATACAGGGAGTATGGTATTTCACTAGATCCCAAGAATTTTCATTTTGGAGTTCAAAAAGAAAAGCTTCTTGGACATATTGTGTCAAAGGAAGGGGTCATGATTGATCTTGAGAGGGTAGAAGCCATTAGAAAAGTCCCTATTCTAAGAACTAAGAAGGGAATTCAATCATTTTTTGGGTATATTATTTTTATTAGGAGATTTATCTCCAATTTTTTTGAACTATTCCAATCACTAGCATGCTAAAGAAAGACAAAAGTATCAAATGGGAAGAAGCAAATATTTAAGATTTTGCTGGGATCAAAGAAGCATTATAAAATTCCCCTGTTTTAGCAACTCCAGATTATAAGAAGGCTTTCCATTTGTTTTATTTTACTTCAGAAAGTACTATTGCATCTATGTTGTTGTAGAAGGATGATGAGGGAGTTGAAAGACCAATTTCCTTTTTCATTAAGGCATTACACGGAGCTAAGCTAAAGTATACTATCATAGAGAAGTAGCAATTTGCTTTGATAAAAGCAACAAAGGTCTTCAGGCCATATATTATGAGTTCCAAAGTCATTTCTTATGTTCCCCACAACATGGTGAAAGATATCCTATCAGAAATGGAGGTTTCAAGTAAAAGATGTCGATGGGTAAACAAATTGCAAGAGTATGATATGGATATCCAAAAAAAAAAATTGGTCAGAGGTTTGGGCCTAAAAAAACTTATGGCAGAGAGCAATCTGTAGACAATTGAGGTAAATGAAGTTGAAGAAGAAAGGCTGAATGTCCTTGAAAAATTGATAGATTCTGAATGGTATAAGGACATCATTTTTTATCTTAAACATCTATAGTGCCCTCAAAATTTGAGCAAGAATCAGAAAAGAGCACTTAAGTTAGCTTCCTAAAAATATGTCACTACTGATTTTGGGTTAGCTTGAAAGAACCATGAGGGAGTTCTCTTAAGATGTATTTATGAAGGTGAAGCCCCTAAAATAATTGCTGATCTCCATGGAGGAGTTTATGGGGGACATTTTGTTGGAAGAGTTACAACTCACAAAATCTTAAGGGCTGGTTATTGGTCACCAACTCTTTTCAAAGATACAACTCTGTTGGTAAGAATATGTGAAAGTTATCAATGCTCTTCTGTAAGACTGGAAGCTTTAGGCTCCCTTCCTTTGCAACATGTATCAATTAAAGCCCCATTTAGGCAATGGGGAATGGATTTCATTAGGAAAATTTATGACCCCTCAAGTGTAGGAAATGAGTGGGTGTTAGTAACCACAGATTATTTAACTAAGTGGGTGGAGGCAATCCCACCAAGAAGGCAACTCACCAAATTGTTGTGGATTTTATCCTGAATTATATCATTTGCATATTTGGGGTACTTGCCAAAATAATTGGTGATAATGCCATGAGATTCTGAGCTAAACCTTTGGTGGATATGTGCCATGAATATGGGATAAATTTGACATATGATTCCAATTATAATCCCCAAGGAAATTGACAAGCAGAGTCCAATAATAATTAGAAGAACTTTGGATTTGAACAAAAGAAAGTGGGGTGAGCAGTTGAAGTTTGTTGTTTGGGCTGATCGAATCACTATTAAACGAGATACTAGAAAAATTCCATTTGAGTTGGTGTATGAACTCAAGTCTTGTTGCCTTTGCATATGCAATTATCTTCATTTCAATTTCTTCAACAACTGGAAGATCAAGAGGTTAGTCCCCATGATTCTTGCATCAATCAGATTGTTGAGTTAGATGAAGAAAGAAGGGCATCTCATCAGCGGCATGTAAAATTCAGAGAGAAATTGAAGAAGTTGTTCAATAAGAAGGTGACTCCAAGAGATTTCATTCTGGGAGATCTTGTGATATTATGGAATAGCAGACATGAAGTTAAGGGAAAACATGAAAAGTTTGATGTACTGTTGATGGGCCCTTATTCAATTGGCATTCAAATTGGTGAACATACCTTCTTCTTAAAAGACCTAGATGGGGAGTTTCTTGAATTACTTGTTAATTTCAGACATTTGAAACATTTCCTTGATTTATTTCTCATAATAGAGGTATGCACCATTGTACAATGTATAGTATTTTTGTTTCTTTCTGGTTTTGTTCTTTTCTGTTTTGGTTTGTCCTGGTCTTTATCAGTTGTTTTTGTTGGTTTCTTAGTTTGTTCTAGGGGGTTGACTTGTGACTTTTTTTCTTAATGGATTTTTGGCACATGGTATGATCTATTGTTCTTATGGCACTCGCAAGGAGTGCCCATCCTTGAGTTGGAGCCGATGTTAGTGCTCAATTTGATCTCAACCCATTTTCTCTAAAAAGTCTTCAATCTGCAGGCCCTGTCATATTTTTTGTTTCCCAGAATGGATGCATGAAAAGTTTTCTTCATTTTTATAGTGTTGCAAGATTGTTCTCCATGGTTTTGGATCAAATTGGGGCCTTATATCATTTCCAAATTCTCTGTCCTTAAAGAAAGATTCATTTCTGGGTGTAAATGGTGATTTCCCTACATTTTACGGTTTGATGGGTATGTTTTCCCCGTCAATTTATATCTCATCATATGTGGAAAAATGGCCCTTTCTGATTGGATGTGGTTCAGCGTGGAATTTTTAAACTCTAAGACTTGTTTTAGCTTAAGTCTTGTCTATGTGGAGGGCCTGCACTCATCTGAAAATTAGCCTCATGGTTTGACCTTTGGAGTTGCGCTAGGGAGACACGTGGAGGTTTCTGATGGCCCTACTCAGAATTAGACATATTTTTATGCAGCTGGTGTAAATTTTTTAGACCATGGATGTATGGAGGACTAGCACTCATTTGAGGATCCACCTCTGGGTCCCACCTTAGCAGTTGCACCAAGGAGACATGTGATGAGCCCACAATTGCTTAGGGTCTCTGGTTTTGGGCACCATTTAAAATTTGTGCCAAGGAGACGCATGGAGGATTCCGCCAGATCCTCTCTATACTTAAACGTTTCAAACAAATTTCTAAGGCCTAGGAAACATGGATGGCCCATGCCTATTTGAGGACCTTCCCTTGAATTTTATTTTTGAAAGAGAGCCATGAAGACATGTGGAAGTTTGTGCTCACTCTGCCCTTGCTTGGACTTTTCAACGGCTAAGGAAATTTTTCTCAGACCCTAAACACATGGCGCCTTCCACTGCTACTTAAATTTTTTTAATGAATATACTAAACTGAGACACTTGGTGAGCTTGTGCTTGTTTGGGGTCTCTAATTTTGGGCACCATACCAAAGGTGTGCCAAAAAGACACGTGGAGGCTTCTGCTAGCTCGTTTTATATTGACACTTTTCAAAGGCCAAGAGGTAATTTTCTTGGGTCCAAGGAACTTGGAAGGCCCGGGCTTGTTCTGAAACTTGCCTATGTACTTCAGCTTTGCACTTGTGCCAAGGAAACATGTGGAAAAATCTAATCTAAAGTTTATAAGGGGCATAATCAATGGTTGATGTGTATTGCATCTGATTTTTCTGCAATTTTTGCTCAAAAAATCCTGGAGATGTGAATACACTTTGTTTTTCATCATTTTTTGATGAAATTCTTTGTCGTTTTTGTCTGCAAAGTGCAATTGAATGGATTTAAAGATTAATTTGTGATTCCAAGGAATGTAACAATTAATATTATGAATTTGGAATTGGTTGGGCACTTGCAAAAATGTGAATTACCAGAGAAGTTAGATACAAAGAAAAGTTGCAGAGGAAAGAGTGGGAAAATGATGAAATGATGGAGTTTGTAGGCATAAAGGATGAAAAACATGTTTCTAGAGGAGATGACTGGGTACCCCAGTTAAAACAATGATGGAAATATTTGCAAATATTTGCAATGATTCACCTTTTTGAACAAGTGGCATTTTTTTTACAAACCTGTTAAAAATCATTTTATGAAAATCAAGATCGGATATGTAACAAGCAAAGGTTCCTAGAATATTATTTTCTTGGGGGGAAATATTGGATGTAAATGAGTTTTATATATAAATCATTCTTTAGTCATACAAATGGGTGGTTGAATTTCTAAGAGAAAATTTGAGAGAGCACATCTTCCTGAGAGACCATCTGAGAAACCTACTGATTTCCTTTGTTTTAGATTTCAATCACATCAAGTTGGTTGCAAGATTACAACCATTCACAATATCTGAGACTATTGGAAGAAAGTTTCCCTTGCTAATGAATCTAATCAACTTCAAATTAATCTGTGTTTATCTTGGGCCAATTTGTGTCTACTTTATTTCAGAATGTCTACAAGTAGTTTTTCTTGTTCCTATTGCAATCTTGTATTAAAGTCCCTCAAAATCACACAAGATCTCATCCCTGTGATAGTTTAGTGGAATTTTCAATTTCATTACAAGAATACCCTTCATCCTATAGTGAGATAAAAAAATTAAAATCATTTTACTGTCATTTTGTTGAAAAATATTGTCTGTAATCCTTTGATTGTATCTTAGGTGTGTGGAATGAGAGGTGTCTAATGTTTAATTAATTCTTTAGCTCAAGCCTTCATGTTGAATTCTCAAATATTGTGTGAAATCATGAAAATAAAGGCCTGCATTGATGCACACCTTCTTGTTGAAGGAATATTTTAGCTATTCTGGAGCTTTTTGTCATTTAGTTTTCCAATTGTTGTGAATGTCCTCAAAGATCTGGCAAAATCAATTTTATCTTGCTTAATCTCCCACCAAAATATTATTCAAAAAATAATGAATCCCACCTGAACTACCCCTGCTTTCCCTGTATGTCAACAAATGAATAAATCCTACTACCAAAATATGTAGAAGTAATCAAGATTTCATAATGTCTTTAGTAACCTTCAACCCTGTTCAGAAAATATCACCATTCATTAGAAGTGACAACTTGTCAGATTTAAATTGTGGTGCATTGAACATATTTTCTCAAGGTTCCCTTTCAAATATGTGCAAATAAATATATATTCATTCTCCTTCACCGACAGAGGTTACAAAATGGGTTCTCTCACCCTGGTCGAAAGGCACAACCTAAAGCGGTGAGGATAGATCAAATCCTTAATGAAGGTTCTATCCATTTCTCCTATGCCCAAGTGACAAAGAGTCAGATGAATCCCCTCCCCAGCTACAAAATGACTCATAATATGATCTGTTTTTCTCTCAGTGTCTTGCTAAATCTACGACGCTGCTCGATTTTCCAAGGGAGAATCAATTTGGATACCAACAACTTGTCCTTGAGAAGTGTGATCGTGAGATGTTATTCCATAGGTAAAGTGAAACATGATCTTCTTTGAAATTTGATTAAACCCTCTCGCTAAGGATAAATAATATATTTCATTTAATACTTATTTTGTACTAACTTGATTATCAATTTATAAATTAATTAAGGAAACATGACCCTAAATCTTTAAACAAAAAAAAGTGAAATTCACATCATTTGGACTTACACTTGTTCTGTTGTGGAACAAAGGCATGAAATAATATCAAGATGTGCACCCTTAGGAGTGAATCTTAGGGATAATACCTAGTAGCCTTGTGTGTACGTAAATAGACCCGAGTGAATTGAACAAGTAATTGAAATAATGTAGATGATTCTTATTTAATGATAAACATTGTAATTTAAATGTTAAACTGTATAAATGAAATCTAGCAAAAATGAAAATAAATGTATGGTTCTCTTATTATGAGCCTTTGTGTAACTTAAGTTAAATATTGAATAATTTTTGTAATGACTGTGTAATTCTAAAAATATCATTCCGTGGGTATCTATAATTTTATACTATAGTTGAATCGTTATGTTGTGCCTTGTTATATGGGAACAAAAAGTGGCTTGTTGTGCATCCAATATTTTCATGTTATTTATGAAGGTTAATGTTGTGCATACATATCATGTGTTGTGTGTAGTGCCCACTCCTCTTCGAAACTTATAATATTTTGATTTGGAATACTATTGACTATAGACATGGATAATATTGTATCATTTTGATTAGCATGATGTTAGATGATAGAGATATTCTAACTATTGATGGATTTTGATTCATAATATGATTTGTGTGGTTTTCTTAGAGACATAGAGAGATGTTTCATAATCAATGATGAATTATGTGTTGTTAGCATACATATTTACTAACATCCGGGATTATCATCATGTTGAATATGACTTAGCATTTGAAATAATCTTTTGATCTTGTTATATCGATAAAAAGATAGAATTAAGATGTTGTTGAAATTTTTGACAAATGATAGCATTATTTAGTTGAGATAATGATTTAGCTATATATGGATAATTGTTGATTTATGTGCATATATTTTTTCTTTGATGTTTTGATGCAGCCACAAGGCCCAAGGAGTTATTGTGTGATTTTTTGTGATTATATCACAACAATCAAAAGGGGAATTGGAGACCAATCACAGTGGAATACTAGATGGATACAATGAAGGTATCCATGGCAACTTGTGTAATGTTGTTGTTTTGTTTTATTTTCTTAGGGGGGGCTCCACCATGGGGGGATGACCTGAAATTGTGACAAGGGGTTATATGTGCAATTCTTTCCCTTTTATTTTATTTTATTTATTGTAGAGTATGTGATTTATTTGTAATGGAAATTATTTAATAATTGTTGATTAATGAAGCTTTATTAAGTAATTTAATCATAATATTAAGTTATATGGGGATGTGACAAAGGGGGCCATTTATTAGAGTAGTTGGTCTTTTGAATTTTATTATTTTGATTGAGTGTTGTACACTCTACCTTACCTTGGAATTTTGGATTTGGGCTTAAGTGCCATTTTTGGAGGCTTGCGGGACAAGCTAAGCTTTTCCTGGACACCTCTTAATTTATACAACACCTCTTAAGATAAAAAATGACATTAATTTCAATTTTCTTACATGGGTTTTAATTTTTCCCTTAGAGGGTGTGGGTTTGGTGTGCATTGGTGTTTTGGTTTGACTTCTGATGTGGAATCCTACATGGAGCCACCTCACCCTCCTCTGGTATTTTTTTATATATTCAATTTTATTTATTTTCTTAGGGGTTACTTCATTTGATTGTGCTCTTGTATTTTTGGGATTTGGAGGATTTTATAGTGTTTGTTGAATTTCAGAGCTTTTTGGAGTCGGATTGAGCTTGAAGGAGCTTGGAGGGTGAGTCATACATCAAGTGCTACCATGGAAAGGTAGGAAATCCACCCTTTTTTTAATTTTTTTCTTTTATATGTGTATATTTGTATGCAAGTGAATGTTTTGCACGCTTGTTGGGTTCTTGGGTAGAATGCCTAAGTATGGTGTAGGATAAGGCTATGTGGATCTTATACGTAGGGAGGCATAAAAGTTTATTTCATGTTTTAGGAGAGAGTTGGATTGGGTGCCCCACCTTAGATAAGAAAATGCTTTCATTTCTTACTTGGTTATTTTGAGGGAGACATAAGAGATTGTAGGGAGGCATAAGAGAATGTGGGATGAATAAGAGGATCTTGAGGGAGGCATAAGATTTGTAAAGGGGTTTGAGATGTATTTTTTGAGGGTTTTAAGGTGGGCACATAATCCCATTGGGAGGCATAAGTGATCTCCCCATAGATCCTTGCTCCATTGGATTTACATTTTTAAGCCTTTTGTATTTTGTTAGTTTCCTTCTTAAGATTTTATCTTGTGTTGAATGTGTTTTAAAATGATTGTGAATTTTTTTATTGTGATGTAGAAGCTTTATGATAGTTTCCATGAGTTGGATCCATCCTTTATTGGATTTTTCTTAGGGCTCGGGGGCCAATGAGGAGTATAACTTCTTCTCCTCATTGGATTATTGGTTGGGTGGAGAGTGTTGCCTCTCCCCCATTTTTATTATTGTGATTAAAGTAAAGAAATGGTGGAGATATTTTTGGAGAATTGGGACTTGGAGTAGTTGTTGAATTCAAAACAAATCCTTCATTATAGAAACTTCTCTTGTAAATCCCACTTAAGGTGGAAGACGAGTAGATTTGTATTTAAAAGAAAAGTTGTTTTTCAAGTTTTATTTACCAAGTTGTGATATCATATTTCAAGGAATTTCATTGAAGAATGTTTCCTTCCTTTCTCTTCAAATTAGTTGTATGTAAAGGAATGAATTAAATGGATATCATGTTTAAATTTTACCTTGTTTTGAAAGAAAAGAAAGTTGTAAATCTTAATGTTTTGATCACAATGTAAATTCAGAAGTTATCATAGCCTTATTCCAGGTTGAAACAATTAAACACTCTTTATTTTTGATATATTTAAAGTTAAATTTATCCTTTTATATCTATGTTCTTTTAAACATTCATTTTAAGAGCTTTTTGGCCTACATAGTGACCGAAACCAGTGAGTCTTAATCGACGTCGGTGTACTCAATACCAATATCAGTCACTTTTTCATATTGCAGTATTTAAAATGTTAACTCCAAGTTTATTTATCAACTTAAATGATATGACTTGAAAAACAACCTTAAATTTATGAATAATTGTTGGAAAATTCATTGAGATAAGTGAGAGTTACAAAATGTTGAAGATATGTTTAAAATAATAAATTGGACTCATCCAAAAGTAACCAGTGTTGGAGATTGAGCCGCTGTCGGTATTCCTATGACCAAACTTGATACTGCACCAATTTAGTTTTTGTAAACTTGTCAGTCATTTTTTGTTCCCTTGTTGATATTAGATGCTTCTGAGACTATTATGCCTTGTTAAAATTGAATAAGAAGTTGCTCATGGAATTAATCTATTACCCCCTGCATTTAAAAAAATATCCTAACAAATTATTATTAACAGAGGAACCAGTGTAGAACGGTAGCATAGTGGTTACCGCAGTCGGTTAAGAGACTGTCGTCAATCTCCTGTGCATGTATTTTTTTTTTGAAAAAACATATTTTTGACTAAACCATTATCTCTTATGGATCTAAACTTCACCTAAATGTACATCTATCCTGTAAGGGCCATGTATGCTTGTTTGGACCCATACCCTAACCTACATATAGGGATTGAATTACATAAAACTCTTGATCTTCAAACTGGGGTTTTTCCCCCATCAATGAAAAAAAAAGAGAATTAATCAACAAGATATCTCAAACCAGATCCAGGATAGATGCTTGCATTGCAATAGATAAATAATAATACGTGATTAAACCCAAGATTCAACTATTCAAAGGGAGGATCCAAAAGGATGGAATCTTGGACATTGGATCTAAGAATACTCCTTCATGATTTTCCCTTGATCCATGTCAATCACTCCTTCAACCTGCAAAACAAAGAGAAAAAAATTCATAAACTTAGGACAAGAAATGCTTGAGAAGACTCCCTTAAGGATGATTGGGGATTATTTTGGGTAGGTCTAATCTTGTGTTGCCTATTTTTTTGATCCAATGGTTAAGAATTAACCCTACAATTGTTAAGAAATAATATTCATATTATGGTTCTAAATTTTTAAATAAATCATATATATGTGTAAATGGGTGAATGGGGTCACTTAGGGCTCTAGTTTATTAAGTTAAAAATGTAACCCTTCTAATAGGCTTTCATGAATGATTCAATGGACACTAAAGAAAATAATTTAAGATAACTAAGGTAACTAAGGATAAAGGTTTTATTAAATGTGGGTTGACTGTTATTTCCCAAAGGGGGAAACTATTTAACCTAGTTAAAGAAATTAATTAAATGTATATTAGGGTTTTACACCCTTGTAATTAAAAATAAAAAAATCTAGAACTTTTTGGATAATTATTTAAGGATTAATGTGGTTTTATAATGTCAAAAATATGTGGGTGTTATATTTGGTATCAAAGTAATGGGTTCAATGTTGGGGCCTTGGGAACACTTGGAAACATAACACATAACAAGAAAACTTAGCGCAACTCTAAAACCTAGATTACACAAAATTGCATGATGTTTTAAAACGAACAAAACCTAGAAAACTTAAAAAATTATAGAATAATAAACTAAATCTCACCTTGGTCTGTACAGGAGGCGTTGACAATATGAGGGGTTCTTGCATGTTGACCTAGACTTACCACCTCCAAATCAGAAATTAGCAGTGATATTGCCTCAGATACTTTAGTCGTTACAAGATGTTAATGATGTTATACATGAAGGATATCTAGGATGGAGACCTAGTAAACATGAGACAGAGCCATCAATAGAGGCTTGTGCACCTTCCTGATATAGTCATGACCATATGACAGAGAAATCCCACATGGAGTTATTCAGACAAGATTCACCACAGAGATGTCATAGCAACATGGCTACATGACATAGGGAGTGATCTAGGAGCCGTAGACAATGTGATGATCGTTTCGAGAGACCTAGAGGAAGACAATCTACATCGACAAATCACATCAGAGACATCCTGAAACTACATCCATCTCATTTTACTGGGAACACTGGGGGATTCCAGGAAGAGGCATGGTTGGTTAGCTTGAGCCGATGCTTCAAGCTATGTCCGTGTACCAGCAACATGAATGCTCATGTTTCCATCCACCTTTTGAGAGACAGAGCCATGTTTTGGTGGAGGACTAAGGATCAAAAGCTCCATGTGGATTCTGAGACAATCACTTGGGAGCTCTTTGAGGAATATTTCAAGAGAATATAATTTTCTAAAAGGTTCATTCAACATAGGATAGATGAGTTCCATGACCTACATCAGGAATCGATGGTGGTGGAAGAGTACGAGAGTCACTTCGTAGACCTACTTTAGTATGTGGACTATATGTAGGATGAGTAATTGAGTATCCACAGGTTCATCAAGGGATTTAACCTAGACATTTGAGGGGTACTGCACATTTATTTCCTTCATACATTAGCAGAGGCTATTAAGAAGGCTTATATTGTGGAGGAAACGAGGGGGAAGACATAACAGGCCAGAGATAGAGTTTGGAGCCATATCCAAAAGATGTAGGATGGCAGGTTAAGGGAGTCAGCTCTTCCTCCTCATGGAAGACATGGTTTTGCATAGTCTTCATTATGGACACCACAACACTAGTAGCAAGTTCATCCTCCATTTAGGCATCTGTAGAGATTTGATGCTCAGACGATACGTAGTATGGGGCCTCCTGCTAGGAGAACAGTCAGGAAAAAGGAATTCCCTAGATGTCAGTCAGCAAGAGCTCATCAGTAATGACCATAGTAGTCCATAAAAATAACATCAAGATCCATGACAAAAACCACTAGAGTACCGATTGGAGTGCATCTCAATGGAGGGGACTTGGTAGTTATTATGGGTGTAGTGTACTTGGGAATCATTGGAGAGAGTGCCCTCAGCACCCTAATAAAAAGGGTAAGGTGTCATTTTTAGAGCCTACAATAGGTGATATGGATAGGATCCAGATGATATATGCAGCGGTAGAGAACCGCTAGGAAGAGTACCAGAGCATAGTGATTGAGATGATAAGTAGCATTGATGGCAATTTTATTCCTGTTTTATTTGATTCAGGCTCAAATTATTTTAGTTTCCCATTTGTAGTAGAGTGATACAGGTTGGTGACAGTTAGGCAAAGCCATAGTTGGGATGTGGAGATGGCTTCTGGAGCTAATCTCTGAGTGGAATCCTTAGTCAAGGAGTGTATAGTTGACCTAGGACCCTTTTTGATGACCTTGAATCTCTGTATCCTTCCTTTTTGTTCCTATGGGATTATTCTAGGAATGGATTGGTTATCTACACACAAGGATAAGGTTGATTGTTATAGTAAGGTAATATCATGTGCAGATTATTTGATAGTGGAGTATGTGATAGTAAGAGTTAGAAGACTCACCTTTATTTGCACCATATCTACTATGTAATTTAAGTGGTGTGTGCAACAAGGTTGTCAGTTGTTTTCTCTCATGGTTAGCGACAGATCAGAGGATGAGTATAGTGTGCCATCAGTTGATGATCATCATATCTTGAGGGATTTTTCAAATGTATTTTCAGGGGAGCTGTCAGGGTTACCTCCCCCACGTGAGATATATTTTCACATTGATTTAGTTTTGGGACCAGAGCCTATCTCATGAGTGCCCTATAGGATGAATACCCCTGAGCTCTGTGAGCTCAAGTTACAGCTGGAGTGACTTCTTGAAAAATTCATAATCCATCCTAGTGTATCCCCTTGGGGTGTACCGGTGATTTTTTATAAAATAAGGATGAATCTATTCAACTGTGTATCGATTATCGTCAGTTGAACAAAGTAACGATCAAGAATCGTTACCCCCTTTTGCGTATTAATGATTTTTTTGATCTGATGAAGGGGGCCACAATATTTTCTAAGATAGATCTTAAGTTTGGATACCATCAGTTGAGGATCATAGAGGTAGATATTCATAAGACATCCTTGAGTACGAGATATGGTCACTACGAGTTCACAGTAGTACCTCTTCATCCGATGAATAGCCCCACAGTATTCATGAGTTTTATGAATGGGGTATTCTAGAAATTTTTTGATTGCTTCATGCTCATATTTCTTGATGACATTTTTATTTACTCTCCCCATGCGTGAGGAGCCTGAGGAGCACCTTCGACAGGTTTTACAGTGTCTTCAATGAGTAGCAACATTTATGAGAACTTGTACAAGTGTGCATTCTTTGAGTTAGAGGCACAATATTTGGGTCACATCATTTTTGTGGAATGTATCGTAGTTGATCCTTCCAAGATTCGAGTTATTATGGATTGGCATGCACCAAATAGTGTGACCAAGGTGTGTAGTTTCCTACGGTTGGGAGGTTACTATGTAAGAGATTTATTCATGAATTCTCTCAGATTGCATACCCCATCACTTCCCTTCAATGGAAAGGAAACAAGTTTGTTTTTTCTAATGGATGTGAAAAGAACTTCAGTATACTGAAAGGATGCCTTTTATTAGCATCGATTCTTGCAGTGCTAGATCCACATGGATAGTTCTTCATTTATATAGATACTTCCTTTGCACGATTAGATGGGGTATTGATGCAGGAGGGTCGTGTGGTTTCCTTTGAGTATCACAAACTAAAATATAATGAGATTAAGTATTCGACTCATGACCTTTAGTTTCCAGTAGTTTTGTATGATTTGGTTTGATGGAGACATTTCTTTCTTGGTAGGAGATTTATTCTTAGGACAAACTATTAGAGCTTAAGTCAACTCTTCTCGTAAGCCAAATTAAACGCTTTTCAGTGGAATTCGATGGAGTTTCTATGTGAGTATGACATGAAGATAGAGCATGTGAAGGGGAAGGAGAATGTTATGGCCAACTCTCTGAGTGGATGAAGACATTTGGCTATGGATACTTTAATGGGTATAAATTTGCAGAGTAGGATTTTATAACAGCTTCCTCACGACAGTTTCTACCTTACATATAGATGAGAGATTGAGTCTTAGAGACCCTTTGAGGGTATTTTTGATGGTTTTTCATTAGAGATAGATGGAATTCTCAAACACATAGGTTGGATCTATGTACCTAGGGATGGATTCTTGAGACAAGATATCTGGGAAAAGATTCATCATACACCTTATTCAGCCCATCTAGGGGTGAAGAAGATGCACGCCACCTTGAGAAAACTATATCATTGGAGAAGTATTCAGAGAGATGTATCTCAATTTGTGTTGTGTTGTTTAAAGTTTCAGAGGTTGAAGTTTGGGAATCAACATCTAGCTATCCTTCTTTACCCATATGTTATACCGAAGTGGAAATGGGACACCATTTCCATGGATATCATAGTAGGGCTACCGATGTCGAGATACCACCATGATGCCATCTTGCCCATGGTGGATAGATTGACAAAATTGGATCATTTTTTTCTAGTGAAGGTAACCTACATAGACTGTGTAGTAGGAAGAGTTTACTTGGATGAGATTGTTATATTGTATGGGATTCTATAGAAGATCATTTGCAATCATGATCCCTTATACAAATCACACTTCTGGACTACCATGCTATAGGCCCTAAAAACAAGTATCAATTGTAGTAAAACAAATCATCCAGATATAGATGGTTAGATGGATCGAGTAAATAAGATTGTAGAGGACATGCTTTGGATGTATGTCATGAATCATTAGTTGAAGTGGGAGGAGTACTTGTATTTGGTTGATTTTTCCTACAAAAATAGTTTTGAGAGTTCTATTGGGATGGCACCATTTCATGCAATTTATTGTAGGGAGTGTAAGAAAATTTTGAGTTGGGATGGTATTAAGGACTATTGGTGTGTGTATTTTCCACATCATTAGGTAAGTCATCTCACTTAGGTGAGATCATAGGTCCATTTGTCATTTAGGGGTCATTATGAGATTCTCTTACACGTCAGTGCATCAGTGCGTCATATGCGTCATTGGGAGTTACACTTCTATTATGGGAATGAAACTCCCCCTCTCTACTCGAGTTGTCATCATTGCAGCACTGGGGGTTACTCAACACCTCCTATATGCACACCCCATTTGAATCTATGAGATAGAGGAGAGTTTTATGGCTTAACCAGGTTTTACCCATTTGTTGAATCTTTGCATGCACATTCGGTTAATGCTCCCTCCTCCTGAGATCTCTTCACGCTGCCATTCAAATTTCCATTGATGTGCATGTCATCCCTCGTGATCCTCACTTGCGGGTTTTCAAATCCTCTTTCATGGTATCAGAGCGGATCTTGTGGATCCATGCACTCATCAACATTTCTGTGCGTGTTTTCTGGCTTCTGGCATGATATTCAGATCTCTTTCAGCGTGTGTCGTAATGGATATTCTAGTTGTGCTCTTCTTGCATTGATTCATACGTTTATACTCCATTCAGGTTTGATCGTGGTTTGTTTGGGTTATTGTTTGAGTTTATGGTGTTTTTCAAGATTCTAGTGGTTGTCTTTTTGGGTTATCTGTGTACTTCTTGTTGGTTACAGGTTATGTTCAGGTCTAAGGAGGAATACAAGTTTATTATGTTGAAGATCCATTCTAACAGCTCACCATACTCTTGTTGGTAGACAGCTCATTTCCTTACACGTTGCTCAGTTCATAGTCAAAGTGGCTCTTGCTTCATCGCTTGTTCACCTGCGTTGAAAGTTACTCGTTGTTTAGATCTGTGGTGGTGTTCACTGAAGGAATCAACTGTGGTGTTCTCCGTTCTTAGCTCACTGTTTTTTGTTGTTACTGTTGCAAACTTGCCTTGTTCCCTTCAAACAACTCCTCCGGTATCCTCTTCCATTGGAAAAACATTTTTTGGCGTTTTGGGTCTTCAAACGGATCCTCCAGCTTGTGCAAACCTACAACACTTGCTCTTAGCACCTCTAGTGACTGTTTTACACGTCTCCAGCAACCAGCAACCTGCAACATCATATTCAATAGCTCAGTCTTTGCTTGAAACGTTTTTGGGCTTTTTTGTCGTTTTTGGGCAATTTTTAAGCGTTTTGGTCTTCAAACGGCTTCTCCCACTTGTGCAGCCTACCACACTTGCTCCCAACACCTCCAGCCACCTCCCACGTGTCTACATCACCCTCATTCTACCTCCAGTGACCTCCAATGCCCTGTACAGCTGTCTTTTTGTACGTTTTCTGCTGCACAACCAGCATGTGGTCCTTGACATGAGTTTGAACAGTCCACTCTTTCAATGTGGGCCCCTCCTCTCCACTTTTTTTTTAATGTTTTAAAGTGTTTACAAAAATTAAAACATTTCATTTGGCATTGGCATTTTTATTGTAAGGCTGTATTTTGGCTTATTTAATACCCTCTTACGCTTGTCGAAGACGAAGGGCGAGGTCCGGGGTTGGCAGGAGGCTAACCCCCCCTTGTAGTCAAAACAAACCCCTATTAAAATTCCGTGCCATTTCCAATGAGTACCCACACGATACCCTTTGCACCCGTTTCAGGCATTTTTTTAATGTGTTTACAGTATCTAGTGCATTTTTCCATTAGTTGTGGGAATCGTAATAATGCCATAACTTTTGACTCGCAGCTCATTTTTTAGCGCTTCCTTGGTCAAAGTTGCATGATTTCTTACACTCTACATGATGGGATTTCCAATTTGTAAACACACTACTTTTATAAAGCGCCGCATTCTGGGGGGTTGCTTGTACTCTTGGGCCTACACACGTAGACGCATTATCGGCCGAGTCCGATGTCTTGCACCTTGCATCTTGATTTTTTTCATCATGGAGAGTGCTCTTTCCAGATGTGAGCATTATAGGATCACCTTACAACCTCCACCACTTCTCACTGGGAGAGAGACCTATTCAGCTTGGCGTGCTTCCATGGAACGTTACTTCGCCCACGAGGGTCTTTTACCCTTCTTGCTTGGGCCAATTCCTGCACCCGCTAATCATCATCATCTAGAGGACTTCCTTGACACTTGTGACCATGTCTTTGGTCACATGATGATGCATGTCTCTCATTCTCTCTGGTTTCACGTGGCAGACTCAGATCCACTTCATTGTGTCTGGAGCATTCTTCAGTCCTTCTATAGAGACCCTTCACATACTGCTGCCATCATTGCTGCTCGCTGATTCATTTGTCTCCTCCATTTCTTCGTGTTATGACAGTTACCAATGACACAGGCTTGCTTGGTTCTACTTCTGATGATGAGGATTCTACATCCAGTTCTGATGTTGAGAGTACTACAGAGGACTCATCTCCTCTTTCTCTCACTATTCCAGATAGTGTTGTCACCCCCCACATCTCATCAGATATCGATCAGTTTCACACTCATTGTCATACAGTCATTACACCAGCCTCCTTTCCACTTCTAGTGTGTGAGGCCCACTTCACTCCTCTGCTTTTCATTACATGACTCATACCTATCTAACATCGCTCTTCTATTTGTTGAGCCCCCTCATTTGGATGAGTATCTGCCTGACCTTAGTTGTATTTTCACAAAGTACACTTTTGATGCACTATAGGTCCCTCATCCATCTACAGGTGTTTTAGAGGAGATTGTGTGGAGTGCCCCTTCTTGGACTGTTACCACTTCCCACTTTTCTGGAGACCTTCACTGATTCACCCTCAGATGTGGGATCCCTTTTCTATTGTGCAGGATGTTTTGTTCCCTGTCACATCACTTTGACATCCTTTTTGCGGGTGTTCCTCTTTTTTCACTCTGATAGTTCTATGCACATGGCGTTACCTTCGGTTCCTTGGCACTCACTCGCTAGACCTATGTCACAGTTCCGTGCACCAGACTCAGAGTTCTTCGTGCTACTACCTTCAGTTTCCTTTACGGAGTGGGCGGACTTTCAACACGTCATTTCTGTCCTTCCTAAGGGCAGGCACACAGTTCGTTGTGGGTGGCTCTTCTTCAGTCTAGAGGCAAAGGATCTCATCATCAACATTCTTCTGGGAGACCTCCTAGAGCTGCAGAGTTCAGATCCATCCATGGCATCTTCTGCATTCCTCTCATCTCCCTCTTCTTCTCTCTTCTTCTTCTTTCTGAGAGATTGCCTCTTTGTACATGGGTACCCCTTTCAGGCTCATCTATGGCCGGGACCCATTTTTGGTATCTTTCTTAGATATAGAGTGTTTTGTTCTCTTGTTGTGGATGTTTTTTCCCACTAGGTTTTCCTTCACTGCTTGGGACTTCTTTCTTGTACATGGGTACCTCATCAGGCTTTGTGTCGGGACCCATTCCTCATTTTTGACTTGCTGCTTCATCCTAAGTTATGATGAAGGGGGGGTGTTGGTGTGTGTATTTTCCACATCATTAGTTGAGTCATCTCACTTAGGTGAGATCGTAGGTCCATGTGTCATTTAGGGGTCATTATGAGATACTCTTACACGTCAATGCATCAACACATCAGTGTGTCAGCACATCAGTGCGTCAAACACGTCAGTGCATTAGCATGTCAGTGCATCATATGCGTCATTGGGAGTTACACTTCTATTCTGGGATTGTAACTCCCCTGTCTACTCAAGTTGTCATCATTGCAGCACTGGGGGTTACTCAACACCTCCTATATGTACACCCCATTTGATTTATGAAATAGAGGAGAGTTTTGTGGCTTATTGAGGTTCTTCCCATTTTTGTCAAATCTTTGCATGCACATTCGGTTGATGCTCGCTCCTCCCGAGATCTCTTCACGCTACCGTTCACATGTCTGTTGATGTGCACATCGTCCCTCGTGATCCTCGCTTGCGGGTTTTCAAACCCTCTTTCAAGGACAAAGTATCTATTAGCCCAACCTTGTTACAGGATATGGAGCAATAGATTATTTTGATCCAACAGAGGTTGCATGAGGCATAAGATAGGAAAAAGAAGTATGTAGATCAGAGGAGAGTTGATCGTAGTTATGAGGTTAACACGAAGGTGTTCCTTTGTGTTGGAAATCATAAGAGTCCTATCCATTATGAAAAAGTATCTAAGTTGTCTCCTAGATTTGTGGCTCCTTTTGAGATCATAGAGAATATCGGTCCATTGGTGTATTGTCTAGATTTTCCACCCAGCTTATCTTGCATGCATGATGTGCTCCATGTATCTGTTCTTAGAAGATAAATCCCAGATCCTTCTCATATATTGGATTAGACCACATTGTAGGTGAAGGAGTAGGGGCACATAATGTTGGAGCCCATGAGTATTTTAGAGCACAAGATTTTGGGCCTTAGAGGCTGAGAGATTGATCAAGTGTGAGTCTAATGGGATAGGTATGATGAGACTACTACTACAGGGGAGGATGTTACGTTGCTCTGAGTTTAGTTTCCACACCTATTTAAGTGAATTCTAGGAGGAAGTTGAGTCTAATGGAAGGGGATGTAGTGCCCACTCCTCTTCGAAACTTATTATATTTTGATTTCAATTATTTTTGACTATAGAGATGGATATTATTGTATCATTTTGGTTAGCATGATGTTAGATGATAGAGATATTTTGATTATTGATGGATTTTGATTCATAGTAAGATTTGTGTGGTTTCTGAGAGACCTAGAGAGATGTTTCATATTGATGATGAATGATGTGTTGTTAGCATTCATATTTACTGACAATCAGGATTCTCATCATGTTGACCGTGACTCAAAATTAGAACTAATCTTGTGATCTTGTTATATTGATAAAAATATAGAATTAAGATGTTGTTGAAAATTTGACAAATGATAGCATTGTTTAGTGGAGATGATGATTTAGATATATGTGGATGGTTGTTGATTTATGTGCATATATTTTATCTTTGATGTTTTGATGCAGAAACAAGACCGAAGGAGGTATTGTGTGATTTTGCAAGATATTATATCACAACTATCAAAAGAAGGATTGGAGACCCAACAAAATGGAGTACTAGATAAATACAATGAAGGTCACCATGGCAACATGTGTAATGTTGTTGTTTTTTTTTTTTTTTTTTAAGGGGGGTACCCATGGGGGGGATGACCTCCAATTGTGACCATGGGTTATGTGTGCAATTATTTCCCTTTTATTTTATTTACCGTAGAGTATGTGATTTATTTTTTATGTAAATTATTTAACCATTGTTCATTAACGTGTCTTTATTCAATAATTTAATCATGTTATTATGTTTTATGGGGATGATACCAAGAGGGCCATTTATTAGAGTAGTTGTTCTTTTGGATTTTATGATTTTGATTGAGTGTAAGTGAATTTGAGTGTTGTACACTCTACCTTACCTTGGAATTTCGGATTTGGGCTTAAAGGCCACTTTTGGAGGTTTGTGGGACAAACAAATATTTTCCCACACCTCTTAATTTCATATACCAACAATACCTATGGATTGAGGGGTCAAAAATAGACCCCATTATGTGTTTTTAAGACAAAAAGTTACATTAATTGCACTTTTATTACATAGGTTTTAATTTTGTCCTTAGAGGGTGTGGGTTTGGATTGTGTGTGTAAGAGACTTGTCATTCCTCTCAACCACCAATTTATTGTGCATTAGGGTTGATGTTTTAATTGTGATGTGGAGTTGAGGATGAGTGATTTGGCATCCTACATGGATTCACCTCACTCTCATCTCTCCTTTTTCTATAAATGCAAGTTTATTTGTTTGTTTGGGAGTTACTTTAGTTGATTGTGCTCTTGTATTTTTAGGGGTTGGAGGATTTTGGAGTGCTTGTTGAATTGTGGAGCTTTTTGGAGCTGGATTGATCTTGAAGGATCTTGGAGGGTGACTCTTATATCAATTTCTACCATGGAAAGATAGGAACTACACCCTTGTTTTATTTGTTTTCTTTTTTATATGTGTATATTTGTATGAAATTGAATGTTTTGTATTCTTGTTGGGTTCTTGGGTACAATGCCTAAGTATGGTATAGGAGAAGGCTATGGGAATCTCAAGTTTAATTTGAAGAACACCCTTTGAAAAATTAGTTTATAATGGGTGGCGAATCTCCAAAATCGACTTTCGAATCGATGGTGAATTTCTGAAAAATGTTTCATGGTAAAGGTGATTTGGCAGGGCACAATTTTTTTAGAATAGGTACAATGATAAGAAACGTTAGTGAAATACATGAATAAGTTAATTTAAAATATAAATAGTAGGTAATTTCACCCATATAAATGACTTATCAGTGGAAATTTTAGGTGAATTTGGTAGGAGCCAAATGCTGAAAATTAGCCATTTCCAAATTCAAAAATCCCTAATATTTGTGAGTTTACAAAAATTCACCACTAAAATTTTCCTTGGGGAATATTATATGTAGGGGGGCATAAGATTTTATTTCATGTTTTGGGAGGGAGTTAGGCTAGGTGCCCCACCTTGGATAAGAAAATGCTTGCATTTCTTACTTGGTTCTTTTGAGGGAGACATAAGAGAATGTGGGAGGCATAAGAGGATATTGAGGGAGGAATAAGAGTTGTGTAGGGGTTTAAGATGTGTTTTTTGAAGGTTTTAAGGTGGGCACATAATACCATTGGAAGAAATAAGTGATCTCCCCATATATACTTTATCCATTGGCTTTACATTTTAAAGCCTTGTGTATTTTGTTAGTTTCTTTCTTCTGATTGTATCTTGTGTTGAATGTGTTTTGACATGGTTGTGAAATTTTTTATTGTGATGTAGAATCTTTGTGATAGATTCCATGAGTTGGATCCATCCTTTATTGAATTTTTGTTGGGGCTCAAGTGCTAATGAGGAGGATAGCTTTGTCTCCTCATTGGATTATTGGTTGGGTGGAGAATGTTGCCTCTCCCCCATTTTTCTTGTTGTGATTAAAGTAAAGAATTGAGACTTGGATCATTTTTTGAAGTCAAAATAAATCCTTCATTATAGAAACTTCTTTAATAAATACCACTTAAGTTGGAAAACTAGTAGATTTGTCTATAAAAGAAAAGTTGCTTTGTAAGTTTTATTTACCAAGTTGTAATATCATATTTCAAGGAAGTATATTGAAGAGTATATTTTTCCCTTCTCTTCAAATTATTTGTATGTAAAGTAATGAATTAAGTGGATATCATGTTTAAATTTTACCTTGTGTTGAAAGAAAAAAAAGTTTCAAATCTTAATGTTTTGGTTACAATGTGAATTGGGAAGTTGGCATAGCCTTATTATGGGTTGAAACAATTAAACACTCTTTGGTTTTGATACATTTAAAGTTAAATTTATAATTTGATATCTATTTTATTTTATACATTCATTTTTAGAGTTCTCTAGCCTACACTGTGACTAACATCGGTCAGTCTTAACCGGCACCAGTGTACTTAGTACCAACATTGGTCACTGTTTCATATTGTAGTTTTTAAAATGCTAAATACAAATTTAGTTATCAACTTAAATGATATCATGACTCAAGCACAAAAAACTTAAATTTAATGAATAATTGTTGGAAAATTCATTGAGATAAGTTTGAATAAAAAATGTTGAAGATATGTAAAAAATTATAAATTGGACTAATCCGATAGTAACTGGCGTCGGTGACTGAACCGTCATCAATATTCCTATAACCGACATCGGTCAATGGATACTACACCAATTGTTTTTCTATAAACTTGACAGTCATTTTTATTCCCTTGTTGATATCAGATGCTTCTAAGACTGTTATGATTTCTTAACATTAAATAAAAAGTTTCTCATGGAATTAATATCTTACACCCACTGTAATTAAAACAATATTCTACAAACTTACCATTAACACAGGAACTGATGCTAGTAGTGGAAGCACCATCGATAGCACAATGGTTACTGCAGTCAGTCAAGAGACTACCGTTGGTCACCTGTGTATGGATGTTTTGTTGAAAAAATGTATTTCTGACCAAACCATTGGATCTTATAGATCTTAACATCACCTAAATGTAGATCCAACCTGTGAGGGTCGTGTATGATTGTTTGGACCCATATCCCAACCTACATATAAGGATTTAATTACATAAAAATATTGATCTACAGACTGGGGCTTTTTCCCCAGCAATGAAAAAAAGAGAGAACGAATCAAGTATAGATATCAAACCAAATCTAGGATAGATGCTTGCATTGCAATAGATAACTAAGAATACATAATTAAACCTAAGATTCAAGTATTCTAAGATAGGAGAAAAATGGATGGAATCCCTTTCTTCTTGCACATTGGATCTAAGAAGACTCCATGATTTTCCCTTGATCCATGGAAATCACTCCTACAACCTGAAAACCAAAGAAAAACAAATGCATGAGCTTAGGATAAGAAATGCTTGAGAATAATCCCTTAAGGATGATTAGGGATTCTTTTGGGTATATTTAATCTTTTGGTCCCTATTGTTTTTATCCAAGGGTTAAGAATCAACCCTAAAATTGTTAGGTGAGAATATTAATATTATGTTTGTAAATTTTTCAATAAATCAAATGTATGTGTAAAGGGGTGAATGGGGTCACTTATTAAGTTAAAAATGTAACCCTTTTAGTAGGTTTTAGTGAATGATTCAATGGACAATAAAGAAACTAATTTAAGATATCTAATGTAACTAAGGATAAGGGTTTATTAAATGTGGGTTGAATGTTATTTCCCAAAGGGAGAAACTATTTAACCTAGTAAGAGAAATTAATTAAATGTATATTAGGGTTTTCACACCCTTGTAATTTAAAACAAAAATAATTTTCTGCAACTTTCTGGATAATTGTTTAAGGATTAATGTGGTTTTAGAATGTCAAAAATATGTGAGAATTTCATTATATGTTGTCCCAAGTGATCTCTTGTAGTGTCAACTGTACTGCAGTATAAGTATAAATAAATTTTATTTCAGTATTCTTAGTGTTGTAATTGTGTGTGTAAAGTGTGGGATTTACACTGTTAGGTAGTTTGGCTTCCTTTTTCTTGGTGATCTTTATTGTTTTTCTAGGTACTCATACATTTTTCTTCTACACTCTTTTTTAATATCTAGATTTTGACCCTTTTATTGTATTGGTGTATGGCCCTCACCCAAAAAAAACATTTATCAATAGTTAAAAAAATATTCAATATCTATTACTTTCATAAATTAATTTTTAGCATATCTACAAATTGTATTTTATTTAGCTTGAAATATGCATTACATTCTTTGAAGAAGATAAATCCATTGTCTTTAAAAAGAATTATATTGTAAAATTCCATTCAATAGGATAAAAAAAATTATGTTAAAATAGTGGCCACAATAAAGCTTTAGAAACTAAATTGAGTTTAATTCAACATTCATTATGCTAATAAGGGGTACCCTAGAAGAAGCAGGGAACTCATGTTTGGCACATGACACCAATATGATGGTGGTGATATAGTTTGGAGATGCATGAAGTAATCTTGACCATTCACGTGTATGCTTTCAAACCTTAATAATTATCACTTCCTAATCTCGTTATCACACGCTTTAGAAAACAATAATATTATATTTTTCAACCGTAGATTACCAACCCTAATCTTTATCTATTATGGCTATAGAATTTTTATGACCTTTATTTGGTATGTGACTGATCTGTGACACCATCTAAACCATATAAGAGATATATTTAGTTTATTTCCATATCTTGTAGGGATACTTTTCCCAACTAGTCAAGTGATTCTACTAATTTACCCAGATCAAATGCCAAAATCAATATAGTGATCATTTAATGGAAATTTATAATGGATATGGATCCTTATGAAACATAATCACTTTTATTGATGAACTACCATTTCAATGTTCCTTTTCTATCTCGAACCTTGTTTTAGGAGGTGGTCTAGTTACGGTTCCATCTCTCTATTTTTCATGTATCTATACCTCTTCTTTATGCTGAGGCAACATATTTATACGAGGTGATGAAAGAGATTGCTAATGCAACCAATAGTTAGTACCTTTATATTGTGAGACCAACTCTTAGGTTAGGAAACACATGTGCATGATGTAATACTTTAATTAGCTCTATATTTGGGATTTTCCTAAATAGTTTGTAGAAAAGAGGTTCCTTTCCTATGAAAACTTCAATAATGTTGATATTAGGGGTAATAAATATAGTCTCGTCCCCTTTAACATGTGTTATCATATTTTTACTTGGAAGGCTTTTAACCTCTCCACTAACCGCCTTTGTGTAGACAAACTACTACATCCTTTCCAATTACTTCCCCATCTTCTATATCTTGTGGATTTTTCTAGTTGTCTTTTGAGATGTCAAGGTTTTCTATAATTTAAAAATCTGAAAGTTTCAATCCTTTTGAGAAATGGAGGAGAGATTTGGATATTTATTAATCCACTTGGAATTATCCTTAAAATTCTTCTCTATTTTTTTATTGATTGAATTTTTTGTTATGTAGGTACAACATAATGAATGGGTTTAATAGACTTATAGTTGGATGCATATTAAAATTGTGATTTTATTTTTAGATTTCTTTGCAATCATCATCTATTGATGTATAGGACAATTATGTTGAAAACCCTTAATTGAAAATCCAACAGATCATATGGGAAACATGCTCAATTATACTAAATTAGCTAGGGAACACATGAGGTCTCTTGCCATTTCAGAGATGCCAAATAATACAGGAAGATATTGCCACTAGAAAAGGGATCTAAGAAATGGTGCTTGGTGTTATTATCTTAAGGGTTCCACTCAAACACTAATTAGTGTTATCCTCTGTGCTGTATTTTTATTAATATTATGGGTGATTCTTTAATGCTTTCCTAATAAAAAATTAATGTAAGTTCTTGGGTGTAGTGAATATGTATACACATGTATTTTCTTATGGATATTTGAGAAATGTTAAATATTTAATTATGTAAATATTTCTCTAACATTTTATTTTCTACAACAGTAAAAAATTATTGATTGGTTGTATGCAACTGTATTGACGTAACTAATTTATATAGTTTAATAATATTTAGATTTATCGAATTTGTTGTGACCCTTAAAAATTAAATAAAGAATGCATCAAAATTTATTCTTAATATACCATATCTTTATCTTTTGAATTATTTTCTATTTTTATTATGTAATTTCACTTATTCTAAAAAACTTTACAAATCAATTAAAAATAAGGGTTTTACGGTGACAATTGTGAATATAGATTAAATGGGATAATGGTTGTTATCAATCACTAATGTATAAGTTTAAAAGTTACTTTATAATTTAAATCTAAATAGTAATGTATACATTAGACAGAGAATGGCCATCTTGAAAATAAGTAAACTGGTATGGAAATGTTAAAAGGGAAATTAAGACATGATAATTTTAGAGTCGTACAATCTTGATGTGATATCTTGTTTATTAAAGATCACTCATATGGTTGAAGGACTATTAAAATAATATTTACATTTAAATTTAGTAAAATATGATTGAGACAATGCAACAATGGTAATGATTAAGTCATTTTTTCTAACATACAGTTTGATTTAATTTGATTTTATATTATTGATTTGTTGGTGCATACATTACTTTATTACAAACACACCCTTTTTATTTGATTATCTATGTTTGTGTCTTCATCTTTTTTGTTTTACATTTTTTATTTTTTCTATAAAGTTTGAAAGATATATATATATATATATATATATATATATATATATATATAGTTTTTTTGCTAACTTCAAAAAGATAGATTTTTAATTATTAAGTGTACATATTTCTTGAAAACCTCACTATTGTTTATATGTATACATGTGAATGGATTATTTTTAATGTGTTTACAAGGATCATGTGTTTACATGGTCATCAAGAGATGGAGTAGAAAGGATTTAAGCTATTGATGAATTTGAGTTGTGGTTTAAGTTCATAGAAAAAGGTTTAAAAGTGCATGCATTTGAATAAGAGATGCATAAATAGTAAGAGTTATGGCATGTCACCATTATGAATTATTAATAGTGCACACTTAAAATATTGTAATTATTGTCATATTATTATTAATATTAGATTATTTGTTATGATATAATCTCACAAAGGTATTTTGTGTGAAATGGTTATGAACCACCCACCTCATATTTTCGGGTGTGTAGTACAAAAAAATCATTGTTTATAGGAGATACTTAAGATTTAAATATGTAATCAGGTTCCATTATGGAATAATGAAGAATTTTAATATTTTATCATAAAACCGTGTACAAATTTTAGTCACATATTTAAATTTCAGTGATACCAACACACTAGCATAGATGAAGTTGGCTTTAACATGTCCATCATGATTTTTTTTAAAGATATATAAAATTTGATGGTGTCCATCCCAACATTTTACATTAGTTTAACATCATCCTAAAAATGTATCCAACTCATAATGGATAGCCCTTATGCCTAAAACAAATACATTTTTGTCTCTCTAGAAGAAATACCTTCTTTTTTCGTTCCTCAATATTAATTAGAGGAAATATTTATTTTTGTAAGTGTTAAAAGGTTATGATTATTTCCAAATTGTAAGTATCGCTTGGGCTTATCAATTTTGTGATCAACTAGGTTAAATCTATTGTATGTAAAGTAAGCACAAAACCACCCAACGTACCATGTTGTTTGGCTATCAAATTCAAACAATACATTGATCCAATATGGGAAGTCAAGTCCCCCGACATGATATATAGTTTTATAAGTAAATTGTAACATAATTCTCATCACAATGGTGTGATATCTAACTATCCATACTATATAAGGAATGACATTATAATGTTTATTGTTTACACTAGGAGTATTGAATGTTAGGGGCTTACTTTTATAGCTACCTCCGGAGTATGTTTCCTGAAGGATAATGTATAGGATATGGTCCATTGGTCTCAAGAGAAACAATTTTTTTCTTATGTTCCCCACTCTAGATGTACTACATGACTTTTCCATTATCCATTTTTCCCATCTTATCAATCCATCATTGTGACATAAATGACATAATTAATGGAAGTGTTAAATCACATAATAATGTAAATATTTATTCTAAATCCACTTTTTATTCTATCTCACATGAAAACCATCTATTGGTTGTATTTTAAGTTTATACAAACATTATCATTCATGAGGAAAGTGAAAAAATGTGTGCATTTAACTAAGAAATGTTTAAATAATAATAGCAATGTTAGGTCACTTGTTTAAACCCTAGTGATAACAACGATAATAGTGATAAAGTTGGATTGATCATGGCTATCACTTACAAAATCGTAAGATATAGAAAATATATAGGCATCCAAGCCCATGTTTACCATTACTTAAACATCCTCATAAAATGTATTAAACTCATAATTACTAGCCCTCATGCCCAAAACAAATACAATTTTGTCTCCAGAAGAAAGATATGCTTTTCATTCCTCAATATCAATTGCAAGATAGACTTCATATCTCTAAGGGTTGAAGGATTACACTTACTTCCAAATTATGGGTGGATGTTATCCTTTTCAATGCTGTAAGAATTTTTTTTAACTATATTATATGTATACTTGGTACAAAACCACATAGTCTACCATGTTTATGGATATTAAATTACAAAAATGTGTCAGACTGTCATGGGATGCTATGACCCTTAGGCATGATATATAGTTCACATGGAAAGCACAAGAAAATTTCCCTCAAAATTAGGTGAGCTCTAACTATCCACAAAAAATGATTGAAATTACGAAAATTAATTGTTCATTTTGCGAGTTTATAATGACAAAGTATTAATTTCAAAGTTACCTCTAGAGTAAATTGCCTCGAGGATTTGCGCATCACACCCCTTTTCTCCTTCAAGTGGCAAAAAACATGACATTTGGCCCATATGTGATTTAATTCAAGAAATAAGAGGATATCAACATCATCTCCAATAGTTTTCCCATACTTGAAATTATCCTCCCTCAATCCTATACATCATTACCTCCTTTATCTTGCAACGTTTAACCTTTTCTCCTTCAACTTAAAATTTTTCAACAACAATGTGTCTGTTCTATTGGAAAATGTAAGATCGTATTCTTCTACCTCTCCAAGCATAAGTGCTTTGTATCCTAAGTTATATGTCTCATTAGATAATGTTCTTTAACATTTAATATGTCATGAACAACTCCCACCTTTCAAAATGATTTTTCTCGGGATGACTTGAAAAGGGAACTTTTATCTAATTAATGGTATCAAAGGAAAACTTACTTCCACATAAAGTGAAAATAAATCCCATTTATTCTTGCTAACACCTAATATAATTTCTTCCTTCAACATTTTTTATTCCACTATACTTACATGTCTTTGAATTCCCATCAAAGAAGTGAAACTTTTTGGAATCTAGTCAGTAGTAATTTTCTAGGATCCTCTTACCCATGTGCAATATATTCTCATTAATAAAATGAATCTCATTGATGAAATGAGGTTCATTGGCTCCAATTTTATTTCCCTTTGACCTACACCTATGAGATAATTTCCTCATCATAAAATAATACCTTTCATTAATAAGTCAATTGTTCTTGATGGTGATTAGGACTAATTTCCTTTTGTTAAGGCTTTACTTATGTATGCTAGAAATTCATATGGGGTGATCCGTTAGAGAAGATTTGAAATGATTTTAATTTTATGAACATTACTAGGAATTTATATGGGGTGTAGTGCCCACTCCTCTTCGACACTATTTCATCTTCATATTGATACTATTGGACTGATATTCTGACATTTTGATTATGATACATTGATTAATAGATGACAAATTTCACTGATATTTAGACTATTGACATTATGATGTATACGTTTTATTATGATGCACTAGATAGTGATGTTAGATAGTTTGATATATGTTGATTTTCATGATATGGATTTTATACTGACACATTATGTTTTGGGATGTTTTGAGTAGAATTATAATCTCATAGATGTTAGGGTTATATTTTGGTATATTGATGGATAATAATATTGCTAATTTCGAATGATGATTATTGATCTTATATGTATATTGTCTCAATCTTGTTAATACGGCTGAAATGATAGAGAGGTATTTTGTGGTGTGTAGGAATTTGATCACATACATCGAAGGGGATAGGGGAATAACCATAGAAGGATGTTGGGTGTTGAACAACGCGGCCAAATTTGACAACTTGTGTAATGTTATTTAGCGTGGTGTTTTTCAAGTATTGTTTAGAGATCTCCCATGGGGGGGGTGAATTATGTTCCCTTCCTATAATTTTGTATGCTCTTTATTCATTTTTTATGTATTTAAAATTTAAAATTCTTGTCACTTTATATGCATGTGTAAATATGTCTTAATTAAGGTAATTTTTTTCTTATTGGGTAAAATAAACTAGGGATGTGACAAATAGTTATGATGAGATTTGGTGGTCCTTGTTGTAAGTAAAATTTATATTGATTTGTAAGCTTTTTACTCCACCCCAACTTCAAAATTCGGATTTTGACTTGGGGGATTTTTAGGAGGCTTGTGGGACAAGCAAGGCTTATCCCATGCCTCTTAAACTTACCCAACAACCCTATCAATGGGTTGGGAATATTATTTTTGAATTTTTAATCAATTTTTGAGTATAAAGAGAGAAAATTATTGCAATTTTTTTCTAACTCTATTTATTGTGTCCTTTGAAAGCATGGTGTGTAAGTTTGTGAGCCACGTGGGTTGTCATAGTCCTTGAAATGCATTGATTTTCTTGGTCTTAGTGTGTTGACTTGAGTGTAGGGATGGAGGAATGATCAAGTGACATCCTACATGCATCCACCTCATCATCCTCACATTTTATTCCTATTTATTGGTGATTTTTAGTTCGAATGGGGGTTACTTGTTCTTTTCTCTTCTTGTGCACTTTTGGAATTAGAGATTGTGGGAGTGATTTGTGAAATTTCTTGGCTTGGAACTGAAGAGACTTGTGGATTTTTCTTGGAGCTTGATGGAGGGGTAGGCTCTCCACCTTTGTTATTATGTATTATTCCTATTTGTATACAATTTTCTTCTTGTTAAAATTTTTTTTTTCTTTTGAATGTGCTTGTGTGTTGGTTGGGTAGTAGGCCTTAGTTGGGTATGGGAGAAAGGATTATGGAACCATTGGGGAGGGAAAAGAGAATTTTATGATGCATGCATTTTGTAGGAGTGTGAATTGGAGTCTTACCTATGGGGAGTGAAAAGGAAATCATGGTTATTTGTTGCATACTTGCAACGGAGAGATAAAGGTTTTGTGTTGATTATTTTGTACACTTGGAGGCTTAGGGTAAGACTCCCACTTCACATGGTAAGAGGTGGTTTCCCATAGCCTTTTCTCTATTTGGTTTGATCCTAAAACCTTTGTGTTATTTTTATATGGTTGCAAACTTTATGGTTTTGTCTTCCTAGTTGTGTTGAATATTTTGAATGTATGTTGTTGTGAAGCCATTTTGTTGAAGGTTGTTGTTATCCATTTTTACCCCCTTGGTAAAAATGGATAACTAGAGAAAATTGAACTTGGGCAGTTGATAGAGCTCCATGGCTGAGGCTAGGGTTTTCAGATGCAAATGATTTCAATTCTCGGCCAAAGTTGAGAAAATTGAGTAAAATAGGAAAAAATAAGGTTTTCAGGGGTCACTTCATTTTTTCTAACTCCTCAATCCAAGAAAATTATAAGAAGTTAGTGAAAAAGTTGAGAGAAAAATCCGCGGAAAATCCATAGAAAAATCCATGGAAGCTGCAGAAAGGTGCAGAAAATTCCACAAAAAAATCCGCAAAAGTCACAGAAAGCCGAAGAGAAGTCCACAGAAAAATCTGCAGAAGGCGCAGAAAAGCCGCGGAAAGCCACATAAAAGTATGCAAAAAAAGCCATGAAAGTTGCAAAAAAATCTCCAGAAGCCATAGAAAAGCTATGAAAATCCACAGAAAAGTCCATAGAAAAGCCATAGAAAATTCTGCTGAAAAAGCCGTGGAATGTTGCAGAAAACTAGAAAATCTGTGGAACAAAGGAAAATGACAGTTTTTGTGCAAAACTTCAGATGGGCATAACTTTTGATCCAGTGCTCAAAATTTGAAAAACTTTATATTATTGGAAAGGTCTTAACTTCCTCTATGCAATGGAAATTGTAATTTTCAATTTTATTGAGGTTAGATGTGAAAAAAATTAGAAAAAGCCTCTAGCATGGGAATACATAATTTAAGGCCCAACCACCGTAATTAATGAAGTATGACACCCCATTTCTTCTCCAAAAGCTAAAGTATGTATGTAAGATGATTCAGAAGGGTATTTATGCCATATTTAGACCATTGAATGACATTTTTTGGTTGGTGAGAGAAGAAATCCCGAGTTTCATTCTCTCTCTTTCTCTCATTCATTTTCTATATATAGTAAAAACTTCTCATTTGAGAAGGGAGATATTCTGGGATGTGGGAAAACTCTGTAAAAAAAAAATCCCTCTAAACTCTCTCATGGACCTCGAAAGTGTATTTGTGCCTCTATTTCAACAATGCAATGGACTGTGCATATTTTAATACCAATAAAATTGTGTTCGTGGTGTTCTTTCAACCCTTGCATTGTTTTGTTGTATCTCCTTTCCCTTTTATTTTTGTTGTTGTTTAACTGTTCATGTATGTCTCAGTTGCAGGTACAAGAGGTTATATTTCATGGAGATTTAGTGGTAAATGAAGATCTGGGTCTATGTCACATTGATCTGGCCTCTCTCAACTCCATTTTCTTTCTGTATTCTCCCTCAGTAGGATATTTCACCCCTTTTCTTGGTGCTATCACCTCTATAGTGTAGGATTTCATAATTTCCATGCTCTCTCTCTCTCTCTCTCTCTCTCTCTTTCTCTCTCCTTGGTCCCTTGGAATTGTTATATTTGGAGTAGATAGTTGCATTTCTTTCCATAGAAGTAGTTTAATGGTGGGACTAGGTAGAGCAACCAGCCTTCTCTAGAGGATCATCTTAAGCCCGTAAGTCCCACAAATTGAGAGATTGTACCCATGTTACCAAATCACACCGATGAGCTCAAGCATATGCACTTGTGTAAACTATTCAGGGTTGTTTTGATTTGGTGATAATAGTTCTGGAACACCTGGTGGGATAGGTCTGAAGCAGGTCTTACCACTTCATTTCATCAAGTTGATGTGTTCTTGGTGAAAATTTCATCCTTTGGAGGCACTTGCAAGCACATATGGTGACTCCATCTGGTCAAAAACCCATTCTCTGAGTTGGATACTTTCCCATTCCATCCATTTCCACCCATTCTTCTTTCCACATATTTCATCTTCCTTTCCATTCATGAAGTTGTACAATCATGGCTTCATTCCCATCTTAGAATTCACACTTACAATAGCAACAATGGCACAGTCCACCTCCAACATATTTCTACAACTCCTCCAAATTAGCATTATGATAAAATTCAGAACCATTATGCTTACCATATTAGCAGTGCCAAAACCAGTTTGGTTATGAAACATATCCAAGAACAAGGGTATGCATAAAATGACAACAATCAAATGGAAGATGTTGATTTGTTGGAGAAGATCAAAGGATGGAGGAAATGACATGGTTTAATCAAGGGCTATACACAGAATGAAGGCTTTCATAATTGGTTATAGGGCATCTTGTCCATGGGAAGGCCCTTTTCCAAGACACTATAGCCCATAGGAGAAGCTTGACTTCATGGTTGAAATTCTTCATCAACTTACATAGTGGAATGAGGAGACAGAGGCCTATGAACTTGGTGGTAGGAAACCTTGTCAATGGGTAAGTCCTACACCATCATCTAGTAATTTTCTCTCTATTCCCCAAGCAGCACCATCTCATTTTGAACGTCAAATTCCAAATCCAGTCCATGTTGCCCCAAGTGTTGAATTCATTTCCCCATCTTCTATTATCCATCCCATCTTAATTTCTTTGACACCTTTCCCTTCCAAATCCAAGTCCCCTCCACAAGAGCCAAAAGCAATACCTTCCCCTCCACCAAACAAATAAATCCCTCCCAACTAAATAATCAACAAACATTGAATCCCACCATTCCTCCTACTTTCCACAAGTTGATGTCAGGAAGAGACTCAAAAATCTAGTCAAGGAGAGTAGTCAAGAAGAAGAGCCAAGAAAAGAAGAAATGATTGAAGCTTACTAAGCTTGGATCTTAGATTATGTGAATTGAAAAATTCCCTTGTTGGTTAACCCTACGGAGGAGGTCAAAGATGAAGAGTCAGTGGTGGCTAAGGATGATTTTGTAGCAGAAGTGGAACAAGAAGATCAACAATTTGTATGCTCAGAATGTAGTGTCCATGATGGCACTTTATTTGAAGAGAATTCTGATCCAATTCAAGCTACACAATCATTCCAAGCGAGGGAAGAAGAAACTACTGCAAATCTAAAAGAGGAGTACATTCCAACTATGGTGGAGAACCATACAGTTTCAGAGGCTTCGAACACAAAGAAGGATACAGAAGAGCCTTCAGTTCTTCCTCCCACTTCATCCCCTTCGAGCTCTAGATGTTGAAGAAGAAGTTTGAGCTTTCAAACTTCATGTTTGAGGATGAGGGGAGCCATGGTGAGAAAGTTACAGATCAAAAATACACTATGGAGGAGGTTGAGCATGCAAAAGGGAAAAAAAGAACCTAGATTATCTATCTAACTTGAGGATTTCCTTCATGGGAAGGAGCAACGTGGAAGATCACATGATTTTCAAACTCCATCATCTTCCTTCCAAGAATGATGATTCTGTGGCCATGGAGGAGAGCATTGTAAGGATCAACAATTTGCATTTCACAACGGCCCTCTAGAACCTGAACACTTCGAGGATCCTAAATCTTCCATAGTTCTTCTTAGGAGGAGGAAGTTTGAGAAAAATGATAACACAAATTACATATCAATCATCAAGGTAGAATGTCAATTGAGAATAGGTGAGCAAAAAATGGAACTTCATCAGCCCACGGAAAACCACTTCTTCCATGGAAGGTCCATAGGAAGACTCCATTTTTGGAGTTAAATTTCAAAGCAAAGGGCACATTCATGGATCATACCATGCCCAATCAAATACTTGACTTCATTGGAGCTAAAGGAGGAGTTTCCACCAAAATCATGCTTACTCCTAAGTATGAGGTTGAGTTTTAAAGTACCAAGGATCAGCTGCAATGCCTCTTCAATCCAAATGTAGAGCAACTAAAAGAGGTATTTGTCTTGTTTCTAGCCGATACTTTGATGATTTGGGTGGAGGATCAAGCTTCTTGTCAATTTTTCACTCATAATAACAACCATGTTCAGCTCCAAATCATATACATGGCTGCCTATTTTGAGAAAGGGAAGCAACTTCTCCCTGTACAACTAGTTGTAGGATTTCTTTGAGTTCCCTTTTCTTCCAGTTATCGTGGAGTAGTTAGGTTTGTTTTCAGTAGAAGAAGTGTTTTCCACTCTGTGTATACCACTTGGGGTGTGTATTATTTTTATTTTTATATATAGTGTGTGTTGTGGTGTTTTTTTGCTCGAGCACACTCCATTAGAGGTAGCATTTGGTGAGATCAACTCTAGTTCCAGTAATGTTTCAAGTGGCTCAAGGACTAGATTTTAGAGATTCAGATCATAATTTTGTTTATCAGGCTTGACTCCATGCCCAATGGATACTTCAAGGCCACTGATCACTTCATCTAGTAGGAAGATGTCCCTGTGAGTCACCAAATTATTATCCATTTTTACCCCCTTTGGTAAAAATGGATAACTGAGAAAATTGAACTTGGGTAGTTAATAGAGCTTGATGGTTGAGCCTGGGGTTTTCAGAGGCAAATGAGTTCATTTCTCGGCCAAATTTGAGAAAATTGAGTAAAATCAGGAAAATGTGGCTTGGGGACACTCTACCTAATTTTTTCTAACTCCCCAATCCAATAAAATTATAAGGAGTTAGTGAAAAAATTGAGAGAAAAAACTGTGGAAAGATGAGAAAAAAATACATGGAAGCCACAGAAAAGTCACAGAAAGCTGCAGAAATGTTTGCAGAAAAATCTGTGAAAGCCGCAGAAAAGTCCACAGAATTTAAATCCATGGAAGCTGCACAAAAAAAGCTGTAAAAAATCACAAACAAGTCCGTAGAAAAATCCGTGGAAGCCATAAAAATTCCGCGAAAGCCACAGAAAATTCCACAGAAAAGCCGTGGAAAGCTATGAAACATTCTTTAGAAAAATCCATAGAATGTCGTAGAAAACCAAATCCACATAAAGTTCTAGAAAACTAGAAAATCTATGGAACAAAGGAAAACGACAATTTTCACGTAAAATTTTGGATGGTAATAACTTTTTGATCCAGTGCTCAAAATTTGACAAACTTTATATCATTGGAAAGGTCTCAAATGTCCTCTATATAATGGGAATTGTATATTTTCAGTTTTATTAAGGTCTAGATGTGCAAAAAATTGAAAAATCTCTCACAACAAATACACAATATAGGCCCACCCACCGCAATTAATTAAGTATGACATCCCATTTCTTCTTCCAGAAGCTAAAGTACATATGTAAGATGATTTGTAAGGGTTTCCATGCCATTTTTAAGACCATTTAATGGTAGTTTTTGGTTGGTGAGAGAAGAAATACGAGTTTCACTCTTTCTCTTTCTCTCATTCATTTTCTATATATTGTAAACACTTCTCATTTGAGAAGGGAGATATTTTGGGATGTGGGGAAACTCTGTAAAATTTGTTTTCTCAACACCATTGAGCTGCAAACCCTCTCATGGGCCTGGAAAGTGTATTTGTTCCTCTATTTCAACAATGTAATGGACTGTGCATATTCTAAGAGTAATAAAATTGTGTTCATGGTGTCCTTTCAACCCTTGCATTGTTTTGTTGTATCTCCTTGCCCTTCTATTTTTGTTGTTGTTTTTTGTGCATGTTTGTCTCATTTGCAGGTGTAAGAAGTTTATGTTTCATTGAGATTTAGTGGTAAATGAATATTTGGTTCTATGTCACATTGGTTTGGCCTCTCTCAAATCCATTTTCTTTCTGTATTCTCCCTCAACAAAATATTTAACCCCTTTTTCTTGGTGCTATCACCTATGTAGTGTAGGATTTCTTAAATTCCATGCTCTCTCTCTCCTTGGTCCCTAGAATTGTTATATTAGGAGTAGATAGTGGCAGTTCCTTCCTTAGAAGTAGTTTAGTGCTGGGATTAGGTAGAGGAACCAACCTTCTTTGGAGGATCATCTAAAGCCCGCAAGTCCCACAGATTGAGAGATGGACCTGTAGACACCTATAGTTTGGTCAATACACTATTATTTCTAATGGTGCACTAACGCTTCTTCCTTTTGCAAATTGACAGCATAATGCCAGATAAACCTATATAAATCCCTTCTTATGACACCCTTCTAGTCATTTTTCCTCTTATAAACCATTTAAATAGGTTGTTATAGCCTCATTCTAACTACATTAGCTTCTTATTCTCTTCTAGCTTGCTTCTATTAGCTCCCTGAAATATCAATCCACTTCGTTGGATTGATTAATCCCTTCAAAACCCTTTCAGAACCCTAATCACTCTCTATTAGAGATTAATTAGTCTAACCTAGGTTAAATACACAAAACATACTCAAATAACACTTTGACTTGCAAAAGTGTATTTTGGACTTCAGCCTTTGTCCCACATGCACCCAAATCTCCCTTTTCTTCCAAACCAAAAACTATAAATAGGGCTATACCCCCTCCCTCATTTCCTAATAATTCTCTCTTCTTCCTAGCATAGATTATAGCAATTTATTTAGGCTTTAGTTTGTATTTCATCTTCTTCCATTTGAGCTAAAAGCATTTAATCTTGTATTTCATTAGTATTAACATGGAGTAAAAGGGAAGATCCATTGGCCTTGAAGCCATTAATGGGGAGATCTCTTTCTCTTAACACATAAACTACATGCTTAGATCCTTTTAGGTTCATTATTTTAAGCTTTCAAAGAATAGAATTAACTTCATTTGCTTAGTTTGCATGTTTATTTCAAATTAATGTATGCAAAGAAAATAACCATGCTCATTTATTATCACATGGTCCATTAATTAGATTGTCAAAAACCTTTAGGGTTTCTTTAGAGATTATTACCCCAAATCCATGGTTTTTTCAACTTTTCATTGAACACATTTGGCACGCCTGGTGGGACACTTATGTCCACCCTCCATTAATGGAGGTCTTTTAGGTTTTTCAAAGCTCATTTTGAATTTTTTTGCTCAAATCAATTGTTATTTCCTTATTTTTATTTCTAACCCTAGATAAATGACCTTCATTTATATACATTTTGTGGGTTTGATATAGAAATAGGACACTTTGACTAACAACTAACCTGTTTTCCATTGAAATTTTGAAAATTCACTGTTTTTTACAGTTTTTTTACAGGGTGCAACGTAGGTGTCTAAACAGGAGTGTGTACACATTAGAACCCTAGTGTACCCATCCAATCAGGCACGTACCTGTCAGGAGGTCCTCATAAATTGTAATTTTTCTCTCTATAGGGACATGCACTCGTCTTCATCATCTAGGGCGCGTATCTACCTCTTTGTCCACGTGAGTGTAAATAGTCTGACTATGTACAACATTTCACAGTTTCCTATTTCAAGCTTGAGCGCGTACACATCAGAACCTAAGCATCCATGTCAATATGGGCGTGTCTCTGTCATGTTGTGAGCATCTTTTTTTACTACATTAGGTTTTATTAAATTTTTAATGCAGGCATACTCGTTAGGTAGGGCACTTATCCGTCGATTGGGGAGTGCTGATGTTAGTATAGGTGTGTAGGTGTCTATGTTAAAATTTGAAAAAATTTATAGTGTAAACTAATTTTCTCTGATCCATTACTACAAGTTTCTAGGACTAACAATTTGAAAAACATGGTTTTTCTCAACATTTCAATTTTCATAGTTAAAGTGTTTTATTCTTGGCTTAGAATTAGCTTTGTAGAAGTGTGTATGTTCTCTCCTTGCATCCTCCAAGGTGATGTTGGAAATCAAAAACACTTATACAAAACGCATATCAATTTTTCAAAAAACATGTGTTTTATAAAGGTTGAAGTAAAACTTTCATGTGATTTTAGTGGAATTTTTCACGTTGTGTATGCTCTTCATTTGCACCTTTTGGTGATCTTAGGAATCAAAAGAAAGGTGAAAAACTCTCTTTCTTAACATCAACCTACGAAATAGAAAATTACTAAAAGCTTGTTGTCTACAGGACCTATCACTTGTCAAATAAAGACATCAAAAAACACAATGAAAAACTTCTAATACACGTGTTCTTACAGGTTTCCAAATAGTGTGCTACTTGAAACCACATTAAGATAAACAAGATAAAAAATGCACCATATTCAAAACATTGTATTGAAGGTTTAAAAAAAGGGTGTGTCCCTATCCGCTCAACTGGAACATAACCCCTTTGGCATAACACCTTAAGCTACAACAATGGGGGTGGTTCCAGGAACCCTAAAGTATTCCATCGCTATGCAACCTCGTGGATGAAACAGGAAGCTCTTCGCTTACCCACTTGATTAGTTTTCCTTGTGAGATAGAGTTACAAGTTTTCCCTATCACAACCCTATTAAAAGTACATGATGGATGCATTTATTTCCCACTGTGCTTGAAGGGGGAAAAGCCGAGATACTCCCAAACTATTCATTACGACTTTTTGGGTAAATCACCCCACTTGTGGATAAGTTTGTGCACCTAATTGAGAGAACTTATTACGAAAGCCATTTTTTCTTGGAGCCCACTTTACTAGTCCTTGTTACATCAATCCATCATGAAGTGATAACTCATCTGGAATCTAAACCTTGTTTTTCAAACAAGGCAAATAACAATTGTGAGTTTGATCTGACTCAATTTCATCACAAAGCTAAACTACGTCTCACTTTTTGCTTAGTCGTATTCTTGTCTTCGGATGAGACGAAGATCTACCTAAGTGATGCTTTGTTTGTTTCCAACTTTTGATCATTACCCTTACATTCTCATCGCCCATTGTTTGGGATGAGAAAGGTGCATACATCACACGTTTTTATCAGAGATAGTGCTCATCACTTTTTTGTCTATTTATGCCCATCCATGTTTACGGCTGGGTTGTTAAATGTTTAAAGTGTGCTTGTACACTTTTTGTATCTTTGATAAAAGTCTGTCCATCTTGATTTTAAGATCATCCTCACCATTGTGTGTTCGGTTCACCTTTTGTCTCTTCTTGAGTTGATAGTTTTGTTGGCATCTTAGACATAAAATCTTGGTACTTACATCATATTCTCATCTTGTGAGAAGATGGTACAAGTCCCCTTATTGTGCAGTTACATTGCTCACATGATTAAAAACTCCTTGTTATACTTATTACTTGGATTCAATTTCAATGTCATTGGAGTCTTCTTGAAAAGTGTCGATAAAGCCTTATATATATCATAATAAAGTTTTCATGGTTCTAGCACCTTGCTTGCTTGGTTAATGTATCATGGTGACGTTATTATGCTATATCTATTCACGAATTCCATTTTTTAGAAGGTTTAACTTTCATCGGCATTCAAAATAGTTTTAAGTATACCTTGTCAAGGGACTGCGACAACATCACGTCAGTGCTTAGAGTTTTTTGGGGTTCTAACTTGACTTACATATTGATACATCATTGTCGCTATCTATTTTTAGGGCATAGGCTTGGTAACAACAAATTGAGTGGTCATTATAGTAGGTCTATATATGAGTGTTCCTTGATAAAGATGACTGCATAATACTACATCTAGAGTACACTATAGTATAATTTTAACATCACCTTGAACCAGCTTGAAGAAAACCATACACTTGGGGGTTACGCTAGCTACATACAAATCTCCGCGAGGGATGCCTAAAGTCATAAAAATGGCAGCCAAATCAAATGAGTAGGAAATGGGAGAAGACCCTTTTCAACACCTTCCCATTCAGTGGTCACAATTTAGGACCGCTCTTCTCTCAAGTCAAGGATACAAAGACGTTAATTGATCATAGTGGAGAGGAGTCAGACTCTTCTGGAGAACAACAAAGGTTAGAGCTAAGAAGATTTGATGAACTCCTATATTATAACAAAGATCAAGTACTCGCAAGAGTCTTGGCATTAGGATATAAACTTCCACATGAGCACGAAGAAGAAACAAAGGATTTTTAACCCTAACTTAGGAGAGAAAAGATTCATCTTAGACACAAATAATCCTTTCGATGTGGGATATGCATCCGCTTATGTGAAACATAAGGCCACAGTCGAAGGTGAAACATCACATAAACCTAACTTTAAGGCTTCGCGTAAGGTAAATATTGAGTGGAAGGCTTCCCCTCCTCTAGAAATTAGATGAAGAAGAGAATCCCTTGGTTTAGGAAGAGATCCTCCAAAAATTGATCTTGAAGTTGAGTCAAAAACTAGTGAAAACCTAAGCTGCTTCAAAAAGAAACATAGGTAGAGACAGAGACAAAAACAAACTGAACGAGTTTCAATTTCATCCACATACAGACTATAACTTTAAAGCAACTCGGGCTCAAAGGTCAATATCACCTACTAAGGAGCAACTGATCCAGGATGAATTGAAATATATGAAAGATACGCTCACAACATTACAACAGGGAAATGTAGGCCAAAATAGAAAATATTCGTATGAAGAGCTATGTCCTTACCCCTTCGATAAAGTACATGCTACAACAGCCTTTTCCGAAACACTTTCATTGTTCCCAAGTTTGATAAGTATAAGTGCAAAAGTGATCCTCATGATCATATAAAATACTTTTACATGGCTTGCCAAGAGGTCACGTATAGCGATAATTTCTTGATACGAATTTTTCCTCGCAGCCTAGGAGCCGTGGGATTGGAGTTGTTTTACAGCATACCTAAGGGCTCCATTACAACATGGCCCATGCTAGTAGAGAAATTTGTAAGGCATTACTCCTATAATATGGAGAGTGACATTATGATGAACGATCTATGCAACAAAAAACAAAAACCCAATGATAAATTTGCAGGATTTTTACAATGATGGTGCGGGTTAGCTAGTCGCTTTCCTTGTGCCTTACTAGAAAAATAATTAATGAGTATATTTGTTCCTAACTTGAACCCAGAAATAGCCTTTCACCTTGCAAATGCATTGTGGCTCGAACTTTGAAGAAGTCATAGAGAAAGGTATTCAAATTGAAAAATCATTCATTGCCAAGGGCATGCTTAAACCGGTTATTAAAGAACAAACACGAAGCTAAATCCATAGAAAAACCTAAATTCTTCAATAAGAATAAACATGTTGTTGGTGAGGGAATTATATACTCCAAGAGAGTCCAATCCATATAGACAGGTCCACTCTTGAAACCTTTCACAAGGACCTCATCCCAAAGTTCCTACAAAACGCATATGTTCACATCTTTGACGGAATCCTTATCTACCATCCTAAAACAATTAGATGGTACAAATATGGTAGAATATCCAACTGCAACAATGCTCATATCCTGGAATATGCTCCAAAACTAGTTTGGTTCAAATATCAATGAATATTACAACTTCCACCATGTCAAAGGACACAAAAAAGATAGATGTTTAAGATTACGCCATTATATCCAAGACCTTATAGAGGAAGGGAAGATTGTTGTAGAGTCTCCCCCTATAGGCCGATAAAAGTTCAAATTAAAAAATGGGTATTTGCAATGAACCTTTTCCTGACCATGCGGATAAAAAGAAAAAGAAAACAAATCAAGGGAAAACTTCCAATGACTATAAGACTGCTGCCTATGTGTACCCTACAAATGATAGTCTTTAATATGATTCTCTCATTGGATGTATTAACTCATCTAACAAGCATAGTAAATGCCATTCAGGATCTTAGAAAAGAGTTACGTAAGTGAGGATAAGACATGCCTACTTAATTATACCAGATCCTTGTGCCTACCCCCTGAGGAAAGTCAATATAACCTGATAGAGCACTTAGAAAAGATGTTTTCTAAGATATCTATCCTCGATCTCCTCAAAGATCTCTAATGCCCATAAGAACATCCTGTTCAAATTTTTTGCAAAATTCAAGGGTTTCCACAAAAATAGATCCCAAAAACCTTCAAGCCATGATTACACGCTTAGACACCAATGATCAGATTACTTTTGATCATAATGAAATCCCCCATAACAACCTAGAGCATAACTTTCCATTGTATCTTGAAGTGGTGGTTACCCATTGCAAGATAAAAAGGGTACTTATAGATGGGGGGATCTGGTCTAAATATTTGCACCTTGAAGCTGGTAAAGCAGCTTAGCCGGTCATTTAGAAACAAAGCTGGGTGATAAAAGTATCGCAATCATAGCATATGACATTGAAGGAAAGAGAATCGGCAGGGACTATAGTGGTCCCCATAGAGGTAGGACCAACATGTCATGACACAACATTCCATGTCCTTGACTTGGACCTTCCGTACAACATGCTCTTAGCATGCCCATAGATCCATGTCATGAAAGCTATTCAATCAATGTTTCATCAATGCATCACGTTATATCATGAAGGGCAGGTGGTTAAAATTTTGGGAGACTTAGGATCCTTTCACATATTGTAGGGCATTGCACACAGTTTCTCTAGTGCCGCTTTATGAATTTTCTTCTGCAGATGTTGTTATCCCTTTATAAATGGAGGCCATGAAGAAATGAGGTAGATTCAGAATCCCTCATGCTTTTCAATCAATATTTTCCCTCACTGGTCAATCCATTTGCTTCATGGGGAGGCCACATCAGCAAAATATGGCCCAAGTAGGCCATTCACTCCTGAGCAGGCTCTATTGATATCAGACCTATCAGTATCCCCTAGGACAAGAGGTAAGCCTTATTTTCAATTCAAGAACACTCGCAAGAAATGTCCTAAACCTTTGGAGAAAATTGTCCACAGTGGCCTCTTGTCTAAGGAGAAAATGTTAGAATACCCTACTAGAAGAGTACCAGAAGGCACCATGGCTTCATGTAATCAAGCGCCTCAGTACATCAAATGTCCTCACATGATGTTTGTCATGGGCTATAGTGGGTTTGGATGTGGCGTTAATGCATAAGGCTGGTTGGAGCCTGTCAACACTAAAATTTTCCTCTGTAATTTCTATTTCATTAATGTATGTATTAGGAATAGGATGTTATTAAGTATAATTAGTAGTAGCATCTGATAAAATATAACAGTGCCGCTAGTATGACACTGCCAATAATGTATAGTACAGTAATAGTCAAAAGTTCAATAGGAATGTTGTGATAAAAAGTAAATATTTGTCGTAAGTGGTCTGATAATGTTAAAATGTAAAAGTTGGGGCAAGTAGAGAAGTAGGGTCTACATGATTAGGAAATAGAAATATTATATTGGTAATAAGGATAAGGAGTGAGGTCATAAATATCTTGTGTATTTTATTTGTAAAAAGTCTAAAAATATGGAACCCATGTGAAATGATAAGGTTTATATTATCTTAAAAGATAAGCTTACATGTACAGATAAGAGTTAAGGTATGGAATATGATTCGTCATAGTGGATTTCTTATCCTATCTTAGAGATAAGATGGATAAGCCTGGAAGTTCTATAAATAAAGAGGCCACCCCCCCCCCCCCCATTTAGCATAGAAGGAAGTAGTGAGAAATATTGTATGAGTAAGTGTGTAAAGGAAGCCATCATTTTGAAGGTGTGTTAAAGAAGCCATTAAGAGGCGTAATTGTGAAGTTTGTCCCATAGTTATTGTTGGAAGGCAAGTTAAGTTAGTAACACTTGAAGTACCTCATGGGTGAAATTGTAACAATTTCATGTTGATATTATAATTTACACTTATATTTCAGATTTATCATCATTCATTCTTATCATAGTCTATGGTATTCTTGTGTTATGTTTGTTGTTGTGTTTACAGATTCCATCCACCAAAATAAAAGCTATGCATTAGTAAATAATCATAGCACGAGGAGTTCCCAGTGAAGAATTATCATAGTGCCGGATTGGTGATGACATTTTGGTTCCATTACTGGGACCATTCCTCATTGGTGGATTTTCTGGAGAGATATTCCCACTTAGTCAAAAATCAATTGGAGGATAACCTTGTTTTTACTGTGCATAGTAGTTACCGTGGTAAATTCATTTTTACTGTGAATAGTAGTTACCATGACAAAGTCATTTTTACTGTGAATATTATTTATCACAGTAAAGTCACTTTTTACCGTGAATAGTATTTACCGCAGTAACTTCACTTTTTATCGTGGTAAGTAGTGTTTACCACAGTAAAATCAGTTTTTACCATGCAGTAAGTCCTAGTTTTACCATAGTTTACCGTGTAAAGTCACTTTCTATTGTAGTGAGTTTCAATTTTTTGTGCACATAAGTCTTGTTGATTGTACTTGTGGGTTGGTATTTCACTGGTGGTTACTTTTAAAAATAGGAAATATTCTTGTTTTTTCAGCTCAATCTAATGAAGATGCTTCTTCTTTCATTCAAGAGTTTAAGCGATCTTGCATTTGTAATGGCCTCATAATAAGGGAACAATGGATTGAATTTTTTCCTACCTTTTTGGATGGTTAAGCGCACTTAGGTGGTTTGAAACACTAGGTGATAATGTGAAAAACTCATGGGATTTATTAACTAAAAGTTTTCTTGAAGAATTTGGGTGAACAATAGAGATATGTAGACCTCATGATCGAGATCACAAAGCTATGCCAACAAGAGAAGGAGAAGATAAGGGATTATCATGCTCGTGTTCTAGAGCTAAGGAGGAAGCTCGATGCCCAGATCTGGAAGGAAGGATTAGTGGATGGGTTGATGAATGGTGTGGATAATATCCTCTGTAAGCACTTCATTCTTGGGATGAAGCCAGAGATCAAACAACAAGTGAAGTATGACCACCCAGCTAGCATTGAACAAGACAAAGGAGATTACAAGAAGGCAAGAAGAAAGCATGGAAGAGGAGCCCAAAAAAATTGCTGTTAAAGTAGAGCCTACACTAGCACCTTTGGTCCAGAATCTACAACCACTCTTGGCGAGCACAAATATTTCTCCTAGTACATCTACTGAGTATGAGGATATGCTTAGGAAGATGGGCCAGTTAACTATTAATCTTCTTTAAGGAAAGGAACTTTAGTTCTCAGGGAGGAGATAGAGGTCCAAAAAGAAATATTTTTGAAGTCGTTTGTTATGGTTGTTATAAAAAGGGTCATTAGAAGTATAATTTTCCAGATAGAGCTTCTACATTTAGTACAAGGGATAGTGATAAAGGAAAAACACCTGTGAATTCTTTTGATGTAGTAGATAAGAGTAGAAATAATGAATTAGATGTGTTTGTAACAAAAAGAAAGACATAAAAAGATAACCAAGATGGAACTGATCCTAAGAATATGAAAGGAGAAATTAGTAAGAAACATAGGAGAAGAAAGTTGGGTGTGCAGGATTTTCTGATTTCATAGGGGCAAGGATCATACTCCATCTTGGAAGATCTGTCCAAAAGGCTTGAAAATATTACATATGGTCAACTCTTGGCTATGTCTTCTGAGAAGAGGCAGGATTTGCGAGGTGGAATCAATGCTCGATGAAGGAAAGAGGTTGAGGTCCCTGTTTTGGAGGCAGAGGTAGATCCCTATGCTCCAAAAGCTGAGGTATTATGTAATGGTATTTCAATTCATGATGTCTTAGTTGATGGAGGTGTTGCAGTTAATGTAATGACCGAGTCTGTAATGAATATATTGGGTTTAAAAATTGATCACCCTTCAACACTTATGTTAAGGTCATTAAATAAAGGAAAAACTAAACCAGAAGGTGTAGTTTCAAATGTGGCAATATCTATTATGGGTGTTGTATGTGTGGTAGACTTTCAGGTGATGAAAAATGGTACTGTTGCCTACCCAATGTTGCTGGGAAGACCATGGCTAAGAAGAGTTCATGCAAGAAACTACTGAAATGAAGGATTTATGACACTTGGACGTGGTAGAGAGAGGGTGAAGATAAACATGATCCCTCGGCATCATAAAGCAGAACCTGTGGATTCAAGTGATGAAACTGATGATTAGACATCCTCTGAATTACTCTAGTACCAGTGAAGTGGACACAAAAGATGAAGAAAGTGAAGTTGTTGTTTCGGTCATGGATATTCTTCAATTTACACCAACTCAGGAACCCATAAAATTATCTGAAGAAGAAGTTGATGATCGTCTCCAACAAATAAAGATTGGTGATGCTGTGATGGAGAATGAGAAGGAATCCTACCTCCAGCTATTTAGAAGGTACATACACCTATTCACTTTTGATTACAAGGAACTTCGTCAAGTAAGTTGGGTATAACATTGTATTGAGCTGGTAGATGGTGCTAAGCCCATAAAGCAAATGCCATATAGAATGAATCCTAATTTTTCCAAGACTGTAAAAGAAGAAATAAATAATTTGTTTGATGTGGGATTTGTATTTGTTGTGGAGAATTCAAAATGGATTTCTCCCATTGTGATCTCAATAAAAAAGAATGGGAAGCTACACATTTGTGTTGACTACAGGAAGCTCAATAAGGCAACAAAGAAGGATCATTACCCTATTCCATTTTCAGATCAGATCTTGGACGAAGTAGCTAGCCATGAATGCTATAGTTATGATGATGGATATAGTGAATACAACCAAGTTTGTATAGCAGAGGAAGATCAGCTGAAGACCACGTTCACCACTCCTTGGGGAAAATTTGCTTATAGAGTTATGCCTTTTGGGTTGTGTAATGCTCTGGGCAACATTCTAGTGTTTAATGAATAAGGTGTTCGAACCCTACATTGGGACCTTCATCAGAGTATTTCTGGATGATTTTTGTATCTATGGGAGCAAGTTGGACCACCTGCACTAGATGGAGATAACATTTCAAAGGTTAGATGAAGCACAAGCCTCACTAAACCCTACAAAGTGTGTCTTTGGATGTTCTAAAGGCGTTTTGTTAGGGCATGTTGTATCCAGAGATGCTATTGGTACTGATCCTGATAAAGTTTTCAAAAATCAAAGATTTACCATTTCCTATGAATAGAAGTAAGTTGAGATCATTTTTAGGCCATGTGGGTTACTATAAAAGGTTCATCAAGAATTTCTCAAAGATTGCACAGCCACTAACCTAGTTCTTGAAGAAGGATGTTACTTATGAACCAGGAAATAAGGTGCATGAAGCTTTTGGACAACTGAAGGAAGCCATGGTGTCTTTACTTGTTTTGAAGAATCTAAATTGGAGCAAGCCATTCATTGTGTACAGTGATGCCTCATATACAGCACTAGGAAGTACTTTGAGCTAAAAGGATGAAAATGAGAATGAAAATCCAGTTTACTTTGAGAGCAGACAAATGAGTAGTGCTGAGGTAAACTATATTGTAACTGAAAAAGAGGCTCAAGATATCATTTTTACTGTAAATAAGTTTAGAAATTACTTGCTAGGAAAGAAATTTATAGTTGTAACAGATCATCAGGCTTTGAAACATATTGTCAATAAGCCTAACCCATCAGGGAGGATAGCAATATGGATAATTTTGCTACAAGAATTTGAATTTGATATTATAGATAGGCCAGGAAAGAAGCATGTCAATGCAGATGCACTCTCTCGAGTCTATGATGGTTTAGGATCATCTTGTGATGATGATGATTTTCCTAGATGCAACATTGTTCTCCCTTGACACAATCCCTAGTGAATGCATAGATATTTAGAATTATCTGAATGAATTCAAGTTTCCTGATGGTGCCAATGCAAAGACTAAGATGAAGATTAATCAAGCCAGTCGTCCATATTTTATTCTACATGGAGTATTATTTTGGATAGGACCTGATGGATAATATAAGAGGGAAGTTGGACGTGATCAAGGGAAGGAATTGCTAGAAGAATTCCACAATGGTACATGTGGAGGACACTTCTCTAGACAACTTACAACAAGAAGGATCTTGGATGCAGGTTATCATTGGCCCACTCTTTTTAAAGATTGTTATATTTATTGTAAGACATATGATATTTGTAAAACACATGGTAACCGTAATAATTCATCAGCTCCATTATGCCCTATTATTCCCCTTGGTCCCTTTGAAAAGTGGGGGAATAGATATTGTAGGTCCACTTCCAACTACATCACGCCAAAATAAGTATATTGTAGTTGCCACAGATTATTTAACCAAGTGGGTTGAAGCTAGGCCATTGAAGACAACTTCTATGGATGAAGTGGCAAGGTTCATATATGAACGTATTATCACTAGATTTGGTTGCCCATTAGAAATTGTAATAGATCAAGGAAGCCACTTCATTAATGAGGTAGTAGAAGACCTAGTCAAAAAATTTTCTATTAAGCACAGGAAGACAACAACATACAAGCCAAGTACAAATGGATAGGTGGAATGAACAAATTTTGTGTTGATGTCAAATTCTAGTAAAAGATGCAACCTTGCAGGTACATAAATGGGATAAGAGGATTCATGCAGCATTGAGGGCATATAGGGCAACATCAAAGTTCAGCAACAAGATACTCCCCATTTTAGTTGGCCTATGACATTGATCCAATTCTTCCTATTGATTTTGATATTCCCACTGTGAGAGTTATGAAAAATGAAAGGATGAATGAAAGTGATTTAGTAAAAGAAAGGTTTGTGCATCTTCATTTGCTAGAGGAAATGAGGGAAATAGCAAAGGATATAAGCCATAAGAAGAAAATGAAGCAGAAGGAATACATTGATCAAAATATCCGATGGTCTCCATTTCATGTGAATGAATTGGTCCTAGTATATGATTCTAGATACAAAAAAATAAGGCAGAGAAAATTTCTTCCAAAATGGATGGGGGCCCTACAATGTTATGTTTGTGGAGCCTGTTTACATGTTAGAATGTCGTACGTACCGACTATGTGTTACACTTAGGTATTTTGACAGGGGGTTACGAAATGGGTCAAAGCCCCGACGAAGTTGAAGATTTTCCATGCACCAGAATAGTCTAACCCATGAGGTAATGGAGTAACCGTTATGGGCTATTTTTGGGCCCATGGTTTTTTCGGTCTTTTGCCCATTGTTTTGATACCCACGGTTTTTGCCCTTGGTTTTGATACCCATAGTTTTGTATCAAACTGCTTAAGCATTTGTCTATTTATATGGTCTTATGCATATGATAGAGGTACAAATAAATGTATTAACAGTGTTGTCAGTATGACACTGCCAATAATGTATAGTATGGTAAAAGTCAAAAGTACAATAGGAATGTTGTGATAAAAAGTAAATATTTTTCGTAAGTGGTCCAATAATGTTAAAATGTCAAAGTTGGGGTAAGTAGAGATGTAGGGTCTACATGATTAGGAATTAGAAATATTATATTGGTAATAAGGACAAAGAGTGAGATCATAAATATTTTGTGTATTTTATTTGTAAAATGTCTATAAATGTGGAGCCCATGTGAAATGATAAGGTTTATCTTATCTTAAAAGATAAGTTTACATGTACAGATAAGAGTTAAGGTATGGAATATGATTCATCAGAGTGGATTTCTTATCTTGTCTTAGAGATAAGATGCATAAGCCTGGAAGTTCTATAAATAAAGAGGCCACCCCCCTTATTTAGCATAGAAGGAAGTAGTGAAAAATATTGTATGAGTAAGTGTGTAAAGGAAGCCATCATTTTGAAGGTGTGTTAAAGAAGCCATTAAGAGGCGTAATTGTGAATTTTTTCCCATAGTTATTATTAGAAGGCAAGTGAAGTCAGTAACACTTGAAGTACCTCATGGGTGAGATTGTAACAATTTCATGTTGATATTATAATTTACACTTATATTTCATATTTATCATCATTCCTTCTTATCATAGTCTATGGTATTCTTGTGTTATGTTTGTTGTTGTGTTTCCAGATTCCATCCACCAAACTAAAAGTTGTGCATTAGTAAATAATCATAGCACGAGGAGTTCCCGGTGAAGAATTATCATAGTGCCAGATTGGTGATGACAAGCCTATCCCTATCCCTCATTTAAAAAATGATAAGCCTTGCCTTGGAATATGGCCCCATGACACTCTACCTTCTGAGAATGATGCCATGTCTTTTGAAAGTGAGGATGTTTCATCTCATTCTGATATTGATACAAATTCCTAGTGTAGCCTTAATGAGGATCTTGCCCCCATGAACCTATTCCTAGATTTTTCAGTCCTTACCTTATCCGAAGGCATCCCCCTAGATAAATATCCAATATCCCTTATATATCCTAAACTTATAGATTGGGATTAACAACTTCACGTGCTCTTGAATTTATTTGAAAATGATGAAGCACTCACAAAGTTCATGGGACTCAAGGACTTTATTCTAGCTGGAGACCACAAGAAAGGGTTTAAAATTCAACTAGAAACCTGTGCCTATTTTGGAGAAGAAGAAGAGATGTGTGGACGGTTGAATAAAAAGGTTGCAAATAAAATTATACCTACTTCTGAGAAGCCAAGAAAGAAGGCTAATGGAAATTCCACAGTGACAAACTCTTTGATGAACTAATAGACAAACAGAATGAAGAGTCTAAAGATGAAGTGATTTATCCATTCAAAGATGATCATGAAATACCACACGAGGTCGATCTTACTCTTCCCCTTGATCCTACATGGATGGAAGATGCTTCTAAAATTCTTATTGAGGAAACAATCAACATCAACATTTGTAAGAGCTGGACTATATTTACAGAATAAAATGCATGGAATAATGATATATCTTTCAATTCATTCCGGATTATTTACATAAGATGAAATTACAAATATATAGGCACATAGTCTCCTATAAATTAGGAAACTATTCTACTAATAAATACTAATCACGTGAGTTGTTTGTAACAACCAAACAACTCAGCACACATTTGTTATTAGTTGTTTTATATAACAACTAAATAACAAATTACTAATATAATAATAGTTACCAAATGTAATTATTATCTACACAATGTAAATACTAATTTCTAACATTCCCCCCCTTAGTGTTTACATGGTATAAAAACATCCACACTCTCAACTAAAGTATGCTCACCCCTGTGGCATGTCCAACTCTGTGACTCATGACCTTGATCCAAAAGAAAGGCTCTCTCCTTCCATGGTTTTAAACAGGCTTACCACAAACCTTGACGTGACAAGAACTTCATCAACTGTCCACCTCGTGTGGTTTTCTGGATCCTCCCACAAACCCTTTCAAGATCCATGAACTGACTTACTCTGGTGCTATTGTTCATCACTATGCTTATACATCAGGGAATTATGTAGGAAACACAACATGCATATCTCAAAACTGCACAATAGAAGATATACTGAAAAAATTTCACATTACTTCCTATAAGAATCGTAATGTTCTCAATTGTAGTCTCTGTCATTGATCGGTGCCACTCGATCTCGAATAACATAGAAAACTACCACTGCCACTGGAAGCTTTCCTTGACTAAGTCGTTTTGGGTACATAATGGGAATGGAACATTGGTATGTATTCCCCCCCACAATATGAAATTCCACTCAAATAGATACTGAGAAGCAAAATGCATCGAAGAACATACTCCTGAATGGATCTTGCTAGTTAGGTCTTGCTGCACATGGTCACTAAAGCTAGTGAACGTATTTTTCTAGCTGACCATCTTCCAAAGAAGTACAGCAGTCAGAGGACCAAGTCAGTCAGAGGATCACTGACAGTCATCTGCGCTCCAACACAACTCTCTTTCCAACATCCATCAAATGCCACACAAAACAGGAACACTGCAAACTAAAGCACACTGAGAAAATGAAAACCACACTGAAAATCTAATACTCACACCATACATATGCCACCATAGCTTCTGCGCGGCCCCATCGTTGGTGACTGACGAGAGGTTGCTGAATGACCTCCAGCCTCCTGTGCCTCCATCCTCCAGTTTTTTTGGCTTCTAACTCAGCCAAATGAAAATTTTAAGCTCATTTGTTTCCACATTGAAGTTATTCTCCCCCTGCAATGTGAAACATTTTAGTTTTAGGATGTCGGGTACAACCGATAATGCGTCCCACAAAATAGCCAAAAAATATGATATTTTTCAAAGTGGGTATTTTATCCCAAAATTAGAACCACTATAATGAGAATTAAAAAATAAACACTTTTGCAAAAAATGGTGCTCAATTTTGAGTTATCGTGCAAAAGCTATTGAGGTTACAATTTCCCGTAAATTGGTCCAATTAAAATAAAATTGAATTGCCCTCAAAATTCAATTATTAAGAAAAAACTATAGAAATATATATATTTTTTAAACTATAGTTTTGCTAAATAATTAAAAAAAATTGACCAATAAGAAAAAACCTGTGTGTTGCATTTCTTTTACCGGATGTGCATTTCCAGCCACAAAAACGTCTGTTTGACAACAATTTCATCATATTTGCATGCTGAATCTGACCCTGATGTAAACTACAAAGTTGTGCGTCTTTTTCTCATATTTTCAACCCAAAAATAATCGCCTCAATCCGATGTTTTATGAGGAAGATATGTTCATTTTACTGAACACTACTTGCTGTATTTTTTTGGACGGATTTTTGAATATTCTCTTTGGCCTCTTAAATCTTCTTGGCTCTTATAGGAATAACCTACTCTGGTACCAAATATAAGAGCTGGACTATATTTGTAGAATAAAATGCATGGAATAATGATATATCTTTCAATTCATTCCGGATTATTTACATAAGATGCAATTACAAATATATAGGCACATAGTTTCCTATAAATTAGGAAACTATTCTACTAACAAATACTAATCACGTGAGTTTTTTGTAACAACCAAACAACTCAGCACACATTTGTTATTAGTTGTTTTATATAACAACTAAATAACAAATTACTAATATAATAATAATTACCAAATGTAATTATTATCTACACAATGTAAATACTAATTCCTAACAACATTGGCTCAAAGGAGTAACCTAGAATAGTCAAGTTGGGAGCTTCACTCTCAGCTTAGGAACAAAAGACCTTTATAAAGCTCTTAAAACAATATGTGGACATATGCAGATATGCCTAGTTTGGACCCTGAGCTATTTGTGCACAACCTCATTGTGCACCCAGATGCCAAACCAATCAAACAGAAGTTGAGAAAAATGCATCCTTAGGTGGCACTCTTGGTCAAAGAAGAATTAGAAAAGTTGTTAGTTGTTGATTTCATTAAACCTATTGACTATTTAGAATGGATCTCTAACATAGTCCTGGTATAGAAAAAACTATTGGCATAAGGATCTACATAGATTTCCATGACATCAACAAAGCATGTCCATAAGATGATTTTACCCTACCTAACATTGACATGATAGTCGATTCAACAATTGGTTATGAAATGTTGTCCTTAAAGGATGGTTTTTCAGGTTATAACTAGATATGAATTGTGGAAGAATATCATCATAAGATGACATTCATCACCCCTTGGGGAAAATTTTGCTACAAAGTCATGCCCTTCAAGCTTAAGAATGTTGGGGCTACTTATCAGCAGGCCATGACATTTATTTTCCATGATATGATAAGTGGCATTATGGAGGATTATGTTGATGATATCCTAGCAAAATCAAAAATTAGAAAAGAACACCCTGAAGTGTTGAGGCATATCTTTTAGCATCTAAGAGACTATAAGGTTCATTTGAACCCTAAGAAATGTGTTTTCGGTGTTTTGTTAAGAAAACTCCTAGGGTTCATTGTCTCACAAAGTGGGATTGAAGAGGATCATGCAAAGGTTATGACTATCACAAAAATGCCACCACCTACCACTCTCAAGCAGCTAAGGATTCTACAAGGAAAGATTCAGGAAATCCATCTCTTTATTTCAAAACTTGTGGATAAGTGTCACCCCTTTACTCATTTTATCAAGAAAAATTTCATATGCAATTGGGGACCTGACTGTCAGAAGGCCTTCGTGCTACTCAGACAGTACTTGTCCAACCCACCTATTCTAATGCCACCTACCCCTGGTGAACCTCTCCTGTTATACATTTCTACTACCCAAGTTTCCATTGATGCATTACTTGCCCAATATGGCTTAGCCCATAAAGAGAGAGTAGTTTACTATCTTAGCGGCACCTTGATCGCATACGAGTTGAATTATCCCAAAAATGAAAAGGCCTGCTTAGCAGTTATCTTCACATTTCAAAAGCTTCTCCACTATCTGTTAAATAATAAAATCAAGCTCATATCCAAAGTTGACCCTATTAAGTACCTTTATCCAAACCCGCCCTCATAGGATGAATGGCTAATTAGATCATTCTCCTAAGTGAATTTAATATCGATTTTGTGAATCAGAAGTCTTTAAAAGGATAAGTACTGGCTGATCAGTTCACATAAGCTCCTATCCCAAGAATAGAACCTTTATGCTTAGATTTACCAGATGCATCTATGATGTATATTGAAGAATCCATAGAATGATAGGTTCATTTTGATGGATCTTTTACTTACCATGGATCTGGAGTAAGAGTTGTGCTCATCAATCCAAATGGTGATGTCATACCATGAATATTTTGGTTGGGATTCCCGTGTACAAATAACATTACAGAGTACGAAGAACTCATCGCTAGCCTCAAGATAGCTATTACATGGAACATCAGACAACTACGAGTCGTTGGGGACTCTCAACTTATCATAAAATAGGTTAATGATTAGTACAAGGTTAAAGATGAGAAGGTTATTCCATATAAGAAAATGGTTGAAACTTTGAAGGAATATTTCACACAAGTCATATTTGAATGAAAACCAAGGTTGCATAATAGATCCACAGATGCTATGGCTACTATTGGGTCTCTCTTACGCATAGCACCTAAAGAAAGAAATATGTCTCTCTTCGTGGAACATTTATAGGTACCTGCATATGATATGTCAGAGTCATGTTTGGCGTGTGAAGTTGTTGGTCCTTTATCCACTTAGTATGACCCTATCTTCCAATACCTACAAGATGGCACTCTTACCCCTGACATCACCCATTCTAAAAAGAAATCCCTTATTAGCTGCACAGCTCATTATACCCTCCTAGGAAGTACCCTTTATCATCGTGGCTATGACGGGAATCTACTTTGATGTTTGGATGTTGCTGATTCTATCCACATAATTAAGAAAGTACATAGTGGTATTTGTGGAGCACATACTAGTGGCATGGTCTTAGCTAAAAATCTATTGACAGTAGGCTATTATTGGCCTACCATGGAATCTGATTGCAACTTCGTAAAGAAGTGTGAACTATGCCAAAAATATGGAAATTTAATACATGCACCATCACAAGCCTTACAGCCTATTGCAACGCCTTTTCCATTCTCTAAATGGAGCCAGGATCTCATAGGGAAGCTCCATCCTTCTTCATCAGATGGTCATACTCACATCATCACTACCACCGAATACTTTACCAAATGGGTAGAGGTTTTCCCTCTTACCTATGTCACCGGTGCATAGATTTCAAAATTCATCATGAACCATCTCATATGCTATTACGGGATCCCCTTGACCATTTTCACTGATAATGGTAAATCCTTCAAACATAAAATAGTTAAAACATTGTGTCAATGCTTCCATATCTAACTTATGTGGTTTACCCCTTATTACCATCAAGGTAATGGATAGGCATAAGCCACCAATAAGACCCTTGTACGGATTATGGATAAAATGGTTAGTAAAACCGGATGTAATTGGCATCTGCAGATACATCCCACCATCTAGGCCTATCATAATTCCATTTGCACCTCTACTGGTGTTACCCCATATTCACTTGTCTATGGCACTGAAGCCATCATACCTTTGGAAGTGGAGCTTCCCTCCTTGAGAATATCTCTCAGAGACTATCTTGATAAAGATGAAGACTACAGAGTTTCTTGCCTAGCAGATTTAGAACTATTAGATGAAAGGCGTATCAGAGCACTAAATCACCTAAAAGTCTATCATAACAGAGTGTCCAGAGGATATAACAAACACATCATTCATCGAGAATTTGATGTAGGAGATCTAGTTCTCAATGAAAATCAGAATAACACCGTCAAAGATAGAGAAAAGAAAGGAATGTTCGAGGCTAGCTGGTTAGGTCCTTATGTTGTAATGAAAAAATATGGATCAAGAGCCTACAGACTTGCATATTTAGATGATGATGAGCTTCTGGAACCTATGAACACCATGCACTTGAAGTAGTTCTACGCTTAGGCATGATGAGAATATCAAATAAGAACTAAAAATTGGAAAAAAAAAAAGAAAGAACAAGCAAAAAATGGAAAAATGAGAAAATAGTAAAGAAAAAGTAGGTCGTCCTCATGTGAAAACCTTGCCATTGTGGCGCAGTGGGCAAGTCTTTGAGTGAAAACTAGTTTTTTTCTCTCAAGGAAGATTCACCAAACACAAGTTACTATTACGAAAGGACGGCTAATCCTTACCACTTTTTAGATACAAATTTTTCTGCTAGGTCAAGGAACCCTACTAGGATCACCTTTTCCTTGCCATGATCTGGATTTTTTTTTCTTGTATCTGCATAGAGGACATCACCTTTGTATACTCACATCTAACACTGAGCGTGAAAGTACCGTTTCCATCTTATTTCACATTTCACGCATTGCATTTTGCCTTTTGTATATTCCCACATCATGTTGGGGGCATCAAAGCTTCATTATTATTGTACCTTGCTTTCAAAACATGACCTTAAAAAATAAAAAAACAATTGGAAAACGATACACAAAAAATCTAAAAATCTGTAAAATTGCCCTTTTTAGGGATAAAGCTACATTCACCTCATAAATTTATCACTAGGAACGCCTAGACAAAAATGGAAAAGCGTAGCTGCGAAAACTTATCTTTTTAGATAAACACAAAAACATTAGAAAATATGTCAATGTTATCCCGCAAAAACAAAGTAGTTCTTTTATTTATTTTAGTTGTTGGTTTGTATAGTTTTGTTGTACTTAGTCTGTTGAATTTTTGGTTCTTTAAATGGATCATTTTCTTATCTAATTTTGAATCTTCTTTGATTTAAATTGTGTACTGCATTACATACATTTGAGAAATCTCATGCTTGTAAAAAATTGTTGTAGGTTTCTTTATTTTGTTGTGTGTCTTTTAGAGTTCATTTTTACTTGCTTAGATTAGATCTCATTTTAATCTCTTGTTAAATTTTTACATGTTTTTATTTAGTGGTAGTTTTTTGTATGTGTATATTTGTTTAGTTTTTTTAACTTTTACTTGTGTGTTTTTGCACAGTTCTTTGTTATCACATCTATCATCTATCATTTCATCACATTTCTAACATCATTTACTACATCATATATATACAAAAAAGATAAGTATTACATTATGCATATGTGCTAAGCTAATCATCAAATAACGTATCATCAATGGGGGCAAGAGGGGTTACGCATAATAAAAAATCTATCCCCCACCACACCAATATCATCTAGTATCATCCCAAGTGCTAGCATACAAACTCACAAATAACTCATGAATCCAAAACATGTGGTACTATCTACAGATACATCATCAAATATGAAAGCAGGAAATACACACATTTATGAATCTAAGATATACCACATACATGAAGGAAAGAACAAATCATACATCATAAAATGATACATCAAAATGTCCATATATATACATGTATAACTATCCAGGTTAGTGCTCAAAGTAATACATCATCGATACAATGTGCCATCAAAAAGGGGCATGCATAAAAAAGAATCGAGCCTTCATCACGAGGCATCATCAAAATAATGGTATACAAGGCTATACATCAAAATCAACCTTCATAAGAGGCATGTATATAATATGTTTGTACAAAAGAATGTAGAGCTCAACCACAACTATCACCCTCACCACAACTCCTAGGTCTGTCACCTGGTCAACAAAATAATGGTGGCTGAGATGGAACTACACTAGGTGTACCACAAAACTATTTAGATGGCCCTTGCCCAATCGGCTACTCTAGCATAGGTTACCTTAATGATCTCGTTGAGTGACCTAATCTTCATGATCTGGAGCCTATCACACTATCCTCTGACTATTGAAATGAGACTACTTGTTGATCTACTAGATTTTCCCTGAAGTAGGCAGTCCTATAATATAAGGCATCGCCACCATATCTCATCACATCTCATATCAGGTCGGCATCTCCAAAAGTAAGAGCTTCCTGTAGGGCAGCATCTCACTGACCTGTCAAACTACCAATATCAGCCTGGGCTTGTCTAAGGGAAAAGGCCTCTCGATCTCTCTCTATAGTAATAACCTACACCTGGACTCATGCCTGATCCCTCTATGTAAGATAGCCCTATGACTGTTCCTATGCATGATCCCTCTAGGAAATGACCATTCACACCTAAGTCTGGGACTGGTGTAGGAGGCTCAATATCTGAGCCCCCTATGAAGCCATCTTTCACATTTGACTCTTCCATGAAGCACTATCACCACTCTGAGTGGCCTGTGCTCTAGCCTGATCCCTCTCTGCTGTCAAAATATGCACATGGGTGAGTGCCTGATCTTGCTCTATTGTGAGGGAATATACCTGGGACCTCGTCATTTCTCTCTCGCTAGCCACATAAATATAGAGCAATGGCTACCTATAACTGATGCTGAAGAATAGCTCGCTGCTACTCTCTGGAATATCAAATGGCTGGCCCTACTTTGGAGAGTACCTACTGAAGAGGGGTATATATCCAAGTTGGAATATCCATTGGGGGAAACTCTATATCCATGGACCTATATACCTGCCTTGGCCTGGGCCTGTCCTTGTGGCTGCTGTGGTACAGGACCCTGTCCCCTACCTCTAACATGTTGATGCGCATCGCGCCCACCCTCATCATCGTCATCACCGCTATCATCTCTACCCTCACCAAAACTAGGAGGAATCACTAGAGGAGGTCTCAACGCCGACATCATATGTCACTCTGGGAATTATCAAATGGCATGGGAGCACACCGTGGTACCGTTACCTATACTATAGTTTAGTTCACGGGTCTCTAATCTGTCTCAATGGCACCGAAATAGCTGATGCCACCTGTCGAAAACTAGCCAGTGCTCTATCATGGGAAATCTATGGTCCCATATCAAAATGCTCTCTAGTTCTACGAGCCATACCATCTATTTCACCCAAGAACATCTTGGGTAAGGCCAAATTACCTCTTTCATCGATCTACTATATATAGCTCCTACATATAGCTGTGGCTGCCTAAGATAAAATGCTCAATGGTAGTAGTGCTGAGCTCTAAACTATCCTCTGGAAACTGACAATGTCTATAAGGCCTCAATATAATGGAAGCATGTTGCAAGTCATCCAAGTCGCACCTGTAGTGGTATGTGACTCCCATGAATGGTTGCACATAGTAGAAGGCTCGTCGGGAGCCCAAACTCTCAGAACACCTAAGGGGCGACCAATAGCAATGTGGTCCCACACCCAAATCTGTAGCAAGCGAGTAGGTCCTACCATCTTCTAATGATAGTACATGATCAAATGAAGGTCCCAATATAAATGTGCTGATATGCATTGACCCCAAAAGTAAGTCTATCCCTCTACCAAACCAAGAATCACTCCTAGGATTCCAAGCAAAAATGAGGTACCAGTCTTGTTAGGGAGTACAACTCCACTTACAAGAGCCATCATATAGACCACTAAACAGTCTAACTCTAGATCATCTATACATCAGGATAGTTTAATGGACATCCCACATTGTGGTATAGTAGGAACACTGAACAAATGTATGATATGACACTGAATGTCTATCCAGTGGCTCGTAGTCTCGATAAGCTGTCCCTGAATCAGGACCCACATGATGCCCTATACATCCTCCAAGGTAATGGTAATCTCCCTGATCAGGAGGTGAAAGCACTGGCTCTTATTGTGCCATCACTCTACTATGCCTGTCAAAAGGCCGTGATCTAAAGTGATCTATGGCACGTCGTCCACATGAGTTAGTCCCGTCATATGTAAAAGGCTTTCCAGGGTCACTTTTTCATCATCATCAAATTACACCTCTATCACCGCTAATCAAACATAGCACTCACGAGTCTGAAGAATGGGTAACATATGTTGCAAAATCAATGCAAGTGTTAGGCATCTAACATTTCTATGTATTTTTCTAAGGAAAAACAATTCTTTTAATGCATCTAACTTACTAATTATTCTTTTCTTCTAAACTAATCTCACCTATCTTCTTCTATACTTGGTTGTTTTCTAACAAATTTTCTTTTCTCACTTCATTCCAGTGCACACGTGCCTCCTATGGCCCTTGCGTTCCCTAAACGATGCATACGTGCCTTAGCTGATGCATATGCGCATAACCCCTTCTTCTTTTGGCGCAAGGCCATACGAGATGTATACATGCCCAATATGTTGCCTATGCACTTGTTTCGATGCATACACACCCCCTTACCATCTAATCCTTTTCTACAGATACACGTGTGCATACTTGTCTCCTCCAACGGATATGTGTGCACATACCCACCTCTACCAAATAGGTATGCATATGCATCCCTGTCTCCCATGAATAGATGCACATGCATGTTTGTGTCTATCTTTAACACATGTGCATGCACGTACCCATCAAATCGACGCATATGCCCACACGCATGCATCAAAATTCATCCTACATACCCTAGAAAACCATAAAAATGACATAAAATGCATAATTAATAGTGGGGTTAGGCTAATCACAAATGGTTTGTCCACTAGGTCCCGCATGTACTCTCAGACGCGATCCGCGCTCCTCTTCCTCCTCAGTATCCTCGCCATCTCACTCCAGTGCTATCGCTCTTACTCATGGTAAAAATTTGCAGAGGCTTTGGTTTGAAATAAATTGGTCATGATTGTTTTACTGACCCTGGGTGGATATATTAACCCATCGTGATGCCCTTGGGGCATGTTTTCTCCCCCGTGATCATTCTAACCTTCTTCTATCCACTATGATAATTATTTTAATATTAAAATAATTATTTTTACTAATTTTCACATGCTAGGGCACTCTGTTTCATCCAATGGTCCATTCTCCATCGCACTGAGATGATTTGCAAACCTTTCAGGTGCCTTTTCCCACCTTTTCCTCTATTTTTAATCTACTTTCCCTCGTCGTGATAATTATTTACATATTTATTTTAAATAAATTATTCTCAACCCGTCTTTCTTCTTGTGGTTGTATATCTTAGCTCTCTAGAAGCCTCGCCTTCCCGTTACTTCCTATGCGCATATTTTTGGCAGATCTTTGATCTTTTAAAATTCTTCTGACCAATCAAAAACCTAGAAAAAGAAAAAAAATTAAAATTTAAAAAACAACAAAAATATTGATATATCAAAAAAATGGCTTAAAATTGGTTAAACCGATCATCTACGGCTGAAATCTGTGTCTATTACATGGAACTCATCCCAGATTCTGCTGACATTTTCAAATATTTTGAAACAACGACTCGTGCATCACTAAAATATTCAAACACCTACACAAGCTATCTTTCTTACTTCATCTGTACTTTTGGGCACTATCAATTGCCTAGTACTATTTTCGTCGTGTGCATTGCTTTTTCACTAGACTCAAGTGTCCTCCATCTTTCCCCTTGCATAATACACCTTTTTTGGGGCATAATTTTTCACCCTTGTCATTTATCAGAACATTTGGGACTTCATCTTGATAACAAAATATTTGTGCAACTATCTTAAATGTTATTGGTTTAAGTGTGTGTGATTGTACTTATTTCTGTGTTAGGTGATTTTGTTTATTTCTCGTATTGCATTGCATTTCTATATGTTGCATAGAGCTGGTCATTTTTAGCACAAGACAATTATTTATATATTGGATTTTCATGTTATTTTACGCTTTCGTTGCATGCTCACATTTTAATAAGGACCCATGAGGAGGATTCTAAGCATTATGATGATTAAGTATTGTTAGCAATTAATTTGCGGATAGCTGAATATCCCTTTTTTCTTCTAGTTTTCCATCTTCTCTGTCAACATTTATTTCTATTTGTTTTTTTTATTGTCGATCGAGTTTCTTCGTCACCCCATCGACACTCAAGGGGGCATTCATCATCTTTCATCCTATTTATTTTTCTTCTAACCCTTCAAAAAAAAAATCTACTTGTTTGCGTTTGTCTACTTTCTTTGAAGTGACATAGCTTATGTCACCTGAAAGAGGGGCAAATGTAGACACAGGTAGTTTTTTCAATACACTATTAAATATGATGGTACACTAACGCTTCTTCCTTTTGTAACATGATGGCACACCGCCAGTTAAACCTATCTAACTCCCTTGTTACGACACCCTTCTGATCATTTTTCCTCTTATAAACCATTTAAATAGGTTGTTATAGCCTCATTCTAACTACATTAGCTTCTTATTCTCTTCTAGCTTGCTTCTATTAGCTCATTGGAATATCAATCCACTTTGTTGGATTGATTAAGCCCTTCATAACCCTAATCACTCTCTAAGAGATATTAATTAGTCTAACCTAGGTTAAATACCCTAAACATAGTCAAATCACACTTTGACTTGCAAAAGTGCTTTTTGGACTTTAGCCTTTGTCCCACATGCACCCAATCTCCCTTTTCTTCCAAACCAAAAACTATAAATAGGGCTATAGCCCCTCCCTCATTTCCTAAGAATTATCTCTTCTTCTTACCATAGATTATAACAATTTTTTAATGCTTTAGTTTTTATTTCATCTTCTTCCTTTTGAGCTAAAAGTATTTAATCTTATATTTCATTAGTATTAACATGGAGTAAAAGGGAAGATTCATTGGCCTTGAAGCCATTAATGGGGAGATATATTTCTCTTAACACATAAACTGAATGCTTAGATCCTCTTAGGTTCATTATTTCAAGCTTTCAAAGAATAGAGATTAAATTCATTTGCTTAGTTTGCATGTTTATTTCAAATTAATGTATGCAAAGAAGAGAACCTTGCTCATTTCTTATCACATGGTCCATTGATCAGATTGTCAAGTGTTTCTTTAGAAATTCTTACCCCAAATCCATGGATTTTGTAAATTTTCATTGAACACAGGTCCAATGTTACAAAAATTACATTGAATGCTCCACTCAAATCTAAAGCCATTCAGGGGTGTTGTAATTTCATGATAACAATTGTCACTTGTTTCTCAATACCCCTCATGGTTTGGGTTGGGGCTTGGGGGCAATTAAGGGGATGGATTCGCCTCTTAATGGATTTAGGGTTTGGCAAAGAGATTTACATGTTCCCCCTTCCTTGCTTTGTGATCTCATTTTGAAGTTTTAAGAAAGAAATATTTAGAGCTACCATTGTGATGAGGACATGCATATCATAGGCTTGAAATTTGGCCTTATGAGTACCCTTCTGTTGTAATTGTTCATTTTATTATTCCCACTTTTGTGGATGATTGTAAAATTGTAATATTGAAGAGAGTTGTATCTGTTATCCAATTTTGCATCTTAAAAAAAAAAACAGACATGACCTTACACGTAGAGGAGATGACGGGGTTTTTTCAGTCATGGAGGAATGCATTTTGGAGTTGGGAGAATGAAATTGTGAATTCTCCAATTTCATACTTTTCACCTCTTAGGAAGAACTCTAAAATCAATTTTCAAGGGTTTAACTTGCTCAAAACAAGTCCAAATTTCACCATTTGATAGATCAGGAGCTAATCTTCAAAAGGGCATTTTTAGTTTTTTAAAAATTTGATTTTCAAAATTTCAGATTTTTTGAATTTCTAGATTTCATGATTTCATGATTTAAGGTTTTGGGATTTTAGGATTTTAGGATTTTAGGATTTTAGATTTCAGGATTTCAGGTTTCAGGATTTCAGGATTTCAGGATTTAGGATCTCTCAAGCCCCAAAACATGAAAAGCAAGACTCAATGTCTGAAATTCTAAATTCTGAAAGTATGAAATATCAGACTTTCAAACTTTTTAGTTTAGGACTTTCAAAACTCTCGGACCATTTTAAGCGGTGAACAGTAGCTCGACTACCAAAACCAAAAATTTTAAAAACCTAAATTTCAGGATTTCAGAGGTTGCATGCATTTCAGACTACGAAAATAAATAAATACAGTCTGCCATTTTTTAGGGTATTAGGCTTCTCACCTACAAAAATGATGAGGTGTGGGTTTCCTTTCTTTCCCAAAAAGGAACAACACATGTACGTATGGGTTTTGCAGTAGAACCAATCATTGTTACAGGTGAATTCATTGGAATTTTGGAGTGGTTGAAGCTATATTTCTTATTTCTTCTATCCTCTTCTCTAATTCTTCATATATATTGTAAGGATGGGATGTTTTCAAAAGGTTGGAGATTTTGTTTTGCACCCTCCCTTCTTCTCTTCTCTGCAAGTGAATTTGTGGACTTTTCAAACCTACCATTCAAGTTGAAATGTAATTTTTTATCTCTTGGCTATGGTAATGAACTGTATCAATTTTTGGAGTAATAAGATAAGTCTATGGATGATTTCAAACCTCTCTTATTTTCATTACATCATCCGGATCTCTCATTGCATTTTGGTTAACTATACATGGTGATTTTATTGCATTCCTATGGTTTGTGTTTAATGTCAAAGCAAGTGTTCAACATTCCTTTGGTACATCACCTTTGTTAGTTTAGGTTTAATTTCTTGCATCTTCTTAACCCAGTATCCTTAGCAAATTAGAGTATATTTTAGAGTAGATCCTTTGGAAATTGTATGTGTGCACCTGAAGAGAGGAATAGGAACTGACCTTCATCCAGAGAGATTTCCTGATTCCAAAGTCCCACACTTTGGGAAAAACTCCATGTTATGCAATCACACTGAGAGTTTTAACCCATCAAGTTGTAGAAATTCAGGGGTGTTGTGATTCATCATCAATATTTTTCGCACGCCTAGTGGGACCAAGAGGTCAATCTACAAGCTTTGAAGGAATTTTCATAAAATTCAGACTTAAAAAATTTGAAGTTCTCCAATTTCAGACTTTTCACCTCTTAGGCTGAACTTTGAAATCAATTTTTAGGGGCTTAAATTGCTCAAAACATGTCCAAATTTCATCATTTGATAGATCTAGAGCTAATATTCAAAATGGTATTTTTAGTTTTTTGAAATTTTGATTTTCAGAATTTTGGTGTTTTTTGAATTTTGGGTTTCAAGATTTTGGGATTTCAGATTTTCAGAACTTTGGGTTTCAGGAATTTAGAATTTTAGATTTTTTTGCATTTTTGGTTTCGGGTTTTTGGAACTTCAGGTTTTGGAATTTTGGAATTTTCGACTTCTCCAAATTTTGGGTTTAAGGTTTTTAGAAATTCAAAATTCTTGTATTTTTAGGTTTTCTGGACTGTCATTCCAAATCAATTTTTAACCTCTAGAATATCAAATACACAGGTCCTTTAAGGTTTTCATTTTTATTCTGTCAAGTTCGTTGTGTAACTTGTCAAAATCTCACATTTACAGGCTCATTTCCCAACACATCTGGTGACTCCGAAGGAATGGAATTCAGTAGTTTAGTAGCACAGGTTGCCCAAGTACATGAGAATAATTTGAAACAAGTATGATACTCGACAAGAGGGATTGTTTGTTTACCTACAATTATCACCAGGTAGAGGAAGGAGAGGAAGAAGACTTCAAAGATAACCATTTCCACCTAACAGGACTTTTTCTATGCCTCCACCTAGTAGATCTTTTCTTCAATCAACTAGATTTATCTGACCAATTATGATGGCGCAACCCAATCCGTAAGTCAACTTCATGGGTAGTAGCCCACTTTCCCTAAATGCTCAAAATACAGTTCCAATTGTGCCATTGAATAACGTCCCATATTTCACTGGAGAGAACAAGACAACTCCGATTGACCACGTCCAAGTTATGGTCAAGTTGTTAGCTTCATATTTTAAAGGAAAAGCTTTGCAATGGTTTAGGAGCCTAACATCAGGGTCTATCTAGAATTGGGATCACTTATACACAGCCCTCCATAATCAATTTGGGGAAAAGGAAGATAATTTGTCTTTATTGGAACAATTGACAACTTTTAAGAGGATTCCTAATGAACAGTTGACTGATTTCAACTTTAGATTCTAGCTAACATGGGATAGAATTTGGTAACTATTAGACAAACTGCCAAAGGATCATTCCTTTATTTCTTGAAGGCTATAAATTCATATATAGCCATGATAATACAATCAATTGGAGGTATAACATTACCCATATCGTATAACATTTCCATTAGATTTGAAAATTGCTCGATTCAAGCTGGTAAGATAGCACCAAGGCCACCAATGCCTCTCTATCTAGATATGGGAGCTCCTGTAACTAGTCAAACACCAAAATTGAATTCCATTCTGACCTCTAGAAATCAAATTAATAGTGAGGATTACACTTCTTCAGGCACTTCAAAAGAGCTACAAGAGGTTATGAAATAAATGCATAACCTAGGAAAAGATCTAGTGACATTCAAGAGACAACAATGTTAGACTTCTAGGCTGTATCAACCTCAAAATCAATATCAAGCTAGACCCCCATATCAGAAAAATAGACCACCAACTCAAGCTACAAATCAAAACTAGAACCAAGGAAAACCTCAAGCTGATAGGCCATTCTGAGCATATGATGTAAATGCAGCTTTAACATTGAGGGCCTTAGTTTCAACACAAAACAACATGGCACATGACTATGACTAGAGTTACCCTTATAATCTACCTCACAATAAATCAACCTAATTTAATGGTGAACTAAACCAGGCCTTGATGGTATAGACCATTGGTGTGTCCCAAGAACCAATTCAAGAAGGAAATCAACAACATTAAACTCAACAAGAGGTACCTCCAATGGAAACTACATTGGTTAATTGGCACACCGAAGAATTTTGTGGAGTTAATCAACCTCCTTTTCAGGGTGTAGCCACCAATACGTGATCAAAGAAGAGGAACATTGAGGATGGAAAACCATCTAATCCAGTTGTTTCTCAACCCACTCCTACACAAGAAGGAATTAGTAGACCAAATGCAGCCCCCAATGGGCAAAATCAGCCAAAAGCACCCGTTGCAGCGGCACACGTGTCTGTTCAAGCTCCAGAAAATGTTATGCCAAGTAAGGGACAATAAAATAATAATTCATCCCCTTTCAACATCATCGATTAGATGAAGAAAACACAAATGAAAATTTCCATGTGGGAGTCACTAGTGATCCTAGGACGATGAGATTTTTTGCAAGCTGCAATGGCCAATTGGTCTACCTCTAATAGATCAGACCAAATTTAGGAGAAAGTTCTCACTAATGTAGTGCAATAAGATGGGAGTCAACCAAGTAATAATTTAAAGCCTCCACCATTCTATGTGTCATTGATTATTGGGAACCACTTGGTACATAACTGCATGATCGATTCGGGTGTAAGTAGCTAAGTGATTCCTAAACAAATAGTAGATCAATTGGGACTAAAGTATGAGCTAGTGTTGAAAGGAGTAGTGTAGGTGGATGGAACAACAGTAGGAACGGTCGAGGTCATTAAGGGGTTATAAATTACATGTGTGTACAAATGTCATAGTCTTGTAAGATGTGTCTGTAATTGATCTTCCACCACTCTTATGTTGTGTCTATCAAGAGACTTCACTACCAATTTTTTTGGATATCTATCAATAGATTGGTCACACATTCTATTCAGAACAAGGTATAGAGCCAAGGCAACCATCAGGAAAGAACCAATTTCCAATTTCCACATTGAGCCCCATGTGCCAAGTCCTATCAATTAAAATTACGTAGCCTTTGACCAAGAGGAATGTTCACTAGATATGGAAATAGGTACCAAGGTTGAAGGAATTCTAGATTTGACTCTAGATGAATGGGAAAACAATAGGCATGCATTTGACACATACAAGGAAATGGAAGAATCTAAATTAGGTGTATATTGTGTACACAAAGAAAATTCACCCATTCCTAACATAACCAAGCCCGAAAATAAGGATGAAAATGAAGTATGGCAACTATATTTCAATGGTTCAAGAAGCAAATAAGGTGTTGAAGGAGGTGCAATGTTGGTATCACCACATAACATAAAGTATTATTGAACGTTTCATTTCCAGTTTTCCTATAAGGCTTTAATTCATAAGCTTCATTGGACTAGGAAAAGAGGCATAAAGAATTTACAATTATTTGATGATAGTGAGCTAATTGTCAATCAAGTCAGAGGACAACATGCTGCAAAGAATGACCTACTCAAGAGCTACAAAAATAGGGTATCAGACCTAACTGAGGATTTCAAATCTTTCAACATCATGTCCATACCCAGGAAGAAGAATGAAGCTGTGGATAGGCTTGTAGCAGTCAGGGAAACTTTTGACATGGTGGACAATATCAAAATGGAAAAAACACAGCCACATATCCACGTTATTGTAAGGCTAGCAGTGCCAGATAACAACACAAGTTGGCAGGTGTTTGACAACGATCAACATATCATTAATTTCTTACAAGAAGAGGTTGAATTCTTATCTAGGAATTAAGACAAATTAAAGTAGTGGTACGGGGACCAAGTAGTGCATCTACGAACAAACAAGCTTCCAAAGGGTTTTGTAACATTAGAGTCTATCTTCAATCCTAATGACCGGTTTCGTAATGAGAAAGCCAACATACGGGTTAAAGAAGAGGATTTAGAACCTATTTTTGTAGGAAAAGGAAAGACACTCCAAATTGGCAAGGTAGCCACTAAAAAAGAGAGATATGAGTTCACACAAATTTTTCAAGAGTTTCCAGATGCCTTCGCTTGGAGTTATGAGGACCTGCAAGGATTCAAGATGAAGCTGGCATAACATACCATAGAAATGGATCCAGATGCTAATCCCATCAGGCAAAAGTAAATACTAGTCGACCCACACATCAAGCCTCTTATGAAGAAAGAGATAAATAAGATAACAGAGGCAAGCATTATATTTCCAATAAAGCACTCGAGATGGGTTTCGAACTTGGTTTTGGTCAGGAAGAAGAACAGGGAAATCAGGTTGTGCTTGGACTTTCGAGACCTAAACAGGGCATCTCTCAAAGACCAGTATCCACTCCCTTCAATGGAATAAATATTGCAAGTGGTATCTAGCTCAGAAATATTTTCCCTCCCCGATGGTTACTCGGGCTATAACCAGATAATGTTAAAAGAAGACAACCAGTTCAAAATGGATTTCACCACTAAGTGGGGTACCTATTCCTATATAAGCAAGATGCAATTTGGACTTTCTAATGCCGGAGCCACTTTCCAAAGAGTGATGGATATGGAATTCAAGGGGTTAATCAATAAAATATTACTGATATATCTTGATGATATCACTGTGTTCTCCAAAAATGCAGTGGATCACCTTTTTCATCTAAGACAGGTGTTTCAAAGATGTAGGAGATTAGAGGTATCATTAAATCCCAAAAAATTCATATTCTTGGATCATGAAGGAAAGCTCTTAGGCCATATTGTGTCAAAGGAAGGATTGACGATCAACCCAAAAAGAGTTGAAGCAATTTTATCATTTCCATTGCCATGTCATAAGAAGGATCTTCAGAGCTTTCTAGGAAGAAACAATTTTGTCCTCAGGTTTTTGCCAAATTTTTCCACTCTTTTGAAGCCAATAACAGTGATGTTCAAAAAGAGAATGGAATTTAGGTGGACAGATGAGGGAAAATAAAGTTTTTAATCCATCAAATAAGCCATATCCCAATATCATACCCTCGTCAGTCCAGACTTCACCAAGGACTTTATGCTTTATGCCTTTGGTGGTGGGGACACAATTTATGCAATCCTAGTGGAACAAAATAAAGAGGGATCTAAACAACCAATTTCCTTCTTCATCCAAAGTTTGGAGGACTATGAAGTGAGATACTCCTTCATCGAGAAAAATGTCCTTGTATTAATCAAAAGTTTAAAGAATTTCAAGTACCTAGTTTCAAATAACAAGATCTAGCTATTACTTTCTCATGAGGGAGTCAAGGAATTCCTTTTGAAGAAAGATATGACCAGGAAACATGTAGGATGGATCACTCATGTCATGGAATATGACATTAAAATTAAGTTCACTAATCTGGTCCGTGGAAAGGAACTATGTGAATAACTAGCCTCGAGTCAACATGTTGATGCAAGTAATGAAAATGGGGTTGTTTTGGTACTACAAGATAGTCAAGAACAAAAAAATGATAATGTGCCTATCCCTTGTTGGACTCAAAATATGATACACTTCCTACAAACAAGCCTATGCCCTCTATAAATGAGCAAAGAAAAGAGGAGATACTTCAGATTACAAAACGTTCCATATGTGCTTGTTGATGGTGTCTTATTTAAGAAAGACATCAATGGTGTTCTACAAAGATGTAATGGAACAAGTCAAATTGAAAAGGTATTATAGGAATTCCATGATGGAGAGGCGGAAGGTAATTTTTCCCCACGGGTAACATCTCTCAAGATAATGAAGGTGGGTTATTATTGGCCCATAGTGTTCAGTGACTTCTACACATGGATAAAAAAGTGTAAAAAATGTGCATTCTTCATAGGCAAGGAAAGACTAGTAGCACTCCCATTGCACCCAATTTTAGTTGACTAGCCATTCATGCAATGGGGATTAGAATTCATTGGGATCATCAATCCAAACTCAAGCTAAGCTCACAAGTGGATTCTAATAGCAATGGAGTATTTCACCAAAAGGACTGAGGCAGTAGCACTCAAAGAAGCAAATGAGTCTAGCTTACTAGACTTCTATGAAGGGATAATGACTAGGTTCGGAGTGCCGGCCAATATCATATCAGATAACGCATTGGCATTCCTAGGTTCCAAGATCATAGAATGGGATTTTAAGAAAGGAATATACTTGAGAACCTATTAAAACTATTACCCGCAGGGTAATGGGCATGCAGAGTCCACGAACAATAATTTTATAAGAATCATCAGAAGGACTCTAGATGAAAATCAAAGGACATGGCATATAAAAGTAAAATCAGCATTATGGGCTGATAGGATCACACCAAATAGGTCAACATGTAATTCTCCCTACAAGTTAGTCTATGTGAGAAAGGCAATGTTGCCTATATCATTAGAGTTACCCGCATTAGAGATCATGAAGAAATTGGAGTTATTTGAGTTCGAACCAATGGAGGCTAGGTATGTAAAACTGATGGAATTAGAAGAAACCAAAGAACATGCAATTCAAATGATGAGAAGGATCATGCCTTAGTCAAAAGATGGTTTGATAACAAAGTAAGAGCAAGGACCTTTCAGGAGGGGGATTTAGTTGTAAAGTAGGATGCAGATTGGGAAAAACTAGGAAGGCATTCCAAGTTTGACGTAGTTTGGAGTGGCCCCTACATCGTCATAGGATGTGAAAGTGGTAATGCCTTCCAATTGTCTACATTGGATGGAGAGGAGCTTATGATTCCAGTTAATGGGATCTACGTTAAACATTTCTATAGAAAAGGAAAGGTTTCACCTTTGTAAATATTAGGCTAGGATTTTAATTCCTCTAGGTGCGTATGCACAATTGACTTGTTGTGGTTTAGGTTTTAGTTTCCCTAAGTGCTGCAACACAGGTTATATTTCTCATAGGTTAAATCATTGTGTATTTCAATGTGCCTCTAAAGGTGAATTTTGTAGTAGTCCATTTTAGGGACAAGTGAAAGCTCTAGGTCAATACAATTTTCTACTCTAAGAAATATAACCTTCAAGATTTTCTTATGAGAATTGAACGTGCAAGTATCAGGACAGGTTTAGGATCATTAATTGCAAGAAGTCCAGGAGAAGTTTCAAGAAAAATATTAGTATCAAGCTATCATTCATGACTCTGTGCGCAATGGATACTTCAAGGCAACTGATCTTTCACCTAGCATGCAGGTGTTCCCACGAGTCACCAAATTGTTATCCAATTTTTCCTCATAAGAAAAATAGAAAAATATGACCTTGCACATAGAGGAGCTGACGGGGTTGTTTCAGTCATGGAGGATTGCATTTTGGAGTTGGGGGAATTAAATTACAAATTCTCCAATTTCAGACTTTTCACCTCTCGGGAAGAACTCCAAAATAAATTTTCAAGGGTTTAAATTTCTCAAAACAAGTCCAAATCTAACCATTTGATAGATTGGGGGATAGTCTTCAAAAGGGTATTTTAAGTTTTTTGAAATTTTGATTTTCAAAATTTTAGAGTTTTTGACTTTCAGGATTTTAGGTTTCAAGATTTTGGGATTTTAGGATTTTGGGATTTCAGATTTCAGGATTTCAGGATTTTGGGTTTCAGGATTTTAGAATTTCAGGTTTTGGGATTTTGGGATTTCAGGTTTCAGGATTTCATGATTTAGGGTTTCAGGATTTCGAAACTCTCAAGCTCAAAAACATGAAAAAGCAAGACTTAATGTCTGAAATTCTAAATTCTAAAACTCTAAAATTTTGGACTTTCAGACTTTTGGTTTTCAGAATTTTAGAACTCTCAGACTATTTTGAGCAGTGAATAGTAACTCGACTTCAAAAATCAAAATTTCCAAAAATCTGATTTTCATGATTTCAGAGTTTTCATGCATTTTGGACTCTGAACATGAAGAAATACAATCCACCATTTTTGAGGATGTCAGGCTTCTCACCTACAAAAATTATGAGGTATGAGTTTCCTTTCTTTCCCAACAAGGAACAACACATGGAGGCATGGGTTTGCAGTAGAACCCATCATTTTTGTAGGTGGATTCATTGCAATTTTGAGGTGGTTGAAGCTAGATTTCAGATTTCTTTTATCTCCTTCTCTAATTCTTCATATAGATTGTAAGAATGGGATTTTTTCAAAAGTTTGGACGTTTTTTTTTACACCATCCCTTCTTCCCTTCTCTACAAGATAATTTTTGGTGTTTTCAAATCTCCCATTCAAGTTGTAATGCAATTTTTTACCTCTTGGCTATTGTAATGCACTGTATAAATTTTTGGAGCAATAAGATAAGTCTGTGGATGATTTCAACCCTCTCTTGTGTTCATTGCATCCTCTTGATCCCTCATTGTAGTTTAGTTAACTGTGTATGGTGATTGTATTGCATTCATATGGTTTGTGTTTAATGTCAAAGCAAGTGTTTAACATTCCTTTCATGCATCACCTTTTTTAGTTTAGGTTTAATTTATTTCATCTTCTTTTAACTCAGTCTCCTTGGTAAATTAGAGTAGATCCTTTGGAAATTGTATGTGTACACCTGTATAGAGGAATAGGAACCGACCTTCATCCAGAGAGATTTCCTGATTGTAAAGTCCCACACTTTGGAGAAATATCTATGTTATGCAATCACACTGACAGTTTCAACCCATCGAGTTGTAGACATTCATGGGTGCTATGATTCGTCATCAACAGTATCTTCATTTACAAATCTTCATAATTTGTAAATTCTTGAAAGGGTGTGTGTAGGATAAATGTGTGTGTTAAAATGTGATAGTTTTAGGTGAAAGGGAAATTGCTAAATTTACATTGTTTTGGTGAAGTGAAAGATTTGGAATAATCGAAATGATAATCCATCTCTCTTATTGGAAGTTATTTTTAAAAATGCAATTTTTTTAGGCTTCATTTTAAAATAAATAAGTGACTTGTTGGATTGCCTTTCTTTGTGAAATGGAATGGCTATGCTTGTTCCCCTTAAATGAAAGTAAATTGAAAAATTTAAACTACAAATGTATTATTAGACTTAGAGGGAAGAAAATAGTGTTTTAACTACCTTGCTTTAAAAAAAGGGATCTCCTCCTTGCATATTGTTTTAAATGATTACGCAACCTTAGTAATTTGTTAAAAAAAAATTATCCTCCTATGTATAGTTATAAATTCTCACAGTCCTCACTTTTCTCTACTAAGCTCCAAATGACTTGTTTTCATTGATTAACTAAATCAAATTGTAAGAATGTAGGTACCTAATTATAATTTAAGTTGTATTTACTTTACAAATTGGTTACTAAACTTAAACCTATTTAGTTAATTATTGATATTTATACAAAAAGAGGGATTCAAAGTTATTTGACTATCTCAACATTATTAATATATTAATATAATTAATATATTTATATATATTAATATTGTTTCTATGCAATAAACTATTAACAATATTGAAATAATGCAAATGATACACATATATTAATATATACCTATATTAAAACATATATATATATATTTCTATTTATTATTATTATTATTATTATTAACCAAACTTTAAACTAATCAAAGTTTATTTTAAAAAATATATACGTAATTGAATAAATGTTTAACTGCAGTGTAGCCATGGTCGTATAGGCTTTTATTAAAAGGGAATGGGGTGGGGAGGGGTCGTCGACCCCACCACCCACCTGATAGTCTTCTAGGATAGGGGGTAGGGTCGGTGACCCCTCCACCCCCTACTCTTTCATTGTTAATAAATATAAAATAGGTGGTAGGCTGAACCCCCCACCAAAGTATGTCTCTTTAAACCCTGCATGGAAGTAATCTCAGTGGCCGAGCCTTTAATCGAAAGCTTTGAAAATATTTTAGGCCATGGCCACTCCTCTATTGAACAATATTGAAATTATATATATATATATATAATTAATATACATTATTTTATATTTTTAGGTTTGTTTAAAATCATAAAAAAGTGGGTATATATATATATATATCTTTATTAATATATTTCCATATATATAAGGAATTTTAATTGTGTATATCCGCTTCCAAGAGAAGAGAAAAATATGTATTTGTAACAAAAAAAGAAAACCATATTTTATAATCAAAATGAAAATACCCAAATGCTCAAAAAGGGAAAATGCATGGAAATAAATCTTATAACAAATTATGAAAATTACAAACCCTAGAATATGGTAGAAGAGAATCACAAGTAAAAGCAAAAAAATAAATAGATTTGGGATGTGTGTATCCACCCCCAAGATTTCTCCTCCTCTCCCATGGCTTCATTCTCTTCACCCTTCCTATAGTTCACACTCCTCTTCGACACTGCTTCATTTTGATATTGATACTATTGGACTATTGTTTAGACATTTTAAGTCTGATACATTTATCAATAGATGTTAAATTATACTAATATTTGGATTATCAACATTATGATGTTACATTTTATGATGATGCACTAGATAGTAATGTTAGACAGTTTGATATATGTTGATTTTCATGATATGGTTTACATACTGACACGTTATGTTTTGGGATGTTTTGAGTAGCATTGTAATCTCATGGATGTTAGGGTTATATTTTGATATATTGATGGATAGTATAATTGTTAATGTGAAATGGAGATTATTGATTTTATATGTACATTGTATCAATGTTGTTAATATGGCCGAAAGACCAAAGAGATATTTTCTTGTGTGCAAGAATTTTATCACATACATCGAAGGGGATAGGGGAATGACCACGGAAGGATGTTGGGTGTTGAGAAATGAGGCCAAATTTGATAGCTTGTGTAATGTTGTTTAGTGTGGTGTTTTTCTTGTCTAGGCTGGAGGTCTCCCATGGGGGGTGACTTCACATATGTGGTCATGGGGTGAATTGTGTTCCCTTTCTTTAATTTTTTTATGTGCTTTATCTATGATTTGTATATTTAAATTTTAGATATTTTTTCACTTTATTAGCATATTGTAAATGTGTCTTAATTAAGCTTAACCATTCTTATTTTTAGTTAACTAAATAAAGGATGTGACAAATAGTTATGATGAGATTTGGTAGTCCTTGTGTAAGTAAACTTTGTGTTTATTTGGGAGTTTTTTACTCCACCCCAAGTTCAAAATTCTGATTTTTACTTGGGTGGAATTTTTGGAGGCTTGTGGGACAAGAAAAGCTCGTCCCATGCCTCTTAAATTTACCCAAAAACCCTACCTATGAAATGGGATGCTTATTTTTGACATTTTTGAGTGTTAAAGAAGGAAAATTATAGCACTTTCTTTCTACCCTAATTTATAATGTCCCTTGAAAGCATGGTGTGCAAGTTTTGAGCTATGTGGGTTCTCATATTCCTTGCATGTGCATTGATTTTTCTTGGCCTTGGTGTGTTGACTTGAGTATGGGGATGGAGGAATGGTGAAGTGGAATCCCACATGGAGCCACCTCATCATCCTCACATTCCATTTCTATTTATTGGTAATTTTTGGTTGGAATGGGGGCTACTTGTTCTTCTATCTTCTTATGCACCTTTGGAATTGGAGCTTGTTGGAGTACTTTGGAAATTGTTTGTCTTGGAATTGAAGATTATTGTGGAAGTTTTATTGGAAATTTATAGAGAGGTAGGCTCTCCACCATTTTTATTATGTTATTTTTTTTGTTTGTATGCAATGTTGTGCTTGTTAAGATTTGTTCGTTGGCATTTTTGGAGGCTTGTGGGACAAGAAAAGCTCGTCCCATGCCTCTTAAATTTACCCAAAAACCCTACCTATGAAATGGGATGCTTATTTTTGACATTTTTGAGTGTTAAAGAAGGAAAATTATAGCACTTTCTTTCTACCCTAATTTATAATGTCCCTTGAAAGCATGGTGTGCAAGTTTTGAGCTATGTGGGTTGTCATATTCCTTGCGTGTGCATTGATTTTTTCTTGGCCTTGGTGTGTTGAATTCAGTATGGGGATGGAGGAATGATGAAGTGGAATCCTACATGGAGCCACCTCATCGTCCTCACATTCCATTTCTATTTATTGGTAATTTTTGGTTGGAATGGGGGCTACTTGTTCTTCTATCTTCTTATGCACCTTTGGAATTGGAGCTTGTTGGAGTACTTTGGAAATTGTTTGTCTTGGAATTGAAGATTATTGTGGAAGTTTTATTGGAAATTTATAGAGAGGTAGGCTCTCCACCATTTTTATTATGTTATTTTTTTTGTTTGTATGCAATGTTGTGCTTGTTAAGATTGTTTTTGTCTTATGAAAATGGTTTGTGTGTCGGTTGGGTAGTAAACCTTAAGTTGGGTGTGGGATAAGGGATCTTAGAACCATTGGGGAGGGAAAAAGGAGTTTTGTGAGGCATGCATTTGGTGGGAGTTTGAATGGGAGTCTCACCTATGGGGAGTGAAAATGAATTTCTGGTTCTGTTGCATGCTTACAAGGTAGAGAAAAAGATTATTTTTGATCTTTTATGCACTTTTAGGCTTAGGGTAAGATATTAACTTCACTTGGGAGGCATAAGAAGGTAGTATCCCATAGCCCTTGCTCTATTTAGTTTTATCCTCAAACCTTTGTATTTTTATGTATGTGTAAAATTATTGGATATGTTATCTTGGTTGAGTTGAAAGTCTTGGATGTGTATTGTTGTGAAGCCACTTTGTTAAAAGTTTTTGTTGTTGCTCAATACCCCTCATGGTTCTTTGGTTGGGGCTAGGGGGCCAATAAGAGGGATGGATTCTCCTCTTAATGGATTTAAGGTTGGGCGGAGAGCATTTCCAACTACCTCTTCCTTGTTTTGTGATCCCATTGTGATGTTGACGTAAGAAAGTTTGGGAGATACAATTTTAGAGAGGCATGCATATTAAAGACTTGAAGTTTCTCTTGTTGATAGCCTTATTGAAATTTGTTCATTTTTCCTTTATTTCCACTTGAGTGGATTTTCCTAATTTTGTAAGTTGTCAATTTGTGAGAAAGTTGTTGTTATACTTGTAAATACATTGGTCTTGTAAACTCCCTTTAAGAGTGCTTGTAAAAGAGACTTAAAATTTCAAATGTGTTAGTTTTGTACAAAAAAAGAAAAAGAAATTATCAAGTTTTACCTTGTCTTGGTGAAAGGAAGATTTGAATATAGTTGAAATGGATATGCATTCTTTTAATACAAGTAGTTTCATTGTTTTTCTAATGTGATATACTTTCATTTCTAAAAGTATTGTAAAGATTGATAGGCTTTATTTTAAAAGAAATAAGTATCTTGTTGGCTTGTATTGCCTTGTGAAATGGAATGGTTATTTATGTTTCCTGAAAATAAAGTGAGTTGAAAGACCTAAACTAGAAATGTATTACTAAGCTAGTTGAAGGAAAGTAGTTATTAAAATTGTTAGAATGAGCAACACTATCCTTTTGCTAAAATGTATAGAGTTGTATAATTAAAAAAATTCCTCCTCCCAAGCCTATCCTTAGATGAAGTAGTCAAAGAAAAATGATCCATGTAAAGTTATAAGAGAATAAGATCACGTATACTTTCCTACTTCAATTATAACTTGGGTGGAGCTAATTATACAATAACATGTTTACAATCTTCTTCTTACAAATACTAAAATTATAGAAATTCCCTTTAACAAAAAAATAGAACTTAAGCAATTTGATTTCCTAAACCTTATCATTATATTAACATTATTCTTGTTTCAAAATTTTTTTATTGAAATTCAAATATTGCTAATTATTACACACACACACACACACACACACACACACACACACACACATATATATTATAATGTATATTGATTATTATTATTGTTGTTAATAAATGTTAATATTACTATTAGTAAACTTTGAGTTAAATTAATTATTAACAAAAGATGTAATAAATCAAAATTTATTAAAGAAAATAATGAAATACTTGTTTTTAAAAGAAGCTTAGTAGTGTGGCATGGCCGCTTAGTATCTTTTTTAACAAGGGGGAGGTGGGAGGGTCAGCAACCCCACCCCCCACCCCATTGTGATATGGGATGGGGGCTGTGGTCGGAAACCCTTCTCCCCCATACTTTGTAAACTTAAATATGGTGGGTGGGGGGTCGAAAGCCCCTCCAAAGACTTTTCCTTCCCTATGTTTTGCCAATCTATGGACTTCTAAATAGCTGCAACCCTACATTGGGTATATATATATATATGTATGTATGTATATATACACTCGTAAGAGTATATATACATATATGTATACTTATACATTTTTGTAGATAACAACAAAATAACTCGAAATTTCATTTATACATACATATATATGTGTGTGTGTGTGTGTGTGTGTGTGTGTGTGTGTGTGTGTGTGTTTAAAGTTGTATATACTCTTTTTTTTTTATCTAGGAGGGTATATTAATTTTCAAACTAGATTTATTGTTTGGGTAAAATACCAAAATTCCCAAGAAGGGCAATATATTTTAATGAGTTTTCAACAAACAAAAAAAAAACAAAAGAAATTATAGATCTCTCAGGAAAATGAAAAATACCCAAATGGGCATTCTATTAAATCAACCTTACTACAATAAAATGATTTTTCTTATTCTCAAACCCTTGAATAGGGTTAATTTAGAAGGACAAGAAAGAAATAAAATAAATAAACAAGGTTGGGGGATGTGTGTATCCATCCCAAGCTTTCTCTTCCTCTCCCATGGCTTCCTCCTCTTTCTTTTTTCCTTAACCTGCAAAACCAAAAATAAAATGAATGAAATGAGCAAATAAAATGAATCAAATCCTTCCTTAGAGATTCTTAGGTTTGGTTTGAAATTATTTCATCCAATGGCCTAGATTGTATTCATCCAATGGCCCAAATTGTCTCCTATAAATGTTAGGTGGGGGTTGGTGAGATGATCATTTGATCACATGGGTCTTGTTTTGAATAGGGCCACTTGTGTGGTTTGCAAGTAAATTAAATTTTAACAATTCCTTTTTAATTTATTTGTTCGAACTTCTAAATTAATCAGGTCATGACCTAATGGATATTTAATTAAACCCTCTCCCTTAATAGTTTAGACCCCTTGTCCTTTGAAAAATTAAATAAATAACATTGTGTAAATAAAAGGTTATTTTAGGCTTGGAATTTAATTATTTAATTATTACTTGATTTTAGAAACCTCTGTATTAAATTAATTTAGGGTTGATTGAATGAAATGTTTTAAACCTAACCATAGATTTAATCAGCTATTTTATTTAAATATTATTATTTGATTAATTTTTTGACGGTCGTTTTTTAACCTAAGGATTAGCTAAATGTTTTATTCATTTTTTAAGTAAAAAAAATTATTCCATAATTTTTTCATTATAACATTTGTTAAGTTTTAGGTTTTGTGTGCAATTTTTTTGGGCATTACGGTTACCTTAACATTCAAAACCAACAATGAAGAAATGAGTGAAAGAGATGAATAAAATCCTTCCTTAGAGATATTAGGGTTGGTTTGAAATTTTCCCATCCAATGGCCTGAATTGTCTCCTACAAATGTTAGGTGGGGGTTGGTGAGATTATCATTTGATCACATGGGTCATGTTTTCAAAGGGGCCACTTATGTGGTTTGAAAATTAATTCAAATTTGGTATTTCCTTTTTATTATTTTCTTTTGCAACTTCAAAGTTAATAAAACCTTTCAACCTAGGGAGATTTAAGTAAACTCTCTTCCTTAATAGTTTAGACCCCTTTTATTTTGGAGAATTAAATTAATAGCCTTGTGTAAATGGAAGGGTTATTTTAGAATTGGACTTAAATTTTAATTATTGCATAACCTTAGGAGTCACTGTATTAAATTAAATTAGGATTATTTGAAAGAAATATTTTAAAGATAACCATAGAATAAATCAATTATTTTATTTAATATTATTATTTAAGTAATTTTGTGACAACCGTTTGAAGCCAAAGGTTAATCTTAACGTTGCTTTTGTTTCCTTTAACAAAAAAACAAAAAAAACATATTCCATAATTTTTCTATTATGACCCTTGTTTGGTATTGGGTTTTGTGTGCAAATTTTTTAGGCGTTACACTTGGTATCAGAGCTGTGGGTTCAACGTGTGGACCCTGGGCACACTAGAAAACATGAAATAAAAACAAATGAACCTAGCGCAACTTTAAACCTAGTACACACAACTATGCATGATGTTTTGAAACATAGAAATTTTAGAAAACTGAAAACAAAAACTTAGATTATTATAAAGTAACTCTTGGCTTGGTCTATGTAGGAGGTGCACACTAGACGAGGGGTTTCTCCATGTGGATCTAGATCGACCACCCTTAAATTAGGTAGTAGAAGCTATTCTACCTCAGATATTACAGTTGCTACTAGAGGTTATTACTGCTATACACATAGGATCTTTAGGAGAGTGACCTAGCAAGTAGGACAAAGAGCCATCAGTGGAGGATTGTGCACCTTCACATCACAGTGCAGAGGATATGGAAAAGAACTCCTGCATGGATTTAGTTAGACATGTGTTACCTCTTAGGGAGCTCAAAAATTGAGTTACGATGCATAGAGATAGGTCTAAGAGCCCTAGGAAAAGAGATGATAAGGTTGAGAGGCCAAGAGCTCCACAGTCGACTGCAACAGATCACATTAGAGAGATAATGAAGTTACACCCAATTATTTTGTTGGAAAAATAGGTAGATTTCAGGACAAGGCATGGCTGGAGTTTGGTGGAGGACCGAGGAGCATAATTTCCATGTACATTATAAGACAGTCACTTGGGAGCTCTTCAAGGAGCATTTCAAGAGCATATATATTTCAAGGGGGTTCATTCATCAGCAAATCGATGAGTTCCATGATCTACAGTAGGCATACATGATGGTAGCATAGTATGAGGGACGGTTTCTGGATCTACTTTAGTAAGTAGACTACATGCAAGGCGAACATGTTCACATTCACAGGTTTATCAGGGGCCTGAACTTGGACTTGGGTGCGATAGTGCACATTCATTACCCACAAACATTATCAAAGGCCATAGAGAAGGCCTATATTATAGAGGAAACCCATGGAAGAATCAACAAGCATGTGACAAAGTGAGGAGTCACATACAATAGTTGTAGGACAGTAGGTCAAGGAGATCATATCCTCATCCTCATAGTCGAAACAATACACCACAGTCTTCCTTCCATCCTCCTCCACCTCCTCAATAGTAGCAGCAAACTTGACCTCCCTTTCAACCTCCTGAGTACCATGATGCTTAGAGAGGGCGTAGTATGGGACCTCTAGTTAGGGGGGCCAATAGGACATAGGCTCCACCTTGAGTGAAGTTGAAAGGAGTAAGTCCACTGTAGCACCCACAGAGGTCTATGATAGGTTCATCAAGTCCTTTATCATGTACTACTGGGCCACCTGAAGGATTATCTACACAGTTGAGAGGACCAGGTACTTCTTATGGATGTAGTGTGCCCAAACATCATTGGATAAGGTGCCCTTAGAACCCTGTTAATCAAGGTAAGGCACCTATTTCTGAGCCTAATTTTGGTGACATGGCTAGGAGCCACAAGATATATGTAGTAGTCAAGAACTACTAGGAAGAGAACTAGGGAATAGTGATAGAGACCACAGGTAGCATTGGTGGTATTTCTATACCTATTTTATTTGACCCAGGCTCATCATATTCTTTCATTTCTCTATCTTTAGTAGAGAACTGCAAGCTAGTGGTAGTTAGGTAGGGACTTAGTTGGGATGTCGAGATGGATTTTAGAGCCAATATCTTAGTAGAATCCTTAGGAAATGAGTGTGTAGTGGACCCAGCTTACATCAAAATGAGGAAGTTAGAGTAGGGCAAGAACATCCGTTGGAGAAAAAAGGAAAAAAATTCAAAATACCTTTAACCACAACAGCCTAAGAGGCCACACATGAAAAAGTGTAAGTAAACACAAGGAAGGTAAACTGCTTGTCTATTGGTTTTTGAATTAGTACTTTAGTAATCATCAGTCAGGGGACAAAAAATCCTTCCTCTTTATGGGAGAGGTTCCCTTATTGAAAGTGAGAAGCAACGCTTATATACAAATATACGACTTTCATATTAATGACGACTCCTGATACTTTGAAATGTTTTATGCCAATAAATATTATCAATACATAGAAGCACAAGAAAAATGAAAGGGAAGAAAACAACAGTACTTTCAGGTAATATAGGTAGCAAAATATAACAATTTATTTAATCAAGTATAACATCATGTATTTTTAAACCATAAAATAAAAGAAGTAACATAGGACACAGGACTAGAAACATCCAAAGAAGGTTTAGAGGGACAAACTGTCTTAAGAATCTGATGCCTAAATATTTTCAATGCTTCAGCTATCTCCATGCACTTTGGGATGGTAGTGTTAGAAGTAGCATGGGTCTAAATGCCAAGAAACATCTCCATTTCCTTGTCAAACTCTGTCTTTTCCAGAAACTCTTTGTTTTCCTCAATGATAGCTGATTGGAGAGAGCAGACATGTTTCATCTTCTCTTTAGACATTGAATCTTCCTTGAAAATATCCTCTTTGATGAAGATGTTGAACTGGGCCTTAGTTTCCTGTAAGGAAAATTGAATGCCGGAGGCTTTATTCTGGATATGACGATGAATATTTTGGAAAGTAGACAAAACACAAGTCTTAAAAGCTTCTCCTTTTTGCCACATATTTTTTAGTTCTCCCATTACTTCCTTCAAAAACTTGATCTCCCAATCAATAATTAAAACCTAGGATCTTGATAGGTTGTTCTTGGCTTCATCAAACACTTTTCTTGCCAATAAAGTATGCTCATATGTCTTGCTCATCGAACGAAGATCTTGGATGCATTCAGACCATAGCTTTAGTTATTTCTCCAATCCACTGAGTGTTGTGCTGAATTTCAACTATAATTTGGATACCTTCTCATGTGACTTGAAGGCGTCCTCAATGAAGTTCAGTCTAGCCACCTTCATATCATCAACTAGTGATTCAAAGGCCTTTCCATAAGTGACATGTTTGTGAATATCCTTGATGGTCTGAATTTCATCATTGCTGAGAACTAAGGGAGGAGGAAGAGTGGTTAATGGAGTTAGATCCAACACCTTATCATTTTCCAATAGGAATTTTATAGAATTTGAGAGAAGCTAATTATGTTCTTCCAATTGCTCCATAGTCTGTTTTCCTTTCTCTACTTGTTCAATGACCATAGTCTCTCTAAGGTTGCAGACCTCACTTTCAAGTGTAGAATCTCCAAGTGGAATCCTCATGAGTTCCAAATTAGACACTAAAAGGTATTTCTCTTCTTTATCCACCATAGGCTTTGCAATCTCAATGAGTTATTGACCCTTTAAATCTGACACTATCCTTGAGGTCATATTTTCTCTCTTTATTGGAGGAGGGGGAGTAGTACCAAGCAATGTTGCCATAACATAAAACTTGGGAACTAGAATTTGAGGGGTAGACTTCGTTTTCCTACTATAAACGAAAGGATGAACCCAAGCAAAGGAGGAGGAAGAGGAAAAAGGAGCAATGGGTCTAAGTGTAAGTATACTGATCACACTCAATGTTTATACCACAGATGTTTCTAATGGAGAGGTTAGCATGCTCTCAGGAATGTCCTTAGAAGAAGATTCCACTAAACCTATAGATTTAGACACTTGGACCTTATTCTCCATCTCAGCGGTGTTGATAGGGGTTTCTTCCCCCTCCTTCAATTCTTCACAGTTATCCTTACTCAAAATATTGACATATTCTTTCTCTGCAAAAACCTGTGACTACTTCAAAGAAAATTCCTCTGTTTCCTCAATCATATTTTCTTACTTGACATACTTTCCTTTCTTCATGTATACATTGGTCAAAAAAGAAAGAGTGGATTGCTTGGGCATCTAAACATCGAGTGTAGGTTCTTATTTCATAGGAGATAAATTTTATTGTGAAGAATACCTAGCTCTGTTCATCCTGAAGTCCGGCATCTTCTTATCAAACAAGAGATTGGTTCTCACTAAAAATGGGTTGATAAACTCTTTCAAATCATATTTCTCTTTTATAAAACAATCAATGGTTTCTAGAGGAGAGTGTTTGATGGTTCTTTCATATTCAATAGATTGAAAGTATTCATCATCATCCTCTATTTTTTAGGTACTTTTTAAAAATTGAAATCTATAATTTTCTGAAGAGAATGTTTTCCAAAATACCTTCTCCTGGCCTCAAAGTCATCCACACAATCAGTGCAATAATATTTAGTATCATCAAAGTGAATGAAACCTAATATGAGATTCTTAGCAATATATCCCTTGATATCAAATAAATTTCGAGACTTGAAATGATGAAGAGTAAGAGGAACAATGGTTTTATCAATGTTCTGAGCATCAAGGGATGTTTTACATGTATAATTTCCCAAGGTGATAGGGAAACGAATTTTAGAAATCTTTTTATCTTTGCAAGTGCGATGAAGTTTTTCTAATTGCCTACAAATTTCAACCAAAGTCATTTTATCATTGCAGAACATAGGAAGCTTTAGAGGGGAACCGTCAAAACTAGCTAGCCTAAGATATGAAAACTTTCTAAATTGAGTGAAGAAACTCCCATGATTAGATATCAAAGTCTTTACTTCCTTAGAAAACATCCAAGCAGTATTTCCTTCTAATAACCTCACAATATACATGTTGATGGAATTTTTGACTGTCTTGAAATGATGATTGCTAAATTTGATAGTGAATTGGGGATAATACTATTAGGTTAAATATTATTCATATATTTATTAATTATGCATTTCATATCAATAAATGTATTAATTGTTTATATAATTATATTTTATTATAAACCATATTATTGTTTTTATTCAAACATTACGGGTGCTGTTATATTATTTTAACAATATTATTGTTGCACTTCCCAGATGTAATATTATAAGCTACTATATTTTAAATTGGTTGTTGCATTATTGCAACTCCTCATTTGTTTTTATTCAATTAGACAATACCTATAAGTATTTCAGATCATTCATATGTGCAATATCAACATACCACTCATTTTTTGAACTAAGAAAGAGGAAAACAGGAACATCAATGACTTCTATGGAAAATTATTCATCATCTCCCTCAACAATGAGTTCAAATAAGCCTTTACCCCGAATTAGATTTTTTGGCTTGATATCGAGGTCATATTCTTGAACATTTTCCACCCAATTGCCTTACTCATTTCCAAACTCCTGCTATGTAAGAATAGACTTAATAGTTGTATCAAGTATAAATACAATAGAGTGAGAATTAAGGATATAAATATGAAACTGCTTGACAGCCTTGACTACTGCAAAAACATGTTTCTCCATCGAAGTATACTTTAGTTCATGAGATTTTAGAACATAGCTCATGAAGGAGATTGGAAGTTCATGATTCTAAGAGTCTTTCTGAGTTATTATAGTGGCCAAAGTATTTTTAGTAGCATAGTAATAAATAATGAAATCTTTGCTGAAATCAGGACATGTTGGGATGGGAGTCTTAGCAATAGCTTTCTTGATACCTTCAAAATATTCTTTTCCTTCAAGAGTACAACCAAAGGTTTTCTTCCCTCTCATCATTTGAGCAATGTTCATGGTCAGTTTTGCAAAATCTGGGATGACACTCAAGAAATTTATCTTACCAAAGAAAGAATTAACACCCTTTTTACTTGTCGGAAGAGGAATCTGGTGAATTTCTTGAACTCTTTCTAGATCTATCTTGATTCCTTCTTTAGATACAATATGTCCCAGCAGATTACCTTCGGTAACACAAAAGACATAATTATTAGGATTAAGAGATACTCCATGTTCCCTACATTTTTAAAGGACTATTTAAAGATGTTGAAAGTGATATGCCCTTGTTTTGGAGAAAACAGTCAAATCATCAAGCTATACAAAAATTCATTTTCCCTTGAGACTACAAAAAGCTAAGTCCATTGCCCTTTGGAAAGTGACACCGGCATTGATAAGACCAAATGGCATCCTCTTCTAGGAAAAGGTTCTTCAAGTTAGAGTAAAAGCAGTTTTGTGCTAATCTGGGGTACTAATTTCCACCTGATTGTATCTAGAGAATCCATCCAGCATGGACAACATCTCAGACCCTATGACAACATGCAAAAATTGATCCATCATGGGGAGAGGGTAGTTGTGTTTTAGAGAGGGCTGATTTAAATTCTTGAAATCCACATAAATATGAATCTCACCATTCTTATTTCTTACTAGCACAATGTTGGCAATCCATGTTGAATGATGTATAGGGAAAATGATCTTTACTTTGAGTAATTTTTGAATCTCTTGAAAAATGGTATCCGCAATCTTGGGATTGTATTGCCTTTTCTTCTGTTTGAAAGGTTTAATCCGAGGTCTTAGAGGAATATAGTGTTGCATCTCCTTTGGCTGAAAATCTTTGAGATCATCATATGAATAGATAGGACTTTGGCATACCTTTTTAATAGGTTTTTTGGTTTCTTCCTTTCTTCTTGAGTGTAGCATTTCCCAATATTCACCATCTTCATTTCATCATTAATTCCAATATTATCTTTCTCATACTTATCAGATTGATGAGCTCTTTGATAAGATTTAGATTTGATGTTCCTATCATGTTTATCAAATAGGTCCTCTAAACTCACCAGCCCTTTGGATATTTTGTTACCTTTCAATTTTATACAGCCATCCTGATCCATTTCTTCCTTAATATTATCTTCATTAGAGGGAACATATTCTCTAGGAAGAGTCTCACTTCCTTCAAAATATAATTTATTGAATTTATCATTAAGCTCCAAGAAAGAAAGCAAGTGTTGATCATCATTGAAAACTTACCAGTTTCTTACATTATCCAGAACACTAGGCCTATAAATCATTTCAATAGTAAATTTTTCTTGAGAAAAATCTAGATGAGGAATCAACAAAGATCCTCAGATAGCCAGAGAATCAACTCTAGTATTCTTTTTTCTTAGGAAAAATTCAATGGAGTCCCAGACAAGACTTCTATAATGTTTCAATATCCTATTCTTCACTTCAAAAAGATCACTAACTTGTTTCACAATCAACTCTACATCACCATGAGCACAAATATTCTTCACTCCCATTTATTTTTCCATGTTAAAATAAAGGATGAGGGTGTCATATTCATTTGCGTTGATTGTATTTTAAAAATAAAGCTTAAATAAAAATGGACGAATCTTCTCTTCTGGAGAGATTAACACCATGCCAACTCCAAAAACAGTTAAAGAGTAACTTCCATCAAAATCCAAGTTCCGAATGCCATTAGGGTTGGGAATTACTCCCTTAGGAAGTTATTCCTCATCTTTTAACATGATCATATAGTTACCATGCCCTATATCTTAATAGAGTATTTGTTCTTTTGGATCATCAGTATTTTGCACAATGTACTCGGTTTGTCTTTCTGGTAGTAGATTTTTCATTTTTCCATTGACTGGGATTAAGGTGTGCGACCAGTCCTCCCACTTCTCTACAAAAATTTCTACTTAGTAACATACCATATGAGGGAGGAATGTTAGCCACTAAAAGAGTGGCTTTGACCCTTTTCTCTAGAAAAGTAGCTAAAGCCACTTGCGCATCTTTGAAGCTTCCAACCAATGGTACTTCTGTACTTTCCATGGAGTAGCAGGAACAAAATGTACGTGTTAGAGTTAGGCCCAAAGCATGAGCTAATTTTTTAGGCATCACATTGTCTGATGCTCCTGAGTCAATAACACAATTACTAAGTTTGTGGCCAGCTATAAAGAGCATTACATAGAATGGTTTAATATTCTCATTAGGTCAAGAGACTGCAGCCACAAGACTTGGTTGAGATGAGGAGGGAGTAGGTAATAGACCTTTAGAAGTATTGGGTGAAGTTTTTGATTTTGAATTGTTAAATTTTACCACTTTAGAAAAATCATTTAGATGAGTCCAGTAAAATTTTGCCTCCGAGATTTGGATCTTTTTCTTCTTGATGTGGTTAATGATATCAAAATATCTAGAGGTGGATGGTCCATCATTACTAGGAATGAGGGGAACTTTGGGCTTATCAAGTTTAGGATTTGAAGAAAAAGGAGTTCCAGAAGTGGAGATAGAAGAAGAAGAATTAGCATTACTCACCTTTTGTGTGGAGGTAGTGGGAATATGGACTCTTCTTCTTGCAACTACTCGAATAGTTATAAGAAATTCCTTAGATTTTTTAGAAGGCTGTGTTGGTAACCAAATTTAACCTCCTTCAAAGGCCGAACAACATCATGGACCTGACAGGATGCTCTGAGGAAAATAGATTATCATGTATGTCATTTTGTAGCTAAGGAAGTAATCTATCTAACTTTTTGGCACTCCGGCTTTGAATAGGAGTGGGTAAAACCTTAAGAGGGTTTGATCTATCCTCACTAATTTATGGTTGTACCTTTCAACCAAGGTGAGAGAACCTTTTTTCAGCCTGTTATTTATGGAGGATATGGAGATATCCTTCCTTATGAAGTTGTTAAGGAAACCTTGAAGAAAATATGATCAATGCAAAATTTTTTACTCTCAGGAGTTGTCACTCTAGATAGTCGATATATTCTCTAGGAAAGGTTTAGGCTACTAAAAACATTTGAAACCCTGGTTGTTTCTACATGCTTTGGTAATACAAATTATGCTTTTGTGCACATACAAGACAAACAGGGGTAGTATGAGTAGGATTAGTTGTTTTAAATGATTTTTTTGTGGGAGGTGAGGTAGAATGAACTTGATTTTATGAATCTCTGAGAACCCTTACAAAATGGAAAGTCTAGACAACAGAATGATTCTGAATAGCTAAAATGTTCCTTTAACTAGAATATGTGCTTCAATGGAGGCCCAGATTAACATCTTTTCACACAATATATGTGATTTTAACAAGAAGGATTGAGTTAGAAAACCCAACAAAGTATTGAGATCCAAACCCAATCAAAGGTACACCCAATCACAATCCTGAGGTACACCCTAGATGAAAGGCTTACAGACAATCTGTGATTAAGACATGTCAACAAATGAAAGAAAAGTGATTTTAAATCATTTATTTCAGCATTCCTAGATGAAAGGACAAGTCTTCACTTAAAATTGTATGACTTACTTTTTTTTTTCGAAATGATTGTATTTTGCATTTTGATGCCACTAAAAAGTTGTCACAAGGATTGAGAAAGTGGTCTGAAAATATTTAGAAAATGGAGCGCTTTCCGTTTGCCCGCCATGTGGTGTATTAAGACATATTTTGATAAGCGAAAAAAAAGTTACAGTCTTAAATGTAGACATGAACATTCACGGGAAAAAATGTCTTAAAGACCTATTGTTAGTAATAAATTATAAAATGATATTTATCTTATTCTATTCACTTTAAAAACAATATTTATACAAAGCTAAGAGTCTACCCTACATGATGACACCATTTTTGTGAAAAATTTTCAGTTTTTTAGCATGATTCAAGTCTTTGGAAGAGCAGATTTCAGGTTTTTTGACCTTTTGCACTTCATAATGACCTTCTATAGCTTTGGTTGGGGAAAAACAAAGATTTTCCAAGGCTTAGGTTCGGCAGATAGATCCGCGATCGCAGTTTTTTAACAATACCGCGCTCGCGGTTTGTAAAGCGCGCTCGCGGTTTGTAAAGCGCGCTCGCGGTTTATAAAACATATTTACACACATCCTAATGTCTGAATTACCATGTGATTTTGTCTTAGAGTTCCGCGATCGCGGTTTATAACTGCGCTCGCGGTTAAAAACCGCGATCGCGGTATTAGGTTCGGTAATTACCGAACCTAGAATTCAAGTACACCGCGATCGCGGGTACCTTTATTTCGGGTTTTTATGTCCACGGAATTTTCCACCAACTTCGTGCACTTACCCTACAAGATTGTAACAGGAACAAGAAAAAACTCTCTGCATACATTCAGAAATAAAACAAAGATGTTTTGTTCAAGATAAACACAGAATAACTCGAGTTTGATTAAATTTATTAGTAGGGGAAAATTTCTAAAACAATCTCTTTTCAATGGTTGTATACCTGTAAACACCTTGACATGATCAAAATTCATACAAAAGAGATATACAGGCTTCTCAGATGAATTCTCAAAAGACTGGCTTTGTCAAATTTTCCTCTTGGGAATTTTCTTCGACCTCTAATACCCCAACCTCCAACCATTTACATGAAAAATTTGTGCCATTTATAACATTTATAATAGAGCCCCTTCTTACCCAAAAGAAAAAAACATTTAATGCACTAGTGATCGTCATGATCTTGATCGTGATTCCAAAAATAAGATCTATAAAAGTTGTCAAGTACTCATGGGGCAGATCTCTTCAAAAATCTCAGCATTCAACTCCTTCCTCTGGCAGAAAACTCCTCCTTTAACTCGCCAATCACTTCCACCCCTAATCTGTCAAATTTGGTTTCTTGTGTGCTCAGGAGAAGAAAAATAGAAAATCAGATCGAGCCCGATAGTCAGACCATTTTAATGGTGAAAGATGTCTCCAGATCTCTCCCACCAAACTTAGATATCAAAATTAACTCCTCTCTCTATTTGGCATGTAGGAAATACCAAGAAATCATGAATACTTGCACTTTCAAGTGTGTTTCAATAAAAATGGGGGGAAAAATAGATTCAAACTCACAGCTGCCATTGATCTTTACTTTGAATTTGCGTCATCCACATGGAAGATTCAACTTTAAAATAGGCCTAAGGGCTTCCTTTTACTTTTTACAACTTGTTGGAAAAATGGAAAAAATTTCCATTTTGCTCTACACCTCTGCCCTTGGGAAATGAGCCTGACACGTGTCCAAAGGTGGGCATGAGTGGAACCATGGAAAAATTCTACCATTTCACCTCCTTTTTGGAAAATGGAAAATTTTCCAAGTTTTCCCCGCAACTCTGCCCTTGAAAAACGGTCGCAACATGTGTCCCAATCTAGGTCCCAGTGGAACCGTGCTTCCCTTTTTACTTTTAACTCTTTTCTCCCGAAAGGAATTTTTTCCAAATTTCTCCCGAGAGTCCACACCTCTGTCATTGACTGGATCAAGATTTGACTTATCCTTTTTCGGGCTCGTGGGTCATTTTGAGATTTTTAGTTATTTGAATATCAAGAGGTAAAAATCCAAATTTCCCCCGATGATCCACCTCCCCACCCCTTTAACTTTTCAAACCACCACATGTCACCATGGCATACCTTGAGATGGTCCCAAAATTTTGATACCTTGAAAGAGCACAGGCTCGCCACGTGTCCTAGTCCGGAAAAATTTGTCTAAAGGCTTGAAGTTTAGTGGAAGGTGCCATGTGTCATGCTCTGAGGCAGTCTCCTTTGGCTGTTGAAAATTCCAAGAAAAATTCAAAGTGAACAGAGGCCTCCACGTGTCCTCCTGGTGCTTCTTTAAAATAAAACTTAAGGACCGGTCCCCAAACATCCATGGTTCTTCCACGTGTCCTAGATCTCCTAAATTTTTTTGAAAAATAACTAAGTATGGGAAGACCCGGTGGAAACCTCCACGTGTCTCATTGGTGCAATTTCAAAATGGTGCCCAAAGTGGAGTCCCTAAATGAGCGTGGGCTTGCCACGTGTTCCTGTCCCAAAAAACTGTGTTAGTTGCATAAAAAAATTTCTAAGTCTGGGAAAAGTAGTAGAAACCTCCACGTGTCCTCTCAGCGCTACTCCAAGGCCAAACTAAAAAGTAGACCTTCAAATGAGCGTCGTGCCTCCACGTGGACAAATCTTTAAGTTGAGGAAATTCATAGAATTTTTGAAGTATCCAGCTGAGCCGCATCTAATCAAAAGAGGCCAAATTCCCTATCAATGCAAGGATGTAAATTTGACTAGGAGAAACACCCATCAAACCGTAAAATGTAGAAAAATGACCATTTGAGCCCGGAGATGAAATTTTCTCTAAGGATAGAGAATTCAAAAATGTTACAAGGGTCAAATACGCTCTTTAGAGATACATCCATTCATTTTTCATCAAGTATTTTGGGCAAAAATGATAAGGGTAGCAAATCCCGACTGTGGAAAATGGAAGGACCAAGAAAGCTTCAGTTTTTTGAATGAACCAAGAATGGGAGACCCAAATTATAGACCTTCTCAAAGGATAAGAGAAACAAGGAGACAAATATGGGCCCATACATGATCATCGGCTCAAGGAAATACTAGTTATGGCAATAAAAGGAAAGTAGAGACTACTCAGGCACAATACGGGGGGGATAAAATATGACAGAAACCAGAAAAGGAAAGATTTCAAAGGGAAAATTGGACGAGACTATTTTGAGCATTAACATCGGCTCTGACTCGGGAATTGCCACTCCCTATGAGTGGCAAGAGAACAATGGTAAACCAAGTTCCAAAAATGTGCATTGGGCAAAGGATTCATCTTGCAGAGCAAAGAAACATAGCCATCTTCCAAAAATGAACAGAGAAACCAGTGAAAACAGGTCACCAAAGACCAAAACGAGAAAAAAACACAAAACTAGGAAACAAACAAGGAGCTATACACTGTACAAAATATGTTTACCTTGAGTCTCAGGAATCAATCCAAGAATTTCTTTAAATTCCTACCATTAATAGGCAGGTCAAGAAATTCACCATCCAAATCCTTCAAGAAGACGGCATGTTCACCAATCTTGATATCAATGGAGTAAGGGCCCATCCATAGTGAGTTAAATTTGCCATGATTTCCCTTATCGTCATGCCTGTTATCCCATATTAGCAAAATATCTCCAAAATTTAAATCTATAGGAGTGACCTTCTTGTCAAATAACTTCTTCATATTTTCTCTTAACTTTACATGCCTCTGGTGGGATGCCCTCCTTTCTTCATCAAGTTAAACAATATGGTTAATGCAAGCATCATAAGGAATTACTTCTTGATCCTCCAGTTGTTGAATGAAATGATACAAGGATAATTGCAAATGTAGAGGCATCAGGGCCTAAGTTCCATACACCAACTTAAATGGACTCTTTCCAGTGGCTCTTTTAATAGTGATTCTATCATCCCAGACTACAAACTTCAACTGTTCACCCCATTTTCTCTTGTTCAACTCCAAGGTTCTTCTGATAATCTTTAGCAAGTTTTTATTACTGGATTCAGATTGTCAATTTCCTTGGGGGTTGTAATTAGATGCATATGTTAAGTTAATCCCATATTCTTTGCACATTGCCACCAAAGGTTTAGCTTTGAAGCTCATGGCATTATCAACTACAATCTTGACTGGAACCCCAAACCTGTAGATGATGTTGTTTAGCAAAAAGTCCATGAAAACTTGGTGTGTTACCTTCTTGGTAGGAATTACCTCCACCCATTTTGTAAAGTAATCAGTGGCTATAAGAATCCACTTATGACTAGCACTTGAAGGGTCTAAATTCTCACCAATGAAATCCATCCACCATTGCTTGAATGGGGCTTCACTTGATACAGGCTGCAAATGAAGGGAGCCTGAAGATTTTGGTCTTCTAGAGAAACACTGACAACTCTCATATTTTCTAACCAAAATAATTGTATCCTTGAAAATTATTAGCCACCAATAACCAACCCTCAAGATCTTGTGTGTTGTGACTCTTGCAGAAAAATTTCCCCCACAGACTCCTCCATAGAGATCAATGATTATCTTGAGGGCTTATTCTTCAGTAATGCACTTGAAGAGGAATCCCTCTAGGTTCTTCCAAGCTAACCCATAATTAGTAATGAAACATTTATGGGAAGCCAACTTAAGGGATCTCTTCTGGTTCTTACTTAAATACTCAGGGAAGTTCAGATGTCTGAGATAAAAAATTGTATCTTTGTACCACTCAAAATTCATCAATGTTTGAAAAACATCCACCCTACCTTCTTCTACCTCATTTACCTCAATAGTTTTCAAGTTTCTCTCAGCCATAAGCTTAGCCAGGCCCAAACCTCTCACCAGCTTAGTGGTTTGGATATCCATGTTAATTTCTTGCAACTTGTTCACCCACCTGCACCTCTTGCTTGAGACTTCCATTTCTAATAAGATTTCCTTGACCATGGTGTGGGGAACGTAAGAAAAAAAATTAGAACTTAGAATATAATTCTTGAAAACCTTTGTTGTTTTTACTAAGGAAAATATTTTCTTCTCCATAATAGTGTACTTTAGCTCAGCCCCCTAGAATGCCTTGTTGAAAAAGGAAATTGGCCTCTCAACCCCTTTATCATCCTTCTGCAGTAGGACAAAAGAAATAGTGTTCTTTGAAGCAAAAGAGAACAATTCAAAGGGCTTCTTATAATCTTGAGCTACTAGAACATGGGCATGCTTTAATGCCTCTTTGATCTCATTGAAATCTTGGATGGCAGTCTCTTCCCACTTGATGACGTGGTCCTTATTTAGAATGGAAGTGATTGGACTGGTCAACTCAGTAAAGTTTGATATGAATCTCTTGATGAAGTTTATCTGGACAAAGAAATATAAAATCCCTTTCTTGGTCCTTGGAATTGGGATCCTACTGATAGCCTCTACCCTTTATGGATCAATCATCGCCCCTTCTTGTGACACAATGTGGCCAAGCAATTTTTCCTTCTGCACTCCAAAATGTCACTTATTCGGATTGAATGAGATGTCATATTCCCTACATCTTATCAGCATCTTCTCTTAGTGAAACAAGTGGTCACTTCTCTTCCTGAAAAATATATTTACATCATCTTGATAAACTGCAATAAACTCATTGATGTAACTAGCAAAAGCAACATTCATTGCTCTTTGAAATGTGGCTCCAGCATTCATCAATCCAAAGGGCATCCTGACATATACATAGGTTCCTAAAGGAGTACTAAAGTTTGTTTTGATCCTTTCTAATTCAGAACCAAAACCAGTCACTAACTGCAGCATGTTTTCCATATTTGGTAAAGGATAATTATCCTTCATAGATGCTCTGTTTAGATTCCTGAAATCTACACATAGCCTGATATCACCATTTTTCTTTCTAACTGGTACTAGGTTTGCAACCCAAGAAGAATATCTTGTGGGATGAATAATCCCTCCATCCCTTAGCTTCTTCAGTTCTTCTTGCATTTTGAGGGATAAGAGTGGATTGATGGGCCTCTATTTCTACGTGAATGGCTTTGCATTAGACTCCAAGGGAATCTCGTGTTGAAACAGGTTCTCTCTATATGCTTTTAGTTCAGAATAGATCCAAGCCATGCAATCCTGATACTTTTTCAACAAGTGGATGTAGGGCTGCTTCTCCTCCTTCCTGATATTTCATCCTAAAAAAACTTACTTGGCTTCTCCTTGGTGTTAAGGACATGCTCCTCAATATCCCTTGAGGTTGTTATGCATCTGTTAATAATGTGGCCAGCATTAGCAATTTTTGACTCAAGAGCGACCAACCCCTTAGCAATGGTATTGGTTTTAACTGGATGATGCCATTTCCAAATAAGGTTTCTTTCCCCTCTGTTGCACATACCAGTGGCTTCAAATCAATGTATTGATCAGAAAATTCTCCCTTGTTTTACAGAAATATTTTGATCTGAGCATCATCATCAAATACCTGCTTGTGTTTAATGTTGTCAGGGACAGAGGGTCTTGTCAACACTTCCACATCATATTCATAGTATGGGGACACTACAAAATTGTCAAAACGAGACCCCAACACTGCAATATTTTCTACCAAGTCAATGAACTTCCTATCATGATGCATAATTTTGAATGAATCAAACATCTCAATGAAATCCCAAACTACATGATTGTACTATTTCATTCACTGATTCTTTATGGCATATAGTTTTTTGACTTGTTTGACTATTAATTCTGAGTCTCCTTTAACAATGATGTCCTTGACACCATATGTGTAAGAAATTATTGAACCCAACAATAGTGCCTCATACTCAGCAATGTTGTTAGTGCACTCAAAGTTGAGTTTGAAGGAAAAAAAAATTTCCTGACCTGGAGAAAGCAGAACAACACCAACACCATTCTGAAACTTGGAGCGATTTCCATAAAACAATAGAGTCCAAGGAGAGCCTGTTTTATCAAGGAATTTGCATTCTTCAATCTTGTGCTCCTTTCCATCAGCAAATCCTACAAAATTATCAACATCAACACTTGTGTACAATACTTCATAGGATGCATTGTTGGGATCTTCAATAAGGTACAACATCTTATTTTCCCCATAAAACTTGACAAGGATGCCCTCAATTGGGATGGTATCATAGGACATGTCCATTTGGACACTCCCACCAACACTTGTAGCCCATTTTCTAGACAATAACATGCCCCACTTGGCTGGGCAGTCAACAATGACAACATCAAGTTTTAAATTTTTACCTGGGTAAGCTGCAAGCTGCACCACCAAACCCTTCACACACCCTACCACTGGAACCTATCTAGAGTCCATAGCAGTACACTTCCCATATGTTGTTGTAACCTTAATATCCAACTCATTCATGACCTCCAAAGTCATGACATTGCATGATGTCCCTGAGTCAAACATACAGTTGTGAAATAGTCTATCCTTAAAATCAAGGTAGTGAATAATGGGTCGACATTCAGCTGAGAATCCACCAAGGATGTCCCAAAATAGACCTCAGGTGGTTCACCTAATTCTTTCAATGTTGGTGGCATTTCTAACTCTTCAATGATTGGATGAGTCTCGACAATGTTTACATTTTTGCCTAGGGCAGTCTTCTCTTCTTTCAATCCCAGGTATTCAAATGTTCTCTTCTTGTGCTCAAGAATCCTAAGCAACTCAAAAATTGGAACAGAGAATTTTATTTGACTCAACACTTGGGAAATGTCATATGGGACACTCTTTGGCAAGGTAGTATTGGGAGGAAAGCCAACACACTCACTAGATGGTACAATATTTTTGACATCTTGGGCATGAGGAGGGGTATGATTTTTGCTTGGAACTGCAGGGCTTTTGGCAGGTGCATCTTTCTTAGGAGCGTATTTAGAGACTTTTTGAAAGTAAGGGATATTTTGGCTTGGCCTGAGGCCCTGTCCCTCTGACAGCCTTACTTCTGATGTTATATTCCTTCTCTTGAGCAATAATGACATTCATCAATAACTGTCTATCTTCCTCTGATGGGATTCCTCCATCATACTTCTTTATCATTAAATCCCTTAAATATTCAAAATCATTATTGGGAAATTCAAAAGATTTTATATTATTTACTTCTAAAGCATTAGAGGGAGGAAGAATAGGTACCCTATGAATGCAGTCCCAAAAATTGGTAGCAATCCAAGTGCTTATAACCTCAGTTTAAGTTGCCCCTTGTTGTGAGCTTGTGGAACAACTCATCATGCATACATCATCATAATTGTCATCATCAGCTTCTTCTTCTTTTTTCAATCATCTTCACAAGGATCATGGGGCTTGAAACATCTGTCACACCAATCAATGACATATGTCTCCTCCACAAAAGCAACTCTTGTAGTCAAAGGATTAGGCACCATTCTCTTCTCCCTACCTTGGGACTTCCTATTTCCAAATCCAACATGTCCCTTACCTATATCATCTGATATTTGGTGATTTTTTAAGCTGTCTTATCCTTGCTACTTCGGTTGACCATGTGAACTCTTCCCAATTCCTTTTCCTTCCCGAGCTAGTTCGTATGATATTTCTTTGACAGCCCCTGCCATATTCTTCACAACTTCTTCCAAATATGCAGCCTTTCTTGTTTGGGGGTTTTTCATGGTTAACCAGCTTCATGCCATCCCTCTTAGGAGGTTTTCTAATTGCCTTGATATTGTTTTCAATTTGCAAAGGCATAGTGAAGGTCTATCTCAAATTAGCATGGTTTTTGTCCCTCAAGTAGTAAGCAACCTTTTTATCAAATGCATCTGAATATTTGATCAAGCATGATTCATCACATGGCCTTATCCTAACGAAAAATATCCTCAAGGTCTTATTAAAGCTTGTGTTGAAGTCATGTATTGACTCATTAGGATTATTTTTGATGTTTTCAAATCCTGTCAAGAGAAACCTAGGGTCAGTTCTATCACCATACTACAATCTAAATTTATTGCTCATTTTTGTCCAAGAATCAATAGAATTGTCTAGCAAAGCTTTATACCAGTCCCTTGCATCCTCTTCCAGAGTATGGATAAACAACTTGATATATACATCTTCATGTTCTATCTCAAAATATTCCATCATATTGATAAAAAGATTTAAATGTTGATCACCAGTTATAGCATTGTTTCCTTGGAACTTTGCCAATTTGTTCCTTACTTCTTGAGGAACTGCATTTGGATAACCAGCCATCCCTACAAAATTTATAGCTCCAAAGGTATATAGAACAAATGGAGATTTGGGTGGGGGCAAGGCCATGTTGTTTTGAGGGGGTGACCCTGGAGGGGTGAAAAATTGATGAGGGGCATAAGGTCTTTGAAACACAAGGGTATAACTTTCAAACTAAATATCCCCTAAATGCCTAGTTTCTTGGAAATCCCTATCAAATTCTGAAAAGATAGGGATAAAATGAGAAGAAAACTTTTCAAAATCAAATGATGTCCCCTCTCCAATTCCACAAAGAGGCTACTTGACTCAGAAGCACTTGAATTGCAGTCTTCAATAATAGGCCGGTCAATAATATGCTCTCTAGGATTTTATTCCTTCTGACTTTAATTTTCCTAGCTCTTGAAATAATGTCCTAGTAGGATCCCTAGAAAATAAATACCTTCTTCCTTCCAGATTTGCAATATTTAGTAACAAAACTCACTTGACAGAGGTTAAGACACTAGTACTCATCAAGAATCAAATCATAGGGAGTCGCCACTACAGATTTCCACCTTAGTTGTGCAAATGCACTAAAATATGATTTTTCAAATTTTTTTCAATACTAGAAACTTGAAATGGAAAGACTCTGACTTTTCTTTACCCAGATTTATCAATGAAAGCTAGTGCAAAAACTTGTAGAGACTGGAAAAATTACATACAACACCAGGGTCTGAATATGAACTATAGTCCCCGACAACGGTGCCAGAAGCATGTTGTTGATGGGATAAATGGATATGAAATAACAGCAAATCAACAAATTGGTCCAACCAACGCAAATCAATTCTTAGCAACTTAAACAATCCCTAGCAGTGGCACCAGAAGCATGTTGGTACAAAAATTTAAACTCCTTCAAAGGCTGAGAAGCATCATGGACCTGGCAGGATGCTGAGAGGTAGATAGATGATCATGTATGTCATTTTGTAGCCAGGGAAGCAATCTATCTGACTTTTTGGCACTTAGGCTTTAAACAAGAGTGGGTAACACCTTAAGAGGATTGGATCTATCCTCACTACTTTATGGTTATGCCTTTCAACCAAGGCAAGAGAACCATTTTATAACATGTTATTTATAGAGGAGATGGAGATATCCTTCCTAATGAAGTTGTTAAGGATACCTTGAAGAAAATATGATCAATGCAACAAAATATAACTCTCACAAGTTGTCACTCTAGATAATAGAGATATTCTCTAGGCAAGGTTTATGATACTAAAGACATTTGAAATCCTGGTTGTTTCTACATGCTTTGGTAATGGAAATTATTATTTTGTGCACACAAAGGACAAACATGGGTATTATGGGTAGGATTAGTTGTTTTAAATGAATTTTTGGTGAGAGGTGAGGTAGAATGAACTTGATTTTCCAGATCTCTGAGAACCCTTACAAAATGGAAAGTATAGAAAAAAAACTGCTTCTGAATAACTAAAATGTTCCTTTAACTAGAATATGTCCTTCAATGCAGGCCCAGATTAACACCTTTTCACACAATATATGATATTTTAACATGAAATATTGAGTTACAAAACCCAAAAAAGTATTGATATGAAAACCCAATCACCCTACGGTACACGTAGAGGCTTACAGACAATCTCTATCAACAAATGAAAGAAAAGTGATTTTAAATCATTTATTTCATTCCCAGATTAAATCTCTTCCGGGAAATGAAATTACAGATGCACTAAATTGTCACAATGATTGAAATCCATGTGATTAAGACAGATTTTGATACAAGATTACAATAGGAACAAGAAAAAATTGTCTGCATACATTCAGAAATAAAACAAACATATTTTGCTCAAGATCAACACAAAATAAATAGAGTTTGATTAAATTTATCAACAGGGGAAATTTTCTAGAACAATCTTAGAGCTTGTCAATGGTTTCACACCTTTAACCACCTTAACATGATCAAATTAATACAAAACAGATATACAGGCTTGTCAGATGACTTCTCAAAATACAGGCTTTGTCAAATTTTCCTCTTGGGAATTTTCTTCAACCTCTAACACTCCAACCTCCAACCATTTGCATGAAAATTTTGTGACATTTATAACATTTACAATAGAACCCCTTCTTCCCTATAAGACACAAAAAATTAATGAACCAGTGCTCGCCATGATCTTGATCGCGATTTCAAGAATTAGATCTATAAAAATTGTCAGGTGCTCATGGGGTAGATCTCTTCAAAAATATTAGCATTCAACTCATTCATCTAGCAGAACACTCCTCCTTCAAATCTCCAACCTCTTCTACCCCTAATATGTCAAATATTGTTCCTAGCGTGCTCGAGAGAAGAAAAATAGAATATCAGATCGAGCCAGATAGTTAGACCATTTTAATGGTGAAATATGTCTCTAGATCTCTTCCACCAAACTTAGATATCAAAATTAACTCCCCTCTCTATTTGGCGTGCATGAAATACCAAGAAATCATGAAGACTCAGACTTCTACGCATGTTTCAATAAAAATGGGGGGAAAATTAGATTCAAACTCACAGTTGACGTTGATATTTACTTTGAATTTGGGTCGTCCACATCAAAGATTCAACCTTAAAACAGGCCCGAGGGCTTCCTTTGATTTTTTACAAGCTTTTAGAAAAATGGAAAAATTCTATTTTTCTCTGCACCTCCGCCCTTGGGAAATGAGCCTAACACGTGTCCTAAGGTGGAACCTAGCGAAACCATGGCCAAATTCTTTCATTTCACCTCCTTTTTAGAAAAGGGAAAATTCTCCAAGTTTTTCTCACAGCTTCACCCTTGAAAAATGGACTTGACACGTGTCCCAATGTGGGTCCTTACGAAACCGCGCTTCCGTTTTTACTTTTAACTCTTTTCTCCCAAAAGGAATTTTTTCAAAATTTCCCCTAAGAGTCCATACCTCCACAGTTGACTGGAGAAAGCTTTGACCTTTCCTTGATTGGGCTCGCAAGTAATTTTGAGAATTTTAGTTATTTTAATATCAAGGAGCAAAAACCTAAATTTCCACCGATGGTCTGCCTCTCCGCCCATTTAACTTTTCAAATCACCACGTGTCACCATTGCGCACCTTGAGATGGTCCCAAAAATTTGATACCTTGAAAGAGCACGGGCTCGCCACATGTCCTGGCCCGAGAAAATTTGTCTGAAGACTTGAATATAAGAGGAAGGCACCATGTGTCATGCTCCGAGGCAGTATCCTTTGGACGTTGAAAAGTCCAATCAAAATACAAAGTTAGCAGAGTCCTCCATGTGTCCTTCTGGAAATTCTTTAAAATGAAACTCGAGGGCCGATTCCCAAACATGTGTGGTTCTTCCATGTGTCCCAGATCTCCCAAAATGTTTTGAAAAAGGACTAAGTATGGGAAGACTTGGTGGAAACCTCCACGTGTCTCCTTGACACAATTTCAAAATGGTTCCCAAAGCGGAGACCTTTAATGAACGCAAGCTTGCCACATGTCCCTATCCCATTGAACTATGTTAGTTGCATAAAAATTTGTCTAAGTCTAGGAAAAGCAACGGAAACCTCCATGTTTCCTCTCAGCGCTACTCCAAGGCCAAAATAAAAAGTATAACTTCAAATGAGTTTTGTGCCTCCACATGGACAAATCTTTAAGCTAAGGTGATTCATAGAATTTTTTAAGTATCCAGCTAAGCCACATCCAATCAAAAGAGGCCATGTTCCCTATCGATGTAAGGATGTAAATTTGACTGGGAGAAATGCTTGTCAAATCATAAAATGTAGAGAAATGACTATTTGAGCCTGGAGATGAAATTTTCTCTAAGGACAAAGAATTTGAAAATGTTACAAGGCTCAAGTACGCTCTTCAAATCTACATCCATTCATTTTTCATCAAGTATTTGGGGAAAAAATGATAAGGGCAACAAATCCCAACTATTGAAAATGGAAGGACCGGGAAAGCCCGAGTTTTTTGAATGAACAGAGAATGGGAGACCCAAATTACAGAACTCCTCAGAGGATCAGAGAAACAAGGGGAAAAATATAGACCCATGCATGATCATCGGCTAAAGGAAAGACTATTTATGGAAATAAAAGGAAAGTAGAGACCTCTCAGGCACAATACAGGGGGATAAAATATGACAGAAACCATAAAAGGACAGATTTCAAAGGAAAAATGGGGCAAGAGTATTTTGAGCACCAACAGGTTGTACCAATTTTTCCTTCTTGTTCATTTGCTCCCAATTCCTAACAACATATGACTCATTATTCATATCTACCACTACTTCATCATATTCATCTTCATCATCTATACCTTCAGTGGTGAGGAAATGAACTCGAGACTCATCAAAATCTTCTCATTCTTCATTGAATTCTTCTTTAGGCTCTTCATATTCTTTATTATCCTCTTCATCATTAGGTTCTTGAACTTCACAAGTTGCATTTACTGGAACCTCAAGATTTGTGGGCCTTCAATAACCAATCTTGTTTGAGAAGAGGGTAGACAGTTTCTAGGCTAAAAATTAGTTCTTGTAATATCTTGGTAAGTAGCATGTTGATCCAATTGCTTCTTGAGAGTAGTAAGATCATTTTCCATCTTTTTCACTAACTAATCAGAATTGGCTCATAGGGAGGAAGAGGTAGATGCTTTAGATTTGGAGGACTCTCTTTTCAATTTTTCAGACATTATTAGATCATCTTCAGAACTAATAGCCAATCATTGATTAGCATCAGGGGTAAGAATATTATCCCTCCTTAGTGCATAACTTACTTTAAGCAACTGAGCATTGACGAAGAAGAACTTTTGGATTTGATCTACAGGACGGGTGTTCTGTGGAATCTTATGAATCAGTTTGTTAAATTTAGCCACAAACTCCCTCATGGGCTCATGTGGCTCCTTTTTGATGTGAGAAATTTTAGCTAAGAGAGAATGCAAATCTTTAGCAAGTTTAAAACGTTTCTCAAAATGAGTTGTCATGGTAGTCTAGTTAGTAACCGACCAAACAGGAAGGTGATAGAGCCAATCAGTAGCATTGTCCTACAATTTTTCCATGAATTGCCTGATAGAAACATCTTCATGCTCAACCCCAAGAATACCACATGAAACAATGAAATATGAAATTTGTTCATCTGGATGTAATTTCCCGTCACCCCGAAATTTAGGAAAACTTTTCTTGTTACCCGTGGGTAACTCATGCAATGTTCGAGGAAGAGCAAGAGGCCCAACCTGTTGTCCCCGAGGCAAGGTGCTGCCATCTTTGGAAAGATGGTTTGAAGGGGAATTGTAACTCTAGCAAGTACCAAAGCATGGATATTAGGAATGAGTTGATATTGACGACTATTGTTCTTAGAAATCCTACTTTTAGAAGGAGGTGTGCTCCCAGAATGAGTTCTTATGTTCCTTCTTGCTAGAGGAAGAGGATAGTTTTGTTTCTCTAGAAAATAAAAATGAGAATCTTCTACTCCTAGATATTTCTTACTATGTGTATATCTTAGAGTTTCTAGACCAAAAAATGGTCTTGAAGCTATTTAGAAAGGGATATGTTAAAACAAAATTCCCAGCGGAATCACCAAAAAATGTTAGTTTTTGAATTAGTACTTTAGTAATCAACAGTCAGGGGACAACAAGTCCCTCCTCTTTATGGGAGAGGTTCCCTTATTGAAAGCGAGCAACAAATCTTATATACAAATATAAATATTTCATATTAATGAGTACTGCTGATACTTTGAAATGTTTTATGCCAATAAATTTTATCAATACATAGAAGCACAAGAAAAATGAAAGGGAAGAACATAACAGTACTTTCAGGTAATATAGATAGCATAATATAACCTTATGTGTACTTTTAGAAAAAGAGATATAAAATGGAATCATTCACATTATCAATATCTGAAATCATATCACAAGAACACAAAGTTTCTCAATATAAAGGATTGATGATCCATACATTTCAGATAGGAGAAGAAATGATAGGAGATGGAAATAAGAGACAAATAAAAACTTCTTTATTGATTACTTTCAAATATATTACATTTCAAGAATGTCAGGGTCCCGCACTTTACAATGGCATGAAGAGCCCATTAAATAGCTTACAATATAATTATATTTGATTACACCTTCTTTTAAACCAAAAATTAAAGACTTCTTAACAAATACATTAATAAAATTTCTTTAATCAAGTATTACATGATGAGTTTTAAAAACCCAAAATAAAAGAAGTAAATTAGGACACAAGAGTAGAAACATCCAAAGAAAGTTTAGAGGGACCAACTGTCTTAAGAATCCGATGCCTAAATATTTTCAATGCTTCAGTTATCTCATGAACTTTGGGATGGAAGTGTTAGAAGTAGCATGGGTCCACATGCAAAGACACTTCTCCATATCCTTCTCAAACTTTGTGTTTTCAAGAAAATATTTGTTTTCCTCGGTGATAGCTGATTGGAGAGAGTAGACATCTTTGATCTTCTCTTTAGACATTGAATCTTCCTTGAAAATATCCTCTTTGATGAAGATGTTGAAATAGGCCTTAATTTATTGTAAGGAAAACTGATTACCTAAGGCTTCATTCTGGATTTGAAAATGAATATCTTGGAAAGGAGACAGAACACAAGTCTTAAAAGATTCTCCTTTCTACCACATATTTTTTAGTTCTCTCACTACTTCCTCCAAAACCTTGATCTTCCAATCAATACTGAAAATCTAGGATCCTGGTAGGTTGTTCTTGGCTTCATCAAACACTTTACTTGCCAATAAAATCTTCTCATATGTCTTGCTCATCAAAGAAAGATCTTGGATGCATTCACACCATAGATTTAGTTCTTTCTCTAAGACACTGAGTGTTATGATGAATTTCAAATGTAATTTGGATACCTTCTCATATGAATTTAAGGTCTCCTTAATGAAGTTCAATCCAGCCACTTTCTTACCATCAAATAGTGATTCGATGGCCTTTCCATAAGTGACATGTTTGTAAATATCCTTGATTGTCTAAATTTCATCCTTGCTGAGAATTAAGGGAGTCTAAATTTCATCCTTGCTGAGAATTAAGGGAGGAGGAAGATTGGTTAAAGGAGTTGGATCCAACACCTTAACTTTTTCCAACATGAATTTTATAAAATCTAAGAGAAACTGATTATAATCTTCCAATTTCTCCATAGTTTGTTTGCCTTTCTCTACTCATTCAATAACCATGGTTACAGTCTCTCTGAGGTTGTAGACCTCACTTTCAGGTGTAGACTCCCCAATTGGAATCCTCATGAGTTCCAAATCAGAAAATAAAAGTTATTTCTCTTCTTTATCCACCCAAGGCTTTGTAATTTCCATGAATTATTGACCCTTTAAATCTGACACTATCCTTGAGGTCATCTTTTCTCTCTTTGTTAGAGAAGGGGAGTAGTACTGAGCCAGGCTGCAACATAAAAATTGGGAACTACAATTTGAGGGGTGGACTTCCTTTTCCTACTATAGATGAAAGCCTAAACCTAAGAAATGGAGGAGGAAGGGGAAGAAGGAGCAATGGGTCCAAGTGCAAGTGTACTCATCACACTCATTTTTTGTACCAAATATGTTTCTAATGGAGATGTTGGCATGCTCTCAATAATCTCCTTCAAATAAGAGTCCACAAAACCTATAGATTCAAACACTTGGCCTTTATTCTCCATCTCATTAGTGTTGATAGGGGTTTCTTCCCCTTTCTTTAGTTCTTCACTGTTATCCTCACTCAAAACACTAACATCTTTTGGCTTTGTAGGAACCTGTGACTACTCCAAAGAAAATTCCTTGGTTTCCTCAATCATTTGCTCTTGCTTGATAGACTTGTCTTTCTTCATGTATACCTTGGTTGAAGAGGAAGGATTGGATTTCTCAAGAATCTTAACATCAAGTGTAGGTTATTCTTTCCTAGAGAGGAAGTTTCTTACGAAGAAGACCTAACTCTATTCATCTTGAAGTCTTATATCTTCTTATCAAACCAAAGCTTGGTTTTCACTAAAACCAGGTTGATCTCCTCTTTCAAATCATCATGCTCTTTTACAAACCAATTAATGGTTTCTAGAGGAGAGTGTTTGATGGTCGTCTCATATTCAATAAATTGTAGATATTCATCACCATCCTAGAGATTTTTAGGTACTTTGTAGAGATTGAAATCTATAATTTTCTGAAGAGAAAGTTTTTCAAAATACCAGTGTCTCCTGACCTCAAAGTCATCCACACAATCAGCCCAATAATATTCAGTATCAACAAAGTTAATGAAACCTAATTTGAGATTCTTATCAATATATCCCTTGATATAAAAGAAATTTCAAGACTTGAAATGATGAAGAGTAAGAGGGAAAATGGTTCTATCAATGTTCTGAGCATCGAGGGATGTTTTGCATGTTTCCCAACGTGATAGGGAAACAAATGCCAAAAATATTTTTATCTTTGCAAGTCTGATGAAGTTTGTCCAATTGCCTATAATTTTCAACCAGAGTCATTTTATCATTGCAAAACATAGGAAGCTTTAGAGGGGACACGTCAAAACCAGCTAGCCTAAGATATGAAAAAATTCTTAATTGAGTGAAGAAACTCCCATAGTAAGATATCAAAGTATTTTCTTTTTTAGAAAACCTCTCAATGCTATTTGGTTCAAAGAGCCTCATAATATACATGGTGAAGGCATCGTTGACTCTCCTGAAATGATGATTGTTGACTTTGAGAGTGAATTGGGGACAATACTCATATATAGGAGCATCCTTCTTATCCTCAACAAAATAGAAGCCAAGTAATTCCTTGGATGCTGCAATAATGTACATGAGATAAGAAGACATGTGGAAGGTATTTGTTCTCTGAATGTTAACTGACTGCTCTGTTAGGTTTTCACAAATTATCTCTCCCCAATTAAGATTATACTTCCCCTAAAAAATGATGTTGACATAGGGACACATCCAAAAATGGAATTCATTCGTAGAAGGAATTTCCATGATCCTAGTCAGAAGAGTGATGATGTCTGAAATTTCTTCATTTAAATCAACCCTGAACAATGATTTAGAAATTCTAGATGCTCTCTTCTTAGGGTTCTTCAACCATGATTTAGCTACTCTAGCCTTGTATCTTTCATTTTCATGATCAAACAATGTTTGTGCTTGAGCAAGAGTGAGAGTATTGACCCCTTCCAATATTAGGATGCACAGAGCAACACAAATAGCTTTAGAATCCAATCACACAATGAATTCACCATGTATGTCAACAATCTCTTTGGATTCCAGATTGAAAAAAGCCCTGCAAGAAAGCACGGTATCAGCACATTGAATAGAGATAGGAAAACTGCCAGTGAATGTAATCCCACTATTTTTTATCATTTGAGTGATGGGAGTAGGGTTATCACATCCAAGTCTTCTGTAAAAATCATCAAAGTCTAGATGTCAAGCTTCACTGTCACAAATGTTAGGTATGGAGGTTTCCAATGACGAAAGATGTCCATTCCCTTGATACTGCATCTTCATCATAACAGAGGTAGAGAGGAGATAACATTTAATGGAGTATTAGCATGATCTCAAATAATCTGTGTAAGAGAAATACAGAAGCACAGATGTGTGTAACGAATTGATTTACATGAATGTGAGCTGGAGGAAATGAGTGAACAAGTGTTAAAATGAATGAAAGTTTACCTCTCTTTAAATATCCATGAATTGAAATGAATAGAGACAAAAAAATAAATGCACGATAAATAACCCTGTGCCGACTCAAAAAAGTGATATGTGGGAAAATACAAAAAACTTGGCCCATACGGTTCATGGGACATGTAGGATGCGTGGAGCCAATTTATCTGATATACAAGGTAGTGCGAGAAATTTGCAAAATTGGTGAATAGATTGCTTGGCAGTACCTGGGACAAGTGGGGAAAAATGTTCGACTTAGCCAATTAGAGAGGAGTGTGGGTAAGTCACTGAATCAACGAACAGGAGGTCTGACAGTCCAAGGGACATGCGGGACATGCAGAGCTGATTTAGCCTACAAGTAAGTGATGTAGATAAAGCGGGTCTGGAGAGCACAGACATTCCATGGGACACGGGAACACGAAAGATGCACAAACTTGAAAAATACGATATGCATGACAAAGCGGAGAAAGAAGAAAATCGTTGAACTAGAGGCCTGACGACAGTTGGGACACATGGGATAAAAATATCTGATTTACCTACAGAACACTAAAATTGACCCCAAAGTGTGAAATTTTCTAACTTCTTGAATTTCTCCCTTTACTAGAACATTTCCAAAGGACACTGACTCAAAATTTTGGAAATTTGTCTTTGAAAAAAGTAGGGAATTTTTTAGGGTGGCAACATTATAAATATTCCTCAAGGAGATGGGGTCTTAGGAAATGCCATGTTTTTAGGATGAGCACACAAAGGGATCTAGTACAGCCATTCATGCTTCCCATAAGCAACCATCAGGTGAAAAATCTACCAAGTTGACTTTTCCCATCATATACACAGCCATAGCCGAAAAGGAAGCTTGAAATAGATAAGGACGTCTAACCCAACATAAAGGAGAAAATAACTCTATTATCATTCCATTTGTAAGAACCCATAGAGGAAGTTATGCAAAACGTATTCAAAGGATTAATTTCAATAGATTCTCCCCCCCCTCCCCTAAACCCATTTTGCAAGACTACTCTACTCACATAGCCAGGAAAAAACAACATACTCAGGAACCAAAGGAGAAAAAACTAGAGTGAAGAGAACAAACACCAAACAAGTATATAGATAGAAGGGGGAAATAGTAAATGGTGAGGGGAAAAAATTAAATTCACCTGGGAAGGCGTTCAAAATCCACCAAACAAGGAAAAAAAAACATAAAATAATGTCTCCTATAAATCCACGCCAAGTATTCCAATTAAATTCCCTAAAAAAATGAAAGGGAGGTAGGCATCCCACATCTAAGGCATCTCCATGCATCCACTTGCCAAGAGACAAAGGAGAAAAGGAATCTAAAGATCTCACACCAAATAAGAATAAATTACAATAAATTTCAAAGTATGTGTGGGGCCAAGAGGAAATAAACTGGTGATTGAAGTTTTGAAAACAACCGTTGGACAACGATCAACCATGACTCCGCAACAACACAAGATCCTCCTCTTTGGCGTGAACCAAATCTTGGTCAACAAAAGCAAAAAAAAAGTATGCAATAAAATAACATATGATAATTAATATTTCTATCGATAACAATCGACAATAAAATAATAATAAAAATAATCGTCAATCGACTATTATAATAATTATATTATTATTATTGTCCCTTTTTTTATAGCTCAAAATAATTATTAACCATAACAATATTGACTGATGGACAACACGACAAAAAAGTGATAATAATAAAATGACAATGATTAAAAATATTTACTATTATATATATATATATTACTTTTAGCTGGACACACCCTAAGAACACCAAAACCACATACAAGCCACCCCTTTGGATTTGAGAACATGATTTTCCTTTAATAGGGTAATCGTAAAGGATGCTACAATGTCCACAACTAGAGGAATTGACAATGACATAGGGAGGAAAGATGGAGAGGAAGGATGCTACTCCCTCCTTGTGACAAGGTCAAAGTAAGCCAATGGTCAACAGAGCACACATAACCATTCCACGCTTAGCAATAGGGAGGCAAGAACTGGGGTAATGTTGAATAGGGCATTACATTATCCTCCCCTTAAGAAAACATCATCCTCGATGCGACAAAGAACTGAAGGAAGGAATAATGGTAAGCAATTAAGAATAAATAAAGACGAAGGTACACCATATGGTTTAAAAAAATTAGTCGTTAAATCACAGCCACGAGGTAGCCTTAACAAAAAAATTTGTAGAAAGTTTAACTTTCCAAATTCTGTGAAGATTGGCACTTCCCTCTTACTCATTATTTCATTAGTCTCTTTCTTTCTACGCTATTCCTAATTCAAGTTCTTTACAATTTCATTGTTGAAGAGTTTTAGTTTAGTCATTCTTCTGGGTGCCCAACATGAACTTCGGTCACAACGCCCTACCAAGGTCATACACAACATTAATGATTCACAAACATAATATTACATACTTTCATGGTTGTACCACACCACAAGAGTTTAACCAAATTACGGAAGAGAGAAAGCATGGTCCACATAACATAGTACTTATCACACATTTATGACTTACATATAATACTCAAACAAAAGTGTACTACAACAACCAGAAATTTCCACAATTCCATGCATGAATATTTTACATACCTCAAAACAATAGCTAAAGGTACATAGTGTCAAAAAAGTCATCAAATCCATATCCACAACAATCACAAAACATATCTAACTAACATGAGTAACACATGCATCATAGCACCACTCCCAAGACATCAAAACAACCCAACATACCTCCCGAAGCATCAATCATACACATAAATATCTTATGCCTCCCATAATCTCTTATGCCTCTCTCAGGTAGTAATAAATAAAAATAAAAATCCTTTTTAGTCCCCAAAGAGTCAGGTTTCCCTATGGCCCTAGGCACATAGAGTCCAGGCACCCCTAACCCAAGTGACATAATATCTTGTGGTTAAGCAACCCGCTAGTTATCTATAACTCCTTGGGGAATACCCCCATATAACGAAGTGGGTCCATAGGTCCAACCATTCCATGGTGCATCTCATGACCCTATTCCACACATCATGAAAATAGAACCAGTATAGCAATCTGATTTAAATGCCAAGTAGAAAAGTACAATCCTTGGGCAAGGTAGTAAAATCTTAAATTTTTAAATAAGATCCAAATCCAAGCAAAAAAAATGGCCAAATAGCCATAGTTAGTGAAAAAATCCACATGTTAGTACCACAACCCAAGGAAATTCCCAAAAATATAAAACATTGCAATCAAGAAAACTGTTGGTCCTTACAAAAATAAAATAAAAGTTCAATTTAGAAATAAAATACACATATAATAATAGCACATTACGATGACTATGTGGCCTTATCTAGCCATCAAGGCGGTACTCAATGAGTTGCTGGCACTCAAAACATTGAGTCTCAGCTCATAAAATAACATATCAATAGTAAAACTATCATGATCTCTATCTGAATCATCCCGCCACAAATTCGATAAGGATAAATACAATCATAGCTACACTTAGGTTACATCCATACAACAACCATAAGGAGAGAGAAAATTAGGAGCACATGTCATCATCTACTGAGCCTAAGGTCAGCTCAAGTTATTGGCCCATGGTACATATTCCCTCACTTCAAACATACACTTTTACCGATTTCCCTCAAGGCTGGTTAGCATAAGGTTCACAACATAACATACAACTACATCACTAACACAATGGTGGTTTATGCACATTAACTATAGTGTGTTACACATGGTACTGATATAGGGTAAATCACATACATAACATTCATGATTTACAACACTCCACATCACCACATGTTGCACACAAAGTGCAATCACTATATGATAGGGATCATACACCCACCATATGTCTCTAAATAATGACATGAATCCTTACATATCACATCAGTTACAATTATGATGAGCGTAATTACAACATATAGTCAACTTCCATATAACATGGAAACAAACACATTTCTATGCATATGATAATTACATCATTAAGAAACATAGTTCACTGTAACCAACCTAGTCGTAAAACATGTCAGCACACCCACACATCACAAATTCTAAAAGGATCCAACACTCCGAAATCAACAATCACATTTTTTCCACACACACAACAAGACAGTGTTTCACACTCGAATTCTTATAGAATTCCTGAAAGGAGGAAGAATACCCTCATCTCCAACACATCAACATACTAACAATTATGCACTAAGTATCATAGACAACATGTGTGCTCAAAATATGAAAATTACGAATAAGTTCACATCACACTTACATCACATTACTCTTCCAATATCCACCATAATCACGTAACACCATCAAATCTCAAATTTTTGTCAGAGGTTCGAGAGGTCGAACCACACTCTGATACCAAGTGTAATGCCCACTAAAACACACACAAATATAACACCAAAAAACTCAGATAATTTTTTTTTTGACTTACTTGGAATTTAAACGATGACAAAGGTGACCAAAAAGGGCTACTACCAACTCTGAACACATTAGACACAACATAGACCCCATATGCAACAAGGAATTATAAAACACCCATCATGTACAGTTCACTTTTCTCTTCGACAAGGCACAGGAAATAGACCAACCACGGTGTAAAATCCTTTAAGGTTACACATTTACCAGAAACATCTTTCAAGACCTAAGTTTACGATCAAGTAGATTCATGTTTTGATTGGAGCAATTATTCTTGCAAAGGTGAACTTCTTCCTTTTATATTTTTGACTAATTAGCTTAAGGTCAAGTTTTCAGAAGGCGGATCATCTATACTAAGTCAAAAAAACTTGCTTAATTAGTTGATTAAAAAAAATAAAGGACATTTTCCATTCCTTACAAGGTTAATTAATCATACTTAAGCCACTGAAACTTGTTCCACACCTCCATTGCATAGGAGACAAGAACAAGCTTCGATTGAGGGAAAGTACCATTTTAGGTTCAAAACAATAATCTTCTTTTGAAAGGATAAAAAAATTAACATTACTTAAGAAATATTACAATGATCCAAGGCAAGGGTTAAGGGAAACATGTCAAATATAATTCAGCTTCAGGGTCTCATTACTTATTAACAGTCTTTTATTGAGGCTAAGAGTTTATCAAGATTGGTTGAAATTTTCATTTAGACTTTTCTTGATTAAGTTTGACAAAAGATAACAATTTACATTTCAAAAGATTGAGATAGATTGAAGGGTTTCTTAGTCAAATTCCCTCCTACTTAAATACCTTGTTATCTTCAAAAACTAATCATTGATTTGACTAAAATATCAGTTAAGAATTAACCATAAAAGGATAATGTTGATTAGTTTAGCTTGGAAAAAAAAAAGGTAAATATATTTTTACTACAAAATCTAGATTCCTCTTTGATCACCTAAGGACCCAAAATTTATCAAGAAGCTCTCACCTACATTAATTTATTTGTATGTATATATTTTATTTTTACTTTTATAACTTTTATAAGGATCATCCAACCATTTTATTATGCTTAGAATTACATTGTTGCTATTTCTTAGAAGGGTTTACTACACAACATTTTATCTCAAGAGAAAAGTTTACCATTACTCATTTGTGAAAACTATACTTGGTTACATCAATTCTTTCCAACACTATGGAACCACAAATAGGGAACAAGAGAGTAATAACATTGGTCATGCCACGCTGCTAATCTTAGAATTTTTGTAATACAATAGAATCACCCATAACCATGTGGTAATCAACTTTTATAATTTCCATGATAACAAGACCAGCCAAGGTTTCCAAATTTAAGACAACATAAATCCACAATGCACTATAGTAAGGCACTGGTTTTCTTCTAAATTCCCCACATAACCCGTAGTAGAGTTTTACAACAAAAAATTATTCGTACAAAAAAACTTCACAACCAAGTTTGATGCAATATTATACAGGTCTTTCCCCCATCTACTCACATAAGCAATCTGCAAAGATTATTAATCTGAGTCAGTTCATGAGAACTGAGCAAGATAAGACTACACAAAGCAACAAAAGCTACTATCTAACAATATAAAAAAACGAAGACATTCTATTCCAAGAATTGGCTTGAAGCTCTAAAATACTAACAACCCCTTAAGATAAATAAAATTTCCACCATGTCAATCTAATAAGAAATCCTTATACGTTAGTTATGAACATTGTCTCAAAGAAAAAATAAGTGTAACAATCATTTGAGGAGGGACCATTGGTGTGATTAATTTAGAAATAACAGTCTAGTGTCATGAAATTTCCATCAAATAAACAATTAGGTTATAAGATTGTGAACTGATATTCATACCAACAATCTAAATTCTAAAAAAAGGTACCAAAGGCACAAGCTATGATACTAAAATTTTTGAAACAAAAAAATTGAGCATCTAATCCAAGGGGAAACATGGGATTCAAAGGTTAACACGAAAGGTCGAGTATATTAAAATTTTAATCATGTAATCATATATATTATATGATGGGAATCTTAATACAAGACCACCACTCAACATTGTTTAAAAGGGAAGGCCAATGACTCCAAGAAATTTCACAATCATTCCAGAAGAAGCCGCTGCCCTTATAGGCTAGTAATGACAAGTGAGAGTAAAAGAGAGTTCCATCATACAAGTTAACATTTTAAACATCAATCCAAATTTTACCACACTAGGGATTTCCAAACCTTCTGAATAAGCCTATAGTTTTGGTTTACAAGAATGCGGATCGCCACTTTCCATCACAAGTCCTTTTAAAGTACCCCTCGTTAACATTTTCAAACAATTCAAAAGGGAAAATTGCATTTATAAGTATCACCAAAAGCCATTAAATTAACATTATGTTCAAATAAAAAAACAATAATGCATTTATAAATAAATACCCCCGAATATCCGTAATGCTCTTAACTATTTTATCGTAAGACAACAAGATATCAACACACATACGTCATCCAATAGTCAATTAAAATCAGTGAGATGCACAATAATAACTATGCCACTAAGATTCATCACGAGTAGAACTATGCCAAGGTAGTTCTCACAATAAAGGATTACTATCCATAACACACACATGAAACTACAAATCTCGGTGATGAAAAAATTTGTTACGATTTAATCTTTATAAGGAACGGTCAAAGTATCTCGTAAAGAAGACTTTACAAGTCTAGGAACAAGTCTGATGATCAACATGGATTATACAAAAGGAAGATCCAAATATTTTGTACTCAACTTCTAAATTCTAAATTTTTTTAAACCAAATCTCCAAACCCGCTTAGCCAAAGTATTGATTACTCCACCCCAACAACCCTTCTTTCCCGGAATCAAAAGGTTATCGAATGGGGTTTGAGAGTGACTCATCAAAGTACAACAAAAAGATGATAAGCTCGTGATAAACAAGAGGTTCATAGTTACCGTAGGGTTTCTTTCACAACAAAAATTACTAGCTAAAAAAAACATAATAACCTTGATATTTAAATGAAGAAATGCAGATAAAAAGGTCAAACATTTATCACTTGAGAAAGAAAATGTAACAACTAAAGGAGGGAAAAAAATGCATCTTAGCTATCTACTTAACACTGGAAATTATTATAACAAAAAAAAACATGAATATTTCAAGAGGAAAGGAGGAATTTACCCACAAGGAGTCCAAAACATAACAAAAGTAGCAGTGACAAACCAATTCAAGGAAAAAAGGGTGGTTCAATTTCATGATATTTTTAAATCTAGAAAAAGTAGCAATGAGTAGAATTATCTTGCTTGTTTCTCCAGATTCTGCAAGTATCCAAAACAACTCTCAGGCCTACAATAGCATTCCTCAGGTCGAATCTTCATCCACATACATGATGGCACTAAATCACCACTCATTCTCACGTTGGATAGGAAGGGATCTCCCCAAAACCACGAGTTGCATCATCCCAAATGGACAAAGATATCAAGGGTTTCCATGACAACAGTAAAACACAAAATGAAAAAAAAATTGGAAGGCCCAAGAACACTTGGGAGAAAGGGGAATAGCAAAACCCCACAACCTTATAAACTTACTCCCAGCCTACGTCAAAATGGGACAGTTAGAGCAGGGCAAGAACATCCATTGGAGCACAAAGGAAAAAGTTTTCAAAATGGTTGTAGCCGCATGATCCTAATAGGCCATGCATGAATTAGTGTAAGCAAACATAATGTAGGTAAACTGCTTGTCAAAATGCCTCAAGGAGATGGGGTCTCAAGAAATGCCATGTTTACAGGATGAGCACACAAGTGGATCTACTACAAACATTCTTGCCTCGCATAAGCAACCATTAGGTGACAAATCTACCCAGTCACCTTTTCTGGGCATATACAGAACTAGAGCCCAAAAGGAAGCTTGAAATAGATAAGGACGTCCAACCCAACACAAGGGATAAAAGAACTTTGACATCATTCCAGTTGAAAGCGCCCAGGGAGGAAGTTATGAAAAATGCATTGAAAGGATTGATTTCAATGGCTTCTCCCCCCCCCCACCTGTCCAACCTCTATCCGCAAACCTACTCTACTCACGCGGCTAGGACAAAACAACATACTCAAGAACCAAAGGAGAATAAACCAAAGTAGAGAGAATAAATCACCAAACAAGTATGCGGCCAGCAGTGGGAAAAGGTAAACGGTGAGGTGAAAATATTAAATTCACCTGGGAAGGTGTTCAACATTCACCAAACAAGGACAAAAAAATACATAAAATAGTGTCTCCCATAAATCCACGCACATTATGGCAATTAAATGGCCTACAAAATGAAAGGGAGGTAGGCATCCCACTTCCAAGGCATCTCCATTAATCCACTTGCTAGGAGACAAAGGATAAAAGGAATCCAAAGGTCTCACGCCAAACAAGAATAAATTGCCATACATTTCAAAGTATGTGTGGGGCCAAGGGGAAACAAACCGGTAATTGAAGTTCTGAAAACAACTGATGGACAATGATCAACCATGACACCACAACAACACAAGCCCCTCCTCTTTTGCGTGAATCGAAGCTCTATCAACAAGAGCAAACAAAAGGATGCAATAAAATAACATAAGATAATTAATATTGATATTGATACCAATCAACAACAAAATAATAATAATAATCATCGTCGATCAACAATTAAAATAATAATACTATTATTATCCCCTTTTTTTATAGCTCAAAATAATTATTAACCATAACGATAATGACCGACGAACAACACGAAAAATAAATGATAATAATAAAATAATGAGAATTAAAAATAATAATTATTATATAGATATTACTTTTAGCTGGACACACCCTAACAACACCAAAATGACATACAAGCCACCCCTTTGGATTCGAGAACATGATTTTCCTTTAATAGGGTAATCGTAAAGGACACTACAAGGTCCACAACTAGAGGCATCGACAACGACACAAGGAGGCAAGACGGAGAGGAAGGATGCTAATCCTTCCTTGTGACAAGGTCGAAGTCAACCAATGGTCAACAAGACATACACAACCATTCCATGCTTAGCAACGGGGTCACCAAGGCAAGAACTGGGGTAACGTCGAACATGGTATTACAATTTTTGTTACTTATTGTAATGTGTATATACAGGGCAGAAAACATGAATCAAACTTGATGATGGTTAATTGTAGTCCGCTATTATGCTTAACAAGCATCAAAAGGTAATGTTTGCTTCAAGTTATGACTTGAACCCAAACTTGTTGATGGACCAATTGGCCAAGTGATTCTAGTCATATATTGTCTATAGTGCTAGAGGAAAACTACACAAAGTGTTGCATTTTCTGTTTATCAAATTTCAAAGATGCATTGGTCCTGCATGGGATATGAGCAACCCCCTCCACGTTCACTATCTCTGTTTCTACAAGCCAACACCAGGAAACTCTATTTGAATTTAGCACAGGGATTGACAATCCATAAAACTCAAATGTTGACATTGAACAAAACTACTATAAATATTGGAGGTTATGAACGACATAACCTAACTTTCATTACATAATTTACCACCTTTATAGTTCCTAGAATACTAAAAGATGAGTCTCACTTTATATATTCAAATCGAAAAAAAAGAAAAAAGGTGCTTACCATCCCTCAAAATTATTACACCAAGTGATATTTACAACTCATTCTCACTCATTTATTAGTCCGCATGCTCTCTTATTTTCATTTCCCCTTCGAGTTCCATTTTGTTGCGTTCATTTAGTGCTTCCCCTATCAACATCCGACTCGTATCCATTGCATGCGATTGCTAGTGATAATCATTTTGAAGTTGAAGTTGTCATTTTATTCGTTTAGTTCTACGCCACCGACACTGAGACGATATTCTAAGATATAATTATTTCAAGCTCCCTTCCCGATGTTTGGGAAAGGCATTGTACATAAAACGGAAGTGTCGTGAGCCAAATTCCAACGCTGAAAGTGCAAAACTCAAGCTTTTATAATCCTCAATTGAAACTTTACATGTGGGCTGGGGCGAGCCTACATTTTACCTGCCTAGGTATGTCATAAATAGCATTAGCCAATACAAGGGCAGAGCGAACCTAATATCTTCATATCTTCTTCCTTGTTTAAGTCTTGCGAGTCTGCGTGCAATATTGTTTCCCGATGGCTTCTTAAGCCTGCGTATTTCTCTGTATTTTGCTGCATTGCCCTTTCTATTTTAGCTGTGCCGACCCTTATATAAAAACCAGGGCTACGTATTATAGCAGTCCAGACGGCCTCGGAAATGCCGGTACCCCTGACATATATATCATGTAATATACTTCTGTAATAATTTAATGTATGAGACTGAACATGTTTAATTTACTTCTGTAATAGTTTCGTATGACCGCAGGAGGAGCGTGCGGTTATGGCTCGTTTGGGAGAAGTTTGAATGGAGGTGAAGTTACAGCCGTTACTCGGCTATACAGAAATGGCACCAGATAAAGGTACTTTATAAAAGATAATATATCTTCTATGATGGGTAATATTGATGTAGGATCATCTGAGGTGCTCAAGAAATCTATCATCATAAAAAAAACATAGTTACTTCTGCTATGAGAATAAAAACAAATTACAAGTTTCATAGAAAACATTATAGATATCAAGATTAATGTTGAGCCCAAAATTCTTCATTCTTTCATTGGTTAAGTTTCACATTGGGAACTAATTCTTTATTCTTTAGTCTTTATGTTCTATGAGTTTCGTGCGAGAATGTTATAAGGGTTATTCGCAAGGGTGTCGTAATTGTTGTGTACGAAATTATTAGAAGAGTTATGCATAAGGATATTATAAGAACCAAGTGCGAGAGTTACAAAGGAATAACATGAAAAGGTCAGTGAATGTACAAGTTCTAGAAGAAAGTACCCCTCCTCAAATTTGTACCAAGTTCGAAAGTTGGTCCACGTTTCATCAATTTGAAGGATACTACTTTGAAATATGTAGATGTAAGGGTAAATCTAGTTACCAGTTACTTACCCTTATGTAGATGTACGGGTAAGCTAGTTACCAGTTACTAATAAATGTAGTTGGAAAAGTAATGGAAGGTTGAATTAATCATATGGTTAGTTCATATGCACATTATTAGAGATTGTTGGAGAATATATTTTCTTGAAACTAGTCTATTGCGTATAAAAATTGTGATTTTTCAATAAAATTAAATGAAGTGATTTTTTCTAAATTATTATTTTGTTTTCTAGGATGTTAGTCGGTCTATGTTTTGTTATTTTTTCACATTGCATGGTGTAATGTTTTCCTTAAGTGTATCCCCTATCATATAGCTTCAATAATTTCAATTGTATGAAAAACTTTATTGAAAGACAAATAAACACTATATCTATTTTTCTATAGGTTTTTTTAGTATATTATTAATAAATACGAAGCTTAATGTTCTTTGGTCGATACAACATTCAAAATATTAAATTCTTAAGGTTAAATACAAAATCATTAGTGGTTTCTTCCGAGGATTTTTTGAATTGAACTAATTGTGCAAAGATGACCTTGTTAACATCTACTTGATTCCATTTGTGTATTGGTTTGTTGCATGTGGGCTCATTTTTTACATGGTCTCTTTTGATTTTGGGATAGTATGAATTTAAACTGTTTTTGAAATTGTAGAAATTATTTCATCAAATAAGATCGATTATAATATATTAAAAATCTAAGATATTTTATTTGAATTTGAGATATGTTTTACACATTTCAAATATACATGTTTAAGATATCATCACTCACTATATCAATAATTACATTGATGCTCTAGAACAATACTTACAATGCAAACACACCCTAGCTTTTTAATAATAATTAGATGAAACAATTTGGTACCATATTAAAAAAAAATTAAATAATTTTTAAACAATAAACAACCTTAGAAGTGGGGTGATGATGTTTACAGTAGCAAAGAAATTTAAAAATAATACAATTAAAAAATGTAGAAATACAAGAAAATAATATTAAATTAGCGTATTATGTCCCACAAATAACACAAACTAGAAGAAAAATCACGACAATAGCCTAATTACTTATTTTCTCAATTACATAACTAGCAATCATACCAAAGGGGTGCAATAGAAATTCTTATAGATACAACAAAACTAATTGTTTCCTGTGCACATAAGGATATTAAATCCAAATGTTTTATGGGAATGGAACCTTTAGCGTACAAAGGTGAATATATAGAAGGGAGTGCAATGTAACATTATTTAGAAAATGAGGGAATATTACTTATTAAACTTAGAGAAAGATGTAATTGTTGAAGTACATGAAAAAGATAAATTTATATTGTGTGAAGGTATAAGAAGGAAGCAACAATTTGGATTCATAAAATATTGGAGAAACACATAAGGGATGCAAACCCAAGGAGGCGATTTCTCCTATTTTTTCTCGAGGTGGAAAGAGACCATGTGAGACATCTTAGAATACCTTTTCAATGATAAATTTGATGATATATATAGATGATTGGGACATTAGAGTCTTGAGAAAATTTTCAATGTAAGACCTATGTCATCCTTGATCTCCAATTTCATTAGGTTTGCAAATCCTTATAATAAGAATTTGTAGAGAAGAGGGCGATAAAGAGAATTCCTTCAAAAAGATAAACACAATAGGTTTGATTATTATAAAATAAGGTGACTCAAATGCATACACTATAATTGGCCATAGATTTTATTTTTCCATTTTCATCATCACCCAAAAAGTTGAGATAAGATAAAAAAAACAATAACATGAAGCCACTATGATCACTTGTATGTTTGGTTCTATCTATTTTGGATGCAACATTATTAAAAGGAATCAAGGGGGATATGGGGGGAGATCTCACTTCTATAAGGCTAGGAGACCCGCATGAATAGGAAAAGTGAGATGGAATTTTTTCTGAAGTGAGATCTCATATGAGGTAAATCTGATGCGTAAATTTTTTTCTTATGCAAGAATTAAAGAGTTTCATAAAGGAGTTTGTGGGGGATTTGTCACCCCTGTGACACTTTCTTAGCGAATTAAAAGTAAAATAGGGTGAGATATTTGTCGACACAATGAGAACTAAACACTAGGAGCACAAATGAAGGAGCTGAGAAGTTATCCCCTACGTGAGACCTTGTGATGAAAATTAGAGTTTAATTTCCTCTTCTTTCATCAAGAAGGTATTATACCTACCACCTTCTACAAGTCAAACATTCAATATATTTTTTGTGTCCATATGTACAACCATTAATCAGCATATTCAAGCATAAATTTGATCTAAATTAAAATATTACTAATATTATACCACCTTTTTACATTGGAATGTAGGGAACATTAACTCTTGACACACCATTAATTACAAATATTCTTTGGCTATTGAGGAAGATAGAATCCTAAAAAAGTAATTACAAAATTAAATCTTCAACATCACCAAAATATTTAGAAGGAAAAACATGCATATAATGAAGTAAAACCTAAATGTGAAATGGTAGAGAGACCAAGAACATTCCATTAGCCACATTGGTGTCTTGGGTGGAGAGGAAATATTATGACATAAGGAGACCAAAAGGATGCAATCATATAAATTCATTGGAGAGGAAATATTCACCACTCCCTGTAGAAAGGAAAGATTGTATATTTCCATCTTTTTGAATATTTTTGACAAGTGTTATTGTAAATTTTCTTTATCTGGAATAAAAAAAAATCTTCCATGGCTTACTATTAAAATAGAATAAATAATTAAATTGCTTCACATAGTTTAGATGAGAAAACATGTATTGTTGCAGGAGCTCATAGAAAAATCCCTTGTGGATACATAGTATTGTTCAAGCAGGATGGGTAAAGCATGCAATCTCAACATCGACAATGGTGCAATGCAAGGCATAATTATAGCATGAGATCTAGCCTACCTGAAATATAAGTCGAAGTGTAATTCTTGAAACCTTTAAACTTTCATTCTTGAATTTTGACGTAGTTTTTGATATGGGTAGTGTAGGGATATTAATGAAAATTCTCTTTTGCAAGAACATTAAAAAAAGAGGAATGTTATGCCACAAGAGAAATGGATGACCTCAACTAAATCCTTGGGATATTTTGTGTGGGCTCGCAAAAATTTCCATTGGAAAGCATAATAATTCACACAATTCACATGCCTAGTAGAGGACGAAAGACAATTGAAATGACTTACTTGATTCTAAATCTAATCTCTGTTTAGGATATCAAGGGACCATGTCGACCCATGCATAAGTGGGAAAGACTCAGGAAATTTACCCTATAATCCACATTATCCCTACCCTTAGAGGATTCACAAAGTTTCCTTCACCACCTTCTACAGATATGAATCTTTCATATGTTCGAGTCCATTACACTTTTTTCCTTTCTTTCCATGCCCTCTAGCTCATCTTTTTCATCCAACTTATCTTCTCCATTAAGATACAATCAACATTGTCGATGGAGCTAAGGATGTACATGCCCTTGAGTTAGTGTTATAAAAAATGAGAGATTTGGGTAGAACTACTATGAATCGATCACTAAAATTCCCACTAGAATGCATAAGTAAGAATCTAACCACCAAAAAGTGGGAGATACAACAAATCATATCATGAAACGGTCTCTAATTTTAACTTTCACATGTTGATGTAAAAACCCATCTCTATCATTTTTCGTATTGCACCACTTATCACCCGATGTTTTTCACATGAAAGTATGATAAGGATACCCCTATGTGTATTGGAAACTCTAAGGTTCAATCTTATGAAGAATATTTTTCATTTTGAACAACTTTTTTACAATCTTTTTCCAACAAAGAAGTGGCTTAACATAATTTGTTTTTGGTAACTTTTCCTAATATACGAAAAATAGAGGTGATTTTGATATATGACTCTTAGAGTATGGGTCAAAAATAATTATTATAATACCATGTATTTATGTGTGCCCTCCATGTTTTTACATTAGAGTTAAACATGTCTATTTGGCATGAAATCCTTTGTTGAGTAAGCTTAGGAAAACATAAATGTTCATTTTCTGAATTGAAAATGAATACCCAAAGCTAAAAAAAAAAAAAAAAAAATAATTTATACACGGATGGATAGGATGGCCTCTCCATTGTTTACAAATGGTTATTTATTTCCAATGTAGGTATATGTAATGCCCACAAATTCCACATTCAAACCAAAATAGAAACTAATAATTTAATAGTCAAGGTTACAATATTTTTTTAAAGAGGTTTGCAAGGTTAGACATTATCTATAATTAATAAATTTCTTTGTTAAAGCCTTTCTACACAAGCTTGTGGAAGCTTGAATTAAATTAATAATTAAATATTATTAATTTACTTGCTAAAATATATTTGAGGTTTAAAACAATATGTTTACCAAGTTCCATAAGTTTAATTAATTATCATCCACCAAGATTACTTTATTTTCTAATACAAAGGTTTAATTATTTTATCTAGCCACCAAGTGGCCCCATTCACCCCATTACACATGCACCCTTTTTTTTTATTAAATTCCATTCCCACAAAATACCTTGCACTTAAGTGAGGCAGGGTTTAATTTGGGCCATTGGATTCAAGATATCCTAGCCCTTTGATTTGGGTTGCCCTAAATATCCTTATGGGTTTCCTTTTGTTTCTATTTCCCCCAAAAAAACCTCATTTGTTCATTCTTGTTTTGTAGGTTTGGAAGAGGAGAAGGAGGAGAAGCCATGAGAGAAAGAAGTGCAACCATGGAGAAGTTTTCTTGGTTTTTTTGTTGTAAAGGGTTTACTATTGTAAGATTTTTATTTTGTTTGATGTAGAGATCCAACCATGAATTTGTTTTTGTTATTTAATGAATTTTTGTTTTATTTTTGAGTTCAACAATTGGGAGAAAAACCCCATTTCATTAAATCTATGAGTTTTACACATTTGGGTGCCCATAAGAGGATTGATAAGCTAAAACAATTAAATGTGATCAATTATTAGTTTCTTTTAGTTTCATTTTGAATATATTTAAAGATTAAATTTTAATTAAAATTAAATCTCAATTTTTTTATAGTCAAGATTTTGTTTTTCCATCAAAAGTGATGAAACCGATTCCCTAAGTAGAGCGGAAGTCCTGTGACTGCCTCCCTTCCTAGGGGTGGTTCATTGACCACCGCTCTATAATGGATGGCAGTTTTGAAAATGCGCTCTTCATAGGGCGGTGGTTATATTTCCCGAAAATAGAACCTTCAATAAATATAGTTTCCAAACTTATTTCTACCTAGGTTGGTTTTTAATGCAATGTTGACTTTATTTAAGATGTCTACAATTCTTTAGTTGATATATTGATAACATATCTAAGTTTCATAACTCAAAATTTCCAAATGCATAGATTTTCTTCCAAACATACAACCTTCAACAATATGGAATGTAATTTTTCTTTTTTTAAACATACTTGGTATTTCTCTTTGCAACCATCCAATAAAAATATGAAAACTACAAGTTCGACTAACATTATTTTGCAATACAACAACTTCTAATCCATTTATTTTCCTCATAGACAATCTTACAACAAAACAATGAAGAACTCAACAATACTTTCTATGAAAAGCAATTTTCGTTTTTTCAAGACACATCTATCTTACAACTTTGGGTAACATACAAGTGTAGGAGAGTTTTATTTCAATCATTTTACAACTTAACTTTGCTTCTTTCATTATAATACTTCAAATTTGACTAAATGATATATATAAAGCCTTCTTTTGATAATACAAGTTTTACAAACTTCCACACTAAGTGGGAACAATATGGTCAAATTAAAACATAGAGATTCTTCCAATGATTCAACCACAAATCTTCAACTCAGATTCTTCTCCCAACTTTAGATTTTAAACTTGCATCCTTCAACTCTTCAAAAACTCGGATCACAATACAAGTAAATTGGTATAGATGACAATCTTTGCCCAACCTATATTCCAATACAAGGAGAATCCATCCCCTTATTGCCCCCTGAGCCCCAACCAAAGAAAAATGGAAAGTATAATGCAACTTTGACAACTTTTACAATAATGGCTTCCACAAAACATACAACACATTCAAATGGACATACTCAACAATATTTACAAATTTCTCGAACAACACATAGGCTTGACATCAATCCATTAAGGAAAAAGGAATATGGGAACCAAGTCCTTTTTCCTCCCCAGGGAAGTAGGAGTTCCACCGAAATTCCTCCATGTGCACAATACAAAACATTCAAATACATCATTATCTCTCCCATTGAAAATATGCAAATATATGTCCATGTTTTCCTTTTCACTCCCCCTAATTAGAACTCCTAATCACACTCCCTCCAAAATGCATGCCTCGCAACTCCCTTTTCCCTCCCCAATGGTCCCAAACCTCCATCTTCTACACCCTTCTCAAGGAAAGCTACCCAACCCCAATATAACATATTCACAACACCCATGAAAATATTCATACAAACACATTTTTCACATATATATGCATAAATAAAGAAATAACAAAGGTGGAGATCCCACTTCTCCATTAAGCTTCCAAACATATTCTCCCCAAAAAGATTCCAAAACCTTCCAACCAAGAAAAATAAAAAAATGTAACTCCAAAAACGCTCAAAGCATTCAACTCAAGACCAAATTTCCAAAAATGCAAGGGTAGAAATAAGACAAGTAACCCCCATTCCTCGAATTTCAGACCAATAAATATAAAATAATCGAGGATGATGAGATGGCTCCATGTAGAATGTGACTTCATCATTCCTCCATTCCAGCAGAATAAGTCAAACCCCAAAACCAAGTATATTAAATGAAAAAGGTAAGGTTATGCGATGCTCGCTAAAACAACCCTCTTGAGACCCAAGAACAACCTAGGATTAGTCAGAAAAATTATAAGATAATTTTTTTTTAAGGAGAGACTACAAATAAGTCTCGAAGGAACAGTTGTCACAAAGAAATATATCAAGGTCAATTATGTTAAGAAGATAAATTTTTCAATTAAAACAAATATTAAAAATCACAATACAATTAATGAGTATAATCAACCAAGTAGAGATTAAATTTCATTTAGGTGCTTATTTATCAATTAATTAGGTTAACACTAAGATTAAACATTCCCTAATAAAATTCAGAGGTTTAAAGGGGTCGAAATAATTAAATACCCAAGGTATTTAATTCCACTAGGTCTAAAAATAGACACAGTTCTCATTTACACCGGGTTAGAAAAACATTCACTTACTCCATGACATGACCCCTTAAAGGGTCAACCCATCCTTTAGAATTAACATTTTAAATTAATAGGGAGTTATTTCCCACTTACCCACTCTTAGGCTTACCTTGCACTGGAACCCAATTTTCACATATTTAACACACTAAAATTTTCCTAAAAACTAAACCAATAGATAGGAAATTTCTTCGCCTTTCCAATGATATAAAGAATTCCTTCTAACTCCCTATAATTCTCAAGTTATGGGTCGGCGAGCTTGTGGAAGAAAATTTTCCCATGGGCAGGCCTGTGAGCCTAGGGAAGAAATTTTTCCCTTAGCGCCCTTGGGCGAAAAGCACATTTCACTTCCACATGCCCATGATGGGGCAAGGAAGAAAATGTATCCCATGCATGGGCCGACAGGGCAAGGAAAATTTTTAGCGCTACCTTTACACGTCCGTGAGCCCTTAAGGGACACGTGTCAGCATTTCCAAGCCTCAACGGGAAGTCAGGCCATAGGAAAGACTTAAGACATTAAGTCTTTTACCGAAAGCGTTAAGGGATCAAAATTATCTATGCCTCCACCATCGCTCAAGGTGCCACATGTCAATCCCTGATTTGTGTGGAGAAAAAAACTTGCGGGGATACTTAATAATTAAACACCTTTGTGATACAAAAGTGCAAAGGCTATAATTAACCCGTGCCTCCGCCAACACCAAACAATGCCACATGTCAAGCTCTCATTGGCTGCGGGTGGCAGAGAAACTCTTAATTTTTTACCAAAATAATTTTGAGACCTTAAGGTTGAGAGATCAACCGCTCCTCCACCATCGTCTCGTGAAGCCATGTGTCAGCCAATCATTGGTTGCGGTGAGGTGGGCCAGCGGAGAAACTTTTAGAAATTTTCCCAAAAAATTTAAAAGCTAAGTTTTAGAACACGGGTACACACTTCCACAGAAGTTCTTTCCCAAGGAAAGGGCAGGGATGTGGGGCCGCGGAGAAAAGCAGGAATTTTTGCCAAAATTTTGAAAGGTTAAGATAAGAGTTATGGGCCTGCGCGCCCACCTAAATGTTTCTAAAAGTGAAGTGCGGGGCAGTGGAGAATTTTTTTCAAATTTTCCTTTTTCGAACATATATTAAGTTTAGTCAAAAAGAAGGCTTGTAGGTTAGTGGAGCGGCGGGAAACTTCATGAATTTGCACTTTTTGGGAAAAAGGAAAGTTTTAGCCCGCGGGTTAGCCCAAGAATATTTATTCACTTCAATTTGACAATCAGAATATTTTTTGAATCTGAATGATGTAAAAACTTCATAATGTGATAAATTTTGAAAAGGAACTCTATTTTTGGCAAATGAAGACCTTTCAGAAATCTCTCGAAGTCCTCTTTGCACAATCAATATTTGAATTTTGAAAAAGTTTAAAAGTCAATATTAAGAATACATCTTTCTGTCCTCTAAATCATGAACTAGATTGTTCAACTTATAAAATTTGTTTGAATTTTCCATAATTCCTTCTCAACATGCCAAACAGGCATGGAGGATTTTTTTTGGAAGATTTTAGAATAGATTTCAAGGGGTAAATTGTTTGGTTGATTTTCATTTCAAAAAAAAATTCTCAATTTGACAACGACGACTATGAAACTATTTGAGCCTGAATTGAAAGGTTCTATGGAAATTCCTTAAGTATTTTTTTTTGTTGGAATCATTTTGATCCCACAAGTTCAATTGGTATTTCAATTTATCTTTTCAATATTGTAGGGTCACTCTATACTTTTGATAAAATATTTTCCAGCATGAGGAATTTTCTAACAGATTTCTACCACTTCAAATTTGAACTGGTCTATTTTTATATACTAAGTTTAAAAAATGAATTCATTCTAAACCACACTAAAATGTTATATTTCCTTAAATCAACAGGTAGAACAAGAATGCAATTTATACTTCTTTCCAAAAACATGTTTTCCACACAGAGGGTGCAAAAATTCTGATTACACTTTCCAAACAGAGATTTCAAATATTTTTCAAACACAGGTTTCCAATGAACACCAAATTATTGAACAAGGTAAACAGCATCCATTAAATCAGACATGATATCTTTACAACTTTCTTTTCCATTTCATTCCCAAAGACAGGATATAAATCTTCCTTTTTCCTTCATTCAAAACAGAAAATAGAGTACATCTCTTTCACATTTCGAATTACAACTTTCATAGCCAATACAAAACATGTTTCCATCACAAAATATATTACAAGTTCATTCAATTCAAAGTGGGAAAGGGTTACAATAATAATAATTTCTAAAAGGACTATCGAAACTGTCTTTTCCTTTGCTCCGAATCAGCAACATGCAGATCCATCATTCTTCAATTTTGATCATAACAAAGGTAGGGGAAAGGAAAATCTCTCCACCCAACCAAGACATCCAATGACAAGGAGAATTCATCCTTCTTCATTGGACCCCAAGCCCCAACCACAATGCAATAGAAGATGTGTTTTCAACTCATGGGAATAACAAGCTTCCACAAACACAAATGCAAATTTTCACATTAAAGCACAATCCAAAACAGAATGTATTTTGTACCCACATTAAAACATAGCAAACAAAAACTAGGCTCCATCATAAAAGCCAAAGCTGTAAGAAACTATGGTGGATGTTGCTTATGCCTCCAATAGGGAAATGGGTATCACCACCTAAGAACAAACAACATATATATATATATATATATATATATATATATATATATATCATATCCCTGACATGCCCTTATGCCTCCCCCAAGTACCCATTATTCCTTGCATTTCCTTATGCCTCCCCAACCTCTTATGGCCACCCATAATGAGTAAAGAAATGCAAGCTATTTCTTTTTTCAAGGTGGAACCAAGATACCAACTCCCTCCAAACTTATACCTCCCCAACACACTTATCCCTCCCACAGAAATACCCCATAGTCTTCTACTACACCATCCCAAGGAAATCTACCCAAACAGCCCACATACATGCCAATACATTCACAACAATAAGATTTCCACAATTAAAAGAAGAGCATTTCAAGAGCCAAGCTCTTACCTCTCCATAATGGATTTTGTTCCAAGTTCCAACCAGCAAGCTTTCCAATCGAAAACATCCCAAGATCAATGAAACACAGGCCTGTAAAATTTTTGCAAACTTTCTCCAAAAGCAAGATCTCTAAATAGCAAAATAAATCACCCCAAATGTTGTATGCAAAAGTGCAACAACCAAAATTGTGTAACCCCAAAACAATAAAATGAATTCGAATATATAGAAGGGGGAAGAGAGGAGAATGAGGTGAATCTTTGTAGGATGCCACATCACACATCCTCAACTCCAACTCACAAGTCAACCGCAATCTCCAAGACACAATAACTAAGTAGGTGAATAATATGACAGTTTTACTTACACACTCAAATCAATTCCATACCCCAAAGGACTGAAATTAATTTCAAGCAAGAATTGCAATTAAAACATTCAGCTAGACTTACAAAAATCCATAATGAAGGTTAGATTTAAACTCTCTAACCATAGGTAGGGTTTGTATGCAAATTTAAGAGGTATGGGACAAGTTTAACTTGTCCCACAAGCCTCCAAAATCAGTCTCCTAGGATAATTTTGAATTCCAGAGAAGATGAAGTGTTTCATACTCCAAATTTTACCTACATATCTCTTGCACATCACTTGCACATTGCTTGCACATATCTTACAACATTTAATACAATAGTCAACGACTCCAATAATTAGTTTCTTATGACCCAATTTGATTAATTTATTTTAACAATATGATTACCCACATTATATTCCACAAGTTATTTAAATAAAATGGATAAACACATCACTAAATAAACACATATAAACATCAATAAAAAGGAACCAAATAAATAAATACACATAACCCTTGGTCACATATAAAGGTGATCCCCCCATGGGAATCCCTAACACAATCAAAGACACAAACAAATACAAGTTTCCATTGTGACCTTGTTGAATAAATCTAGAATTCCAATGTGGTTGGTCTCCAATCCCCTGATGTTTGTTGTGATATTTTAAACCTAAAAAATATGAATACCTCCTTCGGCATTGTGGCCATATTAGAACATCCAAATGAATATAAATATAATTTCAAATTCATCAACATATATGTGAATCTTAACAAACATCAAGATAATCAGTAGTATCACTTACAATTTCATCCACAACTATATCATCACCAATTTTACTTCAATTGTCATTTTCTAGGTCTACTCAAAATATCCAAATATCACAAGTTTGAACAACATCTATAATGTAACCATGTCAAACAATATATCAACATCAATATCCAAAATGTCTCTAATAATCATCATACACCAATGTATATGAATCAAAATCCACAATAAACCATGATCTAACATCTAAGGTCATGCTAAATTAAACTATAATAATGTCATTAATATAGTTAGCAGTGTCAGGATCAATATCACAAGGTGTCAAAGGAAAGCGGGCACTACATCCCCCTCCCCTTAGGCCTAACTTCCTCTTGGAAGTCACTAGAATAGATGTGGGAACTGAACTCGTAACAAAGTAGCATCCTGCCATGTAGTTGCACTCTCATCATATCTGTCCCACTGAACCTGGATCTGATCAATATCTTTGCCTTGAAGGCCCAGGGTCCTACAATCTATAATGCAAACAAGATCCACCATCACCTTCACCTTATCCTACACTTACAATTATGTTCAATCTAACACATGAGAAAGATCTGTAACATATATCCTAAGAACTGAAACATGAAACACATCATGTACGTGAGACAAGATAGGTGGTAACACTATACGGTAGGCCAATGGGATGATACACTTCAAAATCTCAAAAGGACCAATGAATCTAGGAGCTAACTTAGAACCTTTTCCATAACAGATAGGGCTCTTGTGTGTCCTGACACAAAGGAATACCTTCATGTCCACATCAAAAATATGATCGGTCCTATGCTCAATAGCGTACTTATTCTACTTGTCATGTGCCTCCTGTAGTATTTTCCTGATCATAACCATCTACTGCTCCATGTTCTACAACAAAGCTGGTCCAAGAGAAACCATGTTCTCTATCTTGTCCCAGCTAAGAGGTGTCATGCACTCTCTAACATATGAGGCTTGAAAAGGAGCCTTGCATATAGAACTCTGAAAACTATTATTGTAGGAAAAATCCAACAAGTACAGGTACTCCTCCAATATTTCCTGATGATCCATCACATACATGATAAGTATGTCCTCTAAATATTGATTCACCCAATCCATTTGTCCATATTTCTCAGGGTGATATTTTGTGCTAAAGTTAATCCTTGTCCCGAGGACATACTGCGTGGTGATCCTAAAATGGGAAGTATGCAAAGGATCATGGTCACAAATGATCTTCTATGGAATCCCATGCAACCTAAAAATATCATCAAGATATACTTGTGCCACTGCACTAGATGTATAAGTGTTCTTTACTAGAGAAAAATGAGCCACTTTCATCAATTTATCCACAGTGACCATGATGGCGTCGTGGTGGTATCTCGACATTAGAATTGTAAAAATGAAGTCCATGGAAATGGTGTACCACTTCCACTCCAGTATAACATGAGGAAAGAGAAGGCCACCTAGATGTTGATGTTTGGCATTCACTTTCTTGTACTCTAAACAACCTGATACAAATTGAGCCACGTCTATACGAATTCCTCTCCAATGGTACAACTGTCTCAAGGTGGCATGCATCTTCTTCACCCTGGGATGGGCTGAATAGGGTGCATGATGTGCCTCTGCCAAGATGTCCTACCTCAAGCCTCCATCTCTAGTAACATAAATCTAGACTCTATTCCTGAGAAGACCATCTGCCTCTAAATAAAAACCATCAAACTTCCCCTCGAGGGGTCTCTAAGACTTGATCTATGCTCTAGCTGCAATGTAGAAGTTGTCGTGAGGAAGCTACTATAGAATCCTACTCCAAAAATCTATGCTCACTGAGGTGGCCATAGCCACATGCCCCCGTCTGCTAAGAGTGTCTGCAACCACATTCTCCTTCACTTTCACATTCTATATCTCCATATCATGCTCACAAAGCAACTCCATCCAACGCCACTGATGAGCGTTGAGATTGGGCTGTATGAAGAGGTGGAGAAGACTCAAATGATTAGTCCTGAGTGTGAATCTCCTACCAAGAAGAAAGTGTCTCCATCGAACCAAGGCATGCACAACTTATGCAAGCTCAAGATCATGATTTGGATAATTAAGCTCATAATATTTGAGTTTTTGAGACTCAAAGGCCACCACTCTACCCTCATGCATCAAAACACCTCCAAGTCCTACCAAAGAAGCATCTGTGCATATGAAAAAATCACCCTCTTGATCTAGCAGTGCAAGGATAGGTGTTATAGTGAGAAATTCCTTCAGTGTCCTGGAGGCTTGCTCGCACCTATCTGACCAAACAAACTTCTTCCCTTTCTGTTTAAGGGAAGTGATGGGGTGCACAATCTGAGAGAAGTCCTAAAAAAATCTCCTGTAGTACCTTGCTAATCCCATGAAGCTACACACCTCAGTCACAGTAGTGGGTGCTAGCCAATCCATGATATCTCTAATATTGGAAGGATCGACAGCGATACCTTCCCCAGAAATGATATGACCTAAATACTACGCCTCCTTTTGAAAGAATGCACACTTCTCCAAGTTCCCATAAATTTGTTTCTCATAAAGACACTGAAGAACCTGATGAAGGTGCCCCTTGTTCTCCTCAAGCGTACATGAGTAAATTAAAAATGTCATCAAGGAAGATGAGCATGAAGTGATCTAAGAAAGTCCTAAATACCCCATTCATCAGACTCATAAACACTACAGGGGAATTTTTCAAACCAAAATGTACCATTGTGAACTCATAGTGGCCATATCTCATACAGAAGGTGGTCTTATGAATGTCCGTCTCTGAATTCCTTAGCTGATGGTAGCCTGACTTAAGGTCTATCTTAGTGAAAGTTGTGTCTCCCTTCATCTGATCAAACAAATCATCAATGCGCGGAAGGGGATAACGATTCTTGATCATTACTTTGTTCAGCTAGTGGTAATCAATACACAACTGCAAAGATCCATCCTTCTTCTTTGCAAAGATCACTAGTGCACCCCAAGGGGATACACTAAGATGAATTAGGCCTTTCTCTATAAGGTCCTCAAGCTGTAACTTGAGCTCATTGAGCTCAGGGCTAGTCATCCGATAAGGTGCTCGTGAGATAAGATCTTCTCCTAGAACCAGATCTATATGAAAATTTATCTCCCGTGGGGGCGGTAACCCTGGTAGCTCCCTAGAAAGACATCAGAAAACTCTCTCAAAATGGGATGGTTTTCTAGTGATGGTCCACTAGACCCATCTTCTGATTGGTCACTAACTGTGACATCAAGCATTTGACAACCTCGTTGCACACACTGCTTAAGCTACCTAGTAGAGATGGTGAAAATAGAAATGGGTCTCTTGACCCCCACTATCACTACCTCAACTCCTAGATCATATGTACAAGATATGATCTTATGGTAACAATCCACTCTGGATTTGTGTGTAGATAACCAGTCCATGCCCAAGATGACTCCATAAGATCCCAATGGAAGGATACGAAGATCCGAGGTAGTGGTGAAAGCTCACAAATCCACTACACACTCCTTAACCAAGGATTCTATAGAGATCTTGGCTCTAGAAGCCATCTCAAAATCCTAACTATGACCCTATCTAACTACCACCATCCTGCATCACTCTACTAAAGATGGTGCAATAAAAGAATCAGAAGAACTAGAATAAAAAAAAATCGAGGTAGTAATACCACCAATGTTACCTATGGTTTTAATAATTGTACTTTGATGCTCTACCTGGCAGTTCTTGACCACTGCATACATCCTATGAATGCACCCTATATCACCAACAATAGGTTCTAAGATTTGTGTCTTACCCTTGTTATTAGGGTTATGTGGGTAGTCTCTCCAAAAATTCCCAGTAACACCATACCCAAAACAACCATGTGATCCTCTCCCCTGAGTAGCAGCTCCAGTCGGTACCCTAAAGGGATGTGTTGTGAACCCTAATGACCCTATTGTGGACTACTGAGGTGTCTACTAACAAGATCCTGTTGAGTGAGCTCTAGGTGCTCCCTATGTCCTAATGGGACCCCTAGGATGAGGCCCTATATGCCAACCCCTTTTTGCATAAAATATTTGTTAAGGTCTATATGGTGGGTGAGACTACTGCTGTTACTACTATGGTCCAAAATATGACTATGTTGAACCCCTATTCACTATGAGGAGGAGGTACTGACCCACTCAATCTGTTGTCCTGCATCTACTATATATGGCTCTGGACTCGGTCTCTAGCCTACTGGGTCTTTTTCCCAGTCTCCTCTGCTATATAGGCCTTCTCAACGACCTCACCCAATGTCTGTGGACAATGGATCTGCATTGCACCTCTAATGTCCAGATTCATGCCTTAAATGAACTTGTGGATCCGCACTCACTCATCCTATATGTAATCAGTATACTGGATTAGATCCAAAAATCTACTCTCATACTTAGCCACTCTAAGAGATTCCTGTCGGAGGTCATGAAACTCAGTAATCCTCTGTTGTAAGAACCTTTGAGATAAATATCTACTCCTGAAACACTCCTCAAAAATCTCCCAGGTAACTATCTCAAAATCAACATGGATCTTCTACTCCTCTGTCCTCCACCATATGCCTGCTCCATCCCTTAGAAGATGGATCACAACACAAGCTTTCATGTTGCTAGAGAAAGGGCATAGCTTGAAGCACCCACTCAAGTTCACCAACTAGGCCTCTTCCTGAAATCCACCTATGTCACCACAATAATGAGTTGGCCACAGCTTTAAGATCTCCCTGATATGGTTTGGAGCAGTGATCTGGCGACCCCTAGGCCTCTCTACATGCTCATCCCTAAGTCTAGGGCTCTGAGACCTATCTTTGTGTCCTGAAACTCTGTCTCCTTGTCCCCTCTATGGTGACTCTTCTTTGACTGAATCCTCATGGGATTTCTCTCTTCTATTCTCCTTGCTATACTAAGGAGATGCATGAGTGTCAATGGATGTCACCCTATCATGTCCAACTGAATGTGCTCCTATGGTCCCTCAGCATAGAGCGGCATTAACATCCTAAAGTGTCTATAAAATCTATGGTAGGATAGCTACTACAGCATGATCTTGTGGTGGTAAGTCTAGGTCTATGTGAAAATACCCCTCATCACATCTGTGCCTCTTGCATAGATCAAGGTGAGATTTAGTTCATCTTTCTAAGTTTTATTTAGTTTCCATGTTTACTAAAATATGTAATTTTGACGTAAAGTTGTTTTCTAGATTCAAAAAAATGTGCTAGGTTAAAGTGCATTTCTAAAGTTTTCTAGTGTACCCAAGGATCCAAGCTCTTGAACCTACACTCTGATACCAAGTGCGACGCCTACTTAAACAATCCACTTGAGACCCAAGAACAACCTAGGATTAGTCAAGAAAATTATGGGATAATTTATTTTGTTTAAGGTGAGACTACAAACAAGCCTCGAAGCAACAATTGTCACAAAGAAATATATCAAGGTCAATTTTGTTAAGAAGACAAAGTTTTCCATTAAAAAAAACATTAAAGATCACAATACAATTAATGAGTATAATCAACCAAGTAGAGATTAAATTTCCTTTAGGTGTTGATTTATCAATTAATTAGGTTAACACTAAAATTAACAATTCCCTAATAAAATTTAGAGGGTTAAAGTGGTTGACACATTTAAATACCCAAGATATTTAATTCCACTAGGTCTAAAAATAGAAATGGTTCTCATTTACATGGGGTTAGGAAAACATTCACTTACTCCATGACATGACCCCTTAAAGGGTCAACCCATACTTTAGAATTAACATTTTAAATTAATAGGGAGTTATTTCCCACTTACCTGCTCTTAGACTTACCTTGAAATTTAACCTGATTTTTCACATATTTAATGCACTAAATATTTCCTAAAAACAAAACCATTAGATAGGAAATTTCATCCCCTTTCCAATGATATAAATAAGTCCTTCTAACTCCCTATAATTCTCAAGTTATGGGCTGATCGACCTTAGAAAGAAAATTTTCCCAAGAGTGGGCCTGTGGGCCTGGGGAAGAAATTTTTCCTTAGTGCTCTTCGGCAAAAAGCACATTTAACTTCCGCTCACCCATGAGCCCGTGGTGGGGCAGGAAAGCAAATATTTTCCATGTGCAGGCCAACAGGGCGGGGATGCATTTTAGCACTGCCCCGCGCGTCCGCGAGCCCATAAGGGACAAGTGTCAGCATTTCCAAGCCTCGGCGAGAAGTCGAGCTGCCAGAAGGACTTTGTGACTTTCGGAAAAAAGTCAAAAAGAAGGCTTGTGGGTTAGTGCAGCAGTAGGAAACTTCATGAATTTTCACTTTTTGGGAAAAATAAAAATTTTAGCCAGCTTGTCCGCCCAAGAATATTTTATTCACTTAAATTTGACAATCAGATTATGTTTTTGAAGCCAAACGAATTAAAATTTTCAGAAGGCTCATAAGTTTTGACTGGGTAACTCAGTTATGGGAAAACAAGGACTTTTTGGAAAGCTCACAAAGTCCATCTTTGCTTAGGAAGCATAAATATTTTAATTTTGATATAAGTTTTGAAGGGTTGGTTATGAATAAAACTATTCTATATGATCCTCTAAAATGTTAACTGGAGTATTTTAAACTTATACACTTTGGTTTGAATTTACGATAATTCTTTCTTTCTGAACATGTCAACACAGGCATGGAAGATTGCACTTGGAGGAATTTAGGTTAGACTTTATGATGGGTTAACTTATTTGAATGATTTGCAATTTAAAAAAAAAATCCATTTTTTTATACAGCTAGATGTTTATCAATTTTTCCTTGAGCCAGAATTTGAAAAGTTATATGGAAATTCCTTAAGTATTTTTGTTTTTCTTGGGATCATTTTGATCCCACAAGTTCAATTTATCTTTTGAATATTGCAGGGTCACTCTTTAATTTTGATAAAAGATTTTCCAGCATGAGGAATTTTCTAACAGAGCTCTATCACTTCAAATTTGAATTGGTCCATTTATATATACTAAGTTTAAAACATGAATTCATTCTAAACCACACTACAATGTTATATTTCCTTACATCAACAGGTAGAACAAGAATGCAATTTCTATTTCTTTCCAAAAACTTGTTTTCCACAGAGAGGGTGAAAAAAATCTTATTACACTTTCCAAATAGAGATTTCAAATATATTTCAAACACAGGTTTCCAAAGAACACCAATTCAATGAACAAGGTAAACAACTTCAATTAAATAAGACATGATATCTTTACAACTTTCTTTTCCATTTCATTCCCAAAGACAGGATATAAATCTTCCTTTTTCCTTCATTCAATACACAAAACAGAGTATATATCTTTCACAATTTGAATTACAACTTTCATAGCCAATACAAAACATCTTTCCATCACAAAATATATTACAAGTTCATCCACTTCAAGGTGGGAAAGGGTTATAATAATAATAACCTCTACAAGGACTGTCGAAACTATCTTTTGCTTTAGTCCGAATTAGCAACATGCAAATCCATCATTCTTCGATTTTGATCACAAAAAAGGTAGGGGAAAGGAAACGATCTCCACCCAACCAAGACATCCAATGACAAGGAGAATTTATCCTTCTTCATTGTCCCCCAAGCCCCAACCATAATGAAATATAAGTTTTGTTTTCAACTCATGGCAACAACAAGCTTCCATAAACACACATATAAATTTTAACATTAAAACAGAGTCCAAAATAGAATGTATTTTGTAACCACATTAAAACATATCAAACAAAACTCATGATCCATCATGCAAGCCAAAGGAGAAAGAAACTATGGGGCATGTTGCTTATGCCTCCAAGGGGGAAATGGGTATCACCACCTGAGAAAAAACTACCAATATATATATATATATATATATATATATATATATATATATATATATCATTTTATATCCATGACATGCCCTTACGCCTCCCCCAACTACCCCTTATTCCTCGAATTTCCTTATGCCTCCCCAACCTCTTATGGCACCCCATAATGAGTAAAGAAATGTAAGATAATTCTTTTTCCAAGGTGGAACCTACATCCCAACTCCCTCCACACTTATGCCTCCCACAGAAATACCCCATAGTCTTCTCCTACACCATCCCTGGGCCATCTACCCAGACAACCCACACACATGCCAATACATTCACAACAATAACATTTGCACAATTAAAATGAGAGCATTTCAAGAGCCAAGCTCTTACCTCTCCATAATGGATTTTGTTCCAAGTTGCAACCAGCAACCTTTCCAATGAAAAAACATCCCAAGATCAACGAAAAATAGGCTTGTAAAAAAGTCTGTAAAAATTTCTCCAAAAGCAAGAGCTCTAAATAGCTAAAGAATTCGCCCCAAATGTAGTATACAAAACTGCAACAACCAAAAGGGTGTAACCCCAAAACAATAAAATGAATTCAAATATATAGAAGGGGGAAGAGAGGGAGGATGAGTTGGATCTTTGTAGTATGTCACATCACACATCCTCAACTCCAACTCATAAATCAACATCAATCTCCAAGACACAATAAATAAGTAGATGAATAATATGACATTTTTACTTACACAATCAAATCAAGCCCATACCCAAAAGGACTAAAATTAATTTCAAGCAAGAATTTCAATTAAAACATTTAGCTAGACTTTTAAAAATTGCATATTGAAGGCTATATTTAAAATCTCCAACCATAGGTAAGGTTGATATGCAAATTTAAGAGGTATGGGACAAGTTTAACTTTTCCCACGAGCCTCCAAAATCAATCTCCAAGGACAATTTAAAATTCCAAAGAAGATGAAGTGTTTCATACTCCAAATTTTACTTACATATCACTTAAAAAGTGCTTATACATATCTTACAACATTTAATACAATAGTCAACCACTCCAATAATTACTTTCTTATGACCCAGTTTGATTAATTTATTTTAACAATATGATTACCCACATTATATTCCACAATTTATTTAAATAAAAGGGATAAACACATCACTAAATAAACACATACAAACATCAATAAGAAGGAACCAAATAAATAAATACACATAACCCTTGGTCACGTTTAAAGGTGATCCCCCCATGGGATGTAGTGCCCACTTCCCTTTGACACCTTTTTGATACTGATCATGATACTGCTGATTATATTATGGACATGATTATGGACTTTATTATAGTATGATGTTAGATGTTAGATCATGGATTATTGTTGACTTGATTAAGTTATGATGCATGATGATTATTAGAGACATTTTATATATTTATGTTGACATAATGTTTAACATGGTTATATTATGGATGTTGCTCGGACATGTGATATTTTTGATATTGTGAGTAGACCTAGTGGAAATGATTTGATGATGATATAGTTGTTGAGTAAAATTACAAATGATATTGTTAGTTGCTTGGATGTTGTTGTGATCCATATATCTAGATGATTTAGGAATTTTATGTATATTATTTTCTATGCTTTGATATGGCCACGAAGCTGAAGGAGGTATTGTGTTTTGCAGGTTAAAATATCACAACAAACATCGGGGGAATGGATACCAACCACATTGGAATTCTATATGAATTCAACAAGGTCACCATCACAACTAGTATTTGTTTGTGTGTGTTTGTGTGTGTTATGGATTCCCATGGGGAGGATCACCTTTAAATGTGACCAAGGGGTTACATGTTTTTATTTATTTGATCCATTTGTTTAATGTTGCATGTGTTTATTTTGTGATGCATTTGCCCCTTTCTTTATTTATTAAATGTTGTATTAATATTTTGGGTAAGCATGTTGTTAATATTAATTAAATAAAAGAGGTCATAAGAAAGTAATTAATAGAGTTGTTGGCCTTGATTTAAAGTGTTGTAAGAGATATGTAAGTGGTGTGTGTAAGTTAACTTTTGAGTGTGAAACACTCCACCTTGAAAATTTGAATTTTTCCTTAGAGGTTGAATTTCAAGGCTTGTGGGACAAGTTAAACTTATCTCATACCTCCTAAATTTAATTTATGAACCATACCTATGGTTGGAGAGCTGAAATTTGACTTTTATAATGCTTTATAAGAAGGAAAATTGTAAGTTTTAATTGCACTTTTGTTACATGATTTAATTTTAGTCTTTTGGGGTGTGGGTTGGATTTGAGTGTGTAAGTAAACTGTCATTTGAGTCAACCACCTATTTATTATGCATTGGAGAATGAATTTGAATTTTGGGGTTAGGGTTGAGGATGTGTGATGTGGCACCCTACATGGATCCATCTCATTCTCTTCCCTTCCCTCTTCCATAAAATTTGAATTCCTAGCCTTGTTTTGGGTTGCTTCACTTTGGAGACTTCATTCCTGGGTGAATTCTTTTACTGTTTTGGAGCTCTTGATTTGAAGAAGTGTTTGGAAGATTGTTGCATGCTTGTGCTTGGATGTTCTGGATTGCTTGCATTGGGATAAAGCTTGGTATTTTTGAACTTGGAACAACTCCATCATGGAGAGGTAGGAGCTTGGCTCTTGAAATACTTATTTTCTATTTGTGAAAATTTTAATGTGTGAATGTTTTGGCATGTTTTTGAGCTGTTGGATAGCTGGCCTAGGAATGGTGTAGGAGAAGAATGTGGGGTTTATTTTGTAGGAGGCACAAGTGTGTTTTAGGGAGATATAAGGGACGAGAGAGTTGCAATTTGGGTTCCACCTTACAAAGAAATAGATTGCATTTCTTTACTCATTATGGGGGTGTCATAATAGGTTGTGGAGGGCATAAAATAAATGTGAGGAATAATGGGTAATTGGGGAGGAATAAGGAATGTCAGAGTTTTGATATACTATACTTTTTGCGGTATGTAATTCAGGTGGTGATACCCATTTCCCCTTTTGGGAGGCATAAGAAGCTTCCCCCATAGTTTCTTCCTCCTTTGGCTTGCTTGATGAAGCCTTAGTATTGATTTTCATGAGTTAATGTAGTTTTAAACTACATTTTGTTTTTAGACTGTGTTTTATTGTGAAAATGTTGCTTGTGTGTTTGTGGAAGCCTGATGTTTCCATGAGTTGGATCACATCTTTTATTGCATTGTGGTTGGGTCTCGGGGGCCAATGAAGAAGGATGGATTCTCCTCTTCATTGTATGCCGTGGTTAGGTGGAGAGAGAATTGCCTTTCCCCTAATTTTGTTGTGATCAAAATTTGGAAGAATGAGAAATACACACATTGTTGTTCTAGAGCTGAGAAAAAGATAGTTTGACAGTCCTTCATGAAATGAAATCTTATTTTAGCCATTTCACACTTTAAAGTGGATGATCTATATATGTAACAGAAAGATACTTTGTATTTACAATGAAAGTTGAAAGTCAAAATGAAAAAGAGTTATACCTTGTATTCAGTTTTTTAGGAAAGAATGTGAAAGAATGATACGTATTTTGTATGTTGTATTTTGAATTCAAATCGAAAGGAATTTTTAAGAGTTTCATTTGAATTAATGGAAGTGTTTGCCTTGTTCATTTGATATTATGTCCATTGGAAATCTGTGTTTAATACGCACTATGAAATCCCTGTTTGAAAAGTGGAAAAGTGAAACACGTGAGGAGAAAATGTATTATTCTACCTTGGTTATAGTATACAATTTTCGAAAGAATAGAAACTGCATTCTTTTTTTAATGTTTGATTGAAAGAAAGAAAAATATTTATGACCAACATGGAATGAATTCAATGTTTTATTTCATGGCAAAAGAGATAGTTAATTTTTGTTTTGTAAATGCATACACTTCTTTCAATTCATTGTATACTTAATAAAATTCCTTTATCAAATGTTCAAATGACCCTGAAATAGATAAGAGGAAACTAAAATAATCAATTGGAATTAATGAGGAAAAAATGATCCCAATCCAAACTAAAAACAATTAAGGAAATGTCTTGAAAATCTTCCAATTAAGCCAAGGAAAATCTATAGGCTTTTTGTTGTTAAAAAAGAAACTTGTAATTTTGAAATGCAGATAAAACCAAAAATTTTACACTTTTTATATATCCTAACACCTTCCTAATGGAAATCTCCATGCCTGTTTGGCATGTTTAACGAGAAAGAATGACAAATTTGAGCAAAATTGGATTTTTTACCAGTTTGCACTGTAAAAGCATGTAGATTGTTTTCATGAAATTAACCCCTTAAAAATATATGAAAATTAAAAATTAATGAATTTGGTGAAAAGAGGACGTCGAGACCTTTCCATAAACTCATCGTTTTCCCAAGACTAAGCTCTCTATCAAAAGTTATGGCCTTTTGAAGTTTTTATTTCATTCGACGTTAAAAATATATATATATATATATAATAATTCTAATTGTTAAAAAAAAAGCAATAAATAATTAGAAAAAATTTCCTTGACAGACCCGCGAGTCTAAATTTTCCCTTAGCTCTTTGGAAAGATTTTGTGAAAATTTTCCTAATTTTCCCCACCGCCCCGCAACCAATCAGAGGCTACCATGTGGCACCATGAGGCGTTAGCAAAGGGACGGATCCCTTTTTAAGTTTAGCACTTAAAAAAAATGTGATATGCCACTTGGCGTCGTGAGGAATCGATGGAGGAGAGGGCAGGTTCCTTTTTTCCTTTTGCACTTTCGAAAAAATTTTGGGAAATTTTTTTAGAGTTTCCCCACCGCCCCATAGTCAATCAAGAACTACCACGTGGCATCACGAGGCTTTGGCATAGACATAGGTGAATTTTACCCTTTTCTCCCTTCAGGCACTATAATGTTGTTATCCCTGCCACCCCCATTTTCCCTGCACTGGATTAGGAGGCACCACGTGTCCCTTGCGGATTCACGGAAGCGCGGGTGCAAAGGTGGCTTTTCGCCCCCCGCATGGGAAATTTCCAAAATGTCTTCCATGACCCCCACCGATCTGAATCCTCCTGCAGGAAATATTTTCTCTCCGCAGCCCGTAGACCCGCCCCTAAGGGAAAATTTTCTCCCCATTGGGCCTGCAGGCCCGCTCTTGGGGAAAAGTTTCACCCCAAGGCCCCGCCGACCCATAACTTGAGGAATATGAGGAGTTAGGAGGACTTATTTATATCACTAGAAAGGTGAGAAAAATTACCATCCAATGGGAATGATTTAGGGAAATTTTGAATGCTGTAATTTTGAGAAAAATAAATTTGAATCTTTAAATCCTGTTAGAGAGTGGGTATGGTGAGGAATTACCCTCTAACCCTAATTGAACTTTCTAACCCTAAATTTTTGGACCTTTTGACCTCTAATAATTGTTAATTAAAGAAAATAATATTCTATTGGATTAGAATTGATAAAGAACATGTTAGTGGAACTGTTGTTTTATAACTTTGTTGTAGATTGTTTTAAACAAAAAAAATTATTTCATAATTTTCCTAACTAATCCTAGGTTGTTTTTGGGTCTCAAGTGGGTTGTTTTTAGCAGGCATCGCACTTGGTATCAGAGTAGTGGTTCAAAATCTTGGGCCATTAGGAACACTAGAAAACTTAACACATGAACCTTAAACCCAACACATTTTTAAATTTAGAAGACAACTTAGTTTAGAAATTTTCATATTTTAGTAAACATGGAAACTGAATAAAAATTAGAACGATGAACTATCTCTCATCTTGCTCTATGCAAAGATGCAGAGACAAGATGATGAGCCTTTTCACATAGACCTAGGCATACCACCTCCAGAGCATGTTGTAGAACTATCCTACCATAGATCTTGCAGACTCTTCAGGATGTTAATGCCGCTCTACGCGGGGGATCAGTAGGAGGGCATACAGCTAGACATGATAGAGTCGCTTCCATTGAGGGCCATGTATCTCCTTGAACCAACAAGGAGCATGGAGGAGATAACTTCCATGCAGAGTCAGCTAGAGAAGAGTCGCTACAAAGGGGACAAGGTGACCGAATTTCAGGACATAGAGAGAGGTCTCGGAGCCGTAGGCTTAGGGATGAGCATATAGAGAAGCCTAGATGCCATCAGACCATAGCTGCAGATAACATCAAGGAGATCCTAAAGCTTCGCCATCACATTATTCTGGTGACATAGGTGGATCTCAGGTAGAGGCCTGGTTAGTTTGCTTGAGTAGGTGCTTCAAGATCTGTCCTTATTCTATCAACACAAAAGCTCGTGCTATGATCCATCTATTGAGGGATGGAGCTGGTGTTTGGTGGTAGACAGAGGAGTAGAAGCTCCATGTTGATTCTTAGACAGTTACCTGGGAGCTCTTTGAGGAGTGACTCAGGAGCATATATTTTTCATGAAGGTTCATACAGTAGCGGATACATGAGTTCCATGACCTCCGACGTGCATCTCTTATCAATTGCTGAGTATAAGAGTAGATTTCTAGATCTACTCCAGTATGTTGATTACATGCAAGATGAGAAGGTGTGAATCCACAGGTTCATCTGGGGCTTGAATCTAGACATTGGAGGTGTAGTGTGGATCCATTGTCCATAGACATTAGCTGAGGTCGTCGAGAAGGCCTATATACTATAGGAGACTCAGGGAAAGACCAAATAGGCTAAAGACCGAGTCCAGGGCCACATACATTAGATGCAGGACAATAGATCAAGGGGGTTAGTACCCCTTCCTCGTGGTGGACAGGGTTCAACACACTCATCTTTTAGACCAAGCAGCAGCAGTCCCACCCACCTTATAGACCTCCACAGAGGTTTGATGCACAGAGAGGTCAGAGTATGGGGCCTCCCCCTAGGGGTCCCATCAGGACACAGGGTGCCCAAAGAGCTCACTCAGCAGGAGCTCGCTAGCAGAGACCTCAGCAGACTGTAGCCAGATCATCAGGATCCACACCACAGACCTCCAGAGTACCGGATGGACCTGCTACATGTGGAAGAGGATCAGACAGTTATTTTGGGTGTGGTGTTACTACACATTTTTGGAGAGACTGCCCATAAAACCCTAATAACAAGGGTAAGACACAGATCTCAGAGCCTACTGTTGGTGATATGGGGCACAGTCATAGGATGTATGCAGTGGTTGAGAACCACCAGGTAGAGCATCAGAGTACAATTATTGAGACTACAGGTAACATTGGAGGCATTCCTACCTCCATTTTTTTTGATTCTGGTTCTTCTGATTCTTTTATTGCACCATCTTTAGTAGAGTGATGCAGGATGGTGGTAGTTAGGTAGGGTCATAGTTGGGATGTTGAGATGGCTTCTGGAGCCAAGATCTCTATAGACTCCTTAGTTAAGGAGTGTGTGGTGGATTTGGGACCTTTCACCACTACCTCAGATCTTTGTATCCTTCCGTTGGGCTCTTATGGAGTCATCTTGGGCATGGAATGGTTAGCTTCTCACAGGGACAGGATGGATTATTACCACAAGATTATATCTCGTGCAGATGATTTGGGAGTTGATTCGGTGATATCAGGGTCAAGAAACCCATTTCTATTCACATAGTTTTCGCTATGCAGCTTAAGTGCTGTGTGTGATGAGGTTGTTAGATGTTTGTTGTCACAGTCAGTGACAAGTCAGAGGATGGGTCTAGTGGACCATTGCTAGATGATCATCCCATTTTGAGAGACTTTGTAGATGTATTTCTAGGGGAGCTACCAGGGTTACCACTCCCAAGTGAGATTGATTTTCATATAGATTTGGTTCCAGGAGCAGAGCCTATCTCATGAGAACCTTATCGGATGACCACCCCTGAGCTCTGTGAGCTCAAGTTGTAGACTTGAAGGGCCTTCTAGAGAAGGGTCTAATCCATCCTAGTGTATCCCCTTGGGGTGCACCAATGATTTTTGTGAAGAAGAAGGATGGATCCTTGCGGTTGTGTATTGATTACTGCCAGCTGAACAAGGTAACGATCAAGAATCGTTATCCCCTTCCACGCATTGATGATTTATTTGATCAGATGAAGGGAGCCACAATTTTATCTAAGATAGACCTTAAGTTAGGCTACCATCACCTAAGGATTTCGAAGGCAGACATTCATAAGACCGCCTTCCATATGAGATATGGCCACTATGAGTTCACAGTGGTACCTTTTTGTTTAACTAATGCCCCCACAGTATTTATGAGTTTGATGAATGGGGTATTTAGGACTTTCTTAGATCACTTCATGCTCATCTTCCTTGATGACATTTTTATTTATTCACGTACACGTGAGGAGCACGAGGGGCACCTTTTCTAGGTTCTTCAGTGTCTTTTAGAGTAGTAGCTTTACGGGAACTTAGAGAAGTGTGCATTCTTTTAGACGGAGGTGCAGTATTTGGGGATATCATTTCTTGGGGAAGGTATCTCCATCGATCCTTCCAAGATTAGAGCTATCATGGACTGGCCAGTACCCACTACTGTGACAGAAGTGCATAGCTTCATGGGATTCCCAGGTTACTATAAGAGATTTGTTTAGGAATTCTCTCGCATTGAGCACCCCATCACTTCCCTTCAACAGAAAGGGAAGAAGTTTGTTTGGTCTAAAAAGGTGCAAGTAGGCCTTCAAGAAACTGAAGGAATGTCTCACTATAACACCTATTCTTGCAGTGTCAGATCCACTCGGTGAGTTATTTGTTTACACGGATGCTTCTTTAGCAGGACTTGGAGGTTTGTTGATGCAGAAGGGCAGAGTAGTGGATTTTGAGTCTTGCAAACTCAAGGACTACGAGATTAATTATCTAACTCATGATCTTGAGCTTGTGGTAGTTGTGCATTATTTGGTTTGATGGAGGAACTTTCTTCTTGGTCGGAGATTCACACTCAGGACTAATCATTTGAGTCTTCGCCACCTCTTCATGTAGCCCAATCTCAACGCTCACTAACGGCATTGGATGGAGTTTCTTTGTGAGTATGATATGGAGATAGAACATGTGAAAGGAAAGGAGAATGTGGTTGCAGATGCTCTCAGCAGATGGAGACATGTGATTATGGCTACTTCAGTGGGCACATATTTACAGAGCAGGATTCTTTAGCAATTTCCTCTTGACAGCTTCTACATTACAGTTTCGGGAGAGATCGAGTCCCATAGACCTTTGAAGGTAAGTTTGATGGTTTCTCGCTAGAGGTAGATGGCCTTCTTAGGCTCAGAGGTCGGATTTATTTTCTCATAGATGGAGGATTGAGGTAGAACATATTGGTAGAGGAACATCGTGCACCCTATTCAGCCCATCTTGGGGTGAAGAAGATGCATGCTACTTTGAGACAGTTGTATCACTGGAGAGGACTTCACAGAGACATGGCTCAGTTTGTGTCATGTTGTTTAGAGTGCCAGAAAGTGAAGGCTGAGCATCAACATCTAGTTGGAATTCTCTTTCCTCATGCTATACCAGAATGGAATTGGGACACCATTTCCATGAACTTCATTGTTGGGCTACTACTGTCGAGATATCACGACGATCCCATCATGGTCACAGTTGATAAATTGACAAAAGTGGCTCACTTTTCTCCAGTAAAGACCACTTATACGGCTAGTGTAGTGGAATAGGTATATCTAGATGAGATTGTCAAGTTGCATGGGATTCCACAGAAGATCATTAGTGACTGCAATCCTTTGTACACTTCCCATTTCTTGACTACCATGTAGCATGCCCTCGGGATGAGAATCAGCTTCAGCATAGCATATCACCCTGAGACACATGGACAAACTGAGTGGGTGAATCAGATTTTAGAGGATATGCTTAGGATGTATGTGATGGATCAACATTCTAGATGGGAGGAGTACCTATACTTGGTGGAGCTCACCTACAATAATATTTTTCAGAGTTCTATAGGCATGGCTCCTTTTCAGGCTTTGTATGGAAGAGAGTGCAGGACACCTCTTAGTTGGGATAGGTTAGAGGATAGGGTTTCTCTTGGACCATCATTGTTAAAGGATATGGAGTAGCATGTGGTTTTGATCAGACAAAGGATTGCAGGAGGTGTGTGACAGGCAGAAGAAGTATGCAGATCACCATAGGACCGACCGTAGTTTTGATGTGGGCATGAAGGTGTTCCTTCATGTCAGGCCACATAAGATCCCTATCCGTTATGGAAAAGGTTCTAAGTTACCTCCTAGATTTGTTGGTCCTTTTGAGATCTCTGAGTGTATTGGCCACTTGGCCTACCATCTAGCATTTCCACCTAGTTTGTCTCGTGTACATGATGTGTTCAATGTTTCAGTTCTCAGGAGATATGTTGCATATCCTTCTCATGTGTTAGATTGAATATCATTGTAGGTGCAGGATCAGGGGCAGGTGATGGTGGAGCCCATTCACATCATAGATCACAGGAACCTGGGCCTTAAAGGTAGAGATATTGATCAGAGTAGGGTGCAATGGGACAGATATGATGAGACTGTAACTACATGGGAGGATGTTACTTTACTACGAGTTAAGTTTCCACATTTGTTCTACTGACTTCCAGGAGGAACTCGAGTCTAAGGGGAGGGGGATGTAGTGCTGACTTCCCTTTGACACCTTTTTGTTACTGATCATGATACTATTGATTATATTATCGACATGATTATGGCCTTATTATAGTATGATGTTAGATGTTAGATCATGGATTATTGTTGAGCTTGATTCAGTTATGATGCATGATGATTATTAGAGACATTTTTGATATTGATGTTGATATACTGTTTAACATGGTTATATTATGGATGTTGTTCAGACATGTGATATTTGGATATTGTGAGTAGACCTAGAAATGAAAATTATTTGATGATGATAGTGTTGCTGAGTAATATTACAAATGATCTTGTTGGTTGCTTGGATGTTTTTGCGATTCATATATCTAGATGATTTTGGAATTTTATTTATATTATTTTGGATGTTCTGATATGGCCATGAGTCCAAAGGAGATATTGTGTTTTGCAAGTTAAAATATCACAACAAACATCGGGGTATTTGAGACCAACCACATTGGAATTCTAGATGAATTCAACAAGGTCACCATAGCAACTAGTATTTTTTTGTGTGTGTTTGTGTGTGTTAGGGATTCCCATGGGGAGGATCACCTTTAAATGTGACCAAAGGGTTATGTGATTTTATTTATTTGACCCTTTTGTTTAATGTTTCATGTTCTTATTTTGTGATGCACTTGCCCCTTTCTTCATTTATTAAATGTTGTATTAATATTTTGGGTAAGCATGTTGTTAATATTAATTAAATAAAAGATGTCATAAGAAAGTAATTAATAGAGTTGTTAGCCTTGATTTAAAGTTTTGTAACAGATATGTAAGCGGTGTGTAAGTTAACTTTTGAGTGTGAAAAACTCCACCTTCTTGGAAATTCAAATTTTTCCTTGGAGGTTGATTTTCGAGGCTTGTAGGACAAGTTAAACTTGTCCTATACCTCTTAAATTCATTTACCAACCATACCTATGGTTGGAGAGTTGAAATTTGAATTTTATAATGCTTTTTAAGAAGGAAAATTGTAATTTTTAATTGCACTTTTGTTACATGATTAAATTTTAGTCCTTTGGGGTGTGGTTTGATTTCAGTGTGTAAGTAAACTGTCATTTGAGTCAACCACCTATTTATTATGCATTGAAGAATGAAGTTGAATTTTGGGGTTGGGGTTGAGGATGTGTAATGTGGCATCCTACATTGATCCACCTCATCCTCTTCCCATCCCTCTTCTATAAAATTTGAATTCCTTTCCTTGTTTTGGGTTGCTTCACTTTGGAGACTTCATTCTTTGGTGAATTATTTTCTTGTTTTGAAGCTCTTGCTTTGAATAAGGTTTTGGAAGATTGTTGCATGCTTGTGCTTGGATGTTTTGAATTTCTTGCATTGGGATAAAGCTTGCTATTTTTTAACTTGGAACAACTCCATCATGGAGAGGAAGGAGATTGGCTCTTGAAATTCTTCTTTTTTTTTTATGAAAATGTTAATGTGTGAATGTTTTGGCATGTTTTTGGGATGTTGGGTAGATGGCCTAGGAATGGTGTAGGAGAAGACTATATGGTTTATTTTATGGGAGGCATAAGTGTGTTTTAGGGAGGTATAAGGGAGGAGGGAGTTGGGATTTGGGTTCCACCTTACAAATAAATAGCTAACATTTCTTTACTTGTTATGGGGTGCCATAAGAGGTTTGGGAGGCATAAGGAAATGTGAATAATAAGGGGTACTTGGGGAGGCATAAGGAATGTCAGGGTTTTGATATACTATATTTTGGCGGTTTGTAACTTAGGTGGTGATACACATTTCCCCTTTTGGGAGGCATAAGAAGCATCCCCCATAGTTTCTTGCTCTTTTGGCTTGCTTGATGAAGCCTCAATATTGTTTGTCACGCTTTAATGTAGTTGTAAACTACATCCTATTTTAGACTGTGTTTTATTGTGAAAATGATGCTTGTGTGTTTGTGGAAGCCTATTGTTGCCATGAGTTGGATCACATCTTTTATTACATTGTGGTTGGGGCTCGGGGGCCAATGAAGAAGGATGGCTTCTCCTCTTCATTGTATGTCTTGGTTGGGTGGAGAGAATTGCCTTTCCCCTACTTTTGTTGTGATCACAATTTGGAAGAATGAGAAATACACATGTTGCTGTTCTGGAGCTGAGAAAAAGACAGTTTGACAGTCCCTTGTGAAATGAAATCTTATTGTAGCCCTTTCCCACTTTAAAGTGGATGATCTATATATGTAACAGAAAGATACTTTGTATTGACAATGAAAGTTGAAATTTGAAATGTAAAAGAGTTATACTTTGTATTCTATTTTTTGGAAAGAATGTGAAAGAATGATACGTATTTTGCATGTTGTATTTTGAAATCAAATGGAAAGGAAGTTGTAAGAGTTTCATTTGAATTAATGGAAGTGTTTTCCTTGTTCATATGATATTATTTCCATTGGAAATCTGTGTTTAACATGCACTATGAAATCCCTATTTGGAAAGTGGAAAAGTGAAACACGTGAGGAGAAAATGTATTATTCTGCCTTGTTTATAATATATGATTTTGGAAAGAATAGAAACTGCATTCTTGTTTTAATGTTTGATTGAAAGAAATAAAACTATTTATGACCAGCATGGAATGAATTCAAAGTTTTATTTCATGGCAAAAGAGATATTAAATTTATGTTCGATAAATGTATACACTTCTTTCAATTCACTGTATACTTTGTAAAATTCTTTTATCAAATGTTGAAATAACCCTGAAATATATAAGAGGCAAATGAAATAATCAATTGGACTTAATGAGGACAAAATGATCCCAAACCAAACTAAAAACACTTAAGGAAATGTCTTGAAAATCTTCCAATCGAGCCAAGGCAAATCTGCAAGCTTTTTGCTGTAAAAAAAGAAACTTGTAATTTCAAAATGCAGATCAAACCAAAAATTTTACACTTGCTATATATCCTAACATTTTCCTAATGGAAACCTCCATGTCTATTTTGCTTGTTAAAGGAGAAAGAATGACAAATTTGAGCAAAATTTGATAAGTTAAAATTTACTAGTTCGCACTGTAAAAAGCCTGCAGATCATTTTCACTAAAATTTACTCCTAAAAAATATTAAAATTAAAAATTAATGAATCATTTGGAAAGAGGATGTTGAGAGCTTTCCATAAAGTCCTTGTTTTCCCAAAACTTGAGCTCTCTATCAAAAGTTATGGCCTTCTGAAGTTTTTCTTCATTCGGCGTTAAAAAAATATATATATATATATATATATATATTTCCTTTAAAAAAACAAAAAAAAATTGGGAAAAATTACCTTGGTGGACCGCATGGGCTCAATTTTTCCATTAGCGCTTCGAAAAAAGATTTGGAAAATTTTCCTAATTTTCCTTGCCACGCCCTGCAACCAATCAGAGGCTGCTATGTGGCACCACAAGGCGTTGGCGGAGGGGCAGATCCCTTTTTAACTTAGCGCTTCAAAAAAAAATTTGGGAAAATTTTCTAAATTTTCCCCACTGCCCCGTAGCCAATCAAGAGATGCCATGTGGTATCGCGAAGGCAATGGCAGAGGAGCAAGTCCCTTTTTTCCTTTTGCGCTTTCAAAAAAATTTTTCATAAAATTTTCTAAATTTTCCCCTCGGCCCTGTCTGCCCCGCTAGCCAATTAGGAGCTGCCACGTGGCATTGCGAGGCATCAAGGTACAGGAGAATGTTACCCTTTTTTTTCCTTTGGGTCCTATAAAAAAATTTCTCCCTGGCACCCCGTTTTCCCCGCGTAAGCTTTGGATGTGCCACGTGTCCCTTGTGGACGTGTGGACTTGCGCAAGCACGAGTGCAAAGGTGGCTTTTCTGCCCCTGTGCGGGAAATTTCAAAAATTTCTTCTATGGCCCCATTGACTTGACTCCTCCTCATGAAAAATATTTCCTCCCCACCACCCGCAAACCCACCCCTTGGGGAAAATTTTCTCCCATGGGCTCACAGGCCCGATCTTGGGGAAAATTTTCACTCTAAGGACCGTCGGCCCATAACTTGAAAAATATGAGGAGTTAAGAGGACTTCTTTATATCACTTGAAAGGTGAGGAAATTTCTCATCCAATAGGAATGATTTAGGAAAATTTTGAATGCGTTAATTTTGAAAAAAATAAAGTTGAATCTTTAAAGCCTATTAGAGAGTGGGTATGGTGAAGAATTACCCTCTGGCCGTAATTGAACTTTCTAACCCTAAATGTTTTAACCTTGTGACCTCTAATAATTGTTAATTAAATAAAAGTAATATTCTAGTGAGTTAGATTTGATCTAGAACTTGTTAGTGACAACTGTTGTCTTGTAACCTGGTTGTAGACTGGTTTAAACAAAAAAAATTATTCCATAATTTTTCTAACTAATCCTAGGTTGTTCTTGGGTCTCAAGTGGGTTGTTTTTAGCGGGCATCACCTAGGAATCCCTAACACAATCAAACACACAAATAAATACAAGTTGTCATGGTGAACTTGTTGAATTCATCTAGAATTCCAATGTGGTTGATCTCCAATCCCCTGATGTTTGTTGTGATATTTTAAACCTGCAAAATATGAATACCTCCTTCAGCCTTATGGCCATATTAGAACATCCAAATGAATATAAATATAATTTCAAATTTATCGACATATATGTGAATCTCAAAAAACATAAAGACAATCAGTTGTATCACTTACAATTTCATCTACAACTATATCATCACCAATTTTAATTCAATTCTCATTTTCTAGGTCTACTCAAAATATCCAAATATCACAAGTTCGAACAACATCTATAATGTAACCATGTCAAACAATATATCAACATCAATATCCAAAATTTATTTAATAATCATCATGCACCATTTATGAATCAAATTCCATAATGAACCATGATCTAACATCTAACATCATGTTAAATTAAACTATAACAATGTCCATAATATAGTTTGTAGTATCAGGATCAATATCACAAGGTGTCAAAGGAAAGCGGGCACTACAAGTTATGACATGCCTACATGCACACTTCACATGCACCCCATACCTTTCAAGGACAAAATAAATGTGATAATAAGAGAAGTGACTTTATTTTCTCTTTTACACTCTATAAAGAATTAAAATGGTCAAAATTATCCCCATAGTTCATAAGTATGGTTGGGAGATTATTATGAGAGACAAGGGACAAAGTTTACTTGTCCCACAAGTCTCAAAAAGTGCCCTCCAAGTCAAATTTCGGGTTTAAAGAGGGAGAAAAAGTGCACACAACACAAATGCAATAAATTTCATTCCTCGTCAAGCACAACTCAAGAAATAACTACCCCATTTATTAATCGCATGTCACCTCTTCTTTTTTAGTTTAAAATTTAAGTTAAATTAGCTAATTAAGACACATTAACAAGTGTTAATAAAGTGACTAAATTTTCCCAATTATTAAAACATTCTTCACAAAATTAAATCACACAATAAAGAAAGTGAAAAGATCAACTCCCTAGGCCACATACATGAGGTCACCCCCATAGGAAACCTCCTAACTAAGCATGCAAAAACACAACATATACATTAGACACAAGTTGTCACATTTGGCCATGTTGTAAAACACCCAACATTCTTCTTTGGTTGGTCCCCTATCCCCTTTTGGTGTATAATGATATAGTTTTCTTGCAATTACAAATAATAATACCTTTCTATCCTCAAGGCCATATCAATATGTCTTGGAAATCAATACACATAAAACATCCATCATACATTCCTCAACATACATCAAGCGATGTAATTCACACATATATTTGTAAATAATCATCTTCGTATAATGTAGCGAAATCATTATCATCCAATTTACGAATCTTTTATCAATTATTTGAAATAAATTTACATTTCAATCCTACTCTAGTAAACTGTTTACAAGCATCGATAATCCAATTCACATTCCACAGTAATCATGAAATTCTCTATATCTACTGTAACTCCGAACTACTATCTACACTCAGCAACGTACTACTGATCCCTAATACCATCATATTGTTAGCAACTCACAAAATTAATGAGACCATGTGGTTAGTCCAATACTCTGAATATACTTAATATGTCAAGAATCCAAATGTCAGTATATAACAAAGCAACCATTCTAGATCCTCATTATATCCTTAAATATCTATCAAGGTCCTTAATACATCCATACATTCACAAGTAACAATCAGAACACAATAGTAATCATGATGTCCCTCATATCTTCTTATAATCATGCTAACTAAAATATAGCAATAATGTCCATGTCCCTAATCAACCGAAATTAAAATCATAGAATAATCAGTGTTGAAGAGGAGTGGGAATTACAGAAGAACTGTGACACATTTAATATTCTAACATAGATGGGTTAGTTTAATTATATAAATTTGCTATTTTTGAATGGTAACAAGTCAGGGAAGATATTATGATATATATCTAGAATGTTTGATTGAAATATTTTCCGTATTAAAGAAAAAACAAGGGGATAATATTTTAGGGGTGAATATGATACAATGAAATAAGTATCAAGAAACATGAGCTCACTTAATAAAAAATAGTATCGATCATAAAAATAGTGTTGTACTACAATTTTTTAAGTAATATGGAGTGTTCACTCAATCAACACCACGAACAAGTTTGTTTTTTGTAAGGTACCAAGAACTGGCCTTGTCCATTATATAACTAAAAGAAACATTTTTCTTTTTGAGAAAATATGAGAAAAAAGTGATCCATTTTTTCTAAATTTCATTCTTTACGATATTAAGGTTTTCAATTGGATGATGTTTTATTTGTTTTATAAGACAAAGACATGAATGGAAATTCGAAAAGAAAAAGGTGGGAATTAAATATCTCCATGTCCCACACCTATTCCACTATTAATATTCTTCCTACCCAAATAATATATGTTATAGGTGTGCCACTTTATCATTGCGATCTCATTCATATTGTTCACATGACTGCAATTTATACTTAATGGAGATGAAATAAAAAATAAAAAATCCAATAGATTCCAATTTTGAACTCCAACCACAATACTGACTTGTTTTAACACTTTTGACCCCCATTTTCAGTTGTAGGCTTTAGTATTACAAGAAGATAAGTGATACAAAAATAATCAGCCTCATCTAACCATTGCACATATGAATGATAAGTAGATTTTATTTTTTACACTCCAAGTGTCCAGCTAAATTCTTGCCAAAAATATTGTAAATCGGATTAAATCTAATAGGTATGTTTCAGTAAGTCTAATACCTTTCATTGCTATGGAAGACCAACATGGTTTCTAGGCTCTTCAACGGTATAACAAGATAACTGATTGTTATTGTTATTTTGTTTTCCAAAACCCCACATTGACTCTATATTACCATTATTAAATTCTTTGTAGAGTGATTTTCTTTATTTAATTCATAAGAAAAACCTTATTTTAGTGAAATTGGGTGTTAAAGACACACAATATTATAAATATTATCAACAATGTAATATTGGCCAAATATATAGGTAGATAAAATATGCTCAAAGTTGAATTAAAGTTTAGGAGTGCCCTATACAATAATTGAAGTGGACGCCCTTCTTATAATTTTATTTAGTAATTTATTCCCATCAAATAAATAAATAAAATTTGTGTATATTATTGTATTATACTATTTAAGGATCGTACTAAATAAAATTAATTTTAGAGAAATTGGTATACAAAAGGAATAAAAATATCCTAGAAAATTATAGATAGGGATAGGTAATAATCCATGGATGGAGAGAATTAATCACATGAGGTTCTCAAAATGCAACAAATACAAATGTTTATATAAAGTTGTTAAACTTGTCTTATTTAACATAACTAAACACAACACCATTTTTTTACAAAGCAATACATATTGTTAGGTACCTCTCATGATTTTTTAAAGAGTGGTATTTGGATCAAACCTAGTAATTCCTCCATTAAAAAGAGGCATTTCCACCCGAATATTAGGAGTAGAGAATCAAATATTTCTTTAATTTAATTATACTTGTCTCTATTAGTACTAGCTACATTGGTGACATTCTAACAAATTAATGAACCCTTTCTGAGAAAAACTATACACCTAAATTATCTAGATCTACGTTAGAGAATGAGTAACAATACCAACAAAATCATATGAGCTTAATAATATGTGTTCTATTTTTACTTCCACAAATTAGGTCTTATGTGTATGCATGAAATTTGTGTTACTTTATAATAATATTAATAAAAGTGTCGATTAATATTGACTTCAGGGGACAAAAAAATGTTAAGATGTAACAATAGCTAAAAATAATATAAATCTATAGATTTAGGTGCCCCTTCACTATTAGCGCCTAGGTAGTTTCCTAGTCTATCTAGGGTTTAATCCCCACTGGGTTTCAATAAACTAATACATATATCTTAAATACTTATATTGGAGGAATACCAAGAGATATGACCATCTCCATATATTTGTTATACATTTTTCACATGACATGTATTAATTAACACCTCCATTAATTTATTTATGAATTTTCTGTAAATCGTTGATAAATTGTGTAAATTTAGTTGTGCCACTATCTCAAACTTAAATAAAACTTAGTGAGAACATATGTTAGTTCCAAAATTCACTATGGATGGTTAATATATTATGTTTTTTTGATTGACTTCTATAAACAAAAGAAAAATATTTTAAATCAATTTAACTAAATTTCAAGTTCAAAATGAAAATTTCTGTTGTAACATTCAAATATTCATCAAATTGTAAATTAAATATCAATTATTAACAATTTATGATTATTGAATGCCTAGCAATAACAACAAAGAACATAAGGCCAACCAAACATTCACTTACCTGATTTCTTTTCATATAAAAATAATATTACATAATTAAAAAGTGATAAATTTCTAGCTTTTATGATATAAATAGATTTGCCTAAGTATCACATATACTTGCATGGCCATTTTTTTTACTATAAAGTACAAAATTTTAGAAACATTTGTAAAAATTGTTATAACACACTAATAGGATGTGCAACTAACAAATCACTAATCTAGGATTCAAATTTTTATACCTTTATTTATAATATTTACAAACAGTACATTATATAGAATCTTACAAGTGAGTGACAATATGTACATTGATGAAGGGCAATATGAAGGGATTCAGGAGAAATGAAGAGCGGAGGAGATGTGAATGGTTTATCATGAAGGAAATATATTTGTTAGCAAAATTTTACAATTCAATGGAATTTATTTTGTGTGTGTGTGTGTAGCAAATCAGTTAAATGTTTTCTAGGTTGAACATACATCAAGTAAAAACACAAACATTCCAATTATTCTGATTTTCCTATGGTTGGGAATGGCAAGGTATGGCTAATAAAATGATATTTGTATTATTTTAGAAAATTTTAATAAATTTGGAAACCTTGAACATACATAAATCTAAAAAGACTCGAGGAATATGCCTTTAATAGAATGAAATTGAATAACATTATAATAGAAAAACACCATAAACATGAAGCTTAAAGGAAGCCCATACTTGAAGGACAGAGGAAACACTATTATACCCATCAAAAAAACGTAGATATGTTTACACAGTGCACAAGGCTAATGAGCAGGCAAGGAAAACTATTATATATCTGTGAACGTAAATGTTTACAAGGGTATTGTGCATACAAGAACTCAAATGTTATAACACTATAATGTAAACCCTTAAATTATATTGAATGATTTAATTATTTGTTTAAAAAATGATCGATTAGAAAAATTCAAATGTTTATGGATAATTTGTTGTTGACATTTATATTGTGTGTATATATTAACGATGGTGTGAAATTTTACAATATAAATTTTGTTGATACAATGGAGGATCTGTGATCTATGTGTGTGTTTTTATTATTCTATAGTAGATGGGAATTTGTAAACCAAAAGATTCACAACATTGGTCTTTCCACTGATAACATTGACAACTACATTTAGAATCTGAAGTAAGAATGAACCTAATCAAAATTATTATTGAGTTAAAGAATAATGACATATCATATTTATTTTAATCCATATGGAAGGGTCACATAGGTAGCACTATTATCTTATTCATTATATCTACATTTCTGTAACTAGTTGAATCTTACACAAAAGTTGACGTTACACAACGAGAAAATGTGGGTTTTTTTAAATGACAAATATTTGCTTTGTTATTTGTTAAATTTTTTATGATGTCAATATTTGCAATTCGACATTGCTTTATTTGTTGGATAAGTGGAAGACATGAGGTTTTGAACTTCAAGCATCTTGAATTAACACGCGTTCATAGCGAGAGATAAAAGGGAAATTGATGGATCAAATTTATTATGAGTAAGAGATGTCAAAGGATTTTGGCAATATGGATGAGGCATTAATGGATAAGGCTATCTGTTTATTTATACACATTGTTGATGAATCAAGTAGTATATGTAGGGGGAGGTATATTTAGTGCCCACTCCTGATTGACACTATTTTATTATGATGATACTATTGTTGGATTGATATTTAGACATTTTGATTATTATATCTTCACTAGTAGATGATAGACCATGTAGATATTTGGACTATTGACATGTTGTGATTTACATTTTGATTATAATGCACTAGATGACAATGATGGATAGATATATATGTTGATTTGCATTATTATGATTTTATACTAGCATGTCATTTTCTGGATGCATAGCCTATGTTTGATATTTTGAGCAGAATTATAATTTTATGGATATGTTAAAATTGAATTAAATTGTATGATGATAGTTGATAGAATTTCTAATTTTGGATGATGATTATTGATTTCGATATGTATATTATTCTCGATGTTGATGATATGGCCGTAAGGCCAGAGAGGTATTTTGTTAGTGTTGTAAAGAAATTTTATCACATACATAGAAAGGGGATAGGGGACCAACCACAGAAGGATGTTGGGTGTTGTGCAACATGGACAAAATTTGCCAACTTGTGTATACTACTATGTTTTGTTGTTGCATGCTTTGTTAGGAGGTCCTCATAGGGGGGGGTAGCCTCATTTATGTACCCATGGGTGTAATGTGTTTCCTTTCTTTTTATTTTGTTGTTAATTTCTTTTTTATGTGTTTAATTATTTGTGAAAATATTGTTACTTTATTAACACTTGCTAATGTGTCTTAATTAACTAGATTATCTCAAATTTCAATTAAGAAGAAACATATGACATGTGGGAAATAAATTGGGTAGATAGTCCTTGTTTGTTGCATGATGTGAATTTAATTAAATGCATTTAGGTAGTGTGTACTCCACCATCCTTCGCAAATTATAATTTGGCCTTGTTGGCCACTTTTAGAGACTTGAGGGATAAGTTAACCTTGCCCCTCACATCTCAAACTCTCATACCGACCCTACTTATAAAGTATGGGACATATTTTGACCATTTTAATGCATTTTTTAGTGTAAAAAGTGTTAATAATTACACTTGTTAATTACCACATTTAAGTTTGTCCTTGATTTACATGGTGTATAAGTTGGAGTGTCATATGGGCATGTCATAAGTCTTACATGTGCAATTAATTACTTTGGGCTTGATGTTTGACTTGTGTGTTGGAATGGAGGGATGATATTGTGACACCCTACATGGAGCCACCTCATCATCCTCACATTCCTTTTCTATTTATTGGATGATTTTGATGGATTTTGGGTTACTTGCTTTATTTGCTTCTCTTGCGCTTTTGGAATTGGTCTTGCTTTTCATACTTGTAGTTTTCTTTTGGAGTTGCATCTTGGATTGAGCTTGGTGTGAAGTATTCTAAATCTTGTTGGTAAAAGGAATAGCAAGCTTGATGGAGAGGTATGATCTCCTCCTTTTTAAATTTTTGTATTAATGTATTTTGATGTAGAAATTGTGTTTGTTTGTATATTGTATGAGTGTTGTGGTTATGTTTGATTGTTAATGGGTAGCTTTCTGTAAGTTGTGTGGGAGATGGATTTATGGGACCATTGAGGATGGAAAAGGGAGATGTGAGGCATGCATTTTGGAGGGGGTGTGATTTTGAGTTCCACCTATTGGGAGTGAAAAGGATAACATGGATATAGTTTACATATTTGCAAGTGTAGAAATAAGGATTTTATTATGTTTTGAGTTGTGCACATGGATAACATTGATATAGGTACATCTTTCCTACATAACTTGGGAGAAATAAGGATTTGACTTCATGTTCTTGTTTTGCACATTTGGAAGCATTTGGGTTCATCAAGCATAACTTGGGAGTTGATTAAGATGTGGTGCACATTTTACTTGTCTCCTTATTAGCTTGTTGTTTTCAAGCCTTTTTGCTTGTTGGGAAAGTTGTAATATTGTTTGAGTGTATTTTTTCAATGTGCTATTTTTTAGAATGCATGTTATGGAAGCCATGTGGGAAAGTTGTCAAATGTTACATAATACCCCTTATTATTCTTTGGTTAGGGCTTGGGGACCATTAAGGGGATGACTTATCCTCTTATTGGATTATAGGTTGGGTGGAGAGCGTCGCCTATACCCCTTTCTTTGTTGGTGATTCAAGATTTGAAGAAATGCAAAATGGAAGCTATAAAATTGGGAGATGACCATGAAAGAAGACTTGTATTTTGAGATTGTTGGAAGAACCTCCATGTTGTAAAATTGATTATTGTTCCCACTTAGAGTGGAAGATTGTAACTCTTGTATATTTAAAAGAAAAGATTGTACAATCATTTACTGAAATTTGATGTACTATAGTGAAAGAAGAAAAATTCAAGTTGTATATTGGTTGAAATGAAACTCTCCTACACTTGTGTGTTATTCAAAGTTGTAAGATAAATATTTTTTTGAAAAGAAATTTGTTATTGAAAGAAAGTGTTGTTGAGTTCTTTATTGTTTTGTTAGAAGATTGTATATGAGGAAAAAAATTGAATTTATAGTTGATGTCATTCTTAAATTTTACATTTTATTGCCAAAGGAAAAATAAAGGAGTTACTTAAGTTGTTATTCCTCTTACTCTTTCCAAACTAAGTTATGAAAAGAAACTATTTGCGTTGAATTTATAGCTAAATTTTACATACTTATATGGAGAAAATTTTATATTTTGGAGTTTTAAATCAAGAAATAATTTCTACTTATTTATGTTGGGCTAAATAAACAAACCATTAAATTTAACCATCTCACCTATATGAAAAGCTAGAGATTTTCATCTACTTGCAGGCTTACAATTCATTATACAAATAAATTTGATTGATTGAATAAACTAAAGTAAACGAATATACCATTACAATTAGTTACACTTATATAATGTTTTTATATATATGTACACACACACACACACAAACAAACACACACACATATTATAATTGTATATCTATTTTAAATAAAATGGAGATATTATATTATATATTTATCACAGATTTTAATATTAAGATATTTTAATAGAAAAAAAACAAACTTATTTAAACCTAGCCGAATGGCTAGTAATGTTGAATTTTTAGTTTAATAAAAAAATCGTTTAGGGTTGGGTTGCATCATAACCCCCTGCCTTTTGTTTTTATTTTGTGGAGCGTGTGGCAAGGATGGGGGGAGCGGGTGCTGCACCACGCCCAATAAACACAAACCCTGCATTTTTATATAGCCGCGACTATATTCAAACTCAGCCCCAATGCTTATACGAGACTAAATACATTCTTTTCTTGGGCCGACTTATTATTAAAAAAATATAGTATATATATACATTTGGGGTTTTATATTACTCACCCCCAAATAAGTATATATTCTTAACCTGCAAGATATATATATATATATATATATATATATATATATATATATATATATATATATATATATATATAGGAAAATGGGTAGATCTATGATTTTAACACAAAACTACAACAAAAATGGAGCTTGTAACCCCCCTCAAATGAACTCCATGGCTTCTCCTTCTCCTCTTCCTCCAAACCTGCAAACAAGAATGAATAAATGAGAATGAAATTAGGGGAAATAGATATAAAAAACCCATAAATATATTTATGGTTACCCAAATCCAATGGATAGGATAGATTTGATCTAATGACTCAGATTAAACCCTACATCACTTAAGAAGATGGCATTTTATGGAAATGTAAATTATTTAAAAAAGTCATGGGTAATGGGGTTAATGGGGCCACTTAGTGGCTAGTCAAAGTAGATAAACTTTTGTAATAGGAAATAAAGTAAACTTGGTGCATCATAATTAAATAAACTAATGGAACTGGGAAAATGTTTTTAAACCGTAAATATTTTTAGGAAGTAAATTAATAATATTTAATTATTAATTTAATTCCAACTCCCACAAGATTGTGTAGAAAATTTAACTGAAAAATAAATTAAATTGTGAATAATGTCCACCCTTGCATCCCTTTAAAATAGAAACAAAATTAACATAAATTTTCCCTATTAAATGATTTTTCTTTTTTGTTTTTTAGCATAGAAAATTCTAGGCATTACATTGCTGAGATTTGTAAAACCTTTGTAGACAATTTTCTAGCACATAGAGAAAATCTCGTGGACAAGTTAAATGTAAACTCAAATGTGTCTATGCTGGAATGCATCATTTACAATAGTTTTATGTCTTGGGCTCATAAAACAGGAAATAGACTTGGTATTCCTAGAATAATTTATTTACTAGAACTCATTGTTCATAGTGCTAGATAAGCCAACTAAGTGTCGAGGCTAGGTCCCATGGAATGGCTATCTATTTTGATCCCTGGGATAACTATTAAACTATTTTTCCAACGTGGAAAGTGCCGATGGAACATGTTGTTGCGCATGGGGGTGCTGGGAGATGAACGGCCCAAATAATATTAATTAACGTCCATATACGGATCACTATGCAACTGATGATTTCACCTTTCCATTGTCATAATCCCCTGAACCACTATAAAAATGCTTTCGGTATAAAAAACAAATAAATAGATGTCAAATTTAAACAAGAATTACCATGTGCCCATTAAACGAATGTCAAATTTAATATAAAAATTAAAAGTGAACAACTCACTACCTGTCATTGTATGAAGGCCTCTCCACACAATAAGTGACATCAAAAAAATGCAAAAAAAAGAAGTGTTAAAAATAAGAAAAACGTGTAAACTGCTCTCAATTTGTTTTCCTTTCTTCTTTTTTGGCAGAGTTGATTTGGAGAGTAATATTGAGTTGTGTCGATCCAGATGACAAACGCGAAATTAAATGCCCTCAGGCACATTTGTGGCGTACCACATGAGCTTTCGAGCTCACTTCTTCATCTATTTTTTACAAACGAGAGCACATCTATCGCAGAGATTCAAGAAAATCCAGACAAAATCCTTGTTGCAAGAAGCAGATAGGACATGTCACGACGTAACAAGATGATGAATCTGGGGATGACAACGCTAATGATTTAGGGGTAGATATGTAAAAACAATGTATTAAGGGGGGGAATGTTGGCATAATTAATACAATGTTTAGTTAGGCTACATGTAACCGACCTTTCAGTTACAGGCGGTTACCTCTTAACCACATTCTCTCATGTATTTATACACTCCTCATTGTGAATAAAATTATTCAGACATTTTTACATTTCTCCTGAGCTAACAATATTCGAGGTAAAAATTGCTCATTAAAACCACCAAAATGCAGAGGGAAATCACCCAAAAAAACATATAAAAACACGATTCTAATTTGCATTTTATTCAGGAAGTGGAAGTTTTTGAGAGGGAAATTACATTGAAAATCACAATTCCAGGTCTCAAAATAAAAATCAATTATGACTGTGGCGGATGCAGAAGTCCATCGCCACAATTTCTTCCATTTGGGAACACACTTCTCCTTGGTTATTTTCAACTGCTCATTTTCATTGAAATCGTGGAGATTCTAGATACTGGAGAAGACGCACAGGAAACCCCGCCTGAATCCTTTGCCTCAGGATAAACAATTATTTTTTTGTATTATTAAAGCTTATTCTGTTGGCATTTCGAGTAAATTATATTTTCCCCATAGCTAATCCAAGCGACAAATGGGAAAACGCTCTTGTTCTCGTACCTACTCAGAACAACAACCGTTGCGCTCTTGGTTTCTCCCAATTCACGACAGGGTTTCAAGAACACGATTCGAAGAAAAAGAGGTTATTCAGTGCGAGATCCAAACCCAGGCTGATGACGATGATAATAATGACATGGCGGCCACTCCCATTCCACGACGACAAAATATTTCAACGTGGGTACAACGTGCTTGATTGATCTCCATCTGTATCTGTATCTGGCGTAGGTTCAATTTTCTGTGATAGGAAACTGCAGATCAGACCTGGCAAAAATCTTGCCACCATTGCCTACACGTGGAGCGCTCCCCACCGTTAAGATTTCAACGTATGTATGGGTTAATAGTCTGCGCTGTTGATTTCTCTCTATCTGTCAGATAGGAAGTTGTGTTTCAAATATAAACGCCTTCAGTGTAATTATGTATTATGTATCAACTAGCGAAAGCATCCACAGGTGCTTGTGAGAGGCCGATAGGCAGGTTCGAGGAGTATTTGAATTCAGTAAATTTGTAATTAGAAAATCGTAGAGTTTGTGGCATCATTATTCTTGTGCTAAATGTGTTAAGGAGTGAAATAATGCATATTGTGATAATTATTTGGAATAGATTTTTTAAATTTGGATTCAATAAAACTATAAAGTATGACGATCCAACCACTTTAAAAAATGAAGTAATGTTTATTGTGATAATTATTTTTAATGGATTTTTAAATTTGGATTGAATAAAACTATAATATATGACAATCTAACCACTTTAAAAACTATTCTTATGGATGGAATAACACAACTATAAATGATACATATACGTGTCATAAAACTTGCTAAACAACTTCCATATAAGCATAGAGATGAAACAAGTACAAAATGAAAGAACACATTTGAAGAAAATAGAACATACATGAATTTTTTTCACTCCACGGATTTTTGTAGCTCTATTTGGACAGTCTTTTTTCGATTTTGGATTTTGAACATGAATCCCATTTTGAATCAACTTGGTTCCTAGTTCATATTCAATTGCACGTTGTACAATATCATAAATTAGACCAAAACCTCTTGAGTAGGCTTTTTTTGTTTTGAATCCTGAAAGGAAAATTGTCTGAGATTCAACAACACCAAACTTTTTCATGAGGTCCTCTTTTATCTCTAATGCACTAAGTTTTTGTCTTCTATGAAAGATAATATGAGTCACAAATTGCTTTATAAAAAGTTGTTCTTCGCAATGAATTTTATTCACAAACAAATGTCCATCTTGGTGCATCACGGAATATTGGGATGATTGGCGAGTTCCTATTCCTCATTGTACTCCAATACAGTTGCAAAAAAGGGAAATACGTGAGGGCGTCATATCACTTCAACTTAACAATGAGGATACAACTGTGGGAAGGTTAATCGCTAGGCTACTTTAAAATCTTTTCATATACTAAGTCTAATATCCAACTTGGGACGTGATATGAGTGCTTCTTCTGGAAATATTCCATCAACAAGTCCTATCTCCTAGTACCGAGCAAAGCACGTGTAGCCCATATAAACGAGTTGGACAAGGGCGAAAGTATTTGTACTCACTGTAATGCCCCGTTTGTCGTTACACCTGTTCATACTTTGGCGATCGTGTGCTAAGCGTGGAATGTAGTTGTGCCCCATAGATCATTGGTGGGCTTCACATTACCAACACAAGGACAACACAGTGAAATACAGGATAACTTTTTTTTTTTTTGACTTACTTGAAGATAATACGACACTACACAAGTTCTCTAGGGAATACAATCAACTAAAGACATGCTTTCCACAACACGGACCCACATTGGTTACAGATAAACATGAGGCACACACTAAGGACACAATGGTTCATCTAAAGTATGCAGTCTTACAACAAGGTCTTCCCACAGAAGGTTTCTTTAGATTCCTGTTTTAGCTGTAAGTGTTTTTACATTCTTTACTTTTCGCAGAGGAATCACGATAGGAGAATCTGAAAGTCATGTCTCCTTTGAAGAATTTTCCCCTACCTTGATAATGTTAAATTACAGTGTAAACCAATTATAGAATAGCAAGAGGTTACTTCATTTACTTGATTAACTTATTCATTTGTGAGGAGGCAGTTAATTTCTCAAGGCTCTTAACTTTATCAATCTGTTTTCGACGTTGTGCTTTTGAACATATATGTTTTACCTTTTCAAGCGGTCAATTTTATTTTATTTTATTTTATTCCAGTACATGACTGTCTAACTCTTGGATTCATCATTAAGATCTTATTAGTTGTTAATAAGATTTCATTGGGGTCAAGAGTCTAATCAGAAAAATTAAAGGTTTCACTTGGGCTTCACTTGAAGAGATAGAAATAAGTATACTGTTTACATTTTCAACGGGTAAGACAGATCGAAGAGTTTCTTAGGCAAGTTCCTTCTATTTATTGTAATCTTGTTATCTTCCAAGAATTTAATCATTGATTTCACCTTAAGACCGTTCTAAGGACTTTACCACAATAAGAGATTGTTGATTAGTTTACGCGGGATCACAAGGTATATTTGTTTCTCTTGTTTTCTTTTTGCTAGGTTCAAAAACATAGTCCTCTACCAAACGACACAAGACCAAGGTAACTAGAGCGATGCAAGATGATTCAAGTTTGGATAATTAGAATTAGGTTTGACAATTCAAGGATAAATCATATTCTGAAAAGTGAAAATTCAACAAAGGATACGCATGTCAAAACAAGTTCATTTAATCTTATTGACGATAATATTTCTCAAATTGACTTTCAAACGATAACAACAACCTACATGAGAACAATACAAAATTATAACACAATGCCTTCTAGATAGTCTCCACAATTTCCATACCAATGATGTAAACCAAAAGAAAAACATTCGTACAACAGCAGTTCCTAAGAAGGATGGAATCCACTTTCTACACGTGTTTCTTTTTCTCTCTCTTTTTTTTTTTTCTTTTCTACTCAGGAAATCCTCCTGCACATTTGTTAGCACATGTCAGTTCGCAAGAACTGAGCACGATAAAAGCTATAACATTAAGACAATATGTTGTTATCTAACTGTTTCAAGGAAGAAGAAAAAAAACACCGTTGATTATGAAAAATAATCTAAGAGTCTAAACAAGAGCAATTAAAGAGTTGTCCAATAGCATAAAATGTCTGAATAAAAGGGGACGACACAACTCTATTTAATTATCATTTTCTCATTGGAGCAGTTAATAAACATCATAGTGAATTTCACTCATATCACAATAATGACCGTCATTTTAACAAGATAACATTTCGAAACAAAAACAATTACAAGAAGAGAATTAATTTCAAACGTGATATGTCCCTATTTGTTTAAGTTAGTTCACCAAGCCAAGGACTCACTATGTCATTGGAAGATCCCAAACAATCAATCGACATGAGAACATCTAAACCAACATGACTTATTAATATTAAGATGATGTGCCTATATCAGTTAATTTTATGTCAGCACAGAATAAATAAATTGGAAAGAAAAGGGATGAGACGCACAAATGACCCTGTATGGGCCACGTCCTATCCTAACAATCCTTCTATTAAACTTTCTTCTAATCAAGAGAATGTCTTAAGAAAAAGGACAAACTTTGACAAGACCAAACATAACCATTATAAATCTTACAGGAGGGTTACTCAATCATTCACAAGAACACAACACAGGATACATAGCTTCCAAAGGATCTATCGTCAACAACAAGTCAACTTTAACCTTTTTGGTCAACACATAACCATTCTACTACAATGACAGCAAGGAGGTCGTATCACAACGATCATCACAAAAACCAGTCAACCAATGAGTTTCCAAACACACCAAACTCTAAGTCACAGGAGAATGAAATTTAAGCATCTTTACGGAGCAAAATGTAGAGTAATTACTTACGCATAAAACCAACATCCCAATTTTAAGATTTGAAAACTTCCTCACTAATGATCAAGTAGCTCTCGTATCCTCCAACATGTGTGAAACAAAATCAAGGTAAGAAAGAGTATTTCCTCTAACATTTTAAGCTATCCAAAAGAAATGTGAGTATCGTCAAAAGAAAACATTCCATAGGTTCAGCTACATTCCTCAAAACATACAACAGTCACCAAGGGAGAGAAGGTGGTTCCAAAGACAACAATCTCCAAACGGTGAACATGAATTGATATCAATTATGAAAATCAAACATGACACTCGAAGAATAAAAGTATTTCTTCGAGCGATTCAAAACAAAATAACAAAAGCAACTAACCTAGTTGAAAGTAAATATCAACTTGGCTCAATTCAATAAGTCAGTCAAGCTAAGCACACACCAAGCCAACCGGGAAGGGTTACTAGAAACCTAAAACAACTGAAAGAAAAGGAATAGAGACAGGAATAGCATCATTCACCTATACACAATGCACTTGCAGTACTCAATCACCAATTTGCAAATACTCCAACATAGACCAGAACTACAGATCTCGAACCGAAACAAGAATAAGAACAAAACAGGAACTATAAGGTTGAGTCCAACAACAATGTTTGATAAAACATTCAAATCGTGAGACCAACACCTAAAACTCGAGAATTTTCATTACAAGACCCCCGCCTCTTTTGTTTTATTAGTCTTAAGAACAAAGTTCACCCAAATAATATTTATTAAAACCCAGAAAACAATATAAGGGCTTCAACCAACGCAATCATTTCTAACGCCAAAACAAGTACAAACGAGCCAGGAAAGTGGAAACCAAACAGTATACCATCACACGAGACATTAATATGAAGAGTAGAGTTATTTAGTGATTCAATTAAATAACAGCATAAGAATTAATGGTATAGAGAATATCGTGCCTGATTAAGCTCCCGCAGTCGATAACAAGATGGACGGGGCCTGCAACAGCAATCGAAGCCTAAATCCATTTTCTTCAAGCTCGTTGGGCGCCCAAACATCGAACATCTTCATGTTGGCACAGGTAGGAGTTCACAGCCAGGGTGGGTGGTCTAAAATGCTTGCCATCATTCTCCCAACACCGCTCCAAGATCAGCCCTAGAACTTCTGTAGGCCCCATTTTGGCAATTGAACTTAATCCTTCGTCATACATCCAAACACCTCCACCATCTCCATATGCATCTGATTGTTTCTAATTTGGACCTCCTAACCTTGGTGTTCTCATGTTAGGAGCAGCCCTAGTTTGAGACAAAGCAAAAGAAGATGGCTTTACAACCAAAAACAATCTCTTGGTACAGACTCCATATCCATAAAACAGTCCCTAGACTTAGCATCCTCAATTAAGGCTGACCAGTCACTAGATTGCTTCAATGCAGCTGCTTTGCGAGCTCGTGCCAGTGCCACATTCATGCGGCGAATAACATCTACAAGGCCAACCCCATGATTTGAAGCTTGGACACAAAATATACTGATTACATCACACTCCTGGCTCTGAAGGCATCTACCATAATGATAAATAAACCTTTTCCTTCATCAGATCTGAGGACAGCATCAAACTCTCGGTGCAAACATTTCAGCTGTAGCTTGAAAGTGTGATAATTCCATCAGCACCCTTTATGCCTGCCAACATAGTGACTCGTAGAAGATGCTCATATAGTTGCAAGGCAAATTGTGCTTCACGAATACTCTGATATGAAACAGATCCGCCCCTATCAGATTCTCTTCCATGAGTTACATCCTACAACAAGTAAGATCTCAATAGAGACTCTTTGTAAATAAATTTCATCAGGCCTGTTGGTAACACCCTCACTGTCACGAATCGGTTTTGGAGAAACGACTCAGTGCAAGCTCTGGATCTGAGGAATATCCTGCTACCTTCATCTCCCAAGACATTTTCTTCAACATTGCATAGATCTTCTGTGCCTGTGGGTGTGATCTGTCACCAATACAAAAAGCATGCGCCATTTTATTGGCTTTAAACTAACTACACCAAGCTTCTTTTTTTTTTTTAATTCCTCTATCCTTCATCGACCTCCTACAAGCTCTCTTGCAAGCAAACTGTGCTTCAAGATTATTCCGATATGAAACAAATCCACCTCGATGAGATCCTCTTCCATGAGTAACATCATGGAACAAGCAAGATCTCAGTAGAGGATCTCTGTTATAAATTTCATCGGGTCTCCTGGTAACACTCAAACTGTCACTTAATCGATTTTGATGAAAATATCTTGAAGGAGAAATCCCGAATTGAGGATGCAGTTGAAATAAAATAGATAACAACATATCTGGACAGTCTGCCTGTTGGAAGCGCTCAAAAACGGCCTGAATACAGCCAAGCTTGATAGGCCAACAGGAACGAGCCAAAGTGTGACCGAAGTCACCAGAATCGGACACAAGGAGGTAGATACTCATCTACGGGCAGAGTGGAAAATGTGAAACGGCCAAGGCGGTTTGTGCTTCGTGAATATTCTGATAAAGAACAGATCCGCCTTGAAGGAGAATCCCAAATCTGAGGATGCATCTGGTACTGAACAGATACAACATAGATGGACAACCCGCTTGCTGGAAGCGCCCAAAACGGCTTCCACTACATCGAAACACACCTGCCGCCTGGCTACTTACTGTGCAGGTCGTTTGTTGTGGTTTCCCGACTCGAACACACCTCGTGGCACCCAGAGAAAGTTGAGGTAATGCACCTGCGACTGAAGCTTCATCTAAAACCGCCATATCAAACCCACGCGGCCAGACCGAAAGAAAACCGTGGGCAAACTAAACAATCCTCCTTGTTCACGCGGCCGGGGAAGACAGAAAAGGACGCGCCCAGGAGGAACGGAAGGAGACGTCTCATACACGCCTGCTACACTGGCTTGTAGCTTCATCTCACCATCATGTCAGACCCATGCGCATTGAATAGAGGATCAGAAAGAGATCATGGCAAGGAAAACGGGGCTCCTCCCACTGTCACACGCCACCCAGGAGATTACAGACATTTAAGAAGTGACATGATATGTCACCCATCCGCCAGCTCAGAAAAGTAAATTGCAACGAGGCACTACATTCTCCTCCCCTTAAGAAAGCATCGTCCTCGATGCGACATAACACAGAGGAAAAGAAAAAGCACGTAACCAACAACATGCAAGGGAGAAGTACACTTTATGGTTTTAAATTTTAGTTAGTTAAAGCAGGGTCACAAGGTAGCCTTAGGAACATTTGGTAGAAATTTTAACTTTTAATGTTCTGTGAAGATTGGCAGTTCTTTCTTGTTCATCATTTCATTAGTCTCTTTCCATAAGCATTATTCTTAGTTTAATTGTTTTTAAAATTTCATCATTAAAGAGTTTTTTTTTTTTTTTGTTCATTCTTTATTGTGGGTGCCCAACATGAACTGCTACCACAACGCCCTATCAGGTTCACAAGACACTACAGATTCACAAGCACACAAGTATATACTTCAAGATTGTATTACACCACAAAAGGTTACACAATTACGGAAAAGAATAGGCACACTTCCCATAACATAGGTACTCATCACACATCAATGACTGACATACCAAATACTCAAACAGAAGAGTACTACAATCCACCAGACATTTCCTCAATTTGCATCAATGAAAGACTCACATAACAACAAACCATGCTACAGGTACATAGTGTCCACAAGGGAATCAATGACATGTCCACAACATCACAACACATAACCATCTGACATGAGTAACACATACATCAAAAGACCACTACCAAACATCACAATAACTCAACATATATCCTGAAACATCAACCATACAGACAAATATCATAAGCCTCCCTCAAACTCATGCCTCCCTCAAGCTCTCTCCCTCAAACTCTTATGCCTCCCTCAAGTCTCTTATGCCTCCCTCAAACTCTTATGCCTCCCTCAAGTCTCTTATGCCTCCCTCAAACTCTTATGCCTCCCTCAAACTCTTATGCCTCCCTCAAGGAGGCCGGTTGTCTCTCTGTGCCCAAGGCACATCGAGTTTGGACACTCCTAACCCAAGTGACATAATAACGCGTAGTTCTCAATAACCCGCTAGTCATATGTACCCCTTGGGGCGTACCCCCATACAACGAAGCGGGTCCATAGGTCCAACCAATCCATGGTGCATCCCATGACCCTATTCCACACATCACGACATTAGAACCAGCACAACAATCCAGTCAAAGTGCCAAGTGGCAAAGTACAAGCCTTGGGCAAGGCGGTAAAAATTCCAAATTTAAAAGAAGACCCCAAATCAAGCTAAAATAAATGACCAAATGGCCAAAGTTAGTATCAAATCCCCATGTTAGTGCCACAAACCACGGAAATGCCCAAAATTGTAAAGCATTGCAATCAAGAAAAGATGCTGGTTCTTGCAAAAAAAAATAAAAGCTCAATTTACGAATAAAATCAACTTATAATAATGTCACATTACGATAACTGTGTGGCCTTATCTGGCCACCAAAGGGGTACTCAACGAGTTGCTGGCACTCGGAACATCGAGCCTCAGCTCGTAAAATATATATATCAATCCCGCCACCCTTCGACAAGGCTAAACATAGTCATAGATACACTAGGGTTGCATACATACAACCACATAGGGAGAGAGGAAAGAGTCACATGTAATCTACTAAACCGAGTTTTGACTCGAGTTATTGACCCATGGTACACCATTCCTCACTCTCAACATACACTTCTACCGATCTCCCTCAGGGTCGGTTAGTGTAAGGCTCACAACATAACATGTAACTACATTACTAACACCATGGTGGTACACACATAGCTACCATAACGTCTCACGTATGGTAGGTATACGGGGTAGATCACAATCATACATTCACAGGGCGCAATACATCACTTTACCACATTCTGCACCCAAAGTGCAATCACAATACGATAGGGTTCATACACTCACCGTATGACCCAAAATCACAACATGAAGCATTACATATTACACAACTCATATATACGATGAACATAGTACATCACAACATAACATACATTGCAACATAACAAGGTGGTACACACGTTTCTTCAAAACATGGTAAAAACATCATGATACAACTCATTTCTTTTAACATCAACTAGTCATACAACACATTGATACACCCACATATCACAATATGCCACAATGCTCCAACACTACGTCATCCACATTAGAATTCTTTTCACACATCACAAACAATAATTTACACGTGAATTCTTCCTAGAATCCACAAGAAGGAGAGAGAATACTCTCATCCCCAACACATCAACATGATGACAAATACGCACTGAGTGACATACACATCACGTGCGTTCACAATATCACAATTACGACAATAATCACATCACGCTTAAAGCACATTACTCTTCCAATATAAATCATCATCATGCAACATCATCATCATCATGCAGTATCATCATGTAACACCACCACCACCATGCAACATCACCATACAACACCAATCCGGCCCATAGGTTCGAGAGCATGAACCTACGCTCTGATACCAAAGTGTAACACACCAAAATTACCAACACAAGGACAACACAGTGAAATACAGGATAACTTTTTTTTTTTGACTTACTTGAAGATAATACGACACTACACAAGTTCTCTAGGGAATACAATCAACTAAAGACATGCTTTCCACAACACGGACCCACATTGGTTACAGATAAACATGAGGCACACACTTAGGACACAATGGTTCATCTAAAGTATGCAATTTTACAACAAGGTCTTCCCACAGAAGGTTTCTTTAGAATCATGTTTTAGTTGTAAGTGTTTTTACATTCTTTACTTTTCGCAGAGGAATCACGATAGGAGAATCTGAAAGTCATGTCTCCTTTGAAGAATTTTCCCCTACCTTGATAATGTTAATATACAGTGTAAACCAATTATAGAATAGCAAGAGGTTACTTCATTTACTTGATTAACTTATTCATTTGTGAGGAGGCAGTTAATTTCTCAAGGCTCTTAACTTTATCAATCTGTTTTCGACGTTGTGCTTTTGAACATATATGTTTTACCTTTTCAAGCGGTCAATTTTATTTTATTTTATTTTATTCCAGTACATGACTGTCTAACTCTTGGATTCATCATTAAGATCTTATTAGTTGTTAATAAGATTTCATTGGGGTCAAGAGTCTAATCAGAAAAATTAAAGGTTTCACTTGGGCTTCACTTGAAGAGATAGAAATAAGTATACTGTTTACATTTTCAACGGGTAAGACAGATCGAAGAGTTTCTTAGGCAAGTTCCTTCTATTTATTGTAATCTTGTTATCTTCCAAGAATTTAATCATTGATTTCACCTTAAGACCGTTCTAAGGACTCACCACAATAAGAGATTGTTGATTAGTTTACGCGGGATCACAAGGTATATTTGTTTCTCTTGTTTTCTTTTTGCTAGGTTCAAAAACATAGTCCTCTACCAAACGACACAAGACCAAGGTAACTAGAGCGATGCAAGATGATTCAAGTTTGGATAATTAGAATTAGGTTTGACAATTCAAGGATAAATCATATTCTGAAAAGTGAAAATTCAACAAAGGATACGCATGTCAAAACAAGTTCATTTAATCTTATTGACGATAATATTTCTCAAATTGACTTTCAAACGATAACAACAACCTACATGAGAACAATACAAAATTATAACACAATGCCTTCTAGATAGTCTCCACAATTTCCATACCAATGATGTAAAGCAAAAGAAAAACATTCGTACAACAGCAGTTCCTAAGAAGGATGGAATCCACTTTCTACACGTGTTTCTTTTTCTCTCTCTTTTTTTTTTCTTTTCTACTCAGGAAATCCTCCTACACATTTGTTAGCACATGTCAGTTCGCAAGAACTGAGCACGATAAAAGCTATAACATTAAGACAATATGTTGTTATCTAACTGTTTCAAGGAAGGAGAAAAACACCGTTGATTATGAAAAATAATCTAAGAGTCTAAACAAGAGCAATTAAAGAGTTGTCCAATAGCATAAAATGTCTGAATAAAAGGGGACGACACAACTCTATTTAATTATCATTTTCTCATTGGAGCAGTTAATAAACATCATAGTGAATTTCACTCATATCACAATAATGACCGTCATTTTAACAAGATAACATTTCGAAACAAAAACAATTACAAGAAGAGAATTAATTTCAAACGTGATATGTCCCTATTTGTTTAAGTTAGTTCACCAAGCCAAGGACTCACTATGTCATTGGAAGATCCCAAACAATCAATCGACATGAGAACATCTAAACCAACATGACTTATTAATATTAAGATGATGTGCCTATAACAGTTAATTTTATGTCAGCACAGAATAAATAAATTGGAAAGAAAAGGGATGAGACGCACAAATGACCCCGTATGGGCCACGTCCTATCCTAACAATCCTTCTATTAAACTTTCTTCTAATCAAGAGAATGTCTTAAGAAAAAGGACAAACTTTGACAAGACCAAACATAACCATTATAAATCTTACAGGAGGGTTACTCAATCATTCACAAGAACACAACACAGGATACATAGCTTCCAAAGGATCTATCGTCAACAACAAGTCAACTTTAACCTTTTTGGTCAACACATAACCATTCTACTACAATGACAGCAAGGAGGTCGTATCACAACGATCATCACAAAAACCAGTCAACCAATGAGTTTCCAAACACACCAAACTCTAAGTCACAGGAGAATGAAATTTAAGCATCTTTACGGAGCAAAAAGTAGAGTAATTACTTACGCATAAAACCAACATCCCAATTTTAAGATTTGAAAACTTCCTCACTAATGATCAAGTAGCTCTCGTATCCTCCAACATGTGTGAAACAAAATCAAGGTAAGAAAGAGTATTTCCTCTAACATTTTAAGCTATCCAAAAGAAATGTGAGTATCGTCAAAAGAAAACATTCCATAGGTTCAGCTACATTCCTCAAAACATACAACAGTCACCAAGGGAGAGAAGGTGGTTCCAAAGACAACAATCTCCAAACGGTGAACATGAATTGATATCAATTATGAAAATCAAACATGACACTCGAAGAATAAAAGTATTTCTTTGAGCGATTCAAAACAAGTAACAAAAGCAACTAACCTAGTTGAGAGTAATATCAACTTGGCTCAATTCAATAATCAATCAAGCTAAGCACACACCAAGCCAACCGGGAAGGGTTACTAGAAACTAAAACAACTAAAAGAAAAGAATAGAGACAGGAAAAGCATCATTCACCTATACACAATGCACTTGCAGTACTCAATCCCTAATTCGCAAATACTCGGCATAACCCAGAACTAAAGATCTCGAACCGAAACAAGAATAAGAACAAAACAGGAACTGTAAGGTTGAGTCCAACAACAATGTTTGATAAATCATTCAAATCGTGAGACCAACACCTAAAACTCGAGAATTTTCATTACAAGACCCCCGCCTCTTTTGTTTTATTAGTCTTAAGAACAAAGTTCACCCAAATAATATTTATTAAAACCCAGAAAACAATATAAGGGCTTCAACCAACGCAATCATTTCTAACGCCAAAACAAGTACAAACTAGCCAGGAAAGTGGAAACCAAACAGTATACCATCACACGAGACATTAATATGAAGAGTAGAGTTATTTAGTGATTCAATTAAATAACAGCATAAGAATTAATGGTATAGAGAATATCGTGCCTGATTAAGCTCCCGCAGTTGATAACAAGATGGACGGGGCCTGCAACAGCAACCGAAGCCTAAATCCATTTTCTTCAAGCTCGTTGGGCGCCCAAACATCGAACATCTTCACATTGGCACAGGTAGGAGTTCACAGCCAGGGTGGGTGGTCTAAAATGCTTGCCATCATTCTCCCAACACCGCTCCAAGATCAGCCCTAGAACTTCTGTAGGCCCCATTTTGGCAATTGAACTTAATCCTTCGTCATACATCCAAACACCTCCACCATCTCCATATGCATCTGATTGTTTCTAATTTGGACCTCCTAACCTTGGTGCTCTCATATTAGGAGCAGCCCTAGTTTGAGACAAAGCAAAAGAAGATGGCTTTAAAACCAAAAACAATCTCTTGGTACAGACTCCATATCCATAAAACAGTCCCTAGACTTAGCATCCTCAATTAAGGCTGACCAGTCACTAGATTGCTTCAATGCAGCTGCTTTGCGAGCTCGTGCCAGTGCCACATTCATGCGGCGAATAACATCTACAAGGCCAACCCCATGATTTGAAGCTTGGACACAAAATATACTGATTACATCACACTCCTGGCTCTGAAGGCATCTACCATAATGATAAATAAACCTTTTCCTTCATCAGATCTGAGGACAGCATCAAACTCTCGGTGCAAACATTTCAGCTGTAGCTTGAAAGTGTGATAATTCCATCAGCACCCTTTATGCCTGCCAACATAGTGACTCGTAGAAGATGCTCATATAGTTGCAAGGCAAATTGTGCTTCACGAATACTCTGATATGAAACAGATCCGCCCCTATCAGATTCTCTTCCATGAGTTACATCCTACAACAAGTAAGATCTCAATAGAGACTCTTTGTAAATAAATTTCATCAGGCCTGTTGGTAACACCCTCACTGTCACGAATCGGTTTTGGAGAAACGACTCAGTGCAAGCTCTGGATCTGAGGAATATCCTGCTACCTTCATCTCCCAAGACATTTTCTTCAACATTGCATAGATCTTCTGTGCCTGTGGGTGTGATCTGTCACCAATACAAAAAGCATGCGCCATTTTATTGGCTTTAAACTAACTACACCAAGCTTTTTTTTTTTTTTTTTTTAATTCCTCTATCCTTCATCGACCTCCTACAAGCTCTCTTGCAAGCAAACTGTGCTTCAAGATTATTCCGATATGAAACAAATCCACCTCGATGAGATCCTCTTCCATGAGTAACATCATGGAACAAGCAAGATCTCAGTAGAGGATCTCTGTAATAAATTTCATCGGGTCTCCTGGTAACACTCAAACTGTCACTTAATCGATTTTGATGAAAATATCTTGAAGGAGAAATCCCGAATTGAGGATGCAGTCGAAATAAAACAGATAACAACATATCTGGACAGTCTGCCTGTTGGAAACGCTCCAAAAACGGCCTGAATACAGCCAAGCTTGATAGGCCAACAGGAACGAGCCAAAGTGTGACCGAAGTCACCAGAATCGGACACAAGGAGGTAGATACTCATCTACGGGCAGAGTGGAAAATGTGAAACGGCCAAGGCGGTTTGTGCTTCGTGAATATTCTGATAAAGAACAGATCCGCCTTGAAGGAGAATCCCAAATCTGAGGATGCATCTGGTACTGAACAGATACAACATAGATGGACAACCCGCTTGCTGGAAGCGCCCAAAACGGCTTCCACTACATCGAAACACACCTGCCGCCTGGCTACTTACTGTGCAGGTCGTTTGTTGTGGTTTCCCGACTCGAACACACCTCGTGGCACCCAGAGAAAGTTGAGGTAATGCGCCTGCGACTGAAGCTTCATCTAAAACCGCCATATCAAACCCACGCGGCCAGACCAAAAGAAAACCGTGGGCAAACTAAACAATCCTCCTTGTTCACGCGGCCGGGGAAGACAGAAAAGGACGCGCCCAGGAGGAACGGAAGGAGACGTCTCATACACGCCTGCTACACTGGCTTGTAGCTTCATCTCACCATCATGTCAGACCCATGCGCATTGAATAGAGGATCAGAAAGAGATCATGGCAAGGAAAACGGGGCTCCTCCCACTGTCACACGCCACCCAGGAGATTACAGACATTTAAGAAGTGACATGATATGTCACCCATCCGCCAGCTCAGAAAAGTAAATTGCAACGAGGCACTACACAACCTTCTCCCTCTTCGTTGTGTTTACAACTTTCCGCCATGGCCCAGCGGGGCATTACAATGTTATTGTTAGGGACCCCCCAAGATTTCCCATTGGAAACATGCCTTTCCCCGCGTAACTATATATTTAACTATTTCAAAAATGAAATACGAGTTAAATACTCAACATTAAAATTCTAACAAATAAATCATTAAAAATTGGGCTTTAACATTAAAGCTATCGTATGTTCCAAATAATTTAATTAATAAAATATAATATTATAAACCTTACATGATTTGATTTAAAATACATAATTATAATTTAATTTAAATTTATGAATAATAGAAAATTCAAACTTATTAAAGGAGTGACATTCCTAATATAAAAAAGCATTACAACAAGCAATACATTGAAAACCATTGTTTAATACACAAATATTGCAGTTAAAGAAATGCAAATAACAATTAGTTGGGGTAAGTGTTGGTTTCCCGTCTCAAATTTGGTGTCCAGTTTGCTTGGGTAGGGAGGTTGTGTGTGTGGGGCACAAGTTTTTTTTTGGGGTATAAATTTACGCCATTGTCTCATTTAAATTTATAAAATGCACACGTTTCTGCACGTAGGCTACGTGGTTGTGATGACACTTATGGCATTGCTAGTCGCAAATGAGCTCCTCTTCGCGTTTCTCCAAAAATTGACACCCATTTGGTTCCCATCAAATGAGTAGCAAAGGATTAAACGATTACCTGTACAACTTCCTGAGAGAAAAAATTCTTACCATACTTAGTTGGATATTTAACAATGTCATACAACTTGTGATCATTTATGACATAATAAACAATTTGAAAACCCCTAGCGTAAAATAGAGATCCATCTTCTGTATTAAATCCACTTCCTTGTTATTGAATGACCCACTCCTTCATTGAACTCCTCATGTAATGCCTTGTGACTTAATTTGCCCTTTCTAGTCATGTTCTGCTTTGGCTTGGTTTGGTGCATCGGCTTCCATTTCTGCCACCTGCCCTCCACTGCCACCTTGGCCTCCTCCCAACCACCCAACCTGTAGAATTTTTGACCACCGCGTTTTTTTTGTCCTTGCATGCATGAGGGAGATGGGAGTCGGTGGAGTCCCGATTTTCTGCACCATGATCTCATTTGGATTCTCTTTCAATGCGTATAGGTGGGTGTTAGGCACGTTTTTTCTTGGGCTGCAGGCGTTGGAAGGAGGGAAACGTGTTGAGTGTTTTTTTGTTCCTTTTTCGCAGTTCTGTTCTTGTTTCCTGCTTCACGAACCTGCTTCTTTCTTTTGCTTTCTTCTCCTCTGCGTATGGGCATTTTTTTTCTTCCTCCTGGCACGTTTTCTCTGCCCCTTGGTTGCTGCGTGAATGCTGGGTTTGGTTTGGTGGTTATAGATGAAGCTACATGCTAGTGGGCGTGTTACCTCCACTTTCCTCGGGTGCTGCGAGGTGTGCTCTTATCAGAAGTATCCACAGCAACAACCTGCAACAAGGAGTAACCATAGCGGCAGGCGTATTACAGTGTAGAATGCATCCTTTGAGCGCCCTTCTTTTGAGCGCTTCCAACAGGCAGGCTGTCCAACTATGTTGCTTTCTGTTCAGTATAGAATGCATCCTCAGATTCGGGTCTCTCCTTCATGATATTTTTATCAAAATCGACTTGAGACTGAAGAGTGTTACCAGGAGACCTGATGAAAATTATTGCAAAGATTCTCTGCATCTCTGAGACCTTGCTTGTTCTCCTGGTAAATGTGTGATGTATTTGTTTTGGGATAGCTTTGCGTGAGAAAATATCAATTGAAATGTTGTGTGGTTGTGGTATGCCTTTCCCGCAAGATTGTAGTCTTTTCTAGATAAAATGTGCGTGGAGTTTTACTGGATACATCTGTGTTATGCCTGCAAGAGTAGTTTTGTCCTTTTTCGACCTGGTATTGGACCATCTTCAGCGTGGCAATGAGTTATTGTTTGCTTAAGTTTTGTCCTCCTTACAAAAAAATAAAGTTGATAATAATAATAATATGGTTATAATAATAATAAATGAATAAAAATATTTACCTCATGAGAAGTTGTGTATTTATTGCCTTTTGATATTATCAGATCTGGTATTAATTTTGTCTTGGAAATGATACTAGAGAGACCCTTACTCATCCTTTTCTTTTAAGCAATCTAATTTTGGTATAATCTCATCCCAATTTCAAACTTGGGAGGTCAACTGCAAGGCTGGAACATCATAATTTTCTATTCTTTTAGAAGCTTTAGCAAACTATGTGTTATGCTCGACTTTTGTGATCGGCTGTGACTAGAAAGTGGGTTTTCGACAATGTCTATTTCCGAACGTTTTCTTGGAAAAGTCTTACTGCATGCTTACCCTAAAATTTTAGTACCCTATCCAAGGGATAACATTGTTAGTCCTACATTTGACTTATCTCCCTAACTGGTCTTATGAAAGGTCCACTGACTTCTTTGTGACGGAACAATTTTTACAGGAAAAAAACCTTACTCAAACCTTTGGAGAGAATACTTACAGTACTCGAGGCACTCTCATTTTGTACATGGGATATCCTATGCGCCTGACACAACTGTGTAAGTTTTCTTAAATTTTTCTTTATTGTAAGAAAAGCCTTTCCTTGTCGGATGCATCCATGGTAGTGAGTGTATGAATAGAGTTTTACCCCCTTCCGAGTAATAAAAAATGATGTATATGTTGGATGTGGTTAACATGAACTAATTCTGTGGCTTGAGATGCTTTTGGGGACCTGTGAAAGGGAAATTACTACTACCCCAAAACAACAATGTTTTATGAGACCTTTCTTCGTTATTTCAGCAAGTAAGTTAACAGTGTATAACATTGAAATAATTATTATGTTGGGAATGAAGGGTTTTTCGTTGAGGGATGTGCGGAGTTGGTACTTGCGGCTTAATAGTGCTCTCAAAGTTTCAACTTATCGTATGTGGAAGTTGTTTAACCTTGAATATATATTCTACTGGATTAATATATATATATAAACAATAATAAATAAAAAACATCAGCTGCATTCTTTAAGGTGTGCGCATGTGCAATGCATTCCTTTTTACATGATCTTTGAATTGGGTCCTTGAGTGGCCATAACCCCTCATAGGTGGCATGAGAGTTTGTGGGCTTGTGTGACACTCTTGGTCTGAATAGGGATGTTCGGAATAATAAAATTAGTTACCTCCTTTTTTCATTATCAGTAGAATTTACTATTCCATATCGGGTGGTTGTCGTACGATTCCTTTATTCTGTTTTGTGAATGTGAAGCTGCTATCGCTATCTTACTTAAGGAAAATAAAATAAAAATGTATTATGTGGGAAATTTGTTATAATTTAGAATGTATGGTGTAAGAGTAACCTTGGATAGAAAATGTACAATTTTGGCCTTCTTATGTCCTGCAGTGTGCCTTTTGTTAACTAGATATCTATTTTGTTTACACTCATACAATTACTCTTGCCTATGTCTTGGAATGGAAACCATGCTCTAGTCGTTCAATTAATTTTGATGAAATATCTAGGAAAGGGGAATGCATGCTCATGCCAGTTCTTTTGAACTGACAAAAGCTAACATGTTTTTGCAGGTTGATTTTCCGAGCTCAAGTATGAAAGAAGTGGTTGTTGTACTTGCATAGATGATAATCATTATGGTGCTTGTATGTTGTTCAATAGAGATGGTATGTCCCTTTGATTCATGCATCATGTTGGAATGAATTGATATAACCTTGTTTTGTTTCCGCAAACGAGTACTGTTAAACTTTGCTCTTGATTTAAAATGTTGAGTTGTAAATCCTCCTAAGGCTTAGTAGCAATGAGTTTGTAAGCACTATAAAGTGATCTGGATAGTCCTGATAAAAGAACAATCAAGAGGAAACTATCTTTTGTAATGAAATATGATTACTAATTTTTTCTTCCCGCGCCAAACAAATAAACATTATCCTTTTTATGGTGAAACCTTAAATGATCTCATGGTGAAATCAATGGTTATATTTTAGAAGATGATAGGATTTAATAAGTAGGAAGGAAATTGATTAATAAAACCTTAAATATCTCTCTATTGTTCAAAATGTCCTCCTTTGTCAAACTTAATTAAGTAAAGTCTAGATGGAGCATTTAACCAACTCTTAACCTCGATAAAAGACTGATAGTAAACAATGTGACCTTGAAGCTAAACTCTGTTGTCCTGTTTTGTTAACCCTTGCCTTGATTCATGGTGATATTCCTTAAGCAAGGTCAAAGTTTGATCCTTAAACAAGAAGGTTATTGTTATGAACCCTAAGCGGTACTTTCCACTCAATTGGATCTTATGCCTTCACCTGTGTAGTAGAGTTATGGAACATGTGTTGGCTTCTTGAGTACTATTAATTAACCTTGTAAGAAACGGAAAATGTTCTAAAATCAAATGAATAAAAAGCTTTCGACATAAAATTGATGATCCTAGTTTAGAAAGCTTTGCCTTAAGCTATTTAGTCAATAGTTGAAAAGAAAGAAGTTCTCCCTTGTGAAAAGAATTGTGTGAGTCATTACATGAAATTTTATAAGAACGTAAGATAAGATTGAAGAGACATCTTAGTAAAAAAGAAAATTTAACAAGAATTTCCTCATGGGATGCCCTAATTGTAAGTGTGTTTTTGTGGTTGGACTTCTATTTTGTTCTGTCAAAAAGAGAAAAGTAAATTGTCCTTGATAGGTGTGAACGTTTCCATGCTTCCTTTATGGTCATCCTTGTATTAGGTTGTTCACAGTGTTAGTTGTATCCTTGGTGACGACTTGTTGTGTCATGATTATGTGTCAAGCAAGTAAAAATAAATATAAAAAAATTATCTTGTATTTCACTGTGTTGTTCGTGTGTGTGGTTTTGGGTTGTTACACTCACCACAAAGTTTTGTAGACTAACTAAATTTTAAAATATGTTTCAACATATTACTACACATATCAAATAAGTAAAAAATGAAATTAGACATTTAAAGAAATTAGAAAATGAATTTGTGAATTTATGTTTTCAATCCTATCAAAATGTAACGTTGAAATAAATTCTAGGCAAAGTAAATGTTAACATACTTTGCAACATATAAGCATAAAGGTGAAATAAGAAAAAAAATAATGTTACATATTTAGAAAAAACACAAGATGACAAGGTTCCAAATTTCTAAAAAAAATTATTGCAACTATCAAATACTAACATTGAAATAAATTCTAGAGGAATTAAATTTTTAAATACATTTTAACATATAAGCATAGAAATCAAATAAGTAAACAATGAAATTACACAATTAAAGAAATTTAAACACATATATGCCAAAAAGTTAAATTTATAAAAGGAATTTATTTTCCTATTATTTCGTATAAGTTCATAATGTCTAAATTTAAGATTACAATTATCTTTTCATTTAACATGCAATATGACATAATAGAACAACAAACTATATCTATACATATCAATAAAAAATGTTCAAAAGAAAGTTATTGCAACTATCAAATTCTATCGTTCGAATAAATTCTAGACAAAGTAATTTCCATATTCTTTACGAGACAAGTCTATACTAGAATATTATCACAATTCTAAAAAACATGCCTCTATAATCATGTTTATTGTAATGCCCCATGGGCATTGGCCTCCACTGCCGCCGTGGCCTCCTCCCAACCACCTGGCCTACAGATTTGACCAGCGTCTTATCTGTCCTTGCGTGAGGTCTGAGCGGAGTCACATTGTTCTTCGACATGATCTGTTCTTGGTTCTCTTTGAATGCAAGTAGGTGGAGTGTGGACGTGTTTTCTTCCTTGGACCGCGTGTGGTGGTTGGGGGGTGTCTTTCCTAGTTGCGTGGGCATTTTTGCTTCCTCCTGGCACGTTTTTTTTTCTCAGCCTAGGTTACTGCGTGAGCCTGGTTTGACGTGGGTACAGATGAAGCTACAAGATAGTGTAGCAGGCGTGTTACCTCCTGGGCGCGTCCTTGGGTGCTGCGAGGTGTGTTCTTGCTGGGGATTTACAGCAACAACCTATGACAGTGAAATACCAGGCGGTAGGAGCATTTCAGTGAGGCAGAAGCCGTTTTGAGCGCTTCCAACGAGCAGGCTGTCCAACTACCTTGTTATCCGTTCAGTTTTGACTGCATCCTTGGTTTCAGATTTCTCCTTCAAGATCTATTTCTCAAAATCGACTAAGTGACAGTGAGAGTGTTACCAGGAGACTAGATGAAGTTTATAGCAAGGAGTCTCTATTGAAACCTTTTCTTCTGGTTTTGTGATGTAACACATGGAAGAGAATCTCATAGACACGGATCTGTTTCATTTCAGTATGTTCATGAAGCACGATTTACTTTGCAATAATATGAGCCTCTTCAATGACTCACCAAGTTAGCAGGCAAAAAGGTTTATGTTGGAATTACCACCCCTTCAAGCTTCAACTTAAACGTTTGCACCGAGAGTTTGATGCAGTCCTCTTAGTTCGTTCCTTAAAGATCCTTCCAGTCCAATCCTTAAAGGATATTGCCGAATCATTTACGTATATTTGGGCCTATTCTTTTCTACTTCTTCTGCTAATAATATACAAGTGAATAGCAGGAGTACCCAACTGTTTAGAAGGGATTGTTCTAATTCTAATCCCGGAACATCTTCAGAGACTGCTCCAGTTTTGGGGTCCGAGCTTGCCCAATTACCCCTCATAGCTGATGAAATCTGGCAGAGCCTTCCTGTTGTGCCCGAAAAAACACCTGCAAACATTACCCATGTTGTGGAATGCGTTGTTTTTTTGTGTAAGATTGAAGAAGGGGATCAGATAAGGGAACTGCCGTGCTCTCTTTTCTTCCACAGAAATTGTTTTGACAAGTGGAAAGATCTCCAACAAATAACCTGTCCTCTATGTGGATTCTCCCTCATACCAGAAGGGACTGCTTTTAGACTGAGGAGAAGAGAGTAGGAACTCACAGAAGAGCTCATGTTCTGGTTCTCCTCCTTCGATGGACATATTTGGAGGATGTCTTTATTAGCAGCGGGGTTCTAATTAAAGCAACGCATGTATCAACAATCTCTGCTCCTCTCATTAAAAAGCCTTGCGGTCTCTCTCAAAGTATGCAATCCCTGTGTTGCTAGGTTGAATGATGCAATGCATATCTCACCTCTTCCAAAGACTATCACAGGTGTCCAACCTAATCAGTTCACCTTCTTTAGTATTATCCTTGCATGTACCAATGTAGCATCTCTCATGCATGGTTTGCAGATCCACGCAAAAAAATCATTAGATATGGATATCAGTCTGAAGTTATTGTGATGAATACCCTGTTTGACATGCATGCGAAATGCGGGAGCTTGCAGAAAGCACGGGATTTGTTTGACAAAATTCCTGAATGAAATATGGCCAAAGGACAGCAAGGATTGCATGATATGTTTTGGAATGGATTTGTTGAGGAGGCATAGGAAGTTGAAACAAATATGAATAACTTGGGTAAATCCATCTCCTCCAGCCTTGTGTAGATCACTTGTATTGTGGTAGCACGTATAGGGTATGTGAGTTGGTTGTCGAATCCCACAATGGATGATGAGGAAGAGAGAGATGAAGGGTTTCCATGGTTTTGGGTGTGCTTTGATTTGTCAGTTGGAATGGGATTTTCTACAGTGGTCATGGTGCTTACTTTACATGTGAGGTGGAAGAATGAATGCTTTCGACTGGTGGACCGCTTAGAACTGGTGCACCCGAATTCCAGTTCCTACAATTTTTATGCTGGCCGTGTGGAGTCTGTATGACCTATTGAAGCTGGAGAAACATGGAAGATATTTCTACACTTTTCTACTGTTATTTTATTTAAAAATATTGTGAAATGGAACCACTTTTCCTTGCATTGATTTGTTAGTTGGATGTCATGATGGAAGATTTCCCTTTCTGCATGTGTCTTCTTGTTTTAGCTTTTATCGTTGACAGAATGTGGGTCGAAAGGATGCATGTGCCCTCTCCTTTGAATGTTATGTTTCTCTTACTCGAATGATAGAACTTCGTCTGTTTGTTTATGTATTAATTCTTCTCTGTGAATGAGTTGCAAGTTATTATGTTGATCAAGCTAGCATTTTCGTTATCATGGAAGTAAGTTTACATTAACTATGAAACCCCCATTCTAGCACCCAAGTTTTTCCTTGACATTTTTTGTTAGCCCCTTCGCAAGTCCCTTTAATAACCTATTTTCATCGAGAAAGAAAGGTTGTAGGATTGTGCGAGCAATGCGTGGGCTAGCCAGCTTAGAGTTTCGGTATTAAAAACTGGGTAGAATAAATGGGTTCGTGTGCAACGTGTTTTGCCGTCTCGCGTGTTTAGACTCTTATACTATCCTTCATCTTGTTTCTAGGCTTTTAAGGCCACCCTCAAGAAGTACCTTGACCATGCCTATCAACTTGAATCATAACTAGCTTTTCGGATCAACTAAGCTGGAGGTTTTATTGTGCGAATCCAATACCTCGTTGGCACTAGATTAGTTTGGTCTAATTCCCCCTATCAGAATTATTTCTGATGGCGCTCTTCTATCTTTCCTAACTTACATTATCTTCCCCTTTGTAATGTTAACGCTATTAATTAATATTGGTCAGTTTTTATGCACGTAATTACTGCAATAGGTTGTGATGGAGATTTCCTTAAATGTGATTGACCTTCGGAAAAAACCCAGCTTTCGTGTGATAATCTTATGAATTCATAGCGGAATGTTTTGTTTCTATAAAGTCACTTAGAAATTATGATTGTACCTATTTGTGCGATGGTTGACTGTGTTACCAAGGGTTGCCGTAAAATATGGTTGTTTCGGGAAATGGATAATTTATTTTAAATGTATCAGACATTAGAATTGTTGTGGAAGTTTGCAAGCCTTTAGTGTATTAAAAATTGTTGATGACATTATTGTATACTCTTGTGTGACGGAGCCCCCTTCTCCTCTCGCATGCTAGCTATTAGCCTGTAAGACTTTGACCCTTCTTGGATGATTGGAAAATCTTGTAGTTAATGGCCAAAACTAGTAGACTATGACTTCACTTCGAAACTTATATTGTGTGTAAATTCTATTTGATTTCTGGTTTGAAACTCATTTGTACATGACATTTTGTGTTAAATTTTGAAACCCGTGTTTCCCCTTTTCTTGGGCCGATCAACATTTGTTCTTTTAGAAATGTATTATTTTAGCCTATGCGTTGGTACCTTTGATAAAATTCTAGATGGTTGGTCTATTTATATCAAATCTCAATCTTGTAATTATTGTTATTTACTTACTTGATGGGAATTCTGTTCTATGCTAGATTGTTTATATCTCCTTATAGGGTCAAGGGCCATTCTCTTACGATTATTACTTTCGTTCTTTTCCTCCCAACTAAAGTACAAGGTCTTCTCCTTCTTTGATTGGCATGATGAAGACTTTAATATGACTTGATGTGTTAGTAGTGTTTAGAGGTTTGAACCAATTCTTGTAATAAAGTGCTTCCTTTTTGTGATATTGTTAGATAATAGTTATGGTGGTTTTGTGTAGCCTTATCTTGCTCAGTTCTCGTGAACTGACTCTTGTAGAAAATTTGTTGCAGATGGCTTACGTGGTTAGATGATGGAAAGATTTGTAGATTATTACATCAATCTTGGTTATGATGTTCCTTTGTATGAATGTGTATTATGTTATAAAATTTGGAAAGGGCCTTTGGACATTTTAGAAGAAGGGTCAGTGCCTAGTAAATGTATTGTAGAGTATTGTTGTTGTAACTGTTGAAACTTTGGCTTGTTTGGTTATCATGTGAAAGATGAAATTTTTATTACCGCTTGGTTATGGGATATTCTAGTGAATTTTAATCCTTAGAATAGTAGTGGGGCATGTCCCATGTTATTACTCTCTTACTCCTTAGTCTTGGTTCAATAGAGATAGTATGTCCCTTTGATTGGTGCATCATGTTGGAATGAATTGATATAACCTTGTTTTGTTTCCGCAAACGAGTACTGTTAAACTTTGCTCTTGAGTTAAAATGTTGAGTTGTAAATCCTCCTAAGGCATAGTAGTAATGAGTTTGTAAACACTATAAAGTGAACTGGATAGTCCTTATAAAAGTAAAACTAAAATTTATTTATAGGAATATATTATGTAGACGTGATCTACTTGATAACCTTTGAAACCTGGAACAATCCAGAGGAAACTACCTTTTGTAACGAAATATGATAACTTATTATTATTATTTTTTTAATTTTATTCGAGCCAAACTAATAAACATTATCCTTTTATGGTGAAACCTTAAATGATCTCATGGTGAAATCAATGGTTAGATTTTAGAAGATGATAGGATTTAATAAGTAGGAGGGAAATTGATTATTTAAACCTTAAATCTCTCTCTATCATTTGAAATGTTCTCCTTTGTCAAACTTAATGAAGTTAAGTCTAGATGGAACACTTAACCAATCTTGATAAACTCTTAACCTCGATAAAAGACTGATAGTAAACAATGTGACCCTGAAGCTAAATTATGTTGTCCTGTTCTGTTAACCCTTATCATGATTCATGGTGATATTTCCTAAGCAAGGTCAAAATTTGATCTTTAAACAAGAAGGCTATTGTTATGAACCCTAAGCGGTACTTTTTACTCAATCGGAACTTATGCCTTCACTTGTACAATAGAGGTGTGGAACTTGTGTTAGTGGCTTGAATAGATTAATTAACCTTGTAAGAAATGGAAAATGTTCTAAAATCAAATGAATAAAAAGCTTTGGACATAAAATTGATGATCCTAGTATAGAAAGCCTGGCCTTAAGCTATTCATTCAATAGTTGAAAAGAAAGAAGTTCTCCCTTGTGAAAAGAATTGTGTGAATCATTACATGAAATTTTATAAGAACGTAAGTTAAGAATTAAGAGACACTTTAGTAAACAAGAAAATTTAACAAGAAATTTCCTCATGGGATGCCCTAGCTGTGAGTGTGTCAGGTAGATTGGACTTCCATGTTGTCTTGTCAAAAGAAGAGTACATTGTCCTTGATAGGTGTGAACGTTTCCGTGCTGACCTTGTGGTCTCCCCCGTAACAAGTGGTTCCTAGTGATTGGTTGTAACCTTGTGATGACATGTTGTGTCGTGTTGTGTCAAAGCAAGTCAAAAAAAATAGTTATCCTGTATTTCACTGTGTTTTCCTTGTGTTGGTATGGTTTGGTGTGCTACAATTTGGTATCAGAGCGTAGGTTCAAGCTCTCGAACCTATGGGCCGGATTGGTGTTGTATGATGATGTTACCTGGTGGTGGTGGTGTTACATGATGATACTGCATGATGATGATGATGTTGCATGATGATGATTTATATTGGAAGAGTAATGTGCTTTAAGCGTGATGTGATTATTGTCGTAATTGTGATATTGTGAACGCACGTGAGGTGTATGTCACTCAGTGCGTATTTGTCATCATGTTGATATGTTGGGGATGGGAGTATTATCTCTCCTTCTTGTGGATTCTAGGAAGAATTCACGTGTGAATTATTGTTTGTGATGTGTGAAAAGAATTCTAATGTGGAGGACGTAGTGTTGGAGCATTGTGGTATATCGTGATATGTGAGTGTATCAATGTGTTGTATGACTAGATTGATGTTAAAAGAAATGAGTTGTATCATGATGTTTTTACCATGTTTTGAAGAAATGTGTGTACCATCCTGTTATGTTGTGATGTACTATGTTCATCGTAGGCATGATTTGTGTGTAATATGTAATGCTTTGTGTTGTGATTTGGGGTCATACGGTGAGTGTATGAATCCTATCGTATGGTGTTTGCACTTTGGGTGCAGAATGTGGTAAAGTGATGTATTACACCCTATGGATGTATGATTGTGATCTACCCTGTATACATACCATGCGTGAGACGTTATGGTAGCTATGTGTGTACCACCATGGTGTTAGTGATGTTGTTGTATGCTATGTTGTGAACCTTACGCTAACCGATCCTGAGGGAAATCGGTATAAGTGTATGTTGAGAGTGAGGAATGGTGTACCATGGGTCAATAACTCGAGCTAAAGCTCAGTTTAGTAGATAACATGTGATTCTTTCCTCTCTCCCTATGTTGTTGTATGTATGCAACCTTAGTGTATCTATGACTATGTTTAGCCTTGTCGAAGGGTGTCAGGATGATTTAGACAGAGGTGATGACAGTTGTATCATTGATATGTATTTTACGAGCTGAGGCTCGATGTTCCGAGTGCTAGCAACTCGTTGAGTACCCCTTTGGTGGCTAGATAAGGCCACACAGTTATCGTAATGTGACATTATTATAAGTTGATTTTATTCGTAAATTGAGCTTTTACTTTATTTTGCAAGGACCAACATCTTTTCTTGATTGCAATGCTTTACAATTTTGGGCATTTCCTTGGTTTGTGGCACTAACATGGGGATTTTGATACTAACTTTGGCTATTTGGCCCTTTATTTTAGCTTGATTTGGGGTCTTCTTTTAAATTTGGAATTCTTACCGCCTTGCCCAAGGCTTGTACTTTGCCACTTGGCACTTTGACTAGATTGTTGTGCCGGTTCTAATGTCGTGATGTGTGGAATAGGGTCATGGGATGCACCATGGATTGGTTGGACCTATGGACCCGCTTCGTTGTATGGGGGTACGCCCCAAGGGGTACATATAACTAGCGGGTTGTTGAACCACGCGTTATTATGTCACTTGGGTTAGGAGTGTCCAAACTCTATGTGTCATGGACCATAGGGACAACCGGCCTCCTTGAGGGAGGCATAAGAGTTTGAGGGAGGCATAAGAGACTTGAGGGAGGCATAAGAGTTTGAGGGAGGCATAAGAGACTTGAGGGAGGCATAAGAGTTTGAGGGAGGCTTATGATATTTGTCTGTATGTTTAATGTTTCAGGATATATGTTGAGTTATTGTGATGTTTGGTAGTGGTCTTTTGATGTATGTGTTACTCATGTCAGATGGTTATGTGTTGTGATGTTGTGGACATGTCATTGATTCCCTTGTGGACACTATGTACTTGTAGCATGGTTTGTTGTTATGTGAGTCTTTCATTGATGCAAATTGAGGAAATGTCTGGTGGATTGTAGTACTACTTTGGTTAAGTATTTTGGTATGTCCGTCATTGATGTGTGTCAAGTACTATGTTATGTGGACTGTGCCCATTCTATTTCGTATTTGAGTAACCTTTTGTGGTTTAATGCAATCATGAAGTATATATTTGTGTGCTTGTGAATCTATAGTGTCTTTTGAACCTGATAGGGTGTTGTGTTAGCAGTTCATGTTGGGCACCCACAATAAAGAATAAACCAAAACTCTTCAATGATGAAATTTTAAAAGAAATTAAACTAAGAATAATGTTAACGGAAAGAGACTAATGAAAATAACAAACAAGAAAGAACTGCCAATCTTCACAGAACATTAAAAGTTAAAAATTATACCGAATGTTCCTAAGGCTACCCTGTGGCCGTGCTTTAATCAGTTAAATTTTAAACCATAGGGTGTAATGTCTCCTCTACCTGTCCTTGGTTGCAAATCATTTCCTTTCCTCTGTGTAATGACGCATCGAGGACGATGCTTTCTTAAGGGGAGGAGAATTTAATGCCCTATGGGCATCGGCCTCCACTGCCACCGTGGCCTCCTCCCAACCACCTGGCCTGCAGATTTGACCAGCGTCTTGTCTGTCCTTGCGTGAGGTCTGAGCGGAGTCACATTTTTCTTCGACATGATCTGTTCTTGGTTCTCTTTAAATGCAAGTAGGTGGAGTGTGGATGCGTTTTCTTCCTTAGACCGCGTGTGGTGGTTGGGGGGTGTCTTTCCTGGTTGCGTGGGCATTTTTGCTTCCTCCTGGCACGTTTTTTTTTCTCTTCCTAGGTTGTTGCGTGAGCCTTGTTTGACGTGGGTACAGATGAAGCTACAAGATAGTGTAGCAGGCGTGTTACCTCCTGGGCACGTCCTTGGGTGCTGCGAGGTGTGTTCTTGTTGGGGATTTACAGCAACAACCTGTGACAGTGAATTACCAGGCGGCAGGAGCATTTCGGTGAGGCAGAAGCCGTTTTGAGCGATTCCAACGAGCAGGCTGTCCAACTACCTTGTTATCCGTTCATTTTTGACTGCATCATTGGTTTTGGATTTCTCCTTCAAGATCTGTTTCTCAAAATCGACTAAGTGACAGTGAGAATGTTACCAGGAGACTAGATGAAGTTTATCGCAAGGAGTCTCTATTGAAACCTTTTCTTCTAGTTTTGCGATGTAACTCATGGAAGAGAATATCATAGACACGGATCTGTTTCATTTCAGTATGTTCATGAAGCACGATTTGCTTTGCAATAATATGAGCCTCTTCAACAAGTCACCAAGTTAGCAGGCATAAAGGTTTCTATTGGAATTACCACCCCTTCAAGCTTCAACTTAAACGTTTGCACCGAGGGTTTGATGCAGTCCTCTTAGTTCGTTCCTTGAAGATCCTTCTAGTCCAATCCTTAAAGGATATTTCCGAATCATTTACGTATATTTGGGCCTATTCTTTTCTACTTCTTTTGCTAATAATATACAAGTGAATAGCAGGAGTACCCAATTGTTTAGAAGGGATTGTTCTAATTCTAATCCCAGAACATCTTCAGAGACTGCTCCAGTTTTGGGGTTCGAGCTTGCCCAATTGCCCCTTGACTCTTGTAGAAAATTTGTTGCAGATGGCTTACGTGGTTAGATGATGGAAAGACTTGTAGATTATTGCATCAATCTTGGTTATGATGTTTCTTTGTACGAATGTGTATTATGTTATAAAATTTGGAAAGGGCCTTTGGACATTTTAGAAGAAGGGTCAGTGCCTAGTAAATGTATTGTAGAGTATTGTTGTTGTAACTGTTGAAACTTTGGCTTGTTTGGTTATCATGTGAAAGATGAAATTTTGATTACCGCTTGGTTATGGGATATTCTAGTGAATTTTAATCCTTAGAATAGTAGCGGGGCATGTCCCATGTTATTACTCTCTTGCTCCTAATTAGTCTTGGTTCAATAGAGATAGTATGTCCCTTTGATTGGTGCATCATGTTGGAATGAATTGATATAACCTTGTTTTGTTTCCGCAAACGAGCACTGTTAAACTTTGCTCTTGAGTTAAAATGTTGAGTTGTAAATCCTCCTAAGGCATAGTAGTAATGAGTTTGTAAACACTATAAAGTGAACTCGATAGTCCTTATAAAAGTAAAACTAAAATTTATTTATAGGAATATATTATGTAGACGTGATCTACTTGATAACCTTTGAGACCTGGAACAATCCAGAGGAAACTACCTTTTGTAACGAAATATGATAACTTATTATTATTATTATTTTTATTTTATTCGAGCCAAACTAATAAACATTATCCTTTTATGGTGAAACCTTAAATGATCTCATGGTGAAATCAATGGTTAGATTTTAGAAGATGATAGGATTTAATAAGTAGGAGGGAAATTGATTATTTAAACCTTAAATCTCTCTCTATCATTTGAAATGTTCTCCTTTGTCAAACTTATGACGTAAAGTCTAGATGGAACACTTAACCAATCTTGATAAACTCTTAACCTCGATAAAAGACTGATAGTAAACAATGTGACCCTGAAGCTAAATTATGTTGTCCTGTTCTGTTAACCCTTATCATGATTCATGGTGATATTTCCTAAGCAAGGTCAAAATTTGATCTTTAAACAAGAAGGCTATTGTTATGAACCCTAAGTGGTACTTTTCACTCAATCGGAACTTATGCCTTCACTTGTACAACAGAGGTGTGGAACTTGTGTTAGTGGCTTGAATAGATTAATTAACCTTGTAAGAAATGGAAAATGTTCTAAAATCAAATGAATAAAAAGCTTTGGACATAAAATTGATGATCCTAGTATAGAAAGCCTGGCCTTAAGCTATTCAGTCAATAGTTGAAAAGAAAGAAGTTCTCCCTTGTGAAAAGAATTGTGTGAATCATTACATGAAATTTTATAAGAACGTAAGTTAAGAATTAAGAGACACTTTAGTAAACAAGAAAATTTAACAAGAAATTTCCTCATGGGATGCCCTAGCTGTGAGTGTGTCAGGTAGATTGGACTTCCATGTTGCCTTGTCAAAAGAAGAGTACATTGTCCTTGATAGGTGTGAATGTTTCCGTGCTGACCTTATGGTCTCCCCCGTAACAAGTGGTTCCTAGTGATTGGTTGTAACCTTCTGACGACATGTTGTGTCGTGTTGTGTCAAAGCAAGTCAAAAAAAATAGTTATCCTGTATTTCACTGTGTTTTCCTTGTGTTGGTATGATTTGGTGTGCTACATTTATTCACCACCTACAAGTTTTTGCAAAAGGGATATTCCCGGTTTGAAATCCCCTTAGCCGGAAAGGATAAATTACCCACAAAACCAGAACATATTTATTCACTTAAGAGTGCTTGGATTGGGAAGGGACTATACTATAACCTAAGACGATATGAAAGCATGGGAAATGTTGATTTGCAATAAAAGATAAGATACTTTCTTATTGGAACTAAGGAATGATACCCAATCATATTAAGATTTATCAGCTCCCTATTATTGAATGAACACAGTTTTCAAACAGAGGCGTCTCTACTTTGGTGAATAAGAGTTCATCGTCCATGGCGTGTAATATTAAAGAATGTAAAAGCACATTATTTATGAGATATGAATATTAAATAATGTAAAAGCACAGTATTTGTGACAGCTATATACATATTCTTTTTGTCTTTTGATGACAATATAAAAAAAGGGAATAAAACCAGGTAGTAAGTGCTTAAAATCAGGTTGGAATTTATAGAGGCAATCTATAATTTTCATTTGATCCATCCGAATAAAAAGCAATCAAAACAACAAATATAAACTCTATCTAAACATGCCACAGTTGAAAGGACCTTCACACAACAAACGTGCAAGAGGAAATTTTATAATGTGCTACTGATGGCAAGGAAGACATCTTCCAAATGTTTAAGATTAGTGCAGATCAGGAGGGGGCTGTCATACTAATAGAATCTGCTGGATTCAAATACAATATTTCTGATTCATATGTATTTCTGTAATTTGGGTTTATACGGCATTATTATATAGTTTGTTTACATGCCTTTTTCTTAGAAAGGATTCAATAACACATAGACCCAAATGACTGGACTGGTAAGAAAGGATTTGACAAAGAGACTCGTGCAACCTCCCCAACTGCAACGGTAATACCACAAGGGTCTCTAAGAGAAATCTCAACCCTTTTGCCTACACGTGGAGTGCTCCCCACCGTTGAGATTTCAACGTATTTATGGGTTAATAGTCTACGTTGTTGATTTCTCTCTATCTGTTAGAGCCAGGAGGTTGCGTTTCAAATATAAACGCCTTCAGTGTAATTATGTATTATGTATCAAATATGAATGGAATTCTTATACGTATGAATATAAATGATTTTTATAAAAACAAACATTTCAATTATGATAGCAAATGATTATGATTACCCTATTTTTCACAAAAGATTTGTCACAAAATTATATACTTGAAACAAGTTATTTTTGTTGATTTATTATTACATGGGTGGGGTCGCATATATAGAATCAGTTAATGTCTTTGAGCAAAGGTATGAATTGAGATTTTCAAAAATCAATACAAAAAAATTAATTAGATAGAATCAATGAATTTATATTATTATTTTTGTAGTCATCAAACAAAGAGACCTAAAACAGGTTCTCCTCAATAATAAATTAAAAAATATTTAAGAACCAAACATGTGAGTAATTCAAAATCTCTCACATAAAATTTTATAAAAGAGAAAAACTAGTATTTAAATCTCAAGAATACCATAAAAGAATGGTTCAAAACAAATTGTCAAAAAGATCAAATATCTATATCTAATGTCTAGATTCCCAACAAAAAATATTTTCTTCTAGAAAAACCTTAGAATCTTTCATAACTCTTCAACCACTAGATAAGATCATTCAAAACACATTTATAATAATTACTTATAATCTTCCACAACGCATCCACTACTATTAACTGGAATTGTTGGTGCTCAATTTAATCTTGCCCTTTTCGTTTAAAAAATTTCTCAGTCCGCATGGTTTGAATTTTTTTCTGTCTCCTTGTATGGATGCATGAAAGCTCTTTCCTTCATTTGGTTGTCATGATCAGTCCTTTCCTTTGGTAAAGGATCACATTGAGTCGAGATATAGTTATCCATTTCTCTGTCCATGAGAAAGAATTAGTAATTTGGGCGTGAATTCTGGTTTTCCACTTCCTTCTAATTTTCCATAGTCATGTTTTTCCTATCAAATTTTGTCCTAATATTCGAGGAAACACGATCTTTTCTGATTAGATGCGGCCCTGTGGGTCTTTTTGGTAAAATTTATCTCTTTTGTCACATTTCTCAAAAATACCAAATCAACCCCATGGCCCCGATAGCATCTAATTGATTATTCAGTAAATATGAAGTGGCAGGGAAAAAGTCTTACTTTGACCCCGAAGAAAGAAACATGGCATGTTTTCATGTTACAAGCGGTAAGGCGGGTCAGCGAAACATTTTGAAGCTTTTTGCCTCTTTGTACGAGGGAGCAAAGTTATGAAATAACCCGTAGCTTCGTTGGGGCCCACATCAAAAGTTAGATGTGGAGAGGCAGGTCGCCAGGGCATTTTGAAACTCTAAGGCCCACTTCAACTCAAGGCTTGTCCACGTTGAGGACCGATGCTCATTTGAGGATCCGCCTCTGGGTCCTACCTTATCAGTTGCGCCAAGGAGATGCGTGGAGGATTCTGCTAGCTCCTCTCTATACTTAAACTTCTCAAGCAAATTTCTAAGGCCTGGGACACGAGGAGGGCCCACACCTATTTGGGACTTGACCCTGTACTTTACTTTTGAAGAAATGACGAAGGGACACATAGAGGTTTCCGCTGGATCCTTCCCATACTTAGAATTTTCAACGGCTGAAGAAACTTTCTCAGACTCTAAGCACATGGCACCTTCTTCTTGTCCTTAAACTCTTTCAACAAATTTGTCGAGATGAGACACGTGGTGAGCCCGTGCTTGTTTAGGGTCTTTGGTTGTGGGCACTATATACAAAGTGCGCCAAAGAGACACGTGGAGGCTTTTGCTCGCTCCTTCTTATACTGAGACTTTTTCAAAGGCCAAAAGGTAATTTTGTTGGGTCCAAGGCATGTGGAGAGCCTGCGCTCGTTTGAGGTCCCACCTCTAAACTTCATCTTTGAAGTTACGCCTAATGAACACATGGAAGCTTCCATTAACTCCTCTTTGCACTTGGCTGAATCAGACTCGCAATGCAGGTATGTGAAATAATCCATGCACGGACACTCATTTCTGAGAGGCATGAATGTAGGCATCCATGTGAGGGAAATCATTTCTCAAGGTGTATTCTCAAGGGTGAAAAGGATTGCTTGAAAAATCCAACTATACAGAGCCACCTGAAAATTATTAAAAATGGGATTTCTCGCATGACAGAAGAAAAGAATGATTAGAAGAACTGTAAAAAATTTGGGGCATGGCATCCCAGTCATTAGTTGAGGGTCTAAGAAATGTGATCAATTCATGATTTTTCCACCTGGCAGCTTTGGGTGTAAATTTGTTAAACATCACTTTCTGAGACAAATTAGTAACAAGAAAAGGATTTCTCGAATATTCTTATTTTTGGGGGGGAATTTGGGATGAGTGAGCAAGTGAATTGTATAAATGCAATGAGAATACTCTTGTGAAATGTCGGGGGTTTAAGTCTTATGAGAAATTTTGAAAAATCCCATCTTCCTAAGAGACCATCTGAGAAACTTGTTAATCTCTCATGTTTTAGATTTGATCGCGTCAAGATGGTTGTGAGTGTACAACCATTGACAGGCTATGATACTTTTCAAAAACAATTCCACTAGTGATAAATCTAATAGATCTTAAATTATTGTGTTGATCTTGGGAAAAATTGTGTCCGGTTTTGTTTTAGAATGTTTTCAAATGGTTTTGATGTTTTTGTTGCAATCTTGTGCTATAATCCCTCTGAATCACACAGGATATCTTCCCTGTGATATTTTAGTGGCATTTGCAATTTCATTATGAGAAGAGCCTTCATCCCATAATGAGATAAACAATTTAAAATCAGTTTACTATCATTTTCTTGATAAATATTGTCTATAAGCCTTTGAGTGTATCTTAGGCGTGAGGAACCAGGGGTTGTTAATGTTTAATTGAGTCTTTAGCTTAAGGCTTCGTGTTGAATTCTCAAAGATTGTGTGAAACTGTGCAGATCTTGGGCTCCATTGGTGCACATCTTCTGGTTGAGGGAATATTTTAGCTATTCTGAAGCATTATGTATGTTAGTCTTCCAATTATTGTAAATTTTCTCAAAGATCTGGTGAAATCAACTTCATCTTGCCTAATCCCCCACCAAAAATTTTCAAATAACCATTAATCCTGTAACACCCACAAAAATCTCCCACTTGAGACATAAGAACAACCTAGGTTTAGTTAGAAAAATTATGGAATAATTTTTTTCTTTTAAAGTGTTCACAACAAAATTTTCAGAGTCCACTACAACAATTATCAAATCACCTTACAAAACACTAAGAGAGTGAAAGTTATTCTGATTACAGTTAAATTTCCCTTAGGTAATAATCTAACTATTTAAAATTAGATTAACACTAAGCCAAAAAAATCTTAATTAAACTCAAAGGGTAAGAAGAGCCAAAACAATTAAATACCCAAGGTATTTAATTCCACAAGGTTTAAACAATTTACAAGGTCTCAAACAAGGGGTTAGATTAAACATTAAAATTAAAAGGGTAAAATTCTCTCTAACCCACTCTCAGAACTCACTAATGGATTCAATCTGATTTTTATCGTAATTAATGCACTTAAATCTTCCTGAAAACATTCTCATTAGATAATAAATTTCCTCACATTTCCTGTGATATAAAGAAGTCCTTCTAATTCTTCATGCTTCTCAATTTATGGGTCGGCGGGCCTTGGGGTGAAAATTTTCCCCAAGAGCGGGACTGCGGGCCTAGGGAAGAAATTTTTCCCAGAAGATTTCGGTTTGGCGGGCATGGGGGAGAAAACATAGCGCTTCACCCCTTTTGGAAAAAATTTCCAATGACGCCTGCGCACCTGGGAGTCCATGGTGGGACCTCGCGCCCAAAGAAGTAAAGCTTTTCCGAGTCCGATAAGGGACATGTGTCCAAATTTTAACCACGGCAGGAATGCGGGTAGCCGGAGACCAAGAGAAATTTTTGTATTTTATCTTACCATGGAAGAAAGGATCAAGTTTACCCACTCCTTTGACGATGGTCAGAGATGCCACGTGTCGGCCAACCATTGGTTGCAGTGTGGCAGTGCAGCGGAGAACTTAGGAAAAATTTGACTTTTTAAGTGGAAAGAATTAAGGTTTAAAAGCACTCCAAACTCCATCTGCACATTGCCTAAGGAAGCCACGTGGTAGTCCCTCATTGGCCGTGAGGTGGTGGGCAGGCGGTAGATTTACGAAATTTTGCCAAATTTAAAAAAAAGGGTTAAGTTGTTAGCGCGAGCCTGCGTGCCCACGAAAGAGCTTTTCCAAACGATGGGCGGGATGTGGGGCCGCGGAGAAAGATAATTTTTTTTTTCCAAAATTAGAAAAATATTCAGTTAGTGGTTGTGGGCCCCACGTACGCCCATCGGAAATGTCTTCCAAAAGTGAAGGGTGGGGCGACTTGGGGGCCATGGGGAAATTTTTCCAAATTTTCCTTTTTCGAACTTAGATTATTTTTGACAAAAAAGATGGTTTGCGGGTTAGCAGAGTGGTGGGGTAGTGAAACTTCATGACTTTGTGCATTTTTAAGGAAAAAAGTTAAAAATGGAAATACTTTTCCTGCAGGTCCACCCAAAATATTTTAATAATTAAATTTGATAGTTATAATATTTTTGAAGCCATATGAAGTAAAATATTCACAAGGCCATACTTTTTGATTGGCAACTTGGTTTTTTGGAAAATGAGGAATTTCTAGAAAACTCTCGATGTCCTCTTTGTATAGTAACCTTAAGAATTTAATTTTTGTAAATTTTTAAGGGTCAATTTTGAGAAAACATCTTTCTTTCACTTAGAAAGTGAACTGGTATTTTAACTTATCAATTTTGTTCAAATTCGCAATTAATTCTTTCACAACATGCCAAAAAGGCATTGAGGATTTTACTTGGAAGATTTTAGGATAGATTGCAAGGTTAAATTTGCTTGATTGATTTGCATTCAAAATTTACCAATGTTTACACAACAAAAAGCCTGCAATTTTGCCTTTGCTCGATTTGAAAGGTTCTTTAAAATTTTATTAAGTGTTTTAGTTTGTTTGAGGTCATTTTGATCTTACAAGTGCAATTTGAATATTTCATTTTGTCTTTTTATAGTTGCAAGGTCATTCTGTTCATTTTCCTAATTAATAATTTGCAAAGTAGCAGTTTGAAATTTATCTAATAATAGATCAAATTTGGAATAGATCTATTTTGCCATTTATCATCTACTAAGTTTTGAATTCATTCCAAATCTATTCTAACACATTAAGTTGATTTAAATCAAAGTATTCAAAATGCCAAATTACAGATTTTGATTTCTAAAACATTCATTTCTAAAGAACAGAGCATTATGTAACATTTCTCCATACGTATTCCACTTTTCATCTTTCCAAACACATATTTCATAATACATTCAACAATCATATTTCAATACCTAATAATTCCATTTGAGAAAAGTAAAACAATATTTTATTGATTCAAAAATATACCTTTACAACTTCTTCTTTCATTCCTCAATATAACATACCAGAATTACAATTTCTTTTACATTCTATTCAAAAAGCAGAATAACAAGTATATATCTTTCACATTTCGAATTACAACTTTCATAGCCAATACAAAACATATTTCCATCACAAATAATGTACAAGGTCATCACTTCAAGTGGGGAAGGGTTACAATAAGAAATAATCTCAACAAGGACTGTCAGAACTTTTTCTTCTTCTTCAATTATAACTCATACAATCTTTTTCCACATTTCATTCAAAAATAGAAATTTCAGAGTATATGTCCTCTTTCACATTTAAAATTACAACTTTCATAGCCAAAACATAGAATCCATCTTCCATCACAAGCATAATCATTTCATCCACTTGGAAGTGGGAAATGGTTTTACAATCAGAAATATCGACAAGGAACTATCAACTTGTCTTTTTTCTCTGCTCCAGAACAGCAGTATGAATATCCTCCATTTTATTTATTTTAATTTTATCAAAGGAAAAGAGGGAAAGGAAACAATGCTCTCCTCCCAACAAAGACATCTAATGACAATGGGAAACCACCCTCTTCATTGGCCCCCAAGCCCCAACCACAATGCAATAAGAAATGTGTTTGAACTCGTGGCAATAATAGGCTTCTACAACACACATGAAAATTTCACATTTAAAAATATAGTCCAAAACAAAATTTTAGTTTACAACCACAGATAAAAGACAACAAACAACACTCAGGCTTCATCATGGAAGCCAAAGGAGTAAGAACTATGGGGGATTTCTACTTATGCCTCCAAAGGGAAAATAGCTATCACCACCTGAGAAAAAACCACAAAAATATATAATATTAAATCCCTGACATGCCCTTATGCCTCCCCCAAGTACCCCTTATTCCTCCCATTTCCTTATACCTCCCCAACCTCTTATGGCACCCCATAACGAGTAAAGAAATGCAAGCTATTTCTTTGTAAGGTGGAACCCAAATCCCAACTCCCTCCACACTTATACCTCCCCAAAACACTTATTCCTCCCACAAAATACCCCATAGTCTTCTCCTACACCATTCCTAGGCCATCTACCCAACCAACCAACAAATAAAACAACACATTCAAACATTCAAATTTACAAGTACATAAAAATGAAAGGAGAGAATTTCCAAGAGCCAAGCTCTTACCTCTCCATGATGGAGTTTTGTTCCAAGTTCAAAACAACAAGCTTTCCAATGCAAAACAAGTCCAAGAGATCAATGAATCAACAAGTATGTAACAATCTCCAATTTTCTCCAAAAGCAAGAACTCCGAAACAACCAAAAATCAATTCACCCCAAAATGAAGTATGGCAAAAGTCCTGAAGCAACCAAAAGAGCATAACCCCAAAACAAGCCAAGGAATTCGAATATATAGAAGAGGGAAGAGAAGAGGATGAGGTGGATCCATGTGGGATGCCACATCACACATCCTCAACTCCAACATCACAAGTCAACTTCAATCTCCAATGACATAATAAATAAGTAGGTGAATAATATGACAATCTTTACTTACACACTCAAATCAAGCCCACACCCCAAAGGACTGAAATTAAAATTCATGTAAGAAAGTGTAATTACAACATTACAAATTGACTTACAAAAATGCATAATGAAGGCTAGATTTAAACCCTCCAACCATAGGTAAGGTTGGTATGAAAATTTAAGAGGTATTAGACAAGTTTAACTTGTCCCACAAGCCTCCAAAATCAGCCTCCAAGGACAAATTCGAATTTCAAAAAAAGGAGTGTTTCATACTCCAAAATTTACTTACATATCTCTTACACATCACTTACACATTACTTACACTTATCTTACAACATTTAATACAAGATCCAACAACTCCAATAATTACTTTCTTATGTCCCAATTTGATTAATTAATTTTTACCAATATGATTACTCATATTACTTTACCACAATTTATTTAAATAAAAGGGGAACACATCACTTATAAAACACATACATACTAAAAAAAGGAACCAAATAAATAAATACACATAACCCTTGGTCACATTTAAAGGTGATCCCCCCATGGGAATCCCTAACAAACACACACACACACACACGAACAATACAAGTTGCCATGGTGACCTTGTTGAATTCATCTAGAATTCCAATGTGGTTGGTCTCCAATCCCCCGATGTTTGTTGTGATATTTTAACCTGCAAAACAAAATACCTCCTTCGGCCTCATGGCCACATCAGAACATCCAAAATACATATAAATATAATTCAAAAATAAAATCATCTATATATATGAATCACAACAACATCAAGGAAACCAACAATATCATTTACAATTTTATCAACAACTATACAATCATCAAATTAATTCCATTTTCTAGGTCTACTCAATATATCCAAATATCACATGTCCGAACAACATCCATAAATATAACCATGTCAGACAGTATATCATCCTCAACATATATAAAATGTCTCTAGTAATCATCATGCATCATATATGAATCAGAGTCAACAATAATCCATGATCTGACATCTAACACCATACTAAATCAAAACTATAACAATGTCCATAATATAGTCAGCAGTATCATGATCAATATCAAAAGTGTCGAAGGGAAGTGGGCACTACATCCCCCTCTCCTTAGACTCGATCTTCCTCCTAGAAGTCACTAGGAAAGAGAGATAGGAACAAATGCAACAGAAATAAAGGATCACTCCCATTATGGGATTGCTTGCTTCAAAAAAGTGTGGGTCTACAGAACCCAAGTTTGGTCCAATGCAATTCAGCAAGAAGAAGGGAGATTGTAAGGGATGAGTTCTAAAATTTCTGCATGCAAGGCTACAAACATTTAAATCTAGAGAGTAACTTTACGCTATCAACCAAGATACAACACATAACAATATACCATGAAGAGTTCAAAAGAGTCTTAAGAGTAACCACCAAGTAGAGGAATAATGAGGAGAATTCCATGAGTTTGAGAAATACCACATAGTTTCCCATGGAACACAACATACTGCAATAACAAAAGTTAAGGTTTCTACTAAGGTTAAGTCATGATTTCAAGGTTCGTTGTCTAGACAAGGCTATAAAAAATCAACTATGGAAAAATTTACACTAGGAACAAGTCTACTCAAGGTCTCATAATTTGGGGATCACACAGGATGAGGTTAATCAACAAGGAAGGACACCTAAATCATCAAAACATTTAAAATCAAGGAACTATTCAAGGAAAGAACTTTTATAACTCGAGAGGGTACAATTAACTTTTCATGGTAATACAAGTGAAGTCAAGACAACAAGTTTTCCTAAACCCAAACTTACACACTAAAAAAATATCAAAGACACAACACTAACCAAATTAGAGATGTCAAACATTTAGTAAACAACTCCACTAGTAGCTAACATAACAATGCAAGAAGCACCATACACTATAACACAATGGGATTTATTTATCTTCTTTCTTGCTCAAGCTTGGAATAACCATAAAGAGAGCACAAGAAACACCAAGGAGCACTCAAGATAGCTAGGGAGAAGAACAAGTAACAAGGGGGGTCCAACTACAATCCAAGGTGCATCGTGACAAAAGTGAATAACATCATCTTGCACTTTCCATCCTAACGGAAAAGGGACAACAATAACAAGGTGACACAAGAAAATATGAAGAAAATAAGACTTCCCAAAGTTATTTTATATCCTTAACATATGTTGCCTTAAAATTACAATAACTTAGGTCTCCAAGGACAAGAAAACATGCAAGGAGGTTGCTTCTTAAACAAGAGATAAGTCTCAGTCCAAAAATACCACAACTCACACTCATAGAGCTATGTGACAATAAGGGTATGATGACCCAAAATCCCACAAAGAAAGGCACATATATCTATGAACAAGAAAGTACTAAGAAACTAAAACACATTACTAACCACCATGTGTTTCACAATTCTGGGTAGGAGACAAAACTATAGGTTCAACTATACATTGCACTCAATACACATAAATCTTACTTATTTTATAAATCAACTAATTAAGTCAAAAGTTGTAGTTTCATTTTCCCAGCACATTCCTTTACAAGTTTTCTTAATTAAATTTCCTCCTATTAAGACATCAAAAATTTTTGTTATAAGGACCACTAAGGGGGCATGATATCTCGCCATTCTGTAAAGGCGGAAAAAGAGAAAAAGTATTTATTTTACTCCTAGGGGAGGTAGATGGACAAAGTTTTCCCTTTCTGTTCTTCTAGATGGTTTTTATTTCTTCTATTAATCTACCAAGGTTAAAGCAAGGACCATTTTCTCTTTCTATGTTCTAGTTTATTTGTTAAGCTTCAAGGCCAAATCTCCTCAATTATAGTTTTATGATGTTTGGGTGAGTCAACTTGTCAATTAAAAATTTAATGAGAAGGAAGGGTAAACATATCACACTATTACTTTTATGGGAGAGAGAGGTAAATCAACACATCACATTTTTAATTCTAAGAAAACAAGGGACATTCAACATAGAAAACACATTATTAATTTTGTAAGAACTAGGAAACAATCAACCAACATGGATCACAACAATATTTTGAGATTTTTCCACTAATTACAAGTATCATAAAACATTCCTAGTGGTTTCTACAAGTTCTCAAAAGAAGTTACAAGGAAGGCCCATTAAGGAAGCATAATTACTTTTACTGATCTACTAGGGTTTAACAATGTTTGTTGTTTTGGTGAAAACATTTTACTCACATGATAAGACAAGGAAAGTTTTCAAATATACACCCATATTACCACAAGATACCACCAACCAAGAAATCAAAATGACAAGGAAATATTTTAACTATAAGAACACCACATACTCACTAGAAAGCATCAAAAGTAAGCAACCATTCAGCTATCTATTCAACATGGCTTTACGACCAAGAGTTACAGTTTTGCAAGAAGAATCACATTATAAAATACCACTGAGATTAAATTATCAAGGTATAATTACACTAACATCACCAATGGCATGGTCCAAAAGACTCAAAGCATCCATAAGTGTCTCCACGTAATTCAAAGATTAAATAGGTCATAGAATGTTATTCATGGTAATTTAAAAATGATAAGGTACACAGACTTATTTATAGGTAAGAGGGCAAAACAAACATGCTTAATTTACACACAATACTCGAATGGGCTTAAATCTAACCATAATTACCAAGATGCATAAAATCCACAAGTCACTACTTTTTATAATGAAACAATGGAAATCATGATAAAACTTAGCATGCCATCGATGAAAGGTCCACTACCAAACAACCATACTTTTCCACTAACATCCACAGTCAAGCCAAAAGAAATCCTGATCCTAACATAATTCATAAACCCATAATTAAACACCTCTACTCTGAGCATGAGGTTCAAGTATCTTACCAGATTGTAAGAGAATCACCACCACCGCTAACAAGCTTCCAACTAGAACGCACAACACAATGAATTCTCTATCTATTTCAAGGTCGAGCAACGGAAAAGTCACTCTAAGATCCTAGACACACTCAAGGTTCCATGCATCCAACACCAAGGCACAACTTAAAGCACCTAAGAAGACATTCAAGACACCAAGGGTGTACCCCCATATGATGAATTGTCACAATACAAACAAGCATAGAACCAGCTCATCATTAAGCAAGAAGGAATCACGTAATGTTTAGCTAAGTAGCTAACAACATAATGAGCTCTGAGTCACCAATCAAAATAAAATCCAAGAAATGTCGGCAATCAAGGAAAGTGGCTAAGTAGCCACATTGCAAAGTCTGAAAAGTCTTGCAAAAATATAAATAACTAAAAGATCCTCAAAGCTAACAACATAATGTCTAAAAAATCTCAGAGAAAATATAAATAACTAAAAGAGCCTCAATCCAATCATAAAATAAGATGTTGGTCCTTGATAAAATGAACACAAGCTCACGAACATATAAATCAATTATAGAAGTGTAACTTCCACATTTACTTCGCAGCCCCTCATGGCTGCCAATAGCGGTAATATGCCTTGAGATCAATTCTCTAATGACACATCATGATAGGAGTTAGATCATAATGTGACACCAATACCCATACTTAATGTCCACTTATTCACACTGGGATTGAGTCATAAAAGTGAACACCCAACAACCTAACCATATTTCCTAATCACCGAAGGAAAGAGGGGAGATTTAGATGAATAAACAAGCTTCTAATTATCTCTTCCCGACCCCAAATCACAATCACTAATGTCCACCCATAAGAATCACACCAAACAATCTATCATTCCAACAACTCCAATAGGGAAGGTTCTCAAAATGGCTCAACGCATCATACAATTAAATTAAGATTGAGGACTTGTAAAACAACACTTTTTCAAAGGGGATCCAAGTTTCCACTACACTAGAAGTTCACAAAAATCAATTTAATTTGACATTCTTAGTTACCTAGGTTTAGAAAAAATGCTGCTAAGCAAGTCCAACAATTCAATCAACTTAATATTTTAATTCTGGTAGTTCAATGAACAGAGTAATGTAATATTTTTTTATAGGTATTTCCTTTTTTCAATTTTCAACAAGGTTGTTTTCTATATTTAAATGTGTGCTAGATTTATAGTTCATGTCTCAAGTTTTCTACTATGCCCTTGGGTCAAAGCTTTGAACTCACAGCTTTGATACCAAATGAAACACCCGCAAAAACCTCCCACTTGAGACCCAAAAACAACCTAGGTTTAGCTAGAAAAATTATGGAATAATTTTTTTCTTTTAAAGTGTTCATAACAAAATTTTCAAAGTCCACTACAACAATTATCAAATCACCTTACAAAACACTAAGAGAGTGAAATTTATTTCAAAATCAGTTAAGTTTACTTTAGGTAATAATATAACTATTTAATATTAGGTTAACACTAAGCCAAACAAATTTTAATTATACTCAGATGGTAAGAAGAGCCAAAACATCTAAATACCTAAGTTATTTAATTCCATAATATTCAAACAATTTACAAGGTCTTAAACATAGGGTTAGATTAAACATTAAAATTAAAATGGTAAAACTCTCTCTAACCCACTCTCATAACTCACTAAAGGATTCAATCTGATTTTTCTCATTATTAATGCACCTAAATCTTCCTATAAACATTCCTATTAGATAGGAAATTTCTTCACCTTTCCATTTATATAAATAAGTCCTTCTAACTCTTCATACTTCTCAAATTATGGGCCGACGGGCCTTGGGGTGAAAATTTTCCCCAAGAGCGGGCCTGTGGGCCTGGCGAAGAAATTTTGCCCAAAAGATTTAATGCTGTAGCGCCTGGGGAATAAAACATAGCGCTTCACCCCTGTTGTAAAAATCACCAATGACGCCCGTGCGTCTGAGATATTGCGGTGGGACCTCGCACCCGAAGAAGGAAAGTTTGGCCAAGTTTGCTAAGGAACACGTGTCCAAGTTTTAACCACGGTGGGAAGGTGGATCACCAGAGGCCAAGAGGAATTTTTGAATTTTATCTTAACAGGGAAATAATGATCAATTTTACCCACTCCTCCACCGATGCTTAGAGATACCACGTTGCAGTCCCTCATTGGCCGCAATTTTTCAAGCCGATGGGGAGAATTAGGGAATTTTACCAAATTTCAAAAAAAGGTTTAAGTTGTTAGCATGAGCCTACACGCTCGTAAAAGAGCTTTTCCAAATGATGGGTGGGGGTGCGGGGCCATGGATAAAGATATGAATTTTTGCCAAAATTAGAAAAATATTAAGTTAGTGGTTACAGGTCTGCGTGCCTGCGGAATGCTTCCAAAAGCGAAGGACGGGGCCACGGGGCCACAAAATGCTTCCCAATCTAACATACTAAGTTGATGTAAATCAAAGTGTGCAAAATCCAAAAGCTACAGTTCTGATTTATAAATCATACTTTTCAAAGAAATAGAGTATTGTAACATTTCATCATACTTATTCCACTTTTTAAATTTCCAAATAGAGATATCGTAGTGCATCTAAATAATCAAATTTAAATATAATAATGCCATTTGAGGAAATTAAAACAATCTTCTATTAATTTAAAAATATATCTTTACAACTTCCTTCTTTCATTCCTCGAATACAACAACCAGAATTACAATTTATTTCACATTCTTTCACAAGTAGAAAAATAGAGTATATTTCTTTCACATTTTGAATTGAAACTTTCATATCCCATACATAATTTCTTTCCATCACAAATAATATAAAAGGTCATCGAATTCCAAGTGGGAAAAGGTTACAAAAAAAAAATCTCAACAAGGATTGTCAACTTGTCTTTTTCCATTCCATTTCAAAAGACATCATACAATCTTTCTTTTCCTTTCAGAGAATAAAATTTCAGAGTATGTCCTTTCACATTGAATGGGATTTCATTCCCAAAACATAGTAACTCTTCAGCACAAAGCGTATTACATTGTCATCTAATTGAAGTGGAAAATCATTTTACAAATAGAAATCTCCCAAGGAACTATCAACTGTCTTCTTTCTCAACTCTAGAACAATAGTATGAATTTCCATCATTCTCCAATATGCTCACAACAAAACAGGGGAAAGGCAACGCTCTCCATGCAACCAAGACATCTAATGACAAGGGGAAGCTGCCCTCTTCAATGGCCCCCTAGCCTAAACCACATTGCATAAAAATGTTTTTCAACTCATGGCAACAATAGGATTCCACAACACACATGAAAATTTTCACATTCAACACAGTCCAAAACAAAATTGTAGTTTAAAACCACAGAATAAAGACAACAAACAACACTTAGGCTTCATCATACAAACCATAAGAGCAAGAAACTTTGGGGGATGCTGCTTATGCCTCCCAAGGGGAAATGGGTATCATCACCTAAGAACAAACTTCAAAAATATATCATTTCAAATCCCTGACATGCCCTTATGCCTCCCCCAAGTACCCCTTATTCCTCCCATTTCCTTATACCTCCCCAACCTCTTATGGCACCCCATAACGAGTAAAGAAATGTAAGCTATTTCTCTTTACAAGGTGGAACCCAAATCCTAATTCCCTCCACACTTATACCTCCCCAAAACACTTATGCCTCCCATAAAATACGCCATAGTCTTCTCCTACACCATTCCTAGGCCATCTACCCAACCAACCAACAAATAAAACACCTTCATACATTAAACCATTTACATATGCATAAAAATTAAAAGAGATAATTTTCAAGAGCTAAGATCTTACCTCTCCATGATGGATTTTGTTCCAAGTTCAAAAAATCAAGCTCTCCAATGCAAAACAATCCAAGAGATAAAAAATCAACAAGTATGCAACAATCTCCAATTTTCTCCCAATTTGCAAGAGCTCCAAAAAACTCCAAAACAAGTCACCAAAAATGAAGTGATAAAAGTGAAGCCCCCCCAGAATAGCCAAGGAATTCAAATATATAGAAGAGGGAAGAGAAGAGGATGAGGTGGGTCCATGTAGGATGCCACTTCACACATTCTCAACTCCAACATCCAAGGTCAACTCCATTCTCTAATGCATAATAAATAGGTGGGTGAATAATATGATAGCTTTACTTGCACACTCAAATCAAGCCCACACCCCAAAGGAGTGAAATTAAAAACATGTAAGAAAGTGAAATTACAACTTACATCTTGACTTACAAAAATGAACAATGAAGGCTAGATTTAGACTCTCCAACCATAGGTAAGGTTGGTATGCAAATTTAAGAGGTATGGGATGATTTTAACTTGTCCCACAAGCCTCCAAAATCAGCCTCCAAGGACAAATTCAGATTTCAAAAAAAGGTGGGGTGTTTCATACTCCAAAATTTACTTACATATCTCTTACACATCACTTACCCATTACTTACACTTATCTCACAACATTTAATGCAAGAGCCAACAACTCCAATAATTACTTTCTTATGTCCCAATTTGATTAATTATTTTTTACCAATACGATTACTCATATTACTTTACCATAATTTATTTAAATAAAAGGGGAACACATCACTTATAAAACACATACATACCAAACAAAGGAACCAAATAAATAAATAAATATAATCCTTGGTCACATTTAAAGGTAATCCCCCCATGGAAATCCCTAACAACAATAAAAAATACACACACATAAACGAACAATAAAAGTTGCCATGGTGACCTTGTTTAATTTGTAGACACCTATAATTACTTCCAAGCAATTTAAATACTTAAATTGCGCTAATTATCCTCTTTCTCGCAAATCAACGACATATCGTCAAAAGCACTCATTTTCCCTCATATCATCATTAATTAATTACACTAAGCTAATTAATTAAGTTTCCTATCCAACAAATACCCTAATTAACGACCTTCCGTTAATAAATCACCCCTTCTACCTGGACGAATTAATTATTATTAATTAATTAGCTTTCCCTTCCATTTAACCAATAAATCAATATTTAATTGATTTAATCCCCTTATAATAGCCTAAATCGCACTAATATTCCTCTAATTGGCTTCTATAAGCTTACACCTACCTATTAATTAATCACCTTTGATTAATTAAAATACCCCAAACTCCCATGACTTGCTAAACATGTATTAAGCCCTTCTAAAGTAAGGTTATCTTTAATAAAGCAACATTATCCATTCCTAATCATGTTTTACCTTTATCCCACATTCATGAGAATGTGTTGAATCCTTTATCCTTTGGGCTATATAAAGAGCCCTCCACCTACCTTTTTATTTACACCTAAACTCCTAAGAGAGCAAATGCAAAGCATATAGCAAAGAGACTAAGAGCTTGCACCTTGCCCTTTTGAGAGTTCATCATCTTGAAGAGTTAAGCCTCTTTCTTAAGTGCTTAGGTCATATGGGAGGTGTCAAAAGGGTCTTGTAGCCCAACTTTGATAGGCCCTCATTCCTAAGTTACTTGGCATACTAAGGACAACTATTTTGATAGCCACGGAGCTTACTTAGGTCCATTCATTTATTTGTTGTTAGAGAATAGAGGAGTTTAGATATTTAGCATTGTTAGTTTCAAAGTTTGTATTGATGAATGATAACATCTAACCCTTGTTTAATTCTTATCATGATGGTGTTTATGCTTTGTTTTAGCTAAATTGTAGAACTATTTTAGGTGGTAGTTCTTACTTCATTTGATTTAGCACTAAGCAAAGTATACATGCACACATTTGGCACGCCCGATGGGACATACTCCATTGTCCTTTGCACTTAATTTCAAGTTTTTGTAGTTAAGTTTTATTTTTGGTTACTAACCCTCTTTTACACATGTTGATCTAACTTATTTTTCTTAACATGTTTTGTTGAGTTTGCATGTGTTAAGTCTTCCTTGTAGGTATAAAGGAGGTGAAGTGCTTTCAAAATTGGAATTCAGGGGAAATTTTCAAGATTTCTCCATGCTTTCATTTTTAGTGCTTACTTTTTTAACATTTTACATGCTAGTTTTGTCAATTTCTTGAAAATTTTCAATTCTTGAGCATGTAGGTTAGTGTTTGGTAGTGCTGAGTCTTCTATTTACATATTAATGTGGTGGGTTGCTGTAAAAATTTAATATTGGTGAGAAAATTTCAAGATTTTATCATGTTTTCATTTTTAGAGCTTACTTTTTCAACATTTTACATGCTAGTTTTGTCAATTTCTTGAAAATTTTCAATTCTTGAGCATGTAGGTTAGTGTTTGATAGTGCTGAGTCTTCTATTTACATATTAATGTGGTGGGTTGCTGTCAAAATTTAATGTTGGTGAGAAAATTTCAAGATTTCATCATGTTTTCATTTTTAGAGCTTACTTTTTCATCATTCTACATGCTAGTTTTGTCAATTTCTTGAAAATCTTAAATTCTTGAGCATGTATGTTAATGTTTGATAGCGTGGAGTCTTCTATTCATATATTAATATGATGGGTTGTTGTCAAAATTAAATCTTGGTTGGAAAAATTTGTCCATTTTGCAGATTAAGGGGATGGTTTTTTTGACATTTTTTTGAGTGCATGTCAAGTGCATACCCATGAGCATAAGATCATATGCGTAACCCATCTTCCGAAGGCCATAAATTTTTCTCCCGAACTCTAAATGAATCCATTGTTTTTGCGTTGGAAAGGTATTGAAGTTAAATTTTCAATGAAAACATAAATTTGGGATTTGTACTTACAGAAATTACAAGTTTTTCTATTATTTCAAAACTGGTCATTTTCTAACATGTTTAATATTTTGATGAATGTTGTATTTCCATGCTTACTTGATTTAGACCAAAGCATGTGTATGCTCTTTTCTTGCATCTTTTGGTGATCTTGAGAATCAAAAACAACTTTGATCTCTATCTTATTAACATTGGGATTAAACTTGGAAACTTGATTATTCATTTTGCTTAAGGGAATGAACCATTCACAAAGCATTTTTTCAAAGGTCCTTTGATTTGAAGTTTTCCATTTCTATATAGTTGGGATAAAGTTTGTGCATGCTCTTCTCTTACACCTTAGGGTGATCTTGATAATCAAAAGCAACTTTAGTCTTCATTTTATAACATTTGGTAAATTGGAAACTTCATCTTTCACTTTTGGTTTAAGGGAATGAACCTTTCACAAAGCATTTTTCAATAGTCCTTTGATTTGAAGTTTTCTATTTCTATATAGTTGGGATAAAGTTTGTGTATACTCTTCTCTTGCACCTTAGTGTGATCTTGAGAATCAAAAGCAACTTTAGTATTCATTTTATAACATTTGGTAAATTGGAAACTTCATCTTTCACATTTGGTTTAAAGGGAATGAACATTTATCAAGAATTTTCTATGGTTCATTGATCGAAAAGATTTTATTTACTTTTTAGTTGGATTATTTGTTGTGTATGCTCTTCTCTTGCATCCTTGGATGATCTTGAGAATCAAAAGTAACTCTTAATCATCTTTTAAATAATGTGATTTTCTTGGATAACTACTAACGCTTGAGCGCAGGACCTAAAAATGCTTGTCAAAGAAAGGAGGAACCAAAACAAAATAAAAAACTACTAATACAGTTGTTATACAGGTTTCCAAAAGGTGTTCAAGCAAACCACACCTAATTAAACAAGATAAAAAGAACAACGTATTCAAAACACTGTATTGTAGGTTTCGGAAAAGGGTATGTCCCTCTCCGCTCAACTGGACCATAAACCCTTTGGCATAACGCCTTAAGCTACAACAATGGGGGTGGTTCTAGGAACCCCAAAGTAATCCATGCAAGAGGGAACCTTGTGGACGAAACGGGAAGTGCTCCGCACTACCTACTTGACTAGTGATTCCTTTGTGAGATAACGTTACAAGTTCATTGTGGCGACCCCATTGATAGTACACGTAGATGCACTAGTTTCCTACTGTTCTTGAAGGGGGTAAAGTAAAGCCGAGATACTCCCAAACTAGTCAGTGTGACTTTTCGGGTAAATCACGCTCGCTCGTGGAAACTTTGTAACACCTAGGGTGAGAGAACCACGTAGGAGAATATACTTTGGCCAGGAGCCCACTTTGACCACTTTAAAACAGTGTTGAGTTGTGAACCTTCTTATTGAGAAACGTGTGACGTATTACTTTCGCTAGTTTTTACTTGCCTTAGGGCGAGGCGAAACTCTGCCGAAGTGAGGCTAGCATTTTTTGCCATTTTTTCTTGATTTATTTCCTTCATATTCTGTTGACACTTTTTTGATCAAAAGAGGTGTGATTACCTTTGTGTTTCCATTCGATTGTTTCTCTCACTTTTATGTCCGTTTACGCCCATCCATGTTTGCGGCTGGGTTAATTAAACGTCTAAAGTGAGTGGAGGCATTTTCACGTCATTTGATAGCCATTGTGATCTTGATACCCACGTCAAGATCGTCATTGTAGTTAGGCGTGGTTCATCACTGCGGACTTCCATAGAGGAGTTAGCTTGTTTGTCTCGTATCATTACAATTTCGATTTTTACGTCTTGTTTCTTGTAAACTCGACATAAATACCTATATTGTACGGTTACACTGCACACATTCTTAACTATTCCTAGCTATACTTTGAGATTTTTAGTTCGGTTTTATTATTACCTCGATTTCAAAAGGTTCTAGGCACTACCATTTGTGCATGTTATATCAATAACACCTCGATATCAATACTTCACTTTCTTGCAAAGTGGGTTAACATATCTTGGTGAATTGTTGTGTCATTCACAAATCGTAATTGACACTTTTTGAGATATAGTTCTTAATCATACTTGAGCTTGCTCATCGTATATCTTGATTGGGAGATCGCATTTAACTTCATGTATTTACTTGTGTCTTGTTCATTCCTTTGAACTTGGCATAAGTGGAGACATCTTCTTAATCATCGGGCATCACAAATTACTTTGAAACGTAGTCTAGGAAGTACTTCATTTGATTAAGTTTTAATAAAAAACGCTTGTATCATGGGTGATTTATCACTCTATCATATTGTTATTCTCACATTGGTGACACATTCATACTCTTAGCAATTTCATCTTGTGTTTCACTTAGGGGTCATCATTGAATTTTGAACAAATCTACAACTTACCTTAGTGAAACTTATCACGAAAACATGGCTCCCAAGACGCGTCTAGGTTTAAAGAAACAAAAATATGAGGAACAATAGGCGCAAGCTTGGGAAACCTCTAACAAACCAGGGTCAAACCCATTTATCGGAAACGATCTAGGACCACTATTTTCTGCAGAAAAGGAAATAGAAGAAATGGTCGACCATAGTGGAAACGAATTAGAATTACCACACGCAGACTTTGATTTTGACCCCACTCTACTAGATGAGTTTCTCCTTAGAAATAAAGATAGAGTTTTGGCACAGGTCATGGAATTAGGGGCCAAATTTCCCACTGAAAATGAACCAATATTACCTACAAATGACACTACTAAGGAAGAATGCCCCCTTATGAATATGGAAGATATTTTAACAGGTGGGCATGCTTCCACTTCTTACGTAGAAAATGATAAAGTGGTAGGACATAGAATACCCCTCATCAAAGTGTCACAAAGAAACAAGATAGAACATGAGACAGGGGAAGAACCTCCACAATACGAAGAGGAAGAACCTTTAGAAGAAGAAGACACAAACCAAGTCACAATCCAACAACAACTCAATAACCTAAGCTGACAACTAGCTTTGCTTACTTTCCAGGTATAGAAAGACACAAACAAGAACGTTCAAAATTCAAAGCCTAAGTTTAGGATCCATGAACTCCATCGAGAAAACCAAGCAGAAGAAGACACAGGGTATCATCGTGTACACATCCCCGCTTCTCCCACTAAATAACAATTGCTCGCACAAGAAGTACAATCAATAAAAGTAACGCTTGTGAGAATACAAGAAAGCAATATAGGGAGTATTAGGAAATACCAATACGAAGAACTATGCCCCTATCCTTTTGACAAGACAATGACCCTTCAACCCTTTCCAAAGAAATTTGATATGCCAAAGTTTGACAAATACAAAGGACAGGGAGACCTAAGGGATCATGTTAAATATTTCTACATGGCATGTCAAGAGGTGTCTTATAGTAATAATTACCTCATCAGACTTTTTCCTAAGAGTCTCGGAGGTCAAGCATTGGAATGGTTTATGCGCTTACCACGAGGATCAATTTTCACCTGGCCAAAATTGGCGGAAAGATTCGTGCGTCATTTCTCATATAACATAGAGAGCGACGTCACCATGGCAGACTTGTGCGGCACAAAACAACACCCAAATGAGACCTTCACTAGCTTCCTCCAACGATGGAGAGGGATAGCAAGTCGCTTCCCTTGCGCTTTCCCTGAGAAGCAGCTGGTCAGTATTTTCATCCCTAATCTCAACCCAGATATAGCTTTCCACCTCCAAATGCATTATGTCTGCACCTTTGTGGAGGTTATCGAGAAAGGGATTCAAATAGAAAAGGCTCTCATTGCCAAAGGCACCATCAAAACCCAATCTAAAGACAACCAAAGTGTCAAACCCGCTGAAAAGCTGAAGATCTTTAACAAAAACAAAAACGTGGTGGGAGATGGAATCACTGATTCCAAACGTGTTCAAACATTCCAAACTAGTCAACCTTTTAAACTAACCAAGGGCCCAATTCAACCACCACCAAAGCGACGAACATTCACCTCCCTCAATGAGCCATTGTCCGTCATACTAAAATAGTTGGATGCGGCCCACATGATGACCTATCCTACAACGCAACCATTTGATGACAACGCTCCTAAACCTTCATGGTATAAGGAGCATGAATACTACGAAATGCATCTCGTTAAAGGTCATAAAATAGACAAATGTTTGCGACTTCGCCACTATATTCAAGACCTCATTGACAATGGGGAGATAGAGGTGGATAACCCTAGCCACATGCAAACATGTAATGAGAAAATGAGGATTTATAAGGAACCATTCCCCAAGCATGATAAGTCAGAAAAGGCAAAACCAGATTGGGGAGAGTCATCCCAAACCTATAAATCCACGAATTACTTGTATACCAAGAGAGATAACAATCATTACGATTCACTTATCGAATGTATTCGCTCCCCTGCTGACCATGTCAATACCATCCGGATCAAGGGAAAGGACTGTGCTGCGGTAACAAGGTGTGCCTACCTCGTGATTCCAGAACCCTCTCTGTTGACCCCGCAAACTAGTAAATATAACCTTTTAGAACAACTTGAGAAGACACCTGCTAAGATGTCGATCTTAGATCTTCTCAAGATATCCAATGTGCATAAGGAAATTTTGTATCAAACTCTTCAGGGGTCGGAAGTGCCTTTAGAAGTCGATCCTGCATACCTTCAAGCCGCGGTGGAAAATATTACAACCAGTGAGCATCTTACTTTCAACCATAGGGAGGTCCCTACTAAGAATCCTACACATAATCTTCCCTTATACATTGAGGTAGTTGTCACCCGTTGGAAAATCAAACGGGTGCTTGTGGACAATGGATCAGGATTGAATATCTACACACTTAAGTTGGTCAAACAATTGGGACATACAGAGGTAGATCTTGAGTCCCATATCATCACTATCACCACATACGACAACACACAAAGAGAGTCAGCAGGCACCATTATGCTGCCCATGGAGGTGGGCCCCACTTACCATCAGACAAAGTTTCACGTCTTAGACTTGGAACTACCATATAATATGCTTCTAGGCCGACCATGGATCCATGCCATGCAAGCCGTGCCATCAACATTTCATCAATGCATCAAGCTAAAGCATGAGGGACATACAGTAACAATACCAGGAGAATCAGAGCCCTTTAGTCATTGTAGAGCTCTTAATAGCTTTGCACGAAATGGTACATATGCATGTCCCTCCGTGGATAAGGCCATTCCTTTTCAGTCTGAGGCTATGGAATCCCGGCTGGATTCAGATTATCTTAGGTCTTGCACTCATGGGGCGTCCAATTCCACATCTCCATTTGATTCATGGGAGATGAAAATTATGGAATATGGTTGTGGGGAGTATAATATACAACAAGCGCTCTTTGTTTCTGACCTCTCCTTTTCACCAAGACTAGAGGTCGACCCAACTACCACTTCATGTGACCTAGAGAGGAACACACTATTGGGTCGTTCCTACCTGGAGGCTTGTTAGATGAGGAAAAATTACTTGATCCACCTACTACTTGGGTCCCTGAGGACACTTAGCCATCTTGTTATCAAACACCATAATATGAAAAATCTAGAAGAATGATGTACTCCATGGGCTACAAAGGCCTAGGATGTGGGAGGAATGAACAAGGACAAAGAGAACCAGTCCCTCTTCCAAATTTCAAAATAGAAAGATATGGCATTGGGATTCACCCTTATGGAGCACACCCCAACGATCGAGATGCAACTTGTTCTGAGCTTGAGGATAGCTCCGATTATCTAGATAGTGATACGGATTCCTGTTGTAGCCAATATGAGGATCTGGCCTCCACGAACCTTTTCATGAATAACGTTGTCCTAACCATCACCCCCACTGAACAAACCCTTGACCTTGTATACCCCTCCCTTGTTGAATGGGACCAACAACGTCACGTGCCACTAGATTTATTCGAGAACGACGAGGCTATTGCAGAGTTCATGGGCATAAGGGATACAATTCCCATTGGAGATCACAACAAGGGTTTCTTTATCGACTTAGACACCTGTGCCTACTTCAGCGAGGAGGCTGAACTTCGTGGTTAGCAAAATTTAAAGAAAAGTGAGGGCAAGAGTTCTAAAGAAAAGCCTCGGAAAAAATCAAAGTCCAAGTCACACAGTGAAAACCTCTTTGACGCATTGGCTGAAAAACAAATAAGAAAATCAAAGGACAAATAAAGTGACCACGCCAAGGATGAAAATCTCATAGAGACATCCTTGGATGAAGATCTCAACCTACCTCCTGATCCTACGTGTATGGAGGATTAATCAAAATTGTTAGTTGAAGAAACCATTGATGTCAATATTGGTACCGAAGAAGATCCCAAGATAGTAAAATTGGGAGCATCACTCTTAGTCAGAGAACGAAATACGTTCACTATGCTACTGCAAGAGTTTATTGATGTGTTCGCATGGTCTTACAAAGACATGCTCAGTTTAGATCCAGCTTTGGTTGTGCATAACTTGGTTGTGCACGTAGACACTAAGCCTATCAAACAGAAGCTTCAAAAGATGCATCCAAGAGTGGCCTTGTTAGTTAAAGAAGAGTTGGAAACGTTTCTTGCAGTAGGATTCATCAGGCCAATTGATTAATCTAAATGGATATCGAACATTGTTCCTATCCAGAAGAAACCTATTGGTATCTGAATTTGCATAGATTTTAGGGACATCAATAAAGCTTTCCCTAAAGATGAATTTCCGTTGCCCAACATTGACATGATTGTTGACTCAACTGTAGGGTACGAAATGCTATCACTTATGGATGGATTTTTCGGTTATAATCAAATTAAGATCGCTGAGGAAGACCAACACAAAACATCTTTCACAACTCCTTGGGGCACCTTCTGTTATCAGGTGATGCCATTCGGCCTTAACAATGCGGGAGCAACTTATCAGCGGGCCATGACAGTAATATTTCACGATATGATTCATGACATCATGAAAGACTATGTAGACGACATCCTGGGAAAGTCCAAAACAAGAGAGGAACATCCTATCATTTTGTGGCGTATCTTTCAACGCCTACGTGAATACAAAGTCAGGCTAAATCCAAAGAAGTGTGTCTTTGGTGTGCTATCTGGGAAACTATTAGGCTTCATCGTGTTAAGACAAGGTATTGAGGTAGACCCTGCTAAAGTATCTGCCATCATAGAAATGCCTCCACCTGAGAATATCAAGAAACTGCGTAGCTTGCAAGGGAAAATTCAAGCCATTCACCACTTTATCTCCCAACTTGCAGATAAATGTCACTCATTCACTCATTTTCTTAAGAAGGACATCACTTTCATTTGGGGACCTGCGCAACAACAAGCCTTTGCTTTTCTTAAACAGTACCTGGCTAATCCACCTGTCCTCATGCCTCCCACTCCGGGAGAACCACTTTTGCTCTATATTTCCGCTACGCAATACGCTATTGGTGCACTGCTAGCCCAATATGACCTTAGCCATAAAGAGAAAGCAGTGTACTATCTGAATCGCACCCTCATCGCGTATGAACGTAATTATCCTCAGATTGAAAAGGCTTGTTTGGCCGTTGTTTTTACCTTTCAGAAACTTTACCATTACTTGCTAAATACTAAGACCAAGCTCATATCCAAGGTCGACCCACTCAAGTATTTGTTGTCCAAACCCTCCCTCACAGGTAGAATGGCTAATTAGATCATTCTACTAAGTGAGTTTGATATAGAATTTGTCCATCAAAAATCAGTTAAAGGACAAGTACTTGCCGACCAACTAGCGGAAGCACCTTTGCAAAGCACAGAACCTTTGAGTTTGGATCTGCCAGATGCATCTTTGTTCTACATTAAATAATCTATCGTATGGCAGATACATTTTGATGGATCTTTTACATTTCATGGTTCAGGTGCAGGAGTGGTCCTTATTACTCTTTCGGGTGATCCTATACCACAGGCTTTCCGCCTGGCCTTCCCTTGCACAAACAATATTGCGGAATATGAAGCACTCATTACAGGGATAAAACTAGCCATCAAGTGGAATATTCAACATGTTAAGGTTGTAGGTGATTCGCAGCTAATCATCAAACAGGTTAATGATGAGTCTAAAGTTAAGGATGATAATCTCATACCTTACAAAAAGTTAGTGGAAACTCTAAAGGAGTATTTTATGCGCATCACCTTTGAGCAGATCCTAAGAGCACAGAATAGATCGGTAGATGCTATGAAAACGGTGGGATCTATGCTTTGTATTCCGTCAGGGAACAATGATATGCCATTCTTTGTAGAAAATCTACGCCAGCCCGCATATGACATGCCAGAATATTTCCTAGCTTGGGATGTTGTTGGTCCCCAGTCACCATGGTATGAACCCATTTTCACCTATCTTAAGGATAGTACATTCCCTCCCGATATCTCCCGCTCTTAAAAGAAGAGCCTAATTCACCGGATAGCCCGTTACACCCTTTTACGAGGTACACTTTATCGTCGTTGCTATGACGGGAATCTGTTACGTTGTCTGGATGTGACGGAGTCAATCCAGGAAATCAAGGAAGTACACGAAGGGGTATGCGGACCGCATACAAACGGAATGGTCTTGCCTAAGAAATTGTTGAGAGTAGGTTACTATTGGCCTACCATGGAAATTGATTGTTGTAATTATGTTAGAAAATGTATGCTTTTCCAAAAGTATGGAAATTTCATCCATGCTCCATCGCAACGATTGCAACCAATCACTACCTCGTGGCCATTCTCCAAGTGGGGACTTGATCTAATAGGGAAGCTTACTCCTACCTCATCTAATGGTCATACACATATCATCACATCTACATAATACTTTACAAAATGGGTGGAGGTTGTCCCTTTAACCTATGTCACAGGAGCATAGATTTCTAAATTCATCATGAATCACATTATTTGCCGATATGGTATCCCTGCAGCCATTGTCACAGATAATGGGAAGTCATTTAAGAACAAAACTGTGAAAGGTCTTTGCCAATGGTTCCAAATCAGATTGAAATGGTCCACGCCATATTACCCTCAGGGTAATGGACAAGCTAAGGCAACACACAATACTTTGGTATGGATAATGGAGAAGATGGTTAGCAAAATCGGTCGAAACTGGCACCTACAAATCCACCCAGCTCTCTGGGCCTACCGAAAATCAATTCGCACTCCTACGGGTGCCACGCCATATTCCCTAGTGTTCGGGACAAAATCTATCATCCCTTTAGATATTGAACTCCCATCCCTACAAATTTCTCTTTGGGACTATTTGGATAAGGATGAAGATTATCGAGTGGCAAGATTGGCTAAGTTAGAGCTCCTGGATGAGAGGCACATTCGTGCTCTTAATCACCTGAAGGTATATCACCAAAGAATCTCCCGTAACTACAACAAGAGAATCATCCCTCGCCAGTTTGAGGTGGGTGATTTAGTTATGAAGGAGAACCAGTTCAACACTAGAGCAGAGCGAGAAAACAAAGGGAAGTTTGAACCACAATGGTTAGGACCCTATGTCATAGTTGCCAAGTACAGCACCGGGGCATACAAACTGGCTCACCCCAATGTTGATGAGCTCTGAGAGCCAATGAACGCCATGCATCTTAAGAAGTTCTATGCTTGAACATGGCGCAAAAATTAAAAAATACAAAAACATCAAAAAAAAAATCAGAAAAGAAAAAGAGAAAATAGGTCATCCACTAGTGAAAACCACATAATTGTGGCACTTTGGACAAGTCCTTGGGTGAAAACTGGTTTCCGGCGCCTCGAGAGGATTCGTTGTTCACAAGCATTCTGTATTAGAAGGGTAGTTGTCTTTATCCTTGACCTGGTTCTGCCTTCGAGTTTCCTTGTGCACACTATCTAGTCCAGCCTTGATCTGGCTTTGCCTTCTTCTATTCATCTGTAAGGTACGAGGTCTTTCGTTATTTCCCATCTTATGCTGGGGGCAACTCAACGACTTCACCTTCTTGTTCATAAGCGCGTGGCTTCTGCCCTTGTATATTCCCCACCTAACGCTGGGGGCATCCATGTTTTCTTGTTTACGTGCACATAGCTTTGGAAAACTGTTGAAAACAAAAAAATAATAGAAACATTGTTTCGAGAAAACACAAAAACAATAGAAAATTGTTTCATAAAACACAAAAACAATAGAAAATTGTTTCGAGAAAACACAAAAACAATAGAACATTGTTTTGAGAAAACACAAAAACAATAGAAAATTGTTTCACAAAACACAAAAACAATAGAAACATTGTTTTGAGAAAACACAAAACAATAGAAAATTGTTTCACAAACCACAAAAACAATAGAAAATTGTTTCACAAAACACAAAAACAATAGAAAATTGTTTCACAAACCACAAAAATAATAGAAAATTGTTTCACAAAACACAAAAACAATAGAAAATTGTTTTAGACAACACAAAAACAATAGAAAATTTGTTTTGAGAAAAACACAAAAACAATAGAACATTCTTTCGAGAAAACCACAAAAACAATATATATATATATATATATATATATATATCAAAAAATTCTAAAAACAAGGTAAATTTTTTCAAAAAATTCCTAAAAAGTAAAACACCCTACAAAATGGTAACTTGCTTCTTACAGTTGAAACTTGTGTCTTACGCATGGTATTTTCTCCATATCTTGTTGGTTTGTCTCACATCTTCCCCAATTAATACGACTCATGGATCACTGGATTCACAACCATTCACAAAAGCTAACTGCTTGCTTCGTCTGTACTCTGGGGCACTTTTGGTTGCCTGGTGCTGTTTCGTTGTGCACAAATGCTTTCTATGGACCCCGTGTCCATTTTCATTTCCCCTTGCATGTATCCTTGCTTGGGGCATCATTTTTAACCCTTTTCATCAATCACGAACTTGTGGATCTCTTCAACACTGATAACAAAACATTTGTACAATTGTCTTGACCGTTGTTGGGTTAGATATGTGCGTTCATACTTGTTTTCCCTGTTATATGAGCTTGTTTCCTTCTCGTATTGCATTGCATTATTGTATGCTGCATGGAGTTTGTACTTTCAGCAATGGACAATTGTTCGTAGTATGGATTTTCATGTCATTCTACCTTTGTCGTATGCTTATATTTTTCATAAGGACTGATGATGTAGTTCCTATGGCAATATGATAACATCAAATTTGTTCCAAACAAATAAGCGGCTAGAGGTTAAGCTCTTCTCTCCCCTCATCCATATTTCTTCTACACGACTTCCCTTTCACCCCTAATTCTCCTCTCCTCGGGGCATCCTGCCTCGTCCCCATTCTTCTGCCTACTTCTCATATTTTTCGATCGTCGATCGGCTTCCTTCGTCACCCCATCGACACTCAATGGGGCATCTCTCCCTCCTACTAATTTTTCTTCTATCCCTTCAAAATCTCTTCCAACTACTATCTTTGAAGTGGCATCACTTATGCCACCCCAAAGAGGGGCAAATGTAGACACCTATAATTACTCCCAAGTAATTTAAATACTTAAATTGTGCTAATTATCCTCTTTCTCGAAAATCAACGATATATCGTCAAAAGCACTCATTTTCCCTCATATCATCATTAATTAATTACACTAAGCTAATTAATTAAGTTTTCTATCCAACAAATACCCTAATTAATGACCTTCCGTTAATAAATCACCCCTTCTACCTAGACTAATTAATTATTATTAATTAATTAGCTTTCCCTTCCATTTAACCAATAAATCAATATTTAATCCCCTTATAATAGCCTAAATCACACTAATATTCTTCTAATTCATTTTTATAAGCTTACACCTACCTATTAATTAATCACCTTTGATTAATTAAAATACCCCCAACCCCCATGACTTGCTAAACATGTATTAAACCCTTCTAAAGTAAGGTTACCTTTAATAAAGCAACCTTATCCATTCCTATTCATGTTTTACCTTTATCCCACATTCATGAGAATGTGTTGAATCCTTTATCCTTTGGGCTATATAAAGAGCCCTCCACCTACCTTTTTACTTACACCTAAACTTTCTTAGAGAGCAAATGCAAAGCATATAGCAAAGAGACTAAGAGCTTGCACCTTGCCCTTTTGAGAGTTCATCATCTTGAAGAGTTAAGCCTCTTTCTTAAAGTGCTTGGGTCATATGGGAGGTGTCAAAAGGGTCTTGTAGCCCAACTTTCATTAGTCCCCATTCCTAGGTTCTTGGAACATTAAGAAAAACTATTTTGATAGCCATGGAGCTTACTTAGGTCCATTCATTTATTTGTTGTTAGAGAATAGAGAAGTTTAGATATTTAGAATTGTTAGTTTCAAAGTTTGTATTGATGAATGCTAGCATCTAACCCTTGTTTAATTCTTATCATGATGGTGTTTATGCTTTGTTTTAGCTAAATTGTAGAACTATTTTAGGTGGTAGTTCTTATTTCATTTGATTTAGCATTAAGCAAAGTATACATGCACACATGATTCATCTAGAATTCCAATTTTGTTAGTCTCCAATCCCCCAAAGTTTGTTGTGGTATTTTAACCTACAAGACACAATACCTCCTTCGACCTTGTGGTCATATTAGAACATTCAAATGAATATAAATATAATTTCAAAATCATCAATATATATATATGAATCACAACAAGCCAGAAAATCAACAATATCACTTACAATTTCATCAACAAATACATCATCACCAATTTTAATTTAATTTTCTCGGTCTACTCAATATATCCAAATATCACATGTCCTAACAACATCCATAAATATATATAACCATGTCCAATAACATGTCAACATCTATATAAAATGTCTCTAACAATCATTATGCATCATATGTGAATAAGAGGCAATAATAGTCCATGATCTAACATCTAACACCACACTAAATCAAAACTATAATAATGTCCATAATATAGTCAGCAGTATCATGATCAACATCAAAAGTGTCGAAGGGAAGTGGGCACTACAAATCCTACTTGAAGTTTCCCTTTTTGTGTTGTTTATCCACAAATGAACCAATTCTACTACCAAAATATACAAAAGCAAGCATGTTTTAAGTGTCTTTAGTAACCTGAACCTTGCCCAAAAAATATCCCCATTCTTTAAAAGTGACAACTCGTGAGAGTTAAATTGTGGCGTATTGATCATATTTTGTCAAGGTTCCCTTGAAAATTGTGCAAAGAAGGATCTCTTCATGTCCTTCACCGACAGAGCTTACAAAACAGGTCCTCTAACCCTGGTTGAAAGGCACGACCTAAAGTAGTTAGGATAGATCGAATACTTAATGAAGGTGCTATCCATTTCTCTGATGTCCGAGTGACAAAGAGTTAGATGAATCTCCTCCCCGACTACAAAATGACTCATAATATGATATTTTTGTCTCTCAGTGTCTTGCTAAATCTGTGATGCTACTCGGCTTCCAATGGAGAATCAATTTGGATACCAACAGGAATCATTCACAATTCTTCCTCAAAAACCTTAGGATAAATCTCCTCCTTGGACTAGAAATAATATTTTCTAGAATCAACTGAGATTCATCACTAATAGTCCCCTAATTCTCATTCCACAATCTCTCTAATATAGATCTCCTTCCATGCCTCTTTTTGAGAGGAAGTAAGAATTAAAGAGGATTAAGAAACCCTTTTTAGGTGACTATTATTAGGAATATCCTTGCCCAGGTCTTATGAGTAATAATTACAACCCATCTCTTTCTGAAGTATACATGATGCATCCACAACCTCGTAATTTAAGAGAGGATGCTAATATAAAGAAGATATATATATATCTATATAGAGTTCACCTCCCACATTTCATGCCTTCCCGAGCTGAACACCAATTCCGTCACTTGTGAAAGTAGATGGTTGTATAGAAAACAATTAGTTGTACAGTGTAGACACCTATAATTACGCCCAAGCAATTTAAATACTTAAATTGTGTTAATTATCCCATTTCTCGCAAATCAACGACATATCGTCAAAAGCACTCATTTTCCCTAGTATCATCATTAATAAATTACACTAAGCTAATTAATTAAGTTGCCTATCTAACAAATACCCAAATTAACGACCTTCCGTTAATAAATCACCCTTTCTACCTAGACTAATTAATTATTATTAACTAATTAGCTTTCCCTTCCATTTAACCAATAAATCAATATTTAATTGATTTAATCCCCTTTTAATAGCCTAAATTGCACTAATATTCTTCTAATTGGCTTCTATAAACTTACACCTACCTATTAATTAATCACCTTTGATTAATTAAAATACCCCCCAACTCCCATGACTTGCTAAACATGTATTAAACCCTTCTAAAGTAAGGTTACCTTTAATAAAGCAACCTCATCCATTCCTAATCATGTTTTACCTTTATCCCACATTCATGAGAATGTGTTGAATCCTTTATCCTTTGGGCTATATAAAGAGCCCTCCACCTACCTTTTTACTTACACCTAAACTTTCTAAGAGAGTAAATGCAAAGCATATAGCAAAGAGACTAAGAGCTTGCACCTTGCCCTTTTGAGAGTTCATCATCTTGAAGAGTTAAGCCTCTTTCTTAAAGTGCTTGGGTCATATGGGAGGTGTAAAAAGGGTCTTGTAGCCCAACTTTGATTAGCCCCCATTCCTAGGTTCTTGGAGCATTAAGGACAACTATTTTTTTAGCCATGGAGCTTACTTAGGTCCATTCATTTATTTGTTGTTAGAGAATAGAGGAGTTTAGATATTTAGCATTGTTAGTTTCAAAGTTTGTATTGATGAATGCTAGCATCTAACCCTTGTTTAATTCTTATCATGATGGTGTTTATGCTTTGTTTTAGCTAAATTGTAGAACTATTTTAGGTGGTAGTTCTTGCTTCATTTGATTTAGCATTAAGAAAATTATACATCCACACATTTAGCACGCCCGGTGGGACTTACTCCATTGTTCTTTGCACTTAATTTCAAGTTTTTGTAGTTAAGTTTTATTTTTGGTTACGAACCCTCTTTTACACATGTTGATCTAACTTGTTTTTTTTAACATATTTTGTTGAGTTTGCATGTGTTGGGTCTTCCTTGTAGGTATGAAGGAGGTGAAGTGCTGTCAAAATTGGAATTGAGGGGAAAATTTCAAGATTTCTCCATGTTTTCATTTTTAGAGCTTACTTTTTCAACATTCTACATGTTAGTTTTGTCAATTTCTTGAAGATTTTAAATTCTTGAGCATGTAGGTTAGTGTTTGATAGTGCTGAGTCTTCTATTTACATATTAATGTGGTGGGTTGCTGTCAAAATTTAATCTTGGTGAGAAAATTTCAAGATTTCATCATGTTTTCATTTTTTAAGCTTACTTTTTCAATATTTTACATGCTAGTTTTGTCAATTTCTTGAAAATTTTCAATTCTTGAGCATGTAGGTTAGTGTTTGATAGTGCCGAGTCTTATATTTACATATTAATGTGGTGGGTTGCTGTCAAAATTTAATGTTGGTGAGAAAATTTCAAGATTTCATCATGTTTTCATTTTTAGAGCTTACTTTTTCATCATTCTACATGCTAGTTTTGTCAATTTCTTGAAAATCTTAAATTCTTGAGCATGTATGTTAATGTTTGATAGCATTGAGTATTCTATTCATATATTAATGTGATGGGTTGTTGTCAAAATTGAATCTTGGTTGGAAAAATTTGCCCATTTTGCATATTAAGGGACATTTTTTTTTACATTTTTTAAGTGCATGTCAAGTGCATACCCATGAGCATAAGAGCATATGCGTAACCCATCTTCCGAAGGCCATAACTTTTACTCCCGACCTCGAAATGACTCCATTTTTTTTTGCGTTGGAAAGGTATTGAAGTTAACTATGCAATGAAAACATAAATTCAGGATTTACACTTACAGAAGTTGCAGGTTTTTCTGTTATTTTAAAACTGGTCATTTTCTAACATGTCTAATGTTTTGATGAATGTTGTATTTCCATGCTTACTCGATTTAGATCAAATCTTGTGCATGCTATTCTCTTGAACCTTTTGGTGATCTTGAGAATCAAAAACAACTTTGATCTATATCTTTTTAACATTGGGATTAAACTTGGAAATTTAATTATTCATTTTGCTTAAGGGAATGAACCTTTTACAAAGCATTTTTCAACGGTCCTTTGATTTGAAGTTTTCCATTTCTATATAGTTGGGCTAAAGTTTGTCTATGCTCTTCTCTTGCACCTTAGGGTGATCTTGAGAATCAAAAGCAACTTTAGTCTTCATTCTATAACATTTGGTAAATTGGAAACTTCATCTTTCACTTTTGGTTTAAGGGAATGAACATTTATAAAAAAATTTGTATGTTTCATTTATTGAAAAGATTTTATTTACTTTTTAGTTGGATTATTTGTTGTGTATGCTCTTCTCTTGCATCCTTGGATGATCTTGAGAATCAAAAGAAACTTTTAATCCTCTTTTAAATAATGTGATTTTCTTGGAGAACTACTAACGCTTGAGTGCAGGACCTAAAAACACTTGTCAAAGAAAGGAGGAATCAAAACAAAATCAAAAACTACTAATACAGTTGTTATACAGGTTGTCAAAAGGTGTTCAAGCAAACCACACCTAATTAAACAAGATAAAAAGAACAACATATTCAAAACACTGTATTGCAGGTTTCGGAAAAGGGTACGTCCCTCTCCGCTCAACTGGAACATAACCCCTTTGGCATAACGCCTTAAGCTACAACAATGGGGGTGGTTCCAGGAACCCCAAAGTAGTCCACGCAAGAGGGAACCTTGTGGACGAAACGGGAAGTGCTCCGCACTACCTACTTGACTAGTGATTCCTTTGTGAGATAGAGTTACAGGTTGTCCGTTGTGGCGACCCCAGTGATAGTACACGTAGACGCACTAGTTGCCTACTGTTCTTGAAAGGGGTAAAGTAAAGCCGAGATACTCCCAAACTAGTCAATGCGACTTTATGGGTAAATCGCGCTCGCTCGTGGCAACTTTGTAACACCTAGGGCGAGAGAACCACCTAGGAGAATATACTTTGGTCAAGAGCCCACTTTGACCACTTTAAAATAGTGTTGAGTTGTGAACCTTATTTTTGAGAAACGTGTGACGTATTACTTTCGCTAGTTTTTACTTGCCTTATGGCAAGGCGAAACTCTGCCGAAGTAAGACTAGCATTTTTGTCATTTTTTTTCTTGATTTATTTCCTTCATATTCTTTTGACACTTTGTTGATCAAAAGAGGTGTGATTACCTTTGTGTTGCCATTCGACTGTTTCTCTCACTTTTATGTCCGTTTACGCCCATCCATGTTTACGGCTGGGTTAGTTAAACGTCTAAAGTGAGTGGAGGCGTTTTCACGTCATTTGGTAGCCATTGTGATCTTGATACCCTCGTCAAGATCATCATTGTAGTTAAGCGTGGTTCATCACTGCGGACTTCCATAAGAGGAGTTAGTTTGTTTGTCTCGTATCATTACAATTTCGATATTTACGTCTTGTTTCTTGTAAACTCGACATAAATACCTATATTGTACGGTTACACTGCACACATTCTTAACTATTCCTAGCTATACTTTGAGCTTTTTTTTGTTCAGTTTTATTATTACCTCGATTTCAAAAGGTGTTAGGAACTACCATTTGTGTGTGTTATATCAATAACACCTCGCTATCAATACTCCACTTTCTTGCAAAGTGGGTTAACATATCTTGGTGATATCTTTATGTCATTCGCAAATCGTAATTGACACTTTTTGAGATATAATTCTTAATCAGACTTGAGCTTGCTCATCGTATATCTTGATTGGGAGATCGCATTTAACTTCATGTATTTACTTACGTTTTGTTCATTCCTTTGAACTTGGCATAAGTGGAAACATCTTGTTAATCATCTGGCGTCGTAAATTACTTTAAAACGTAATCTAGGAGGTACTTCATTTGATTAAGTTTTGATACCAAACGATTGTTTCATTGGTGACTTTATCATTCTATCACATTGGTATTCTCACACTGTTAATTTACTCTTAACACGTACATCTTGTGTTTCACTTAGGGGTAGTCATTAAATTTTGAACGAATCTACAACTTACCTTAGTGAAACTTATCACGAAAACATGGCTCCTAAGACACGTTTAGGGTTAAAGAAACAAACATATGAGGAACAATAGTCGTAAACTTGGGAAACCTCTAACATACAAGGGTCAAACCCATTTATCGGAAACGATCTAGGACCACTATTTTCTACAGAAAAGGAAACAGAAGAGATGGTCGATCATAGTGGAAATGAATTAGAATCACCACACACAAACTTTGATTTTGACCCCACTCTACTAGATGAGTTTCTCCTTAGAAACAAAGATAGATTTTTGGCACGGGTCATGGAATTAGGGGCCAAATTTCCCATTGAGAAGGAACCAATACTACAAAAAAATGACACTACTAAGGAGGAACACCCCCTTATCAATATGGAAGATATTTTAACAGGCGGACATGCTTCCACTTCTTACACAGAAAATGATAAAGTGGTAGGGCACAGAATACCCCTCATCAAAGTGCCACGAAGAAACAAGATAGAACATGAGATAGGGGAAGAACCTCCACAATACGAAGAGGAGGAACCTTTAGAAGAAGAAGACACAAACCAAGTCACAATCCAACAACAACTCAGTAACTTAAGCTGACAACTAGCTTTTCTTACTTTCCAAGTATAGAACGACACAAACAAGAATGTTCAAAAGTCAAAGATTAACTTTAGGATCCACGAACTCCATCGAGAAAACCAAGGAGAAGAAGACACAGGGTATCATCATGTACACATCCTCGCTTCTCCCACTAAAGAACAATTGCTCACACAAGAAGTACAATCTATGAAAGCAACGCTTGCGAGCATACAAGAAAGCAATATAGGGAGTATTAGGAAATACCAATATGAAGAACTATGCCCCTATCCTTTTGACAAGACAATGACCCTTTAACCCTTTCCAAAGAAATTTGATATGCCAAAGTTTGAAAAATACAAAGGAAAGGGAGACCCAAGGGATCATGTTAAATATTTCTACATGGCATGTCAAGAGGTGTCTTATAGTGATAATTACCTCATCAGACTTTTTCCTAAGAGTCTCGGAGGTCAAGCATTAGAATGGTTTACGTGCTTGCCACGAGGATCAATTTTCACCTGGCCAGAATTGGCGGAAAATTCGTGCGTCATTTCTCATATAACATAGAGAGTGACGTCACCATGGCAGACTTGTGCAGCACAAAACAACGCCCAAATGAGACCTTTTCCAGCTTCCTCCAACGATGGAGAGGGATAGCTAGTCGCTTCCCTTGCGCTTTCCCTGAGAAGCAGCTAGTCAGTATTTTCATCCCTAATCTCAACCCAGATATAGCTTTCCACCTCTAAATGCATTGTGTCCGCACCTTTGAGGAGGTTATCGAGAAAGGAATTCAAATAGAAAAGGCTCTCATTGCCAAAGGCACCCTCAAAACCCAATCTAAAGACAACCAAAGTGTCAAACCCGCTGAAAAGCCAAAGATCTTTAACAAAAACAAAAACGTGGTGGGAGACGGAATCACTGATTCCAAATGTGTTCAAACGGTCCAAACCAGTCAACCTTTTAAACTGACCAAGGGCCCAATTCAACCACCACCAAAGAGAAGAACATTCACCTCCCTCAATGAGCCGTTGTCTGTCATACTAAAACAGTTGGATGCGGCCCACATGATGACCTATCCTACAACACAACTGTTCGATGACAACGCTCCTAAACCTTCATGGTATAAGGAGCATGAATACTGCGAAATGCATCGCGTTAAAGCTCATAAAACAGACAAATGTTTACGACTTCGCCACTATATTCAAGACCTCATTGACAACGGGGAGATAGAGGTGGATAACCCTAGCCACATGCAAACACCTAACGAGAAAATGGGGATTTATAAGGAACCATTCCCCAAGCATGATAAGTCGGAAAAGGAAAAACCGGATCGGGGAGAGTCATCCCAAACCTATAAAGCCACGAATTACTTGTATACCAAGAGAGATAACAATCATTACGATTCACTTATCGGATGTATTCGCTCCCCTACTGACTGTGTCAATACCATCCGGATCAAGGGAAAGGACTGCGCTGCGGTAACAAGGCGTGCCCGCCTCGTGATTCCAGAACCCTCTCTGTTTACCCCACAAACTGGTAAATATAACCTTTTAGAACAACTTGAGAAGACACCTGCTAAGATCTCGATCTTAGATCTTCTCAAGATATCCAATGTGCATACGGAAATTTTGTATCAAACTCTTCAGGGGTCGGGAGTGCCTTTAGAAGTTGATCCTGCATACCTTCAAGCCGCTGTGGCAAATATTGCACCCAGTGAGCATCTCACTTTCAACCATAGGGAGGTCCCTACTAAGAATCCTACTCATAATCTTCCCTTATACATTTAGGTAGTTGTCACCCGCAGGAAAATCAAACGGGTGCTTGTGGACAATGGATCAGGATTGAATATCTGCACGCTTAAGTTGGTCAAACAATTGGGACATACAGAGGTAGATCTTGAGTCCCATATCATCACTATCACCGTATACGACAATGCGGAAAGAGAGTCAGCAAGCACCATTACGCTGCCAATGGAGGTGGGCCCCACTTGCCATCAGACAAAGTTTCACGTCTTAGACTTGGAACTTCCATATAATATGCTTCTAGGCCAACCATGGATCCATGCCATGCAAGCAGTGCCATCAACATTTCATCAATGCATCAAGCTGAAGCATGAGGGACATACAGTAACAATACCAGGAGACTCAGAGCCCTTTGCTCATTGTAGAGTTCTTAATAGCTTTGCACGAAAGGGTACATATGCATGTCCCTCCACAGATATAGCTGCCCCTCTTCATTCTGAGGCCATGGAATCTCGAGTAGATTCAAATTCTCTTAGTTCTTGCACTCATGGGGCATCTACTTCAACATCTCCATTTCATTCATGGGAGATGAAAATTCTGGAATATGGCTGTGGGGAGTATAATGTACAACAAGCGCTCTTGGTTTTCTGACCTCTCCTTATCGCCCAAGACTAGAGGTCGACCCAACTACCGCTTCAGGAGACCTAGAGAGGAACATACTATTGGGTCGTTCCTACCTGGAGGATTGTTAGCTGAGGAAAAATTACTTGATCCACCTACTACTTGGGTCCCTGAGGACACTTAGCCATCTTGCTATCAAACCCCTAGAATATGAAAAATCTAGCAGAATGATGTACTCCATGGGCTACAAAGGCCTAGGATGTGGGAGGAATGAACAAGGACAAAGAGAACCAGTCCCTCTTCCACATTTCAAAATAGAAAGATATGGCATTGGGATTCGCCCTTATGGAGCACACCCCAACGATCAAGATGCGACTTGTTCTGAGCATGAGGATAGCTCCGATTATCTAGACAGCGATATGGATTCCTGTTGTAGCCAATATGAGGATCTGGCCTCCACGAACCTTTTCATGAATAATGTTGTCCTAACCATCACCCCCAATGAACCAACCCTTGACCTTGTATACCCCTCCCTTGTTGAATGGGACCAACAACGTCACGTGCCACTAGATTTATTCGAGAATGACGAGGCTATAGCAGAGTTCATGGGCATAAGGGATACAATTCCCATTAGAGATCACAAGAAGGGTTTCTTTATCGACTTAGACACCTGCACCTACTTCGGCGAGGAGGCTGAACTTCGTGGTCAGCAAAATTTAAAGAAAAGCGAGGGAAAGAGTTCTAAAGAAAAGCCTCGGCAAAAATCAAAGTCCAAGTCACACAGTGAAAACCTCTTTGAGGCATTTGCTGACAAACAAATAAGAAAATCAAAGGACAAACAAAGTGACCATGCCAAGGATGAAAATCTCGTAGAGACATCCTTGGATGAAGATCTCAACCTACCTCCCGATCCCACGCATATGGAGGATTTATCAAAAAATTTAGTTGAAGAAACCATTGATGTTAATATTGGTTCTGAAGAAGATCCCAAGATAGTAAAATTGGGAGCATCACTCTCAGCCAGAGAACAAAATACGTTCACTATGCTACTGCGAGAGTTTATTGATGTGTTCGCATGGTCTTACAAAGACATGCCCGGTTTAGATCCAACTTTGGTCGTGCATAACTTGGTTGTGCACGCAGACGCTAAGCCTATCAAACAGAAGCATCGAAAGATGCACCCAAGAGTGGCCTTGTTAGTTAAAGAAGAGTTGGAAAGGTTGCTTGCAGTAGGATTCATCAGGCCAATTGATTATTCTGAATGGATATCGAACATTGTTCCTGTCCAGAAGAAACCTATTGGTATCCGAATTTGCACAAATTTTAGGGACATCAATAAATCTTTCCCTAAAGATGACTTTTCGTTGCCCAACATTGACATGATTGTTGACTCAACCGTAGGGTAGGAAATGCTATCACTTATGGATGGCTTTTCGAGTTATAATCAAATTAAGATCGCTGAGGAAGACCAACACAAAAAAACTTTCACAACTCCTTGGGGCACCTTATGTTATTAGGTGATGCCATTCGGCCTTAAGAATGCGGGAGCAACTTATCAGCGGGCCATGACAGTAATATTTCACGATATGATTCATGACATCATGGAAGACTATGTAGACGACATCCTGGGAAAGTCCAAAACAAGAGAGGAACATCCTATCGTTTTGCGGCGTATCTTTCAACGCCTACATGAATACAAAGTCAGGCTAAATCCAAAGAAGTGTGTCTTTGGTGTGCTATCTGGGAAACTATTAGGCTTCATCGTGTTAAGACGAGGTATTGAGGTAGACCCTGCTAAAGTATCTGCCATCACAGAAATGCCTCCACCTGAGAATATCAAGCAACTGCGTAGCTTGCAAGGGAAAATTCAACCCATTCACCGCTTTATCTCCCAACTTGCAGATAAATGTCACTCATTCACTCATTTTCTTAAGAAGGACATCACTTTCATTTGGGGACCTGAGCAACAACAAGCCTTTGCTTTGCTTAAACAGTACCTGGCTAATCCACCTGTCTCATGCCTCCCACTCTGGGAGAACCACTTTTGCTCTATATTTCCACTACGCAATACGCTATTGGTGCACTGCTAGCCCAATATGACCTTAGCCATAAAGAGAAAGCAGTGTACTATCTGAGTCGCACCCTCATCGCCTATGAACGTAATTATGCTCAGATTGAAAAGGCTTGATTGTTCGTTGTTTTTACCTTTCAGAAACTTTACCATTACTTGCTAAATACTAAGACCAAGCTCATATCCAAGGTCGACCCACTCAAGTATTTGTTGTCCAAACCCTCCCTCACAGGTAGAATGGCTAATTAGATCATTCTACTCAGTGAGTTTGATATAGAATTTGTCCATCAAAAATCAGTTAAAGGACAAGTACTTGCCGACCAGCTAGCGGAAGCACCTTTGCAAAGCACAGAACCTTTGAGTTTGGATCTACCAGATGCATCTTTTCTCTACATTAAATAATCTATCGTATGACAGATACATTTTGATGGATCTTTTACATTTCATGGTTCAGGTGCAGGAGTGGTCCTTATTACTCCTTCGGGTGATCCTATACCACAGGCTTTCCGCCTGGCCTTCCCTTGCACAAACAACATTGCGGAATATGAAGCACTCATTGCAGGGATGAAGCTAGCCATCAAGTGGAATATTCAACATGTGAAGGTTGTAGACGATTCACAGCTAATCATCAAACAGGTTAATGATGAGTATAAAGTTAAGGATGACAAGCTCATACCTTATAAGAAGTTGGTGGAAACTCTGAAGGAGTATTTTGTGCGTATTACCTTTGAGCAAATCCCAAGAGCACAGAATAGATCGGCAGATGCTATGGCAACGATGGGATCTATGCTTCGTATTCCTCCAGGGAACAATGATATGCCATTCTTCGTAGAAAATCTATGCCAGCCCGCGTATGACATGCCAGAATCTTGCTTGGCTTGTGAGGTTGTTGGTCCCCATTCACCATGGTATGAACCCATTTTCACCTATCTTAAGGGCAGTACATTCCCTCCCGAAATCTCCCGCTCTGAAAAGCAAAGCCTAATTCGCCAAATAGCCCGTTACACCCTGTTAGGAGGTACACTTTATCGTCGTGGCTACGATGGGAATCTATTACGTTGAAATTGTCCATGCCATATTACCCTCAGGGTAATGGACAAGCTGAGGCAACAAACAAGACTTTGGTAAGGATAATGGAGAAGATGGTTAGCAAAACTGGTCGAAACTGGCACCTACAAATCCACCCAGCCCTTTGGGCCTACCGAACATCAATTCACACTCCTACGGGTGCGACGCCATATTCCCTCGTGTTCGGGACATAATCTATCATCCCTTTAGAGATTGAACTCCCATCCCTGCGAATTTCTCTTCGGGACTATTTGGATAAGGATGAAGATTACCGAGTGGCAAGATTGGTTGAGTTAGAGCTCCTGGATGAGAGGCGTATTCGTGCTCTTAATCACCTAAAAGTACATATCAACACAGAATCTCCCGCAACTACAATAAGAGAATCATCCCTCGCCAGTTTGAGGTGGGTGATTTAGTTATGAAGGAGAACTAGTTCAACACCAGAGCAGAGTGAGAAAAGAAAGGCAAGTTCGAACCACACTGGTTAGGACCCTATGTCATAGTTACCAAGTATGGCACAGGGGCATACAAGTTGGCTGACCCCAATGGTGATGAGCTCCGGGAGCCCATGAATTCCATGCATCTTAAGAGGTTTTATGCCTAAACATGGCACAAGAAAGTCATAAAAATCACAAAAAAATATAAAAACATCAAAAAATAAATAAATAAAAAGAAAAAAAGAAAAAAAGAGAAAACAGATCGTCCGCTAGTGAAAACCACGTAATTGTGGCACTTTGGACAAGTCCTTGGGTGAAAACCAGTTTCCGGCGCCTCGGGAGGATTCGTTGTGCACAAGCATTCTGTATTAGAAGGGTAGTTGTCTTTGTCCTGGACCTGGTTCTACCTTCGAGTTTCCTTGTGCACACCATCTAGTCTAGCCTTGATCCGGCTTTTCCTTCTTCTATTCGTCTATAAGGGACGTGGTCTTTCATTATTTCCCATCTTACGCTGGGGGAAACTCAATGACTTCACCTTCTTGTTCATAAGCGCATGGCTTCTGCCCTTATATATTCCCCACCTAACGCTGGGGGCATCCATGTTTTCTTGGTTGCCTGCACATAGCTTTGGAAAACTATTAAAAACACAAAAACAATAGAAAATTGTTTCACAAAACACAAAAACAATAGAACATTGTTTTGAGAAAACATAAAAACAATAGAAAATTGTTTCACCAAACACAAAAACAATAGAAAATTGTTTCAGACAACACAAAAACAATAGAACATTGTTTCGAGAAAACAACAAAAACAATATATATATATAATCTAAAAACAAGGCAAAATTTTTCAAAAAAATTCCAAAAAAGTAAAACACCCTACAAAATGGTAACTTGCTTCTTACAGCTGAAACTTGTGTCTTGCGCATGGTATTTTCTCCATATCCTGTTGGTTTGTATCACATCTTCCCCGATTAATACGACTCGTGGATCACTGGATTCACAACCATTCACAAAAGCTAGCTGCTTGCTTCGTCTATACTCTGGGGCACTTTTGGTTTCCTGGTGCTGTTTCGTTGCACACAAATGCTTTTCATGGACCTCGTGTCCATTTTCATTTCCCCTTGCATGTATCCTTGCTTGGGGAATCATTTTTAACCCTTATCATCAATCACAAACTTGTGGATCTCTTCAGCACTGATAACAAAACATTTGTACAACTGTCTTGACCGTTGTTGGGTTAGATATGTGCATTCGTACTTGTTTTCCCTGTTATATGATCTTGTTTCCTTCTCGTATTGCATTGCATTATTGTATGTTGCGTGGAGTTGGTACTTTCAGCAATGGACAATTGTTCGTAGTATGGCTTTTCATGTCATTCTACCTTTGTCGTATGCTTATATTTTTCATAAGGACCGATGATGTAGTTCCTATGGCAATATGATGACATCAAATTTGTTCCAAACAAATAAGCAGCTAGAGGCTAAGCTCTTCTCTCCCCTCATCCATATTTCTTCTACATGACTTCCCTTTCACCCCTAATTCTCCCTCTCCTCGGGGCATCCTACCTCTTCCCCATTCTTCTGCCTACTTCTCATATTTTTCAATTGTCGATCGGCTTCCTTCATCACCCCATTGACACTCGAGGGGGCATCTCTCCCTCCTACTAATTTTTCTTCTATCTCTTCAAAATCTTTTCTGTCTACTATCTTTGAAATGGCATCACTTACGGCAACCCAAAGAGGAGCAAATGTAGACACCTATAATTATGCCCAAGCAATTTAAATACTTAAATTGTGTTAATTATCCTCTTTCTCGCAAATCAACGACATATCGTCAAAAGCACTCATTTTCCCTCGTATCGTCATTAATTAATTACACTAAGCTAATTAATTAAGTTGCCTATCTAACAAATACCCTAATTAATGACCTTCCGTTAATAAATCACCCCTTCTACCTAGACTAATTAATTATTATTAATTAATTAGCTTTCCCTTCCATTTAACCAATAAATCAATATTTAATTGATTTAATCCCCTTTTAATAGCCTAAATCGCACTAATATTCTTCTAATTGGCTTCTATAAGCTTACACCTACCTATTAATTAATCACCTTTGATTAATTAAAATACCCCCAACTCCCATGACTTGCTAAACATGTATTAAACCCTTCTAAAGTAAGGTTACCTTTAATAAAGCAACCTTATCCATTCCTAATCATGTTTTACCTTTATCCCACATTCATGAGAATGTGTTGAATCCTTTATCCTTTGGGCTATATAAAGAGCCCTCCACCTACCTTTTTACTTACACCTAAACTTTCTAAGAGAGTAAATGCAAAGCATATAGCAAAGAGACTAAGAGCTTGCACCTTGCCCTTTTGAGAGTTCATCATCTTGAAGAGTTAAGCCTCTTTCTTAAAGTGCTTGGGTCATATGGGAGGTGTCAAAAGGGTCTTGTAGCCCAACTTTGATTAGCCCCCATTGCTAGGTTCTTGGAGCATTAAGGACAACTATTTTGATAGCCATGGAGCTTACTTAGGTCCATTCATTTATTTGTTGTTAGAGAATAGAGGAGTTTAGATATTTAGCATTGTTAGTTTCAAAGTTTGTATTGATGAATGCTAGCATCTAACCCTTGTTTAATTCTTATCATGATGGTGTTTATGCTTTGTTTTAGCTAAATTATAGAACTATTTTAGGTGGTAGTTCTTGCTTCATTTGATTTAGCATTAAGCAAATTATACATGCACACATATAGTTTGAAGTTTCTTGGACAATTATAATGTTTGAAGAAATTGTTAAAATACTTCAAACATAATGTAGGCATGTATTAATTGATCCGTTGCATAAGTTTTGAAGTATGCAATTCATTCTAACCCCCCATTTGTTGTCATGAATTTGAAAGGATTGAGTTGATTGTAATTATGGGTTGAAAAAACTCTATTCTGTCACTACGTACAACTAATAATTAATTGAAAAATTGCAATATAAAAACTTCTTATGAGAAAATATAGATGGATATTCTTAAAATCTTTATCAAAATATTGACATGTGAAATACTAAAAATATTTTTTGTTTAATAAAATACTAATCAATTACGTAAAATTATCCAAACATCTCATTACAAACACATTTTGTTAACCATAAAACCATTAAATTAAAAATCCTTAGAAACAACCCTATATTAAAAAATACCAATAATCCACAAGAATTTTATGCCCCTTTACTCGATACAAAGCAAATACCATAAGTTATTAATGCATAGTTGATGTTTTATACTTAGTTTAAATCACTTACCCAATCTAAAGTAAGCCGTCTTGATTGCAAAAGAATGAGATTTGGTGGGAAAGGGAATGTTTTTTTGACTTCAAATTCGAACCACACCATTTTCATGAAAATATATAACCTTTTTCATTGGATTCTTAAAAACAAAACAAGATTAGGCTCATAATAACTTACACGATTTTGTAGCCGATCAAAGAGATCCACACCAAGACCAAACTCCATAACAAAATACACATATGCCTCATTCCATGAGTACGACAATATTAAGGTTCCCAAAGAGGTTTCTTGTGATCTCAATACAATTTCACAATCGCGCATCCTCTATAATCCCCTAACTCATTTAATACATAAATACGCATTATTATGTTCAATCCCTAAAATAGAACTAGATACGGACCCCTCGTAATCTAATTGTCCATTCTATCTTTAAAAAGCCATATATAATAATTATGTTAAGACAAATAAACGTAATCATTAAGAACATCTCCTAAATACCCCATACCTAAAGCGGAACCCTTCAATATCATAGAACTAAATAGACTAAGAATAGTTACATAATACATTGGTTCAAATTATGCTAATTATCATGTCACTCATATATATTAGGAAGCTTGTATAGACTATTATATTTATAAATTAATTGAAATTCAATTAGAAATTGCATTAAAGTGGTGTAATGGAGATGTCGATAGGGAGACATCAAATAAGTTAAAGTTGAGATAGTGAAGGTGAAACATGACAAGGGAGGACGATTAATGAAAATAAGGATCAAGGGAGGAAAATTTAAGCTGTGGGAAAAATGCTAGAAGGAACATAGGCATTCCTCTTTTTTCTATTGATCAGTCACAAACGGACCACTGTACCACATGTCGTTTTTGTGAGTCATCACACGGACTTCGAGGTACATACTATGAATATAGATACGAAAATAAGCTCTTGTTGTTAAATACTCTCAATGTCAATAACTATTTTTTGCAATGTCAGACATTTTGTTTTGTGGATAGTTATTGCCACACAATTTAGAGAGGAATTCACTTGCACTTGCTATAGGAAACTGCATAGATAGGGACATGACAAAGAAACTCGGTATCCATTCTAGGTTGATATGAAGTTGTGGAATTTGAATTTAAAATAACATTGAATGTCTTGTGGTTTATGTTGAGCTAATACACCAATAAAAATTATGAAGAAAATGAAAATAAAAAATTCTTTAGAAAAAATGGCAAGTTAGGGGATTTACTTTAAACAAACACAACAATAAAAAATATGTAAACAAAAAGAAAATAATAAATATTTTAAAAAGAAAATTTATGGTATGTAATGTTGTTACATTTATTAAAAATAATTCTTTAGTTAATTTTCAATATTATAATATTTTGACAAATACTGAGAAAAAAATTAGGGGTTGATATTACAAAAAATTAAATTGGTAATTAAGTTATATTTAAGGGGTTGACATAAATGTTATTACAAATGTTAGGCCTATCAAATAACATAATTTATAGCAATAGAGGAAACTAAAAATCCCAACACATATTTTCTGAAAACTCACGAAGAGGGTAAGGGTGGGTAATCTAACCCAAAATCCATACTTCCATCATTAAAAAACTTACATAATTAATGTGAGTAGGTTTCAAGGGGTTCCAATTGGGGAACACAAGGGTAATTATCAGCCTAGTTTAAATACCTAAGAAAAACATATTTAAAATTAACAATTAAAAAGCAATTTTAATATTTTTTTAAGAAAAATAAAATTTTATTTAATTTAATTTAACATTTTTTTAACTTTATAAATAAAATAAAATAAAATAAAATACGCAAAATAGAAATATATACATTGACAATAAATTAATGTATGTGTTAAAATAATAGTATTAAAATATCAACCAAACCAAATTATGACTTAATCATAAGCATCTTTACATTACAACATAATAAATTTAAATATAGTTTATTTAACTATCCACTCAACCATAAGTATGAGTTGTAAAAATCAACAATAGTTAAATAAACATCCAAAAGTTCGAGAAAAGTACCAATAAGTAGTCAAAAAGTCATTATGCCTTTATTTCCCTGTGAACATCTCCATTCCAGTTGTTTCCATTCTAATTGATAAACCTAAGCCTCATGCCTACTTGGCCTCATGCATATATTATTTAGATTAAAATACATTTGTAATGAGATGTTATAAATTTATATATAAATAATCGATATATAAATTTGTCTGTAACAATTATTGAGTATTTAATTTTTGTTAATATTGGTCAACCAAAAAAGTATTAGTTTTTAATGGTTTTGTAACATTTTCGAATTATTGCATTTAGATTATGTGTTTCAATAATATTTTTGTTAGATTAGGTGAAAAGGATGTTTTGAATGGACCCTAACCTCACAAAAAGATAAAACATAACCAAACACAAGAAATAAGACTTAAGACTAGGATCAAGCAAGCTTGATCCAACCAAACTCGATTTTAACTAGGATCTAGGAAACCAAATACCACCAAATAGATCCTAGTGATAGACCAAACACAAACTAATTTACTAGGGAGCAACAATAAATCCTATTTAAGTTAGTATACTCAATCAAATTCTTTTTCTTCAATAATATAAGCATTTAAGTATTTTGACATATTGCTACATAAAAAATATGGTATATTAGCAATAAATTTTAATACATATTGTTAGTCTCCCAGTAAATATGAAAAATTTAAATGGAAAGGGTTATGAAAGGCCCCCCTTTACAATGTTGCCTATGTATTATGGGAGTCCAAACGACCTAAGAATTACCAGTACACCTAACATATATATCATGCAATATACATTATTATGAAATTGAAAATGTTTAATTTACTTCTATAATAATTTTGTATGAACACAGGAAGAGCTTGTGGTTATGACTTGTTTGGGAGAAATTTGAATGGAGGTGATGTTGCAGTCGTTTCTCAACTATACAAAAATGGCACTGGATGCAAGGATTGCTACCATGTCTCTTTACTCCTTACTACTTTCATTTTATCTTCGCAAGGCTTATCATTTTTTGGTTTCATTCTTTGGGCCACGAATGTTCAATTTGGATAACGTTAGTGTACAAATGTCTATTTAAAAATAAAAAACGTGCATTGCCTCCATCCCAAGCTTTGCACAAAAAATGGATTAAATTTTTGGTAACCGAGTACACACAAAATGGAAACTTTCCATAAACATAGGGATAGAAATGTATCGCTAACACCTAACGACAACTAGCACCTAATAACCTATGTTAAAGTAATAAAAATATTGGAATTTTTTTTTGATGGGGAACATACCCAGTACAACAACATGGTCAAAACAAAAATAAAACCATAGAGCACAGAAGGAAAAATGCCTACAAGCCAAGATATTCAATGAGGCACTAATAAAAGGAGCAGTGAAGCTACCAAACAGGAACAAAAAAAACCAAAACACGCCCACATCTAACTAGAGACCTGCACGCAATAGAAAAACATCCCTGAAATAGTAGGCCTCCATCCTAGATACAAAAATAAGAACAAAAAATAGGGCAGTACTCATTCCTTGTCTGAAACAATGGTGGGTTTTAGTTTTCTATAACCTTTTTTCCTCCTTTCCACCACCGTCCAATCATCATTATATTCTTTTGTGGAGATCACTAGAAAAATTTCAATATTCTTTATAGGAGTGTGACCCTTAAAGAACATGCCACCAACCATCGAATCTTCAACAAATAAGTGTTGGGTAGAAGGATCCTAATCTATCCCAGCAGATGAGAGATTCTTCTCTAGAATAAGGGGAGTGTCTTCCCTTAAAAGATTAGATGAGTTCTCAATCGAGTCTAAATGGGAGCTAACCGTAAGATGTTTTGGTAGAGATTATTTTAACCACGTAGGTTTTTACTTATGTTTGGAGTGCTCATATTCATCTAAGAGATGTCCTGTTTGAAAGAAATGCCGACATCTGAAGACTAACCATCATAGTCAATCCTATGTATCCAATTCCTGTCACCTATTTCTATATTTATTTGTGCTAGTAAGGGTTGAAAGGTGTCAAGATCCACTAAAATTTTAGCATAAGCTGTATGAGGGTGTCCATAAGTTTTATCATCTTTCACAAAATAGCATATAGTATCAGCTATAGTAATAAGGAAAGATTTGTTCCAGAGCTATAATGGGAGTGCTAACAAGTAGATCCAAACATGGTAGGTATATAAGGAGTCTAGGGGATTGAAAGATGGATCATATGGATTGAAAATGAGTCTTTTTTCACCCCAAACCCAATATTGGTCAACAATTAATTCCCTATCCTTAGTAGATTCAAAAGAAACAATAAAATAGGCTTTAACATAGGGGTAAATTTCAACCTTACCCTTATTATTTTTTCTTCATCTTTGAGAAATCTCGTCATGGAGCTAAGAAAGCATAGTATAGAACTTGTTAAATTTACATATGAGGTAAAACTAGGAGAGATTCTCCTCTTCCTTGAGAACCTTTTGTAGTAGGTCTTCCTCAATCTTCATCACTGGAGTTTTTTGTGATGGTTTTAATGGTTTATCAACATTTCTTACACCATTCTTAGGCATGGAGACTGTGACAACAAATAATTTGGGTTCCCCGCTACCCTGCTTCCCCTATCTATGTTTCCCTCCCTGATGCAGGGCCTCTACAAATCTTCCCTCTGCCATGTTAATATGCTGACCTTCAAACCCTGAAGTACCACCTCCAAATCTATGGGTGTGAGGGATTTTTTACCTTTTTATGGTGCTCAAAGGGAGAGGTGACTGTATTTTTTCTTTAGCCACCCTTATCTCCACCAACAGTGCCATCGCCATCTCCAATCCTGTCAGGGTTTGCCTAAAGGTCATTTCCGTTTCCCCTTTTAGATTTCTTGGAGAAGGCCAAGTTGATCAACGAAAAATATGCATCATTATTAGCTTTATATACCTGCATGGTTTGAGAGTCATGTTGGTTTCCACATGTGGATCCATCACCATCCTTAGCAGTGAAAGCATTTAGGGTTTGCAGGGATGAGCCGCGGCTACATTTTATGTGAGGAGCCATATTTTATTTTAACTTATTAAATTATTTAACTAAATATAATAATGATTTAAGATACATACTATATCCTAAAATCCACCCCTTAATGCAATATGGTTCTAAGGGAACATGAGAGAAATTGTTTGAATCCTTCAAATTTGTCTTGAGCAAGTGACTTTTTGAAGACATATGCACGTTTTTATATCTATCGGGAAATACTAGAGCTCTATATTTTTTATATGAACATGGTCATGAATGAAATATTGTACCTTAATGTGTCTGGTACACTCATGAAAAACTAGATTCCAAACATGTTTCACTAATCCTTCATTATCAACATTTAGGATAGTTGAATCTTTATGTGGTATTCATAATCCTTCAAGTATACATTAGATCCATATCGCTTCATGGACTACTCCACCTGCTATATGATATTATGATTCTATGGAGGACCTTGAAACAAAAATCTTCTTCTTAGTCCTAAATGATATTGGTCAAGGTACCAAAAGGAATACAATTCATGAAGTGGATTTCATGTCATCTATGTTCACTCCATGATCTGATTATGAATATTGTGTAAATAAGAAGCTATCATTCTTCTTGTATTATAGGCCATAGTGTATAATTTCTTTAATGTATCTCAGTATCATCTTTTCTACTTTCCAATAACAAATCCTATATTCTTACATGAACTGAGAAAGATAGTTGACTACATACTTTATATCTAGCCTTGTTTAAGTCAAGTAGATGAGACTCCTAATTAACTACTGTGAGAGAGTTGTAATTACTTGTGGTGATAGATTTTTTCAAGACAACTGAATTCTTTTATCTATAGGTTTCACAATTAGCTTATAATCAATCATATTGAAATTATTAGGTGTTGTCTTAACGTATTTAAACTACGATACAAAGATATTAATTTCTCTTTTCCGAAATTTAGGTCCAAGAAAGTAATGTAGTCACCCGAGATCAGTCATGTCAAATGATCATGTTAGATTTTGATTTGTTTACATAAGCATACTCACTAAAAATCCAGTGATGAGTAGAGGATCAAAATATACTACAATGATCACTATCTCCCACTTTATTTTTGAGGTAGATATTAGGATCATATGGAATCCTATTCAATGCATGATGTATGAGATTCTCATCAATTTTGATGTACCATGCTTTGGGATATTCTTTAGACCATACATGAATTTTATGAGTTTCCATATCTTTTCCTCTTTACCACCTATGAAAAAACCTTCTAGTTGAGTCATGTAAACTTATTCCTATAAGTCTCCATTAGGAAAGGAACTTTTCACATCCATTTGGAGGATTTTCAAACAAAATTGTGCATTTAGAGGGAAAATTAATTTAAAGTTTTTTATCTTATTTCTGGGAGCAAAACATCATTTTAGTCAATTCATTTTTACCATGTCCTTTAACAACTAGTTTAGCCTTATGTTTATCTATTCTTCTATCTCATGTGTACTTCATTTTAATTATCAATCCTCCCCAAATAAAATTTTTCCCTAGTGGAAGATCTTTAAGTTGCCTTTTGTTATTATTTATAACTAAATTATATTCTTCATCCATAGTATGTTTCCAAGGTTTAGATTGCATGGCTTATGAAACTTTGGATGATTTCGTATATTGAACACCTTTACTCATTAAGGATAAATTAAGATCAATTCAATCCATACTGTGAGTTCTCATTCTAGTGTTAAATGTGTCAGAGACACTATCCCATTTTTTTATCACATATTATACTAATTATATACCACTTAGGCATACATTGAGTGGCTCCTATGGGTGGTTGATTTTTTACCATCTTCACCATCATCACTATTTTCATCAAGGTGATAATCATTCTCTGTTTTCACTATAGGACTTATCTTATAACCATGTTAGTGTATGGAGGGAACATATTCTTCTTTCTTCTCGAAGAATTCAACATCCCTACTCATGTAGAACTGTCTCATTTTTGGATCCACGAGTCTATATCAAAGTGCTTCATCATTGTATCCCAAGAATACAAGTTTTTCTTATCTCATATCAGGCTTACTTCTCTGTTTCTTAGGAATGTGCATACTAGATTTAAATAAAAAATATAAGGTGTGCAACTAATTGATTATTCCCTGACCATGCTTCTTGTGATGTTACCACACCAATAGCTATAATGGAAAATCTTTATAATAGATAGAATGTCATTAGCTAATTTAGTGTAGTTTTTTTGATAAACCTACATCTCTAATCATACATAATATGATGTGCATGATAGTATGATTTCACCTTTGAATAACACCATTTTGTTACGGTGTGTGAGGAGGTTACATTTAATGTCGAATGTTATATGTTTCCAAAAAAATCATTGAATTCATTGCTAGTGTATTCTCCCCCTCTGTCTGAGTGGAGTACTTTTTATATTTCAACCATATTTTGTTTCAACAATGGATTTGAACTTCTTGAAAGTTTCAAAAATTTGATCTTTTGTTTAAGGAAAAAAATCCATAATTTTCATTAAAAATAATAAAAAAAGAACATGAAATATTGAAACCTAGATTGGATAGGTCTCATTAGTCCACATAGATCAGTATACACCAAGTCAAGTTTTACCTTAGCCTAAAATGTATTATGTTTGAAAGGTGATCAGTGTTGTTTACCTGCCAAATAATGTGTACATTTATCGGTACCTTTTCAAGAGGTGTCAAACCCCTAAACATGTTGTATTAAAAAAATCTATTGGAATAGCCTAAAATAACATGACCAAGACTTTCGTGCAAAAGTTTTGCTGATGTTGTATCTTTGGCCATAATGGATTGATCATCTCATTGAAAAAAATCCAATTAAAACATTTTCCCCACATTTGAAGCTTGGGAATTAGGCATATATTTTTACTGATTTTATAATCAAAGTAAATTGCATTGTAAGAGAGATGAAGCTTATGCTAGTAATCAATAAAATTAATATAATGCAAACAATCCAGAAGATAGAAGCAATGTAAGATACATGTGTAGCAATGTTGTTTATTATAGGTTTAATTTCTATTTTATTACAGTATCTTAATTTTGTATTTTCTGTCTTCTTAGTGGTATCAAAACATGTATTTTCAATTTAAAACCATCAATGGATTCTACATTTAGAGAATCTTTATCAAGTCTATAGAATCCTCAATTCATAGGTTAAAAATATGAGTATTTATTTCTAACAATGAAGGATTTTTTTAGATCCCAAGATGTTTGGGAAACTGTTTAAAATGGGTAGAAAGAGAATTCAAATCGAACGTCATATAATGCACTCTCACATGAAGATAACAATATCTTGAAAGAACAGAGAAAGAAATATGGAAAATATGTTTTCTACATACATCAAGTTATGCATAAAAGTATTCTTCCAATAGTGGCAGCAACCAACCAAAAAAATAAGCATGTGGTACTCTCCAGGTTGGCTATTAAAGTAAAAAGAATGGTAAAAATACTAATCTCCAATTACTTAGAAGAAAGTTTGAGAATATGTCTATAAAAAAACTAGAATTTGTAGAGTCATTTTTACTTATATAGTTATCCTAGTAAATCAGATTATATCTCATGGTGCAACAATGGATGATAAAAGGATAATTGGAAATATGTTTAGGAGTCTACCTTTAAAATATAATCCTTTGGTTGTAGCCATAGAAGAAATAAATGATTTGAGTCAAATTCCAATTGATGAGTTGCATGCATCTTTAATAAATCATGAAAAAATGTTAAACATATGACATGCAAATTTAGAACAAGATTTTTCATCCCATACTTTAGAAAGTTATGGCAGAGGTAGATTAAGATTTAGCCCTAGAGGAAAAGGAAGAATTCTATCCAGAGGTGAATGTAGCAGAGGTCCAATAAACTAAAGTGGAAGAGGAAAAATTTATGATTACAGTCATAATCATTAATTTGGTCAGAGATAGGATAAGTGTCACATGGAGTGCAATACTATAATAAATATGGAGACTATGTTTATGAACACAGAAAAAATTAATATGGCAAAAACAATCATGATCAAATGGTAAGTCCAGAAAGATGGGGGGGGAAGGGGGGTAAAAAAGGGACACATTTTTCCTGAAATTAGTGAAACATGAACTTCATCAAATAATTCAACATGCCTATGCTCAAAATTTGACAAAGTGATAAGAATAAGTACCGTAGGGATTAGAATCTAGTTTTTAAACAACTATTTTTTTGAAAATGGTTGAGATTTAGAGGATCAAATGTTGTGCACACACAAAGTCTGTCTATTTTTGTGTAAAAAAGATAAAAACCTATGTGTTTGTGCCCCCATAGTTTTTGAGTTGTATAATTGGTTTTTAAAACCCCTTTAGTATAAATTTATCTAGAACCATGTATGAGGTGCCACTAAATTTTCATAATTTTTGGATGAATAGATATTTTCTTAATTAATTTTCAAAGTGCACATATCCCGAAAATGAAATATTTGTGTGTGCACCCCCATAACTTTGATAAAAATTATCATTTTTTAGTTTTTTTGTGTGTGCGTGTAGAATGGAGTTTATCAGAAACCAATTTTTTTAAATTTGGATGAAAAAACCATAAATTGTGCACCAAAACGTATGCATAGGATTTTGCAAGAAAACAAGGCACTAGTACAAGAAATTATGGATGAAAGCCTTAAACTAATCAGGTTTTAGAAAGAATTATATCATCATCAAGGTAAAAATGAGCTTGACATCATACTATAATTTAGTTTTGAATGTTATGTTTTAATGCATGAGATATTGGGGTGCACACGTGAAATTTTGATTTTTTTTTGTTAAACACAGTTTTAATCACACAATATACAGTCCAAACCTATGGTTTGGAAATCCAAGGCTTTGGATTGGGTATTCAAAACCCCAACAAGATGAAGTGCTAGCGCATTATAACATGCTCATGTTCCTATTTCCAATGCAAAATATGTCCATTTGGGAGGGATAATGTGCAAATACACATAGATAACCATAGCGCGAGTGCGTTATAGTGTGAGCGCGTTTCATCTTGGTAAACCCTAGTCGTAATGCAATAATGTTATAACATGACCTGGATTTTCCCTTTTCACGTTATAACATGATCTAACCATAACGCGAGCACATTATGACAAAGATGGCTAAAAAACATATTTGTGTCCATTTTTTGGCCCCCCATTTTTGTGCATACATCCCAAAATCAGGTTGGTATCTCATCACCAAACTCCATATTTGTCGCAAGGATTATTGAAACAATGCCAACAAAATCCTATATTAAATGTAATCATTCTCAAGGAATTCTATGTGATATTTGGTATTTGGATTCAGGTTGTAGAGATCATATTTCATGAAACGTGAATTTATTTTCTAGTTTGGATGAGTCAATAAAGAATGATGTTACTCTTGGAAACAAAAATCAAGTAACTATAATGGGAAAAGGATCAATCATCATTCTAATATTATGTTGCAGGTTTGAAGCATACTGTTATGAGTAATATTCAATTATTTCAGAAAGAATACTAAGTGTATATTGAAGACAAAGAAGGTGTTATTGTGGATAAATCTCCAAGTACACACCTGATTGCTAAAGTGTAAATGAAAAGAAATCAAATGTTTCCCCTGAGATTGAAACTAGGTACAAAAATAAATATAGATAAATTGTTCTATGACCAATCTAGAGATCAATTTACATCCCATTCTGAATCCAAGTCATGATCTCACTCTATAGTTCATTCTGGAGCTCACTTCGGACCCCAATTAGGAGCTCAATCTAAAGCTAAATTTAAGGTAACATATGATCATTATTGAGCTTATTCTGGAGCTAGGTCCAATGCCAAGTATAAAGCCATGTCTAGAGCTCAATATGGAGCTTAAGAAACACAACCATCTTTTCAGTCAGTAATAAAAGATGAATCATGGCTCTCACATATCAGATTTTTGAATTTGAATTTTGTAGGATTAAATTTGTTACATAATAAAAAACATGGTGAAATGTTTGTCTTTAATTAAAAAAATAAAAAGGATTAGTGACAGATGCATTTTAGGAAAGCAACAATGAAATAATTTTTGGCTGAAAAATCAATAAGAGAAAGGGCACCACTTAAAAAAATTCATTCAAATTTATATGGAAAAATGTAAATACCTTTGAAATGAGGTTTTTCAATTTTTTTGACTTTTATAGATGACTATGCTAGGAAAACATGGGTGTACATCTTGAGACACAAATCTAGTGCATTTGATATTTTTGAAAAATTCAAGGCATTAGTGGAGAAGAAAAACATATATTGCATCAAAGTTTTGAGGACAAACATAGGAGGCAAGTATGTATCCAATGCATTTCTAATTTTTTGTAAACAACATGGTATCCATAGGAAATTTACTACCAAGTATATACCACAACAAAACAATGTGGTAGACAGGAAGAATATAATCATAATTAAACTACTAAAAAGTATGATGAAGGCCAAACATCTTCTAAATGAGTATTGGGTAGAAGCAGTAACAACTATTGTTTACATTTTTTTTAAAAATCCATTAAAAATGTTAGAAATATGGTTCCTCAATATGATTGAGATAAATAAAAACATAGTTTTTCTCACTTTAAATATTTGGTTGTGTGGCATATGTACATGTGACTCATGAGCTTAGAATTAAATAAGATGAAAAAGGAGAAACATTTTTTTTGTTTGATATTCAAAGAATACTAAATCCTACAAATTGTTTAATTTAATCAAAATAAAAGTTATAGTAAAAATAGATGTGTAGTTTTTTTAAAATGAGGCATGTGATGGAAGTATAGAAAAAAAATTCAGTATAGAAACAACTATTCCTCAAAATGATATGGAAGATGAAGAGCTGTAAAAACAAAGTATTATTTATAAAATACATTTTTCCACTTCTGAACAAGCACCTCAAGTTGTAGCACTTGTTATACCTCCATCAAAAGTTAGAAGGTCTATAAGATTACAACAAAATTTAACAATGAAACAGACTCATCTAAGAACACCAACAACTCCTTCAACAAGTGTTTTTGGATATAGTACATCTAGTTCAACTCAAACGAGCCCATCATTAGATAGTCTAGTGTAACTAAAAATTAAGTAGTTTTAGTGAGTTTTATAATGTTGAAAAAACTAACTCTTTCTACCATTTTTGCATTGTTTCATCAAGCTATAGATCCAATGTATTTTAAATAAGTAATGAATGAAGAAATTTGTGCTCAATCCATGGATGATGAGTTTGAAACCATAAAGAAGACTATGGCGTGGGAATTGGTATATATTATGTAAGGAAAGGACATGATATGAGTGAAATGGCTATACAAGACCAAGTATAGTGCAGAAGCATAAATAAAGATTGGTTACAAGACGATTTACTCTATAATATAGAGTGGATTATAATGAAAACATTTCTACAATAACACGTTTGGACATGGTAATAAAATTATTAACAATTGTAGCTCAAAACAAGTGACTGCAAATTCAACATTTTTATATGGATTTCTTAAAGAGGAAGTATATGTGAAATAAACATAAGGTTGTGAGATTAAAGGTCATGAAGGAAAGATGTACAAGTTAAGAAAAGTTGTCTATGGACTAAAGAAAGCTCCTATAGTGTGGTATAACAAGATTGATTCTTACTTGGATCAAAATGGGTTTAGTATGTGCAGTAGTGAGCCTACCTTATAATGGAAGCACAATAGTATGTCCTAGTTTTTTGTATTTTTTATACCTTTGTAAACACGACCTTTCAGTTTCATTGAAATTCCAAATGTAATAGCCATAAAACCATACACATTCATGAAATTCCAAGAACTAACGAAATGATATGTACAGAGTGTTTAATACATGTAATTTTTTAAATGAAATTTTTTTGAGTTATTTTTCTTAATTTTATTCATACGTTGTTTCTTATTTTCTAATAGAACAACAAATTTTCGGCATGGTGTTTTTAAAATGAAAACTTATTTTTTCAACATGAATATTTTAGATATATGTTCTAGATTCAAAATATCGAGTTCCTATCAAATTTTCATATCTATTTATTATTTATATATTTACTAATTTTATAGTGAAGATAGTTTCAGATTAAGGGCATACATATTTTTATTGCCAATATATTTTCAGATTTATATCGAAATTTAATTTTTTCATAGATATGAAGAAGACTTCAATAAATAGTAATTTAATTTTTTTCAAAATTTTAAAAAATATTTTACTATTATTTTAATTGTGTTGAAAGTGTACTACTGATTTTCATAGAATACCATATGTTGGAAAAGAATTAAAAAAGAGAGTAAAATGCCTAGAATACCCTAAATAAATAGTAATTTTAAGGTGTCAAGATGTCGAGCCCTAAAATATGCCCTAAGAGATGCCTAGAAAACCCTAAATAAAGTCCTACAAATTGGACTTCTACAAGTTTGGACTCTTCTTCTCTTGGAGGCATCATTACTGGAACTACTTATGATGGCATTGGAGGAGATAAAAATGGATTTGTGTAGGGGATTTTCTAGTTAAGTAATGGTGTGGGAGGTACTAGTCTCCCTGGCAGCTGACTTAGGGGTGGAAACTGTAGCGGCCTTTACCCCTATCCTACTATGGAAAATAGATATCTTATGGTTCAAGACAGGGCTCTTCACGGAGGTAGCTCATTTGGGTTGATGGAAAGTGACAGATTTACCCCCTCCTCCTATGTTGTTTCCAGTTTTGCAGATATAGGGCTGGGTTTGTGTGGCGGCGCCCTAGAACTCCTTGTAACTGATGGTAAAATCTCCCTTGTTCGTCCCGCACACTCCTCCTCTGCTTTGGGTATGGCCATTGGTAAAGATCTGAATATTTCCTCTAGTAGCATGTCTTCTTATAAATTTCATGGTGTCAGGGAACTCTATGTCCCATGTTGATGGTTCTAAGGTGACTATGTTAGAGGTAGATCAACCAAAGGGAGTGTTAGTGCTAAAAATAGTCTAGCCCCAATTTTCCTTTGAAAATCTATCGATTTCCGGTCTCTGTAACTTTCTCCTTCCCCGTGTTATGCTTGGCTAATCTTTGTTTCCATTTTTAGTCTATTCCTTAGTCATAGATCACTTATGGGTCCATGGTTTGGTCCTTGTTTTTTTGTTCCTCCGGAAAAGCTATGTAGTTTGGGTCCCCCATTCTTTGTTCATAAAAAACTCGGGTTCCCCCATGTTTTTTGTTATCCATGGTCAGGGTTTGTCTTCCTTGTCATTTCTATCCTAGATACTTGAAGAAGAATGAATTGATGTGTCCTTGAAGAATGTATTTGATCCTTGTAACATTTCTAAACTTCTCTATCCCTGGAGAAATTTTCATTTCCACGCTCAAATAGATCATTTTTCTATATTTTACGGTTTGACAGAGAATTTCTCCCCGAGTCAAATTTACATCCTTGTATCGTACAGGGGAATTGGTACCTTTTGGTTGGATGCGGCTCAGCTGGGTGCTTCAAAAAAATTCTATGGATCATCCTCAACTTCCAAGTGTTGTCCACGTGGAGGCAACGATGCTCATTTGAAGGTCTACTTTTTGGTTTGGCCATTGGAGTAGCGTTGGGGGAACACATGGAGGAATCCCCTGATTTTCCTAGACTTAGAAAAAAAATTATACATTTGGAGCAGTTTGGTGGAATAGGACACGTGGCGAGCTCGCACTCATTTAGGGTCTCTGCTTTGAACACCATCTTGAAGTTGCGCCATGGAGACATGTGGAGGAACCGCACATGTTTAGGGGACTGGCCCTTGAGTTTCATTTTAAAGAAGTGCACAGGGATGACACATGGAGGCCTCTGCTTCACTTTGCATTTTTCTTGGAGACTTTTCAATGGCCAAAGGATATTGCCTCTGAGCATGACACATGGTGCCTTCCATTGAGTTTCAAACATTGAGGACAGACATTTCTGCCACAGACACGTAGCGAGCCCGCGCTCTTTCGAGGTATATAGATTTTTAGGACCATCTCAAGATGCACCATGGTGACACATGGTATTTTGAAAAGTCAAACAGGCGGGGAGGAAGACCATCAAAGGAAACTTTGATTTTTTGCTCGAAGGATTAAAATCTCAATATGGCTTGCAAGCCCGATGAGGGAAATACTCAATGTTTTACCCTGATCAACGACAGAGGTGTGGACTCTCGGGGGAAATTTGGAAAAATTTTCCTTTTGGGAGAAAAAAGTCAAAAGTAAAAAAGGGAAGTGTGGTTCCACTCAAATCAAATTTGGACACGTGTCAGGCTCGTTTCCTGAGGGCGGAGCTACGGGGACAACTTGAAAATTTTCCCTTTTCCAAAAAGAGAGTGAAATGGAAGAATTTGGCTGTGGTCCTACTCCAACCACATTAGGACACATGTCAGGCTCACATCTCGGGGTAGAGGTGCGGAGAAAAATGTGAAATTTTTCCATTTTGCCAAAATTTGTAAAAATTCAAAGGAAGCCCCTAGGTCTGTTCTAAAGTTTGAATCTGCCACATGGATGGCCAAAATTCAAAGTAAGGATCAATGGAAGCTAAGAGTATGAATCTTATTTTCCCCCCATTTCTACTGAAACACACCTGGAAGTGCGAGTCTCCATGATTTCTTTGGTATTTTCTAAATTCCAAGCATAGAGAGGGGAGTTAATGTTGATATCTGAGATTGGTGGGAAGATCTGAGAGACATCTTTCACAATTAAAATGGTCTGACTTTCATGTTCAATCATATTTTCCATTTTTCTTCTCCTAAGTACACAATCAGCTAGATTTGATAGATTAGGGGTGGAAGTGGTTGGAAAATTGAAGAAAGAGTGATCTACCAGAGGAAGGAGTTGAATGCGAGAGATATTTGATGAGATCTACCCCCTCGAGCACCTAGTGACTTTTTACAGATCTGATTATGGGAATCACGATCTAAATCATGGCGAGCACTGGTGCATTAAAGGTTTTTTTCTATTGGGGAGAAAGGGGATCTGTTGTAAAGGTTATAAATGGCACAAAATTTTCATGCAAAAGTCATAGGTTGGAGGTTGGAGTGTTAGGGGTTGAAGAAAATTTATCTAATAGAAAGCTTGACTAAGCTCATCATTTTTGAGAAGCCATTTGAGAAACTAGGTTATCTCTTTTTGTATTAAGTTTTATTGTGTCAAGGTGGTTGCAAGTGTACAACCATTGACAATCTCTAAGACTGTTCTAGAAACTTTCCCCTGCTAATAGGCATAATCAAATTTGAGTTTTTCTATGTTGTCTTGAGTAAAATGTGTTGGTTTTATTTCTGAATGTATGCAAGTAGTTTTTCTTGTTTCCTGTTGCAATCTTGTATCAAAAATCTGATCCAATCACACCAGCCTCAATCCTTGTGATAGTTTAGTGGCATCTACAATTTCATCTCTCAAAAGAGATTTCATTTGGGATTGGAATAAACGATTTAAAATCACTTTTCTTTCATCTGTTGACAGAGATTGTCTGTAAGCCTATGGATGTACCTTAGGCATGATTTTTCTTAGATCTTGATGCTTTGTTGGATTTTCTAACTCAATACTTCATGATAGAATCTCAAATATTGTGTGAAAGAGTGTTCATCTAGGCCTCCATTGAAGCACATATTCTGGTTAAAGAGACATTTTAGCTATTCTGTAGCATTCTGTTTGTTTAACCCTCCATATTTTGTAAGATTTCTAAAGGATCTGGTGAATCAAGTTCACCCTGCCCCACCTCCCACCAAAATTTCATTCAAAAACAACCAATCCTACCTGTACTACCCTTGTTTTCCCTGTATGCACATAAATGCATAATCTCTGTTACCAAAACATGTAGAAGCAATCAAGGTCCCAAATGTCTTTAGTAACCTTTTCCTTGTTGTGAAAATATCTCCGTGATGTAGAAGTGACAACTCATGAGGGCCAGATCTTGTGTGTTGATCATATTTTCCCAAGGTATTCTCTATAAAATCTATGCAAAAGAAGGATTCATAATTGTCTTCAATAAAAAGAGGTTACAAAATAGGTTCTCTTACCTTGGTTGAAAGGCACAACCTAAAATAGTTAGGATCAGATCACATCCTTTTAAGGTGCTACCCACTCCTTTCAAAACCTGAGTGTTAACAAGTCAGATAGATTTCTTCCCTGGCTACAAAATGACATAAATGATTATCTATCTACCTCTGAGTGTCCTTTCAAATCCATGATGCTTCTCGACCTTTTAAGGAGGATAAAATTGTTACCAACACGCTTCTGTGCCATTACCGAGGAATAATGGATTGCAGTTCAAAATCAAGAACCTGGTAAAACACTTCTTGTATGATCTAAGTCTTGTGTGCAGTTCTTTCAGTCTTCTCACCTAGTGCATTAGCTTTCATTTGATAAATCTAGGTAAAGAAAGGTCAAAATCTTTCCATTTCTAGTTTCTAGCATTGACAAACATTTGACAGATCATATTTAGTGCATCTGCACAACTAAGATGGAAATCCTTAGTGGTGACTCCCTGTTGATCTGATTCTTAATGAGTACCAGTGTCTTAAAACTCTGTCAGAATCATATTTGTTACTAATATTTAAAAATCTGGAAGGAAGAGTATCTTTCTTTGCTCGGGATCCTACTAGTACATTGTTTCCAGAGCTAGGAAAAGCAAAGTTAGAAGGAATAAAATCCTAGAGAGCTGTTGGTGATCAGTAGACAAGAAGAGGTGTCTCCATTGATGAGAGTGATCAACCTATCATTGAAGACTATCTTTCAAGTGACTCTGAATCAACGTAGCCTCTTTGTGGAATTGAACTCTCAAATTAGATCAGGGACCTTCATTTGATTTTGAAAGGTTTACTTCACATTTTGCACCTGTCTTTTCTAAAGTTGATAGAGATTTCCAAGAGACAAGGCCTTTGGGGGATTTCCATTTTGAAAATTATACTCATGTGTTCCAAGGACCCTTATCCCCTCATCAATTTTTCACCCCTCCAAGGTCACCTCCTCAAAGGAACATGGCCTTACCCCCACCTAGACCCCCTTTTGTTGTAAACACATTTTGGACCTATAAAATTTGTGGGAATGGTTGGGTATCCAAATGTAGTGCCTCAAGATGTAAGGAACAGAATGCCAAAGTTTCAGGGAAACAATGCTATTACTGGTGATCAGCAGTATCTAAAGTTTTTTATCAATATGATGGAAGATTTTGAGATTGAACATGAAGATGTATATATCAAGATGTTTATCCATACCTTGGAAGAGGATGCTAGGGACTGGTATAAAGCATTTCCATATAACTCTATTGATTCTTGGATTGAGATGAGCAATGCATTTAGATTGCAATATGGTGATAGGACTGACCCTAGGTTTCTTTTGACATGAATTTGAAAATATCAAAAAGAATCTTAATGAGTCAGTACATGATTTCAACACAAGGTTTAATAAGACCTTGAGGAGATTTCCTGTTAGGATAAGGCCTTGTGATGAGTCATGTTTGATCAAATATACTGATGCATTTGATAAAAAGGCTGCATATTACTTAAGAGACAAAAACCCCACAAATTTGAGGTAGGCCTTCACCATGGCTTTGCAGATTGAAAAACATCAAGGAAATTGGAAAGCCTCCAAAGAGGGAGGGTGTAAAGCTGGTTAACCCAGAAAATCCTCATAGAAGCAAGGCTACAAATTTGGAAGAAGTTGTGAAGACTTTGGTAGGGGTTGTCAAAGAATTTTCTTACAAAGTAGCTTGAGATGAGAAGGGAATTGGGCATAGCTCACAAGGTCAACATAAGCAACAAGGCCAAGATAGATTCACAAATCACCAAAGATCTTATGACACAGGAAAGGGACCTATGGGATTTGGAAATAGACAGTCCCAAGATAGGGATAATAGAATGGTACCTGATCCTTTGGCTGCTAGAGTTGTTGTGGTGGAAGAGATAGATGTCATTGATTAGTGTGACAAATGTTTCATGCCTCATGCTCCTTGTGAAGAAGATCAGCAAGAAGAGGAAGAACTAGTGATGATAATGATGATGATGCCTGCATGATGGAGATTCCTACAAGTTCTCCAAGGGAAGAAACTTCAACTGAGGTAATAAGTGCTAGAACTATTGCTATTTTTTCGGGATTGCAATCACTGGGTACGTCTTCTTCCTCCCTCTCATACTTTAGAAGTAGACACTGTACAACCTTTTGAATTTCCCACTAATGATTTTGAATACTTGAGGGAATTAATGGTTGAAAAGTATGACGGACGAGTTCCTTCAAAAGAAGATAGGCAACTATTAATGAATTTTTTAGTTCCCAAAAAAGGAGCACAATATCATAAGTAAAGCTGCTAAGGGGGCACTTGAGCCAGGTCAAAATTTCCATTACTTACTAAAGAAACCCCAAATAAAAATACATCTGACAGAGAGCTTGTTTCCCGAAGAAAAACCTGCGTTCCTCCCCATGCCTAAGCTAAAAAAATCCCATTCCATATGATGAATTTGTCAATGTTTCCCCTAGTGCTGCTTTACCCAAATTTGTTCCATATGACATTGCCCAATTTTTGATTCAAATCAAAATTCCTGTCCCATTTTTTGAGCTGCTTAGGATCCCTGAGCACAAGGAGAGGGATTTTGAATACTTAGGATTCAAAGAGGAAGAGATCACACAGGACATAGATATGTAAACAAGGTTGGGATTCCCCTTACTATTGCAGTGTTGGAAAAGCCACAAGTGGTTGGAAGAGCTAGGGGAACCACAAGGGGTTTATTTAGGAACTTCTTTGGTTAAATCCTAGCTGAATGTGGATCCATTCTTCACTACCCTGGTTTTCAAGGACAAGCTATTACATAACTGTATGTTTGATTCTGAAGCTTCATGTAATGTAATGCCTCTTGAGGTCATGAATGAGCTAGGTATCAAAGTAACAACAACATATGGGAAGTTCACTGCCATGGATTCAAGAGAGGTGCCAGTGGTGGGATGTGTCAAATATCTGGTTGTGCAACTTGCATCTTATCCTAGAAGGAACTTAAAACTTGATGTGGTGATTTTTGACTTCCCCTACCAAGTGGGGGATGTTGTTGTCAAGAAAGTGGGCAGCAAGTGTTGGTGGTAGTGTGCAAATGGACATGTCTTATGCCACTATCCCCATTGAAGGAAACTTGGTGAAATTATATGGAGAGAATAAGATGTTGTACTTGATTGAGGAGACAAGCAATGCATCTTATGAATTTTTGCAAGCAAATGCTGATCTTAACAGCTTTGTGAGTTTTGTGGATTTCAGGGAGTATGAAAGTGTTGAAAATAGAGCTCCTAAGTATGCTATTTTTTTTGGGAATTTGGTCTATGATTCAACCTTAAAAATGTTAAGGAATTTGACTTAAACACAATGGGGAGCTTCAGATAAGATGGATGGTGCACAAACTTAACAGAGAAGAAAAAGAGGTATATTTCTAGTTGATGAAAACATATACGAACCTCTTGGCATGGTCATATCTAGGATGGAAGACACTTGAGTTTTTTCCTTGATTGTTTTCTCTGAATCAAGGAAATATCATCTGTATAGTGTATACTTTTTTGTATGTTCCCTATTTTATGTGTTTTTGCTCTTTCTGGTCCTCGGTGACCTATTTTTGTTGGTTTCTCTGTTTGTTTTTTAGGTGGATTTATTTCTCTTCTCTGTGAGATTACTTCATTTCCCAATGGTTATTCTTGGCACTTGGTATACCTTTGTTCTTGTGGCACTCGTAGGGAGTGCCCATCCCCGAGTCGGAGCCGTTGTTGGTGCTCAAAATAGTCTCGCCCCAATTTGCCTTTGAAAATCTATCGATTTGTGGCCTCTATCACTTTCTTTTTCCCCGTGTTGTGCCTGGTTAATCTTTGTTGCCATTTTTAATTTGTTCCTAGGTCATAAATCACTTATGGGTCCATTGTTTTCTCCTTTTTTCTTTGTTCCACTGGAAAAGGTCTATAATTTGGGTCTCTCATTCTCTATTCATCTAAAAACTTGGGTTCTCCAATGTTTTCCATTCTCCACAATCAGGATTCTATCTTCCTTGTCGTTTCTATCCCTAAATACTTAAAGAAAATGAATGGATGTGTCTCTAATGAACATATTTGAGCCTTGTAACATTTCTAAATTCTCTGTCCTTGGAGAAATTTTCATTTCTAGGCTCAAATGATCATTTTTTTATATTTTATGTTTTGACCGGCATTTCCCTCAGTCAAATTTACATCCTTGCATCGTACATGGGACATGACACCTTTTGGTTGGATGCAGCTCTTAGCTAGGTACTTAAAAATTTCTATGGATCACCTCAACTTAAAGTGCGTCCACGTGGAGGAACGACCACTCATTTGAAGGTCTACTTTTTAGTTTGGCCTTGGAGTAGCACCGGGAGGACACGTGGAGTCTCCGCTGCTTTTCCTGGACTTAGATAAATTTTTATGTAGTTGGAGTAGCTTGGCGGAATAGGACACATGGTGAGCTTGTGCTCATTTAGGGTCTCCGCTCTGAGCACCATCTCAAAGTTGCGTCAGGGAGACATGTGGAGGAATTGTGCATGTTTGGGGACCGACCTTTGAGTTTCATTTTAAAGAAGCACTGGAATGACACATGGAGGCCTCCGCTCACTTTTCATTTTGCTTAGAATTTTCAACAGTCAAAGGAGACTGTCTCTGAGCATGACACGTGGTGCCTTCCGCTGAGCTTCAAGTATTCGGTAAAACTTTGCTGAAACATGACACGTGGTGAGCCCTGCGCTCGTTCGAGGTATACAAGTTTTTGGGACCATCTCAAGGTGCGCCATGGTGACACGTGGCAGTTTGAAAAGTCAAAGATGGTAGGGAGGTGGACCATTAAAGGCAACATTGGATTTTTTTCCTATTAAGGATTAAAATCTCAAAATGCCCCGCAAGCCTGATGAGGGAAATAGTCAATCTTTTACCCCGGTCAATGGCAGTAGTGTAGAATCTCGGGGGAAATTTGGAAAATTTTCCTTTGGGAGAAAAGAATAAAAAGTAAAAATGGAAGCGTGGTTCTGCCCGAATCACATTTGGACACGTGTCAGGATCGTTTCTTGAGGGCATATCTATGGGGAAAAATTTAAAATTTTCCCTTTACCAAAAGAGATTGAAATGGAAGAATTTGGCCACGGTTTTTCTCCAACAACATTTGGACACATGTCAATCTCACTTCATAAGGGCAGAGGTGTGGAGAAAAATGTGATTTTTTTTTCCATTTTTCCAAAAAGTTGTAAAAGGTCAAAGGAAGCCCCTGTATCTTTTTCTAAAGTTTGAATCTTCCACATGGACGGCCCAAATTCAAAGAAAAGATCAATGACAGTCTGAGAGTCTGAATCTTATTTTCCCCCCATTTCTAATGAAACATGCCTGGAAGTGTGAGTCTCTATGATTTCTTGGTATTTCTTACATGCCACAGCAGAGAGGGGAGTTAATGTTGATATCTTAGTTTGGTGGGAAGATCTGGAAGACATCTTTCGCCATTAAAATGGTCTGACTTTCGTGCTTCGATCAGATTTTCCTTTTTTCTTCTCCCAAGCACGCAATGAGCTAGATTTGATAGATTAGGGGTGGAAGTGGTTGGAAAATTGAAGAAAGAGTGATCTACTAGAGGAAGGAGTTGAATGCAGATATATTTTATAAAATCTGCCCCCTCGAGTACCTGGTGACTTTTTACAGACTTGATTTTGGTAATCACGATCTAAATAATGGATAGCACTGGTGAATTAAAGGTTTTTGTCTTTTGGGGAGAAAGGGGCTCTATTGTAAAGGTTATAAATGGCACAAATTTTTTGTGCAAAAGGGTTGGAAGTTGGAGGTCAGAGTGCTAGAGGTCGAAGACTGATTTTTCTAATAGGAAAATTTGACAGAGCTCATCTTTTTGAGAAGCCATATGAGAAACTAGGTTATCTCTTTTTGTATTAAGTTTTATTGTGTCAAGGTGGTTGCAAGTGTACATCCATTGACAAGCTATGAGATTGTTCTAGAAACTTTCCCCTGCTAATAGGCTTAATCAAATTCGAGTTTTTTTGTGTTGTCTTGAGAAGAATGTGTTGATTTTATTTCTGAATGTATGCAAGCAGTTTTTCTTGTTTCTGGTGCAATCTTGTATTAAAATATGACCCAATCAAACAAGCCTTAATCCTTGTGACATTTTAGTGGCATCTGTAATTCCATTTCTCAGAATATCTTTCATTTGGGATTGGAATAAAAGATTTAAAATCACTTTTCTTTCATCTGTTGACAAATATTATCTTTAAGCCTCTGGGTGTACCTTAGGGATGATTTGACTCAAATCTTGATGCTTTGTTGGGTTTTCTAACTCGATTCTTCATGGTAGAATCCCAAATATTGTGTTAAAGAGTGCTAATATGGGCCTCCATTGAAGCACATATTCTAGTTGAAGAAACATTTTAGCTATTCTATGGCATTTTGTTGGTCTCACCTTCCATCTTGTAAGGTTCTTCAAGGATCTAGTGAATCTAGTTTCATTATACCCCACCTCCCACCAGAAATTAATTTAACAACAACCAATCCTACCTATACTACCCATGTTTGTCTTGTATGCACACAAATGCATAATATCTGTTACCAAAACATGTAGAAGCAATCAGGGTCTCAAATGTCTTTAGTAACCTTTGCCTTGTTTTGAAAATATCTCCTTGATCTGGAAGTGACAACTCATGAGAGTCAGATCTAGTGTGTTGATCATATTTTCTCAAGGTAATCTCTATAAAATCTATGCAAAAGAAGGATCTATCATTTTTCTTCAATAAACAGAGGTTACAAAATAGGTTCTCTAACCTTGGTTGAAAGGCACAACCTAAAATAGTTAGGATAAGATCATATCCTTTTTAAGTGCTACCCACTCCTTTCAAAACCTAAGTGTTAACAAGTTAGATAGACTACTTCCCTGGCTACAAAATGACATAAATGAATATCTATTTTCCTTTGAGTGTACTTTCAAATCCATGATGTTTCTTAGCCTTTGAAGGAGGTTAAAATTTGGTACCAACAGGGAGACCATAGTTTTGTGTCCTTAAGGGAGGCATTACAAAGGAGTACTACTCCTATGGTTCGAGTAGATAATATTCCCTGTGTCTCCTTTGGGGAAGAGGTATTCAAATATGAATATTTCTTTCAAGACCATGCCCTGATTTGTAGTTTCAGTGGCTATTGGCCAACCCTTTCTACCCTCCATGAATGGATTTTAAAGCATTGGCTTACCCTTCTGGTGGGTATGTTAGACATTTACCGCTCTACCAAGGGATTGTTTATTGCAGTATTTAATTCCATTGCAAATAAAAAAACTATAGCTCAAGATCTCTGGGCATGCTAGTCCCATTACCTGGTCATGCATACCTTGTTTTACTACTTTAACCCAACTACTGAGACACTTTCTTACAAACCTGTGTGGGTATTATTACTGCACTCTCCCCTGTAATTTTTAGACCAAGACTTCCTTGTTTCCATTAGAAATACAATGGGAAATATCTTGGGAATAAATGATCAAACCATTTATCTTACCCATACTACCTATGCACGAATCCTTGTTGATATTGACACTACTAAAAACCTGCCTCCTCGTATTGAACTAAAAGTAAAAAATAGATCTTGGAATCCGCCCATTGATTATGAAGGCACACCCTTGAGATTTAGAAATTGTTTTACACTAGGGAATATTGTTGCAGATTGTAAATTGGCTAATAGAAATAATGAGAGGAAAAGTAAATCTTCATGGTGGAAGAATTCTTATCCCAATGAGCTATTTTTCCAACTGGATAGTGAGTCAAAGGTTGTGCATGAAGCTAAGATGGTTCACGAAAATGTGGAGTGATCTAATTCTCCTAATTTGGTTAGAAAATCATCACCCCTTGCTACTACTTTGGACATCATTTGTGCTCCGCAGGTGAATTAACTTTGTTGTGAAAAGGAAACTTTAGAAATTATCATTTTGGTTCATAACGAAAATGTAAATCTGAACAATGATGACGATTGGATTATTGTGGGGAATAAAAAGAAAAAAAATATTTTAAATGATCCCCCTAAAATGCATTTAAGATCACGTGGGACATATCCTAAAATATGAGATGTTCATTGGTGTTTGTTCCTTGTTGGTCCTTCTTAGCCACTAGTAGAGGCTACTTCATTTGATCTTCATTGTTATATCTTTATCTGATTGTAAATGGATTTTTTTGGTCCCTTAAAACCAAAATAATTAACTTATCTAAAAAAATAGTAAACTAGGTTTTTTTTAAAAAAATTATATATTTAGAAAGGTAATAAAAAATTGTATATTGGTGTAAAATTTTGTAATTTAACTAATTAATTTACCCTAAATATGTGGCACGTATGTGGCACATTTTGTATAATAATTATCCTCCAAATGAATTAGGAGCCACATAGGTTCCACATAAGGTTGTTCGCGCGAAGGGGATTTCCGCGAACCCCCTTCACATGAACACCGCTTCATGTGAACACCCCAAAACCCCAAATCCACCACCTTAGTGCCGCCAAGTAAAAATTCACTTTTAAATTTTTTTTGGTAGTTTAAATTTAGTTTTTTTATTTAATAACAATAGTTTTAAAGCAAATCTTTTTCTGATATTATTGTTTATATTTTATTTTTTAGGTTCAATTTCAATGCTTTTAATTTTAAAATATACTTTTTTCATATTATTTTTGGTTTTTTTAATCAAATGTATATTATATTTTTAAAAATAAAAAATAAAAAACATTATATTATTTATATATAATCAAATTAGCTTTAAAACATAGTTAATTTTATTAAAAAGACATTAAAAATTAAATAATTGTATATTAGATTTAAATTGCTTTAAAATTAGAAAAGTAGTTTTAAAGTTAGAAAAACATGTAATTAAAAATAGCCTAATTTCTATTGAGATTTCTATATAATAAGAGTTACATGTGTATAGTTTTATATTGAATTTACTCTTAGATCCAAATCTAGCTCAAGTTGTGTGTCCAGGTGAAAATTGTCGAATTGGAGGAATCCTAGGAAATGAGAATAATAACAAGCAAAAATATAGTGAGAAAAACAAAATCAAAGGATAATGTTAAAAGATAACTTTAAAGGAAGAAACACACACACACACACACACACACACACACACACACACACACACACACACACACACACACACACACACACACACACACACACAGAGAGAGAGAGAGAGAGAGAGAGAGAGAGAGAGATGCACAAACTGGTACATACATACTTGAAACCCTCGATATCATAATTTTATTTTTCTTTCTAAGGTAAATTTGAAGTTTTATCATTAGCGCACCTTCTAGATAGAAGAATATTTTATTATAAATACAATATAATGATTAATATTGTGTTTTTGTATTGTGTGAACTTTGGAATACACTCTATGATTTGTATTGTGTATTTAACTCTAAGCTTGGTATCCCTTGGGCAATTTTAGCTATAAACCTATCCTCATACCAACAAATCTAGCTTGCACATAATTATATTATCCTCATATTATTATAATAGTTCTTAACCTCATTTTTGACTAGAGAAAGTTCCAGATCCTCACTTTAAAACCCTTTAGGTAGATATCCTTCTTCTTTTTATCCCTACCCTCTCACCCTCTACACCTATTTTGTCTTTGTCCACATGTCTAAAAAGATTATTTATCACCTTTATATCCTCTTATGGGTCAGTAATTTCCTCATGGGATGAATTTTATACAAAATTATATATAGGAACCCATATATAATAAATTTAAATGCACTCAACTACTCACTTGGTACTTTCAAGAGCCATATGATAAAATTATCATTACAAAAGCACTCAAATATCTCCTAAATTTCCTTCAAACAATCAAAAATAATAGGAGAAGCCCCTAAATAGGTGTAAAGAAATATAACCTTGGTCCCAAAGTCAATTTTACTAATAAAAAGTATTTTCAATCTAATTTAAGCACAAATCACACCAAACCATTATCTATATTATCAAGTGATAAAATTTCTAAATCTAGTTGCAACCACATAAATGTCACATGTTAATTGGTTAACCACATGTATTTTAATCCCTATTCATAGTAATACTAACATAGGTAGCGTACATATTACACTTTACCCCAAACACAAACCTTTTTGCATGGACCCTTACCCATGATTCAATTTTGAAGCTATTTTGAGTCATACAAAGGGTTTCTTTGTTAGAATTTGAGGATTATAATAAATACGGATTTAATCAAATTAAATATTACATAATGTTACAATAAATATTTAAATAAACATTACATCATAACATAAGTAAATAAATAAATACTTTTAGGAAATAAATAACACATGTGACATAGTATTTATAATGGAAAACCCCAAAAGGCTAAAAACCACTTTGAAACTAATTTTTTACTTCAGAGAACTAATTTTACATCTAATAAGATCACCTCCTCCTTAAAACCCTATTTACTAAGGGTAAAACAAAATCACTCGATTTGTAAACCTTTGATATATTTCCCAAATATATCAAATGAGGACCTAAAGTCCTTTTTATATAAGGTGATCGGGTATGTCTCCCCACCCACCTTTTCAACCTAAATGGTTGACACATATACCTAGGTGAGTGTATTTAATAAATATAAACATAAATGATTCACATTATTAAATACTTACCTAATGTATATTACCTAGGTATAAATATAAATAATCATAGAAAATTATTTCAAATTATTAAATAGTGATGGACCCATATTAATTAAGGGTTGGCCAGACCACTTAATCATTATGTTCCAACACCCCCCCTTAATGTTAAGTGGGATAAAATATGCCAATAGATTACCTGACCATGGTACACTACATGATTTACAATCCTTAAACCATAAAGGTTTTAGACTAGCATATTGGGTGAAGGAATTATAACACCTTCATCATACTCAAGTTACCTTTTGGTACAAAAGGATTTGGAATCCAAAAGATCATCCCATGATTAGTGGCTAAGTATGATTTGTGAGTTTTACATATTCTCACAGGTTCTCATAAAAGGTTATTGAACCCAAGCATATAAGAGTCTTTTATAACCAAGGACCTCCTTAATAATATGTTTGTACTGTATGTTTACTAGTAAACTCAATAGCACTAAAGAGTCTACTGAAGACTGAATTTAAGATATTTCTACACTTCTTTCTAAAAAAGAAGCCGAGGAGGTATACATGCCCGAAGGTCTTTTTTACAAATGCCTGAAGATCTTTTTAAAAAAACCAATTTCTATTAGGAGGTGACATTGTCATGCACACTCCCCTCAATGGCAACTCTAACAATCCAAGATTTTCACGAAAGTGACAAAACTTTATAGCACAAAGGAGCTTTGTGAAGATATCAACAAAATGCTCTTCAGTCGGCACGAACTTGAGATCTATCTCACCACTTAGCACCTTCTCACAGATGAAGTGTATATGTATCTCAATGTGCTTCATCCTCTGATGTTGTACTAGATTATGTGCAAGAGCTATGGTGCTTTGGTTGTCCTAGAACAAAGGAAAACTATGTGGATCTTTTATCTTTATCTCATCAAACAACCTCTTTATCCATAGAGCCTCTTTTACAGCTTCTATTGCACTTCTATACTCAACTTCTGTTGAAGAGAGAAATAGTTGGCTGCTTTTGTTGCACCAAGTAATGGCACCTGCACCAAATTTAAACACATAACCAGAAGTAGATTTTCTATACAAAACATCACCAGCATGATCAGAATCACAAAATCCATATAAGTTAGCATTTTCATTCTTAGTATAATGCAACTGATAATTGATTACACCTCTAATATATCTAAGAATTCTTTTTGTAAGATTCCAATGATCTTTATAAGGTTCCTAAATAAACCTAGAAGCAATTCCTACTGCATAGGAAATATCTAGTCTGGTGATAGTGAGATATATCAAACTACCAACTAACTACCTATATAAAGTAGGATCAAATTTTTCACATGTAGGTTTAGGATCAATTTTTAGTCCAACTTCCATAGGAGTAGAAATTAATTTACAATCAATCATGTTAAACATTTTTCAGTACATTGGTTGCATATTGTTCTTGAGAAACAACAATAGAATGTTTATCTTGAAATATAGCCATACCAACAAAATGATGTAAGAGACATAAATCGGTCATTTCAAAGTATTGTTTCAATATTTCTTTAATTCTACAAATTAAAGCAGCATTATCACCAGTCATAAGCAAATCATCAACATATATACAAACAATGATAATATGTGATCCTTCTTGCTTAATAAATAGATCATTGTCAGAAGAGCAATTAGCAAATCCTAACTGTTTAAAGAAAGAATTAATTTTTACATACCAAGCTCTAGGAGCTTGTTTTAAACCATATAAGGATTTTTTCAATTTACAAACATAGTTTTCTTTACCAGTTTCTTCAAATCCTTTAGGTTGAGACATGCAAAGTTATTCTTTTAAATCACCATTCAAAAAGGAATTTTTCACATCCATTTGGTGGATTTCCCACCCAAATTGAGTGGCAATTGTAAATAAGGTCCTAACAATAATCATTTTAGATACAGGGGCAAATGTCTCAACATAATCAATACCAGGTTTCTGAGTGAAACCTCTAGCAACAATTCTAGCTTTATGTTTTTCAATACTACCATCTGTATTATATTTTACTTTGTATAACCACCTAGACCCTATAATACTTATTTTCTCTGGAGGTGGAACCAACTCCCAGGTTTGATTTTGAATAAGGGCATTATATTTATGTTGCATTGCATTGATCCACTTCTCATCCTGAGAAGCTTCTTCAAAACTTTGCGGCTCAAGTTCATATAAGGTCATTAGTCCATGGTACGTGTTGGTGCCATATTTGAGCATGCACCATGTTGCCCTAAATTTTCAAATCTATATCTACTCAAAAATGTTTTATCCTTTGATTTTATGGTCTGAAATTCTTCCCCTCCAATTGAAAGCTTTAAAAAATCCTGCAAACGTGTTGTTTTGCCCTAATTTGAAAGAATAATCCAAGTTTGCCCTTTTCTGTGCCCTAGTTTTTCCATTTTTTGCGGGCTATGTCATTTTCCCTTTTCCAAATTGTGGAAAAATCAAAATTGATCAATTCATACTTGTTTGTATTTGAAAATACAAATCCTAGATCAGGAATGCTGTAAAAAACATGGTTCAGTTGATTCAAAATCGAAAATATGCCATCCTTGGTGAAAAAATTCAATTCTAGTGCATCACTGGAATTTTTACATTTTGACGGTTAGACGGATGTCATTTGCCCATCAAATTCATCCTTATAAGGCATTGGCAACGTGGCAGATTTGCATTAGCTAAGGAAAGGTGGGAAGGCACTCTAACTTTTCATTTTTCACCTTTTCAAACAAATGGGGCATTTTCAGGCCCAGGGACCCATTTTTTCCAAATTTTCCTACGTGGCATGTTCTGATTGGTAGGCGGGAAGGTGGGTTGTCAGATTCCCTTAAGATTTTGCGACCTTATTTTGCAAAAATTTTAAAGTCAAAAATTTTCTCGAAACCCGACAACCAATCGGGAGAGGACATGTGTCCTAAAAGTTTCAAAATGGAAGTGCGGGCTGAGGGGGGACTTAGAGTTTTTTGGCTCTAATTATATAAAGTTTCAAAACCAGTTTTTCCCCTGCTCCAATCATAGGAGGACACGTGGTAGCACGGTGGTGCAGAGTAGGTCGGTAGGAAAGTGGAGGGAAAAGGGGATTTTTTCCCTTTTTCACAAAAAGGTTAAAGTAAATTTTTGGCCCCAAATCCCGCGACCAATTCAGGTGAGACACGTGTAACATTTTAAGGATTATAGAGGGGAGCGGGTCAATGTTGAAGTTTGTGAATTTTCAAAAAATTGTAAGGGAGGTTTGAAGGAAGAAACAGAGACTTGGACCCGTAGCGAATAGGAGAGCACCACGTGGTGGGGATAGTTTCGGAGGTGCGGGCCCGCGGAGACAAAGTGGAGAATTTTCCCTTGGCTTAAAGGGAGTAAAATGAAGATTAAGCCCGTGGGTCCTCAACAAATAAGAGATGGATGCATGGAAAAGGGAATGGTGGGTCAGCGGGCCGACAGAGGTAGGAGGGATTTTTTTCCCTTTTGCAAAAAGGACTCAAAATCAAAATTTGAAGCACTGGCCCGCTATCCATAGAGAAAGCGACACATGGCAGGGGAAAAATTGGAGGTGTGGACCTGCGGGGAAAAAGTGAAAAATTTCCCTATTTCCAAAAAAGGTCAAAATGCGTAGAATTGAAAGTGATTTCAGTGGGGCCCACCATGTGCCATGTGTTAGCTCCAAAATTTAAAGGCGGAGGGGTGGGAGAAAATGTCAATTTTTTCAATTTTTTCAAAAATGTCAAAAAGTCAAAAAATAAGCCTGAATTTGTTCCATATCATAGTTTGACATGTAGCAGATCAAGGGCAACTATGCATTTTCATTTTTGGCCACCATTTTTCCTCCAAGAATCTTGGAATCACAAATTTTATATCAAAATTCATCAAATTTATAGTGATTTTGTGTTGTTTTGGCCTTCCAAGATCATTGGCATCACTTTCATGGCTTAATTCTTTGATTTGAGATGTTTTAAAGTAATTTTTTAACACCAGCCCAAGAAAACACGTGAAATGACAAAATCAAAAGTTGCAGAGGTAATTTAAAAAGGTAAAAAAGGTGAAAATGATGAGTAAAAGGTGTTTGTATGCCTTGATGATGAAAAACATGCATCGAGGATGGATAATTATCCATATATTTGTAATGATTTAATCTTTTTGGCACACCTGGCAACCTGCGAATGTTTTTCTATTTGGTGTCATTTTCATTGAATCATGAGGATTGTTTTGTAACAAACTTGATCCCATGGCATATTCTTTTCTTGGGAAAGAAGGATCAAATGTGGCAAGAGATATATAATGCATTTTTTGAGAATTCGTAGAGGGGGGAAGCTGAAAATCATAAGCAAATTCTGAGAGAAAGCTCATTTTTAAAAAAAATCCCACCAAAGAACCAAAATAATATCTTTTGTGTTGGATCTTCATGTATGTGAGTTGGTTACAAGTGTATAGCCATCACATAGCTCTGATATTGTTCACAAAAATCTCCCCTACTGATGAATCTAAAAAGCTTTTGAGTTAATCTGTGTTTTTCTAGGCAATATGATGTCTGTTATCATTTTTAAATGTCTACAAATAGTTTCCATTGTTCTTGTTGCAATTTTGCATTGAAAGTCTTTAAAAATCACATAGAATCTCCATTTATTATTGATAGTTTAGTGCTATTTGCAATCTCATGTTCAGAAGAGCCTTCTTCTGATAAAGAGATAAATAAATTTAAAATCACTTTACCTTCATTGACTGTAGAGATTACTTATAATCCTTTGGGGGTACCTTAGGCATGGTTTGATCATGGATTTTTGTGTTTAATTGAGTTCTTTACTTCAAGATTTTGTGGGGAATTCTCAAAGATTGTGTGAAGAGTGCTTCCTAGGCTTCCATTTTTGCCTCTTCTGATTAAAAGAATGTCCTGATTGTTTGAAGCATTTTATCTGATAGTTGTTTCAAGTATTGTAGAGGTTGTCAAAGATCTAATATATCCTATTTTGTCTTGTCAACACCCCACCAAAAATCTCATTCCAACAAACTAATCCTACCCACACTACCCCTGAATTGCATTGTGTGTCAACAAAAGGATCTAACTCATCTACAAAAATGTACAAGGCAAATCAGGATTATACAATGTCTTTTGTAACCCTTGCCTTGCATTGAAAATATCACCATAATCTGGGAGTGACAACTTGTGAAAGTCAGATTTGGAGTGTTGATCATATTTTCCCGAGGTCTTTTCATACTATTTGCATAAATTGAGGGATATCTTCATCTCCTTCACCATTTGGGGGTTACAATATAGGTTCTCTTACCTTGGTTGAAAAGGAACAACCTAAAATAGTGAGGTCAGATCAAAATCCTTTCAAAGTGCTATCCATCTCTCCACAAATCTGAGTGCCAGTTAGATCACCTCCCGAGCTACAAAACAACATACATCATGATCTATTTGACTTCAAGGTCCATGTCATATCTCTGATGCTACTCAGACTGAAAAGGAGAAAAAATTTGGGTACCAACAGTACATATGATGGCTTCTAGTCATATTCCTAAGATCAATAGGATTAGAACTCTCTAACACAGATTGAGCCCATTTTGGTTTCTTAACTAGGGAGTTAGGAGATTTAGAAGCATCGATAGTATCAACACAAGAAATGTCATCATGACCATTTGTTATATTCTCAATATCATAATCATAACCATTATTAGAAATATTGACAGAGTTAGGAACATCTTTACCATTATTAGATGAACAAAAGAATATTTCCAAAACCACCACATTTCGGTTTTCAATTACTTCCCTTTTTACAAGGTCATAAATCTTTAGACCTGCAGTGTTAATACCATATCCAATGAAAACATAAGAGAAAATAATCATATCAATTTTATTTCTTTTCTTTTTAGGAATGTATAAAGAAGCAGGACTACCGAAAAAATTTGATGAGAAATATCAGGTTTTTGATTTGACCATTTTTCTAAAGGAGTTGAAAGATGAATAGCTTTAGTGGGAACCCTATTTAGAATGTAGATTGTTGTGTTCATTGCTTCTGCCCACAAAAATTTAGGAAGACTAGCATAATGAAGCATAGTGTTTCACCTGATTCTAGATCATTTCTTCGAATGTTGGACAAAATAGATAAGGGTAAAGGGCTAGGAGGAATACCTATTGAAATGTTGGTTATAGGTTGTTGCGCATGTATGAATTTTGGATCCACAACTGATCGTGAGAGCTTCCATTTTGCTTTGAGGAACTACCTAAAATGGAATACAAGACCACCAAATAACAATTAAACAATATATGCAGTGGACTGCCTAGCATGTGCTAGATCCCAGAAGTGTGATACTTCCTAGGTGGCTGTCAATCCATTGTTTAAAACAACTTAATGCTAATAATAAAGGAAATCCTACTGTAGTTAAAATGATTTAGGTATCTCATTCATCTACAATAAGAAAATTTGTTCACAACACGCTAAGATATGATTGAATCTGAAGGTCAAGGTCACTGTCAAGGTACTGGTAATGGTCAAGGTGAGGTTCTGGGCTATTTTGGGTATTTGGTGGAGGTTTTAGGCTCTATTCTTGGTTTCTAGTCAAAAACACAGAGACCGACATCGGTCTAGTATGATTGGTGTCAGTTTAGATTAACCAGTGACAGTTGTGGGTAACCGGTGATGGTATGGTCAGGGTACAAGAAACTCAAAGAAAACTTGGCAAGGAGATAGATCTAGGGCTAGATGAAAAGGGAAGGGAAATGGAAAGGTTTGTGTGGGTCCTAGGCATGCATAGAAATGATGAAAGTCTTGATATGGGAAGTTCAAGGGTGTGGGTAAAGAGATGGTCAAGTTTTCATGGAGATAAAATGGTGGGGAATGGAAATGAGAACAAAAAATAACAACAGATGTGAAAGGATTTGCTAAAGTGATAATGAACCAGTGCAAGTTAACAAAACCTATTGTTTATATGAGCTTGATGTCTAGTTGGTAATGATGGGTGATCAAATGGAAGGAACTCTGTGTGGTGCTAGCGGTTCCCCAAATGCTCCTGTGAAGGCAAATGGCTTTGTGGTTGCTTCAGATGCTTGGCTATGGATGCTTTGATGCATGTACGGATGTTGGTTCTGCTTGCATGCACCTCTTGTTTCGTCACTTGTTCTCAGAAGATGTATCAACCTCTAAAACAATGTGCCAACCTAGAGATAAGGTTATCTTAAGGGGTTAAATGGTAACTGACGTTGGTTTCAGGTTAACCGGTGGTGGTTTAGGGTAACCAGTGTTGGTTAGGGTAGGATTTTCTAGGTTTAGTAAATGAGGCAGATCCCCTTGATTTTCTGGGATCTTGTTCATTTTTGCTTCACAGATTAGAATGGAAACTTTCTTCTAACGTATGGGAATGTTGTTAGAGGGAATGTAGGCTTTTATTTTTAGGATTTGGGTAGGTCTTAGTTAGTTAGGGGAACTTACTAAGAATAAGTCTTAAGGTGAGGTGGCTAGATGAGGTGTCTAGGTGAGGTGGATATGTGGGTATTATCCAAATTAGGATATTTGAATAATAAATAAGGTGAGGATAATGAATTAATTTAATTAAATTAATATTATAGTGGGGTGAAGGAGGGGCCATGGTTAGGTGAATGTGTTCAAGGTATTTATTTGATGAGGGACCAAGGGGAGTATGACCTAATTTTAGTGTCTACATTTTTCCCCTTTTCGTTGCGTAGCTTATTTTGGTAAGCGATGTTGACAAAAAATAAGATGTGGTCACCCCATGTGTGGGTGACGGTGATCCCCCTCAAACCAGGAACTTATGAGGGAGAAGGTGGAATCGGTGAGTGGTTTGATAAAAGGTGAATGAGATGAAGAATAAGTGGGGTAATGGGTAAAAAGGGAAAAAAGGTCCACTCAGGTAATCCAGGTAATGGGTCAGGGTCAAAGGTAGTAACAGTAAAATGCACGCACACATATAAACTAAAACACGGTACCAGGTTGAAGAGCAGGAAAACTCTCTATTGTCTAAGGTTGATAGGTTTATCCAAACAAGGTTGAAGTGAGTCCACTATCCAAGGTATAGGATATGGTCAGGAAACACGACAGAGGTAAGGTGGAGGAACATTTAGGTATGTTCTGGTACACCAAGGGTTGGGTCAGAATAAACGGTTATGACAAGAGGCAAGGTAAGGTCAGAATGTCCATCAACATAGGTAATAGTGCCACAAGGTATAGCAAACACATGAGGTCAAAGGTCACTAGCAATGTTCCAGGTCCAAATATCTAGGTCACGCCATGGGTAGGGCCAAGGTATGGGTAAATGTTATGAGTCCCCGAATGAGAACGAAGTGAGGTAGCAAATGATAAGGTCAAGAGGATACAATGAAGTGTCCAGGTGAGGTATGGGTGAGGTAAAAAGGATTCAGGTCTAAAATTGGGAGTAGAAGGTAGGAAAAATACTAAGCAGGTAAACCAATGATGGTTAAAAGGAACCAATGTTGGTCAAGAGGGACTGACCACAGTAATCTAGTGCACAATGTCGATCAAGATGAAACTGTCACCGGTCAAGTTGAGTAGGTTATAAAAATAAAAATTACCACATTTTTCAAATCATTTGTCCTTTAGCGAATTGGGAAAATGACAAGAGAGAGATAAAAAAAGGTGAAAAGTGACAGAGTGAGGCTAAGGACTGAGTTGGCGAGCTACGTGGATGGTGAGAGTTGGTTGATAGGTGGATCCATGAGCTAGGCTGGATCGATTTGATTGGATTGAGTGATTAGAGAGTGAGTGGTCATTGGGTGATGGCAGAGGTAGGAGAGGGATTGGGGGGACCACCAGTGTAGTGGCCAGAGGTGCCACCACACAGATAGCAGCGCGATGAGGTAGGATTCAATCCCGCTTGTTTTATTTGTTAAATTGAATTAAAGGTTAAGTGGGTAAAAAAGTTTTATTCTTTTTGGGGGGAAAATAAATTTTGAATTATGGGAGGGAAATCCAGTAAAATAGGAATGGGGAGGGAGGGGATTAGGTGAAGAAGGGGTAGGGAAGGGTGTAGGAGGGATTTGGGTAGAATTGGGTGGGTAGAAGGGAGGAAAAGGTAAATTGAAGGAAAAAATGGGGTTTTGGCATCGTGGGTTTTTGACGCGAAAGTGACCGGCATTGGTTGGATGGTAGCCGATGTCGGTGTGAGTGCGTCGGTATCGGTCACGAAGTAGGTGACCGATGCCAGTTGAAGGGGGACCGGGGTCAGTTAGGGGTAACCAGTACCGGTCGTAATTGGGGGAAAAAGGGGCCAAAAGGTGTTTGAGATTGGGTGGGTGAGGTAGATAGGGGTGAGAAAAGTGGTTTTGGTGAAGATCATAATATAGGTAAGGGGAAAGAATAGGTAAGGGTGGAGAGTTGTTAGGGAAAAATGTATAGATGTGTGGGAAAATAGGTAAGGTTGGGGAGTGGGTCAAAAATGGAAGTAAGTGAGGGATCGGGGTGTGTGTAAATAGGTAAGGTGATATTGGGTTGGGTAGGTGTAGGGTAGGTAAGTCGGTTGGTTAGGGTTGGGTTAGGGTCAGTTGGTGAGGGTTGGGTTGGGATGGAGGGTAGGCCATGGGATAAATGGGTAAGTAGCAAAGTAAAAGAGGTAGGGTAATGGGAATGGGTATGGGTGAATGTAGATATAGTCTTGTTTAAATGATGTGATTGTTTTGTTGGATGCAGGTGAGAGATCAACTGAGGATGCGAGACAGGGTGCCACCCCTTCTCATGACAGTTCGCGGCACAGTGACACCTGAGGAGTGGCGACATGTGGAGGAGGTGGGCTTGAGTGGGGTCTGATGCTACCAGCGTGTAGTCCTATAGCCGAGTCTGATGGTCTCCCTCATCGATAGATGGGATGCTGTAACCAACATGTTCCACCTACCGATGGGTGAGATGATAGTCACCTTGGAAGACGTGTTCAGAATCTTGTGGTTACCCATATTAGGGACGTAGGTATATTCGATATCCTCAGAGGCATCTGAGGAGTTAATGCTGACAGGATTTGGGGAGGGGATGGCAGAGCTGACATTCCACATCGCCAGTCTTAGCTATGGAGAGATGTACCTAGCCCTCTAGAGGAGACGAGGCTAGTAGTATTACTGATGGAGGCAGTCTACTATTTTACACTACTAGATGTAGAGGGTGGGAGATTCCCATGATCACTGATGGGAGTCTTACATGACATGATAATGGCAAGGACATGCTTTGCCTAGGTGACAACATTCCTAGTTTAGCTTTGTAAAGAGCTATGGGCATATGGGCGGCTCTGCAGGTTTAGTTTATGTTGTAATTTTATTCTACACTGCTAGGCCTATGAACACATTGTTTGTGTGCATCCAGTGGGTATGCCCCTAGTATATGCATTTGAGCCAAGTTTGGTGTGGGTGGGGTACAGGAAATGGGTGCCTGTTATTGGAGAGCGGTGATCAGACAGTGCTACACATGATGTAGCATATTACCGGCAGCTAATAGAGGGATTGTCTTAGATAGATATTATATGGAGACCGTATGTTGGTTATCCCTAATATAGATAGATGGCTGAGGAGCTAGCTAGCGTACAGCTAATTAGATGGATAGAGGGGTGCCATATAGGAGAGCACAAGATGATCCTTATTGAAAGGGTCAGATGAGAGTTGGGATTACGATGGGATATACCTCCACCCTTCCCATAGTACCTAAGGGATGATGTGGAGAGACCACTGCCACTTCCACAATTGACAGTACCTACAGGGGAGGAAGAGCAGGTGATAGACCAATGGATCGATGATGCCAGAGTGACAGATAGATACAGACAGTGGTGGGCGGCTTATTTACGAGTAGTACCACCTATACTAGGGCAACCATATTTAGCCACTATCATGGTGAAGAGAGACACCTTATGGGGGCTGGTGGCAACCCTGATTACGCAGTTGGGGATGGTGTAGGGGTAGTTAGCCAGTTCAAAGGTGGAGGTGGTTGAGTTGCATGCACTGGTGGCTAGTCTTCAGACCCAGATGGCCTAGGGTGGAGATGGAAATGGTGATGATGGTCAGGTGGCCTCCCTACAGGCATAGGTTACAAGTTTTTAGGGCCAGTTGGCCACCACATAGGCAAAAATTTAGGTATTACAGGTGTAGGTACAGGCACAGGGTGCGAGACTGATGGCACCTCCACAGGCATTGGTAGAGGGTCCCAGTTCACAGGAAAGGGAAGGATAGGGTCCCGTAGGACACATACAATGGATAAGTCCTATGGAGCCACCACAGAACATACCCATATCTAGGTTACGGGATGCCTTGGGTGAGGCCAGATACTACCAGGATCAGTTGATGGCGGCCGAGATGGATTTTCTATCCTATAGAGAGTACAGGGCACAACAGGCTTTTAGTGAGAGGACGAGATCCCATACTCAGGACGTGGAGAGAATAGGGGACCATCGAGCACTGAGACATGATTAGGGTGAGGCCACCATCTCACACAAGCTAGCTCCAAGTGAGGTACCAGCAGGGGGTTTACCACGACCTATGGTGGGTGGTGAGATGAGACTAGGTTGTCAGACAGGATCTAAGGACGATACCAAAGAGACTGACATGGAGGATGACTAGAAGGACGAGGCTTGATGCCAATCCTTTTATTTTGATGTATTTTTGTCATTTTTTTATATATACCGGTTTGCATCCTGAAGATGGTGAGGATGTATGAGAGTTTTGAATATTTTTGAGCATATACTGGTCTGTGCATTGAATATGGTGAGGCTATATATGAGAGTTTTGAGAGACTGGATTATATACACCGTCCTAAATGCCGAAGACATTTGACAGTTATGTATACACATGTTTGGATATTGTATTTATAGAGATGTTGATGATGATGATGATGATGATGATGAAGGTCATTATGTGGTTGTGTTGATACAATTTTATTAGTATGCACAGATGGATTTAGGATAGGTGTGTTAGGCATGGATGGAGTCAGGTTATAGGCATGAATCGAGTTATGTTGTAGGCATGGTTGAGTCAGGTTTTGGTCTAGGCAAGGATTGAGTTAGGTTTTAGGCATGGTGGAGTCAGGTTTTGGTGGTGTCAGGTTTTGGTCTAGGCATGGATTGAGTCAGGTTTTAGGCATGGTGGAGTTAGGTCATAGGTATGGTGGAGTTTACATTGGTTGAGGTTGTAATTCATTATTTTGTGTAATGAATGATGATATGGGTCATGTTTAAGATGTTTTATAATACATGCATGATGATGGTAAAGAAATGGTAGTCATAATAAATGTATGTTGTGATGATGATAAAAATGTGAAAGCAACTTATTGTTTGTTTGGTTTCATTTCCAATTTTTGATATAAAAAGGAAACTAAGTAGGGTAGAATGTGATTTAGGAAAATGAAAGATGAATTGGTTAGGGTAGAGAGTGGCCAAGCTAACCTCCAAGGCCCCCCCCACCCTTGGAGTGCTACCTACATAGTCCCAGTGAAAAGGGATCTCAAGTTGATATAGTTCTCCCATTAGCTAGGGAAGAATGTGAGGAGGTATGAGAATGAGTTGGTAGGTTTTAGGCATGATTGAGTTTAGGTCTGTTACGTATGGGTGAGTTGTGGGAAAATTGGTATAGGTTAGTTTGATTGTGGTGGGAGAAGAAGATTACCCAAAGGTAAGCATCGAGGACCAAGTCATGTATAAGGTAATCAATACAAAATAAGGAAGGTTAAAGATAAGACAAGGCAAGAAAGCTACCTAATTGGTTAGGATCATAATGAGTAGGTCATACCTTGGAGGGGTTGATGAATGTAAGACCCTAAAAACATTGCATGATTGATTGTTCTAAGGGTGAAAAGTAGTCACATGATCACCAAATGTCATGGTTCCAAGAGGTCCCTTGAGGCGGATAGGAAATGAAAATGTGAATGGTGAGAGGGTGAAAATTGGTAGTTTATTTGGTAGTAGGTATCATGCCTTTTGGAAAGAGATCCAAGGTCAAAATGGGCAAGTCCATGATGAAAAAGTTTTCTATTTTTAATTGTATTTGAGATAGACTAATCGATGTGGGAAGTCTATATGGGATGAAGAAATTAACTCCTTAGGGTATTCATGAAGCTGATCGTTTCGGGAAGCTTCAGATTTTTGTCTGTCCTTTTTTTTTTTTGTTGAAAGAGCTTTACATAGCTTTCCTTCGAGATAGCAGTCTATTTATAGCAATGATTGTAGAGAGAAAGATGTCCTTTTGAGGGAGTCATCTTTTTATTGGATGTTTGACTCAAGGAGTTAGATCCCATGTGAGGGATTTTAAGTCATGGACAAGACTAGGGTGAAGAATAGGATTCTTGTTCAGAAAGTAGGGTGAAACGACCATGGGATCTCATCTAAAAGAAGATGAAAATTATCCATGAGAATCATGCTATGTGCAGTGTGGTGGTATACATATTCAAGAGAAGATAAAAAGTGACAGGTAAGCACATGATCCTTATTTAATCGTTGGTGAGGTGTAGGAAGTGGATAGCGCTCAAGGGACAAGCATGAAAGAGGCAGAAAGTGAGGCATGACTAAAATTCAACAATAGAATGGTCGAAGATGCAAGGAATTAAGGGGCTTAGGTTCGGGTTTACCATTGAGTGAAGATAAATGATAAGCACTTGATCCGTAAGTATGAGTCACGATGTATGGTCCAAGCTAATTAGGAGAAAATTTGTCCCGTTTAATTTTTTCTACTTTAGTTACATGTTGATTTTCTTTCAGGACGAGGTCACCAACTTGGAAGGTTTGTTCATGGATGCATTTTTCATAGGCACATTTGATACGTTTTTGGTAAACTTGAAGATGATCAAGAGCATTAAGACGACATTCGTCTAATAACTCAAGTTGTGTTAAACGGTCCTGATGAAAGTCATTATCATTGAGCATGTCATGGAGAGAAATGTGGAGTGATGGAATCTGGACTTCGAGAGGCAGAACAACCTCTATACCATAGACCAGAGAAAAAGGTGTGGCAGCAGTGGAAGTGTGAATACTAGTACGGTATGCCCACATGGTGAAAGGAATGTGTGTATGTTAGTCCTTCCTAGTATCGTTAACCACTTTCACAAGAATTTTGTTTAGGGTTTTGTTAGTGGATTTGGCTTGGCAATGGGTTTGTTGGTAATAAGGTGACAAAAAACTTAGCTGAATGCTAAAGGCGTCGCAAATTTTTCGCAGGGTTTAATTTTTGAAATTATTTTCCGTTATCCATAATAAGTCGATGAGGAACGCCAAAGTGATAGATGATGTGATGATTGATGAACTCACATATTTTCTCATCTTTCATGGAGATGAGTGGTATGGCTTCAACCCATTTTGTGGAGTATTCGATAGTGGTGATGATCCATTGATGTTGTTGGGAAGAATGGGGTTTGATCTCTCCGACAAGATCTAAACCCCATTGAGAAAAGGGCCAAAGGTCATGGGTGACCTGTAAGGAATGACTAGGTGTCTGATGAAGGTTGACATGTTGTTGGAATTTCCCACACTGCTTAACACATTCTCAACAATCATGGTTAAGATTCGGCCAGTAATAGCCTAGGTGAAGAATACACTTAGTAACAATAAGGCCACTGAAGTGACCTCCACATATGCCATCATGAACTTCTTTAATGGTATAAGGAATTTCAGAACTCGTAAGGCACCATAAGAGAATTCCATCGAAGCCACATTTATAGAGGAGACCACCCATGATGACATAATGAGAGACATTTTTAAGAAAAGCACGTTGTCCATTACGAGTGAGGTTGGGAGGTAAGATGGAGAGAGAAAGATAGTCTGAGTATTATTTGTACCAAATTTCACTCGGGTTAGGGGTAGTGGTTCCAATGGAGTAAACCTCACGAGGTAAATAAGAGGGTGATTGGAGTCTTTATACAGTGACAAAGATTTTAGAATCAGTAGGTGAAGCGGGGATTTGAGAAGCCAAGCAGGCCATGGTATCTACAAATTTGTTGGTTGAACGTGGGACAGTTTGAAGGCGTAGCGGTTGAAGGTGGTCAATATTATGTCTATGTGATGTTTATACTTTTAAAGTGTCTCATTATGACATTGGTATATACCATTGACTTGGTTTATGAACAATTGGGAATCACCAAAGATGTTGATGGATTTGACATCCAAGGCATAGGCAGCTTGGAGACCTAATATGAGCGCTTCATATTCGGAAATATTGTTTGTACAATAAAAATATAGTTTGAAAGACAAAGGCATGGGTTCACCATTAAGAGGAATGAGGATAACTCCTGCCCCACCCCTAAGCTGACAATTAGAGCCATCAAAGAAGAGTGTCATTTGGTAACTGGGCTCGTCTAAGGAAAGGGCGGCAATTGACTTATCTGGAAAGTCAAAATTAGAGGGTTGATCCCTAGAAATAGGTGCATCGGCCAATTGGTCGGAGATATCTTGGCCCTTGATGGACTTTTTATGGATGAATTCAAGGTCTAGGTCAGCCAAAAGCATAAGCCAGCATGCGGCACGTTGATTTTGGTAAGGTTTGGCATACATGAAGTGTAGGGGGTTATTGTTGGTCACAACATAATTTTTGTGATTAAGTAGGTAATGGCAGAGTTTCGTGGCAACAAAAACTAAGGCTAAGCATATTTTTTCGGCATGGGTGTATCAGGTTTTGTAGTATAAAAGAGTATAACTTATGTAATAAACCACCTACTCCCTGTGTTGTTCATTGCGATGAGCGAGCATGGCCCCCAAGGAGTGATTGGTAGCTGAGATGTATAGGTAGAAGGTTTGATCATCTTTAGGTGGAATGAGTATGGGTGGTTGGAGAAGGTATTGTTTTAAGGCCTCAAAAGCTTTGTGGCAGTCATTATCCCATTTAAAGGAGACATCCTTCTTGAGAAGATGATGAAATGGTTAACACTGATCAGATAATTACGAAATGAAATGGTGAATATACTGCAACTTACCTTGCAGGCTATGGAGCTGTCTAAGGTTAGTGGGTGGAGGCATTTCAAGAATGGCCTTGACTTTAGCAGGGTCAACTTCTATACCACGTAAGGAAATGATAAATCCCAAGATATTTCCTGAGAGAACCGTGAAGACACACTTCTTGGGTTGAAGGTGAACACAATATTTAATGAGGTGGTCAAAGATGGTTTTGAGGATGGTGAGGTGCTCAGAGCAGTGTTTAGATTTGGCAAGGATATATTCCACATAATCTTCTAATATACGATGCATGATGTCATGGAAGATGTAATTCATAGCCCGTTGATATGTGGCACCAGTGTTTTTAAGGCCAAAAGGCATGACTCGATAGCAGAAGGTCCCCCAAGGGGTGATGAATGTGGTTTTGCTTTGATCCTCTCGGGCAAGCAAGATTTGGTTATAACCCAAGAAGCCATCCATGAGTGATAACATCTCATGACCAGCGGTAAGGTCAACCAGTTGGTCAATACCAGGTAAAGGAAAGTCATCTTTCTAGGTAGGCTAGGTTAAGGTCACATAAATCTTTGCAAATACGAATTCTCCCTATTGCCTTAGTGACAGGGACAATGCTAGAAATCCAACAAGGATAATCAATGGGTAAGATAAAGGAAACAGAAAGAGGGCATTGAAGTTCTTCTTTAGACGAGAAGGGCAATGCGAGGGTGCATTTTCCTCGGCTTTTATTTTATGGGCTTAGCATCGGCAATGGTTACGATATTATGGACCACTATGGTGGGGTCAACACCGAGCATCTCTACATAAGACCAAGTGAAAATGTGCTTACGGTTTCTAAGAAGAGAAGTGATGGCTTCCTGTTCAGAAACATCTAAAGATTGTCCTATCTTTAGAATGTGCAGGTCATCTTGAGTATGAATGTTGATCTCAATTGTTGATTCATTCAACATGGTTTGTGTCTCAGAGGGGAACGATCAATGAATATATTAGTCTTCTGCACCAAGGTAGGTGAGTATAGATTCATCATCCTGGCATTGAACGACATTAATCAAAGGTGTGTCATGATCGATCATTTCAGGGTACAGTAATGGAAGAGAAGAGGGAGCCTCACCCTTGCATTGATAAGTTAGAGGCCCTAAGGAAATGGTGTTTAAGAAAAAAAATTTAGGAGGAATGGATTCTAGATCCATTGGCTCTATCGGCGAAGGTGGAGAAGGTGCTGATGGAGAAGGGTTGAGTGTCAATGAGTTCAATGTAGGCCTTCTTGGTAGGTGGTTTTAGCAAATTTGATACCACTATGATCATTATGTTTGTCAGGTAATACATGGAATAATATGGTATGGCGGCCTTGCTCATAAAAGCCAAAACCAAAACCCTTCCATGCACATCAGTGCAGGAAGGTGTGGGTGAAACAATGATTGGTGAGTGACTGGAAGTCAGTGGAAAATGGGTAGGTTTGTGATGGTGGTTCAGGTGTGTAAGTAGTAGTATCAAGTCCCCCATATGTGAGATTGGTATAAAGGTGGGGAGGACCATAAAGGAGGTGCTCTCCTATACGATGATCATAGTGAGGGTTCTAGTGAAGACTTCCATACTCTTACGGGGTAAGGAATGTGTTGACACTATATAGGTGATACTCCCCCAAAGTGAGGCATTGAAAAATGCCCTCCAAGGGATCAGTGGTTGGTATGTGGGTAGCTGGAATAGACGATGTGTCAAAGGTCAGATCAGAGGTGGAGCTAATGAATTGGGAGGCCAATGGTTTGACTATAGAGGTTGTGGCAGTGGTGGGAATGGAGGATGTAGGTTTGGTTAAGGTAGTAGTTGCACTGGTGAGGGGAGGTGTAGGTGACATGGAAATGTTTTTGGAGGTAGATTATTTGATGGGTATGAGCACGTCATTGGGTCAGTAAAGCATGTTGTAAGTTTTGAAAGGTGATGGGTCAACTAGAATGGTATAGGTGTGTCCTTCATGCTCAAACTTTACACAACGATGCAAAGTGGAAGGAACACAACCCATGACACGAATCCAGGGTCTACCAAACAACATGTTATATTGAAATTCCCCCTCCAATATGTAAAATAAATATGGAATAGTATGGGGGCCCAATCGAACATGGAGGATGATAGTGCCAAGTGTAGAGGTGATAACATCATTTAATGAACGCAACATGACGGGATGTTTATGCATGTAATTTTCAGGTATGCACATTTGAGCCAATGCATGGGAAGAGATGATATTAATGTTAACGCCCTCATGAATCATAACATGTTGTACATGTATATTATCGATGTGGATAGAGATGAAGAGAGCCAGATCGGGGTCATCGGTTTGGTGCGGTGTGATCTCTTCATCTGAGAAGATAAGGGAAGCTACTTGGTGAGTAGTTGGAGGTGTAGATGAAGGGGATAATTTGGTGAAAGAGGCTACATGATGGGGTGTGATAATGGATGCCACAGGTGTAGGATCATTGGGTAAAAATTCAATAGATTGAAGAACCTCCATGAGAGCTTGACGATGGGATTCCAAGGTTTGGATGAGGTCATATAAGGACATTTTGAGGGGGGGATGGTGTAGTTGTTTGAGCATCGTGTCGTGTGTGACCCAATTAGAAATAGGATATGTGGGGCCGCGGATAGTGATTTTAGGTGTGGATGTAGATGGTATGTTGGGTCTAGGGTTGGTTGGTGGATTAGTTGCCTTTTCTTTTCCTTTGTCTTTCTAAGCATGGGTAGCAATGTGGATCATGTTGATCTGAGGTGGGGAGGTAGGTGAGGTAGGTGAGCCATGAAAGGTATAGTGACATGAAGGGAAAAATCCCAATGGTGGGAATGAACCTTGTGAGATTATTTGGGAAAATCGACATTTGGGTGGAGGTTTGGCAAGGTGATTTATGTGAACCATGTTAATTTCAAACCTTAGAGGTGGTTCTAGGAGCTGTGGGGGTAAAGGTCTGGGTCATTGAGTAGGTAGTGAGGGAAGAGTTGTTTGAATGGGTGTTGGTGAAATGGGGTCCTCATCGAGAAGGTCATCATCATCAAAGTTTTCTTCAAGAGGACACAACTGGATAAGAATGGTTTTCAAAGCCTTGCAGTTCTCCACATCGTGCCCTGACACACAATGGTAGGTAGAAATTTTGGTGTCGTCAAACCCTTTTTGTTTGGGTTTGAGAGGTTCATAAGGTCTGAGCGGCGGTAGTGTGATGACAAAAGTTTCAAGGAGGTTGGTTAAGATTTTGGCATAGGATTTTGCTAGTGGATCACAATGGGAAGTGAAAGTGGGCTTAGTTGCAGGCACAGTTGACTATAGAGAAATGATCTTTCCATGAGGTAAAGTCGATCGAGCCATGGTTTTAGGTATTGGTGTGATCTTGGGTGTTGGTCTTGTTTTCTTGGGTAGGGATATGGTAGATTAACTGGTAAGAGAGTATGTGGTTGGTTTGACTACCTTATCAGAGGGTAGAATTTTTTTTTCCTTAGGTTGTACCTTCTTGTGTGAGGGTGATACAGACACATGAGATCTAGAGGGAAAGGAAGATGGTGGAAGAGGGTGCGTTACCCATGAGGATAACAGAGGTGCTGTGAAGGTAGATAGTACAAGTCATGCTGGAGGTGTGAGGGAAAGACACTGAAGTTTCATGGGTAGTGAAGGAGTGATCGATAATATTAGAGATATATGTGTTAAAGATGTTACAGATGTGGGTGGAAGTCATGTCGGGCACTTGGGTATGTTTGAGGTTTATGATGGAGGAATGGGCTGCTATGTTTTTAGTTTACTAGTGGGTGGAAGTTTCTTAACCGTGTTGGAAGGGCGAGGTCCTAAGACAGACGAAAAGGGTGAAGGTGATGAAGGTGTGATCAGTGAGGTTGGAGTATGAGATTTATGGGATTGGTTCTTCTGTTTGGGTGTTGGAGTAGGTTTGGTACTAGATTTTGAGGATGTAGCTAAATCTAATTTGATGGGTGGATGAGTAAGGTTGGCGGATGGGATGACCCCTAAGGTAGTGTTGGGTTTAGGCGAGCAAGATGATGTAAGTGTAGGCTTGGGTGTAGATGTGTGTTGGTTTATGGAGAGGGGTGTGGTTTGAGCCATGAGTGGTATCATGGTGGAATTTGTGATAGTTTTAGTTGTATTTGGTTTGATTGGCTGAAATATTTTTGGGTAGATAGTGAAACTGTTAGTAAGTGACATCTACATTTGTGTGGAAACAGGAAGTAAAATATGCTCCCAAAGTAAGGCTCTATCCACATAATCTAGGCGATTAGCTAGATGCGAAAATGACACTATTGTAGGTGAGGTTGATGAATATCTAATGGCAATTTTTGTAAAATGTGTTTTAGAGACGGGGAATTTGATAGCTTCATCTTCCGTGGGTAAGAGAGCTGAAAGTAAGTCTGTAGTATCTTAGATAGTTGATGGAGAATGATCACCTAGAGGCAAAGGTATCTCTACTAGATCCTTGATAGGTTGAGGAGATAATGGGTGCTCCTCGGTGGGTGGAGGAGATGGTGGGTGGTCCTCTGTGAGTGTAAGAGATGGATAAGTATCTTCCATGTACTAGAGAAGTATTGTGGGTGATGGTTCTCTAGGTGGAGAAGTCAAAGGTGAAGTAGTTTCGATGTCAACAGGAGTCTCCTTCATGGGTGAGAGAGGAGATGAAGGATGTCCCTATATGGGTGGAGGAATAGGTGAGGTGGGTTCAAGTGCAGGTGAGGACTTTAGGCTAAGATTTCCTCTATGGAAGGAATATGTGGTAATTGGGTAGCAACGGGTGTGTTACTGAAAATAGCATGGACCTCGTGGGTATGGCTATCATGAGTTGAGGTCTCTCCAATTTGATCTGAAGAAGGGGTAGGATTAGGAAAGGATTTCTTGAAGATTTGTGGGATTTGATTGGCAGGTGAGTTAGGATTATCCAAGGTTAACTTTCCTTTCTCGAGCATTTCTTGGACAATATTTTTGAAAGTGATGCAATTTTCGTCACTATGACCCTTCACTCGATGATAGTTATAGAAGTCGTGCTCTTTATACTATGAAGGTGTGGGGCGAGCAGGGTGAAAACCAGTGTGTGGTTTTATGGGAGGAAGGGTGATGGCCCCATATTTAATGAAATTTTCTAAAAAAGAAAAATAAGGTTCCCCAGTTGGGGTATATTTCCATTGTTCTCGTCTAAATTGAAAATTCTAGATAGGAGAAATATTAGATGAGGGACTAGCCTGATTTGATGGATGAGCTGGACCGGCCTTGAGTACCACCACATTAGCGGTTCCCTTGGCTTTTGACTAATTATTCTATGGTTTTAGAGAAGAAGAGGGATCATTTGATTTTAAGGCCGAATTCTTATTGCGTAGTTGGATTTTCTTCTCTTTGATGGCCCGAGTCTCGAAATTTCATGTCATTGTGAATACATCATCAAAGGTTCAGAAATTTTGGACCTGCAAGGTCGAATAAATATGTCTAGCACAAGCCCGTGTGAATAGCTCTATGAGTTCAGCTTGTTGTAGTTCGAATGTGAGTTGATTGATTAGACTATGCCAACTAGCAACAAAATCTGTGATAGATTCGTCGTCATACTGACGTGTAGAGTAGAGGTCAGTCATGGTAAATTTCTTAACAATGTTAATGGGGAAGTGATCCAAAAAGGCTTGGGCTACCTAATTAAATGAGAAGATAGAGTGTCTAGGTAACTCACTATACCAATCTAATGCAGGCCCAGTCAGAGACATGGGAAAGGTCCTCAGAAACAAAGTGTCATCATGGGCGATTAGATAACAACCATGTTTGAAAGACCACAAATTCTATTGTGGGTCTTATTTGCTATTGAAGTGGTTAAGTTTAGGCATTTCCAAATGCATGGGATATGGGTGGATAGGATCATTACAAATATCATCATAGGTGAGAGTGTTATGGGAGCCAGAAAATGATGCTTCTAATGTCTGCATCTTATCCATCATTAACGTGATTAAGTCATTGGTAGGTTGTGATGGTTGGGTGACTTCTGTAATGTAAGAGGGTTTGTGTTGGGCATATGACGAGGGTGGAATTCCAGTATATGCTGCTGACATATAGGTAGATTGAGAAGGAGGGAATGAAATAGGGGGTATGTACCTAGAATGAATGATAGATGAAACGGGAGGATGTTGATAGTATGTATATGGAGGTGGAAGGGTTGTGGTGACCCTAGTGGCAATGGGGGCTAAGGTTTGTGGGATAGAAAGGACAACATTTTGGAAAGGGGTAGGGGTAACTGATACCGGGGGTAGTTATGTAACTACGGGTATATATGAAACAATAGGTGTGGATGAGGTTATGTTCTGGGTTGTTGGTGAAGGTATAGTGGATGTGGTGGGTATAACAGATGTGGCAGACGTAGTGGTTATAACAGCTATGGGGCCCAACTGTTAAATGAGTGGGGGTAAGGTAGATATAGGTAGTGCAGAGCTACTAGAGGTTGGGGTAGAAGTAGGAGTGAGTGTTAGGAGGATAGATATGGGCATGCCATATATCAACTAACCCGAGGCATCTCGATTGGATGAGTGGGAAAGATAAAATTGCAAGGCGGCAGGGTTCTAGTCAAGAATTTGTGTGAACTCCTCATCTCCTGTGGAGATAGTGATAGGTTGGGTAGGATCCATGGGTGATAAAATAGAAGGTGGTGAAGGACTAGGTGGGAGTGGTTGATGACTGACATGGAATATGAGGGTGTTCGCTTAGCTTTAGGTCAACACCATGTGACCAAGCATTAACGAGGCCAGACTGCTTTCTATAAATGACACAGAAATACAAAAAAGATGTGATAAATAGGTAGTGGTGGGTGAATTGCGGTTGAAATGTCAGCTAGAAAATTACACGAGCTAACCAGTGCCGGTTAGGGTAAACAAATGTCGGTCATAGTTAACCATTTTCGGTCACTGTGGAGAATGGACGGTTTGTCAAAACAAGGAAAAAGGCCAATACTTTGCCAAGTATGCAAGAAGCTAATGAAATTACCAAGTCAGTGAATATGATAAGAGTGACAGAGACTCTGAATAATCAAAGAAGGTGAAAAGGTGTCCCTTTTAGTAGGTTAACCAAAATAACAGTGAACCAACATCGGTTGATTGAAACCGATGGCGATCAGAAGATAACCGACGAAGGTCGCTGGACCGACACCAGTCACTATGAAATTGAAACAAAGATGAAGAATATGTGGTTGTGAGTTAACATTAGATGTGGAATCGAACCCAAAATTTTGAGAATGATGAGAAAAAGGTCCAGGCACACTTAGATGAAGTTGGAATACACCAGCTGTGATGAGGAGGGTGCAAGGAAAAATAAGAAAAATGAAGAACGTGACCTCTCACCTCAAAATGCAAGCTAAGCAGAAACACTAAGAAAAATACGATCCTAAGAGTGGTTTTTCTATTATGTTTGTTTAGCTTATGCTATTTAAGGACTGACTCATGAACTTTAGAATAGAATTTTTTGAGAGGATGGCTTCCTACGAAGAATGAGATCTACAAGGAGAAGTTTTAGGTATGTTATGGTGGGGGCGGGCTGTCCTCTGATGAGGTACTGGATAGAGATAACCATTGGGGTGACCACTTTTTTGTGATCATGTGATCACCTACAACTTCTTCCGGGTGAGATGTTATTTAAGAATGTGTATATATTTTAAATTTAGGATGTTTGGGTAAGACTCAAAGAGAGAAAAAGAAAGGAAGTTCTTTTCTATGATTTGTTTTTCAACCACTAGCTAGGAATGACTTCCAGTGTATAGGCTGCCCTCAATTAATGTGAGCTAATTTAGAAAAGTAGAATGAAGTGAAATGATTTTTGAACCCAAATCGAAATGTAGAATTTGATGCCAAAATAGATGAACAAGAGAAGGGATGCTCTTTCACTAATGCGATACTAATGAAAGGGAAGAAATGTTCATTTTAATCACTAAAATACAATGGATTTTAGACAATAGAAGAGAAGAAGGTTCTAAGGGAGAAAGTTTAATGTAAAAACTTTTTAGAAAAGAAACAAACATACAATGTTTTCACCTAGAAATGAAAGAATGTAAAGAACCCTGAATGGTTCCCACCGGGCATGCCAAAATGTTTCACTTGATTCTAGATCGTTTCTTTGAATGTTTGACGAAACAGTTAAGGATAAAGGGCTAGGAGGAATACTTGTTGAAATGTTGGTTGTCGGTTATTGCGCGTGTATGACTTTTGGATCCACAGCTGATCATGAGATCTTCCTTTTTCTTGGAGGAACTACCTAAAATGGAATACAAGACCACCAAATAACAATTAAATAGTATATGCAGTGGAATTCCTAGTGTGTTCTATATACGGGAAGTGTGACACTTCCTAGATGAATGTCAATCCATTGTTTAAAACAAATTAATGCTAACAATAATGGAAATCCTATTGTAGTTAAAATGATTTAGGTATCTCATTCGTCTACAATAAGAAAATTCATTCACAACAAGCTAAGATATGACTGAATCTAAATTTCAAGGTCACTGTCAAGGTACTAGTACTAGTCAAGGCGATGTTTTGGGCTATTTTGGGTAATTGGTGGAGGTTTTAGGCTCGGTTCTTAGTTTCTAGTCAAAAACACATAGACCAATGTCGGTCTGGTATGACCGATGTCGGTTTAGACTAATCAATGGTGGTTGTGGGTAACCCGTAATGGTATGGTTGGGGTACAAGAAACTCAATGAAAACTTGGAAAGGAGATAGATCTGGGGCTAGATGAAAAGGGATGGGAAATGGCAAGGTTCGTGTGGATCTTAGGCATGCATAGGAATGATGATAGTCCGGATATGGGAAGTTCAAGGGTGTGGGTAAAGAGATGGTCAAGTTTTCATGGAGATAAAATGGTGGGGAATGGAAATGAGAATAGAAACTAACAATCAAAGCGAAAGGATCTGCTAAAGTGATAATGAACCAGTGTAGGTTAACAAAACCTATTTTTTGTACCAACTTGATGTCTTGTTGGGAATGGTGGGTGATCAAATGGAAGGAACTCGGTGTCGTGCTAGCACTTCCTTGAATGCTCCCGTGAATTAAAATGTCTCTGTGGTTGCTTCAGGTGCTAGCTATGGATGCTCTTATGCGTGTATGGATTTTGGTTCTGCTTGCATGCAACTCTTGTTTAGTCACTTGTTCTCAGAAGATGTATCAGCCTCTAAAACAATGTGCCAACCTAGAAATAAGGTTGTTTCTAGGGGTTGAATGGTAATTGACAATGGTTCCAGGTTAACAGACGGCGGTTTAGGTTAACCGGGGTCAATTAGGGCGGGATTTCCTAGGTTTACTAAACTAGGTAGATCCCCTTGATTTTTTGGGATCTCGTTTGTTTTAGCTTCGAGGATTATAATGGAAACTTCCTTCTAACATACGAGAATGTGGTTAGAGGGAATGTAGGCTTTGATTTTTAGGGTTTGGTTAGGTCTTAGTTAGTTAGGGGAACTTACTAAGAATAGGTCTTAGGGTGAGGTGGCTAGATGAGGTGTCTAGGTGAGGTGGATATGTGGGCATTATTTGAATTAGGATATTTAAATAATAAATATGGTGAGGATAATGAATTAATTTAAGAAAATTAATTAAATTAATATTATAGTGGGGTGAAGTGGGGGGCCATAGTTAGGTGAATGTGTTCAAGGTGTTTATTTAACGAGGGACCAAGGGGAGTATGACCTAATTTTAGTGTCTACACATAGTGTGAGCCATATCAAAAATAGTCATATTCTTTCGTTCTGCAACACCATTAGATTAGGGAGAATGAGGAGAAGTTAATTACCTTTTAATACCACAATCAATACAATTTTTTTAAAATGCTTTGCTAACATATTCACCCCTATTATCTATTCTAAGTCTCTTAATTTTATAATTTGAAGAGTTTTCAACAAAAGATTTAAATTCCTTAAATTTCCCTAGTACATCAGATTTAGTTTTAAGAAAATATGACCAAATCATCCTGGTGAAATCATCAATGAAAGTTATAGCATATAAAGAACCATTTAATGCAGCTACTTTAAGAGGTCCTCTAACATCACTATGAATAAGTTCTAGTGGGGAAGACGAAATCTGTTCAAGATGTGAGTGAAAGGGTTTAGCACTTTGTTTTGAGCATAAACACCCTTCATACACATCATGAGAATAAGACAACACAAGAAAACCTTTCACAAGATTATATCTAGCCATTTTATATAAACTTCTATAATTAACATGTCCTAATCTTTCATGCCATAGTTTTGAATTATTCAAACTTTGAGAAACAAAATAGGAGGCAGAATGGAAATCATCAAAAATACACAGACCATTTATTTAAATTCTTTCAGCTATTATATTATCATTATTATCCTTGATATACCAAGTATATTTCAAAATTTGAATAACCAAACCATCATGAGTTAATTGAGAACATGATAAAAGGTTCTTTTTGAGCTTAGGAAAAAATAAAACATTATTCAACACACCATTAGAAAATTTTACTTTCCCTTTCTCTATTGCTTCTAAAGATGAGTTATCACCAAGATACACACATTTATTAATTTTAACAACATCAAATAAAGAATTTGAAACACCATTCATATGATTTGATGCAATTGAATCTAGAATCCATTCAGAATTAGAGGAAGAATACAACGCAACATATAATGCAATCGTTTTAGGATTATCATTAGAGATATCCTTTTTCCTTAAATTGTATTTTTAAGAAACAATTTGTTTTTTATTTTTATGGATAGGTTTATTAGTTTTGCAATCTTCCTTTTTATGTCCAAATTTACAACATTTGTGACATTTACCACTAAAGCTAACACACAATAGATCAGAAGAAAAAAATTTCTTATCAATAAAAGAAGATTTAGATCTAAATTTTTGATCTAAGAAGGGCTTGTGAGGTTTTAACTTTGAATTCTGAGCAAGAAGTGCCTAAAAGGTATTCTCCTTAGAGTCAAAGTTCATCATCACTTGATCTTCCTGTATCAAAAGTGAACTCAAGGTATTTAAATCAGGTAGATCATTTTCATTTTGATATTTAGAGTTCAAGATATAAATAAAATTCCTAAATCTTTCATGTATATTTAACTAAACAGTAAAGTAGAATTGTGTTTTAATATTTTTAATTTTGGCTAAGAAATTAACTACTTTTTCATCTCTTTTCATAGAAGTTGTAAGCAATTCTAAAAATAATTTAATAATTTTAGATAAATGCGTACCTTCATGTATGGATTCTAGTTTTGTCCATACCTCTTTCGGTTGTTCGATATTACTTATGTGTAGAAGGTACTCATCGTTCACATTGCACAAAATCATGGAAAGAGACTCTTGCATTCATTGCGAGAATGCATTCATGTAATCTACAGTTGCTTGATGACTGGTGGGAGAAACCTTATATCCAAAAATTATTGTCCAGAGTTTCCTCGCCATAAGTTTTTATTTGACCTTGATCTTCCAAATGTTGTAGTTGGTCCCATTCAGGATCTGGGTTTTGTCAAGATAGAAATAGTTGGATGTCATTGTTTTCCTAAACTTATAAAACACACCTCATTATAATATACAATGTACCACAGAGTTAGGTACATTTTTATCAAAAAAAGTATCACTTTTAATAGAAACAGATCTAAATTTTATAGATCTACATAAAATATTTAATCATAACTAATTTTTTCATTAAAATGCATATTAATTAACCTCCCATGATCAAAATAATAACCCGCAATATAAAGGGCTTTGCATTATACCCCAGATTTATATATATTGATTCTAACCATATATAAGTGAAGAAGAAACCCTTAAGAATGAAAAATAACTTCAAATTTCTAGAAAAAATAATGTAGACAAAGATCCGGCCAACTTAAATTTGACGTCTAAATGACCGTCATATTGCCTTATGTTTGGTCTGTCGTGACGATCATTTGACCGTCAAATTTAAGGGAGTCAAAACTTGCTATTTATTTCCAAAATTTATTCTTCTATATAATATTAAGGAGGTAATATTTTAATACATTATATTAACCTATTATAATTTATAATGTAAAAATATATTCACTTTAAAAAAGAGGTATATAGTTTATATAATGTAAATAAAAAACAACATATAGTCTATAAAAAATCATAAACTATAGTATATATACTTTAAAAAAAAAACACATATAACCCTTATTACGGGTCCCCTCAAGAAAAATAGATTTAAAACATTTACCAGGCCATGTAATTTTAAATTTTACATAAACCTTAGAATTTACATCGGAGACAACATTTTTCACACATCCAATGGAAAAAATTCAAATCCTATTTTGATGGAACTTTGTCTCCTCCTTCATTTACCATTGACAAAATTCAACCTGCAAATATTAAAACTATAGAAAAAAAAATTCAAATATTTTACCCTTACCTCTACACAAGTTTTCATGGAATGTAAGAAGTTTCCAAATTTTCCAGAGGTGAATTCACCTTGATTTTTCACAAAGTAAAACTTTTAGGTTACACTTATTTTAAATACCCTTCCGGGTTGGTTGAAAAAACCCGTACAAATTAAATAAATAAAATATAAAACATTTTCTCTTAATTTATTTTAAAGATCACCTCCTCCTTAAAACCCTATTTACCAAGGGTAAAACCAAATCACTTTATTTTCACACCTTTGATATATTTCCCGAATATATCAAATGAGGACCTAAATTATTTTTTATATAAGGTGATCGGGTATGTCTCTCGACCCACCTTTTCAACCTAAATGGTTGACACATATACCTAAGTGAGTGTATTTAATAAATATAAACATAAATGATTCACATTAATAAATACTTACCTAATGTATATTACCTAGGTATGAATATTTAATAATAGAAAAGTATTTCATATTATTAAATAGTGATGGACCCATATTAATTAAGGGTTGGCCAGACCACTTAATCATTATGTTCCAACATTCTTGATACCTAGGGTTTCACAGTTAAGCATATTCTTGTTTTACATAAGTACAAAATTTATAAAACACCATAAATTAACAATTTAAACCACCAAATAGGTATGAAATTAAAAAACAATTCACTCACATCTAAAATTTCCATACCTACTTATCCTACACTCTTAGAAATAGAAATTAAGCACTTTCTCATCATTCCAAGTATTTTCACCCTTCTACCACTACCATATTAGTTTCTTTACTTGTAAAATAGCTATGTACATCTCCTTTTTATGTCTTATTTTATATACACTTATTTAGATAATTCTATGTTCGAAATTTCTAAATAGGTATATTATAATCTATATATTGATGTTAAAGTAATTAATGTAAATATATATACTATTTTAATCCTTAATTCAAAATGAGATAAGAAACACAAACACGTTTGTTTAATTTTTGGGTTAAATATTTTAGTGATACCAAGTTAGCTTATCTAATCCTTATCCTAGTTTGAAACCCAATTACCCTAGACTTTATGTTTATGCCTTAACACATGATCATTTTCCTAGTTCTTGGATTTTTCCGTTCATGGCTTATACTACCCATTAAAATTTTTATTTCCTTTTAACATAGTTAAAATTGGTCCCCTAAATGTAAAGATGGAATATGTGTAGCATTGCAATATATCGTGATCCCTACTAATGTGGAACCACAATATGTGGAATACATTCTCCATACCTTATACACACACATGTTTCTTCTACATCAACAAGTAGTCACTCCTCTCTCACTTACATGAGAAAGAAATTGGACCTGAAACTGACTATACAAGTGTTACATGAATACTACCCTTTATTTTCATACATTTTATCTTCATAATAATTTTTCTCAAACTTGTGAATTATAATCCTTAGTTTAGATAGCCCAATTATTATGTTATTTTATCTTCTCCTTACATATTTAGTCTCGAAAGGTCATATTTTCTAATAATTTGGCTACCCCTAACATCTGTATAGGTTATACAAATCAATTTACCTCATTTTCTAGCTACCCATGCTATAATCTATATTTTAGACAAGATGGTTAGTCTGTTTGTCTTCGCTACCCCTTAAAATTCAACATTATCTACTTATATTTCATATTTTATTTAGATGATTACACGAGTTGAATATGCATTTACATATTATTTCAAATTTACATACTACTTACAACATCATTTAGATATAATTTTAGGTCATTTATTTATTTCTAGATCTTTTGGCATGTTGTTTTACACATATATAAGATAATAGACTTCATGCGACATGATTTGTAAATCTTTTACTGGATTCACATTTTTTGATCTTCTATAGTAATATTTATCAAATTACAATATTTTATTTTCATGATTTACATACTCCTTATGAAATATTTAGGGTTTATTTCTACTATATTTTTTTCTCACTTAATATTTTATAAATTCATCCACCTATTTTGTCTTCGTCCACATTTCCTCATACTACCCTTTATTTTCATACATTTTATTTTCATAAATATTTTTTCCACACTTATCAATTGTATAATGTTATACATTATATTTATATTGTATATTTCCATTTTTTCGATGGAACTATCATAGGTTTACACAAATATATAATTTTCTTTCTCTAGTAATCACATGTATGTTAAGTTTTCTTACATTGTGTTTATGGACACCGATCATGATGCGCAACATTATGCTGATTTGATAACAAAAGTTATGAAATTAGTTCCCAAGAAAAATATCAAACACTCGGTGAAGATGGATTTCAAAAAATTAAAAAAAAAATCCCAACATGAACCACTTTTAAGAATGAAAACAACAAAAAGTGTTGAGAGAATATACATGGTGAGTTTGTTAATTTTGCGTACAGTTGTTAGAGCACATTTGATGGTTACATTCTTGAATCATGTTGATATGATGGAAACAATAGAATTTTTGGGTGTCAATTTTGAATGGGAAAAGTCACAACATATGGAACAAGAATTAGTTGTGATTTTTTCTAAAGGAATAAGTTCAATGGGTAAAAAAACTAGGTCTGTTGATAAAAGTATTTCTCGTAGAGAAATATTAAATTCAGTTGTAAGTGAAGATACAAAAAAGAATCATGTTACCACTACTTCTCAGGTCTTTGGTGTTTCTAGAAAGACTGTCAGTAAGTATGCGAAGAGGAGGAAGAGATTGGATAATTCTACTGTGGAAGAAAATTGGGCACTAATGTGTAGAAATCCACATTGTGATAAAATTGACGATAGTATTGTGAAGATAGTTTCTAATTTTTGGAATGAGAGGACTTGTCGTTCTCTAAATGTGAGGGATTTTTAAAAATGCAGGATAACTCACAATAACTATGATGAACACACAAAAAATTGGCTTGAAATAAATCAACATGAGATGAACATCAAGTTTAAAAAATAAAATCCACATGTTAAGATTGAACAATGAATGTTTCATATTTTTAAGCCTTGGTATGTGTGAGCTGATAAAGTACTTGAAACATGTTGTTTTCACTATCACATTGAGTTTGATTATCACTATCAAGTACACAAAAACATATTACATATATTAAGGTGTACTTTCATTTATAGTCTTACTAGAAATTTTTTTTTAATTTTATTTTATGAGATGTGAATTAATTTATGTATTTTAAAATCTATGTTTTTTTTAAGTATAGAAATTTCCGAGAAACATCAAACGGTCCAGAAAATGCCACCCATATATGTGTGAGTTAATTCATAGCTTTTATTCTTTGCACAATATTTGATGATAATGTGGATGGTCCTATCGATTGCATCAAAGGTGTTTGTGACAAGTGTGAGGACTTGAAAATATTTTTAGAAACAAATGAATACTTGGACATAGTTCAAATGGTGACTTGAAAATTTTTATTATTAAATAAAGAAAATTAATTAATTTTAAATTTGGATGTACGTATTTTATTTTAAATTTTATGTTTATTGCAAATGAATATAACAACTTTTCTATTATGTATTGAATTTTTAGGTTCAAATACATAACATATTCAACACGACTTGGAAAGTATGCAACTAGGTTGGATTTGGTAGAAAAGGAAATCCCCATACCAACATGCATGCATAGTTTCAGAACTTTGATTATTCCATACATCAAACATTATCACTATGCAAAGCGGTAGGCTACCCAATTTAAGACCAATAGAGACACATTCCCTATGACACATTCCCTATTGGTTCCTGTAGACACTTATAAGTAAGCCCAATCAATTTAAATACTTAAATTGTGCTAATTATCCCCTTTCTCGCAAATCAACGACATATCGTCAAAATTGCTCATATTCCCTCTTATTGTCATTAATTAATTACAATACGCTAATTGATTAAGTCACCTATCTAGCTAACAACCTAATTAATGACCTTCTGTTAATTATTTACCCCTTCTCTCTAGACTAATTAATCATTATTAATGAATTATCCTTCCACTTCATTTAACCAACAAATCAATATTTAATTGATTTAATCCCCTTCTAATGGCCTAAATCATACTAATATTCCTCTAATTGGCTTCTTTAAGCTTACACCTACCTATTAGTTAATCACTTTTGATTAATTAAAACACCCCCCCAACTCCCATGACTTGCTAAGCATAAATTAAACCCTTCTAAAGTAAGGTTACCTTTAATAAAGCAACCTTATCCATTCCTAATCATGTTTTACCTTTATCCCACATGCAAAGGGATGAAGTGTTTCCTTTATCCATTGGGATATATAAGGATCCCTCCTTCTACCTTTATACCTACACCTAATTCCCTTGAGAATGCAAAAGAAATCACATAGTCATGCACTAAAATACTTTTTCCATTCTCAAGCCCTTCCATCATCCATCTTGAAGAGATAAGCCTCACACCCAAGCATCCTTGAAGGATCAAATCAAACAATATTGTTGATTTCCATTGGACTACATAGGTCCATTTGATTTAATTAAGAAATTTAGAAGAATAGAGTTCTTGATTTGTATTATGTTGGATTTCACTATGTCAAAGTTATGATGCTAGTGTATGCCTTATTCATTTCTTCATCTTGATGGTACTATTTTCTTGTTTCTAGCTACGTTAGGGAACTATTTTAGGTGGTAGTTCTTGCTTTCAATCTAACTTAGGAAAAATAATACTTATACACATTTGGCACGCCCGGTGGAACCCTTAGTTCCATGGCATTTTAGTTTAAGTTTCATTGTTTTGGATAATTTTTGATATACACATGTAGTAATTAATGTCCATTTTATTGAAATTTTTGCTAATTTGATATGTGTAACCTCATGTTCATAGCCATAATCTTAATGGGTTATTTCCATTCTTAAGCTAACTTGTCAAAAATTGAGATATTGTGAGTTTTCTTGTGTTTGTTGCCATATTTTTGTTGCAGGTCTGGCACAAGTACATTTTTAGGGGCGCAGGCACGGTTTTGTGGCACACATGCCTCTCTGGTGGCATAGGTGCATTAAAAAAACTTGTTACTCTATTTTCTGACCTCGGCACATGCGTGCTAACCCCGGTGCACACACCCTAACCAGTGCGCAGATGCACTAAACCGAGCATAGAAGTCATTTCGTAGTGTACCTTCACTGCATTCTTAAACCTATTAGATCGGCACACACACCCTAACCAAAGCGCACATGCTATTTTAGTGACACAACCAAATTTTTGATGACATAGACATTCTGTCAGAATCTGTAGCTATTTCAAAAGGCGGTGGTGCAAATGTTTTCCCGGTACCGCAGACGCTTTTCCAGTGGCGCACATGTTTTTCTGGTGATGCGGTTATTCTATCTATTTTCCTGTCTATTTTTCTCAGGAGTGGTGCATACATGGTTTTTGTCACGCGCACGCCTCTCTGGTGGCGCAGGTGCATGGTAAGTCAAAAAAATTATACAGAGTGGTGCATATGTTGTTTTCATGGTACACACACCTCTCAGGTGGCGCAGGTGCACTGTAATCCGAAACAACTTAGAGTGGTGTATATGCCATAACCCGCATGCAGGTGATAAAAAAGGGGCATGGGTGTCCTTTTATTTTTGAAATTAAGGTTTTGATGTGATAGCATTCTTATAGGTTTATCTAATCATATATTTGTCTTTGTAGGATTTTTTTACATGTTTATATTTGATTAGGTGATACTTTGCATGTTTACTTATAGGAATAAGATCGCGTATGCTCTTCCCTCGCCTCCCTTGGAGTGATCTTGGGAATCAGAAATGATTCTTAAATCCTTTTTGACACTTTGAGGTTGTTAGGAATATTTGAGTTGGAATTGGTTAACTTGGCATAGTTGAATTAATTTTTTTTCCATTTGAGATCTTTTTGGATTTTGAAGACATCATGTATGCTCTTCTCCTGCGTCCTTGGGCGATCTGGAGAATAAGAAATGATTCCTTCTCTTATGATGGAAAAATACTAAAAAATCATCATACAGGACCAAAACGCCATCACTTGCCAAAGAACAGAGGAATTAAAACAAAAGTCAAAAAACTACTAATACAATTGTTATACAGGTTGTCAAACAGTGTTCGAGCAAACCATGTCTAATTAAAAAAGATAAAATGAACAACATATTCAAAACACTGTATTACAGGTTTCAAAAAAGGGTATGTCCCTCTCTGCTCAACTGTAACATAACCCCTTTGGAATAACGCCTTAAGCTACAACAATAGGGGTGGTTCGAGGAACCCCAAAGTATTCCACACAAGAGGGAACCTTGTAGACAAAACATGAAGTTCTCCACACTACCTATCTAACTAGTAATTTCTTTATGAGATAGAGTTAAAATTTGTGCCTACGTGATCCTTTTAAGTACATAATTGGATGTATCTGATGCCCACTATGCTTTAAGGGGGAGGAAAAGTCGAGATACTCCCAAACTAGTCAGTGTGAATTTTTAGGTAAATCATCCCACTCATGGATAATCTTTGTAGCACCTAGGACGAGAGAACCACCTACGAAAATATAATTTGGCTAGGATCCCACTTTGACCATTCTAAAATAGTGTTGAGTTGTGAACCATATTTTCTTTGTGAAATGTGTGACGCATTACTTTCACCTAGTTTTTACTTGCCTTAGGGTGAGGCAAATTCTTGCCAAAGTCATGCCAACATTTTTCATCCTTTTTTTTAATTTTCTTCCTTCACATTCTTTTGACACTTTGTTGATCAGAAGAAGGGTGACTGCCTTTGTGTTACCAATTGAATGTTCTGTCACTTTTATGTCCATTTATGCCCATCCATGTTTGCGGCTAGGTAAGTTAAACATCTAAAGTGTGTAGAGGTGTATTCACGTCATTGGTAGCCATTGTGATCTTGATACCCATGTCAAGATCATCATTGTAGTTAGGTCCCTTGGTCAAACCCCTTCATTGAACATGATCTAGCACTACTATTTTCTATGGAAAAAGAAAAAAAAGAGATGGTCAATCATAGTGGAAATGAATTATAATCCCCACACATAGAATTCAATTTTGACCCCGCTTTACTAGACGAGTTTCTTCTTAGAAACAAAGATAAAGTGTTGGCACGGGTCATAGAATTAAGGGCCAAATTGCCCAATGAAAATGAAACAATACCACCTGCTAATAAAGCTACTGAGGAAGAACATCCCCTTATCAATATGGAAGATATTTTAACTCACGGACATGCTTCTACCTTTTATGCAGGGAATGATAAAGTGGTTGGGCATAGAATACCATTTATCAAAGTGCCATGAAGAAACAAGACAAAACATGAGACGAGTGAAGAACCTCCACAATACGAGGAGGAGGAACCTTTAGAAGAAGAAGCCACAATCCAACAACAAATTAGTAACCTAAGCACAACAAATAGCTTTGCGTACCTCCCATGTACAAAAGGACATAAAAAAGAATGTTCAAAAAGTTGAGGCCTAATGTTAAGATCAATGAACTCCATCAAGAAAACCAAGAAGAAGAAGAAACAGGGTATCATCGTGTATACATCCCCGCTTCTCCCACTAGAGAACAATTTCTCACACAAGAGGTGTATTCTATGAAAGCAACACTCCTAAGCCTACAAGAGAGCAATATAGGGAGCATTAGGAAATATCAATATGAAGAATTATGCCCCTATTCTTTTGACAAGACAATGAACCTTCAATCGTTTCGAAAGAAATTTGATATGCCAAAGTTCGACAAATATAAAGGAAAAGGAGATCCACGGGATAATGTTAAAGTTTTCTACATGGCATGTCAAGAGGTGTCTTATAGTGACAATTATCTCATCAAAATTTTCCCCAAGAGTCTCGGAGGTCAAGCCTTGGAGTGGTTTACATGCTTACCACGAGGATTAATTTTTACTTGGCCAGAATTGGTAGAAAGGTTTTGCGTCACTTCTCGTATAACATAGAGAGTGATGTCACCATGGCAGACTTATGTGGCACCAAGCAACACCCTTAATGATACTTTTAGCAGCTTCCTCCAATGGTGGAGAGGGATAGCTAGTCGCTTCCCTTGCACTTTCCCTGAAAAATAGCTGGTTAGTATTTTCATTCCCAACCTCAACTTGGATATAGCTTTCCACCTTCAAATGCATTGTGTTTGCACTTTTGAGGTGGTTATCGAGAAATGGGTTCAAATAGAAAAATATCTCATTGCCAAAGGCACCCTCAAAACCTAATCTAGAGACAGCCAAAATGTCAACACATGGAAAATCCCGAAGATCTTTAACAAAAAACAAAAATGTGGTGGGAGACGGAATCACTGACTCCAAACGTGTTCAAACAGTCCCAAACTGGTCAACCTTTTAAACTGACCAAGGGCCCAATTCAACTACCACCGAAAGTGAAGAATGTTCACCTCTCTTAATGAACCTTTATCAGTTATACTAAAGTAATTGGATGCGGCCCACATGATGACCTATCCTATAACTCAACCATTTGACGACAACACTCTAAAACCTTCATGGTACAAGGAGCATGAATATTGCGAAATCCATCATGTCAAAGGAAATAAGACAAAAAAATGTTTGTGGCTTCATCATTATATTTAGGACCTCATTGACAATGGGGAGATAGAGGTGGATAACCTAGGAAAAACACAAATACCTAATGAGAAAATGGGAATATATAAAGAACCATTCCCCAATCATGATAAGTCAGAAAAGTCAAAGCCAGATCAGGGAGATTCATCCCAAACTTATAAAGTTGTGAATTACTTGTACACCAAAAGAGACAACAATCATTATGATTCACTTATCGGATGTATTTGCTCTCCTATTGACCCTGTCAATACCATCCAAATCAAGGGAAAAGACTGCGCTGTGGTAATAAGGCGTGCCCACCTCGTGATTCCGGAACCTTCTCCATCGACCCAATAAACTAGTAAATATAATTTTTTAGCACAACTTGGAAAGACGTCTACTAAGATTTTGATCTTAGATCTTCTCAAGATATCCAATGAGCATAAAGACATTCTGTACCAAACTCTTTAGGGGTTGGGCATTCCTTTAGAAGTCAATCCTACACACCTTCAAGCCGCAGTGGCAAACATCATACCAAATGAACATATTTCTTTCAACCATAGGGAGATCCCTACTAAGAATCCAACATATAATCTTCCCTTATACATTTAGGTAGTTATCACCAACAAAAAAATCAAACGGGTGTTTGTGGATAACGGATCTGGGTTGAACATTTGCACACTCAAGTTGGTTAAATAGTTAGGACATATGGAGGAAGATTTTGAGTCCCATATTATCACTATCACCACATACGACAACGCAAAAAGGGAGTCAGCGGGCACCATCACGCTGCCCATGGAGGTGGGTCCCACTTGCCATCAGATAAAGTTTCATGTCCTAGACTTGGAACTTCCATATAACATGCTTCTACACTGACCATGGATTCATGCCATGTAGGCTGTGCCATCAACATTTCATCAATGCATTAATTCGAAGCATGAGGGAAATACCATTACAATACAAAGAGATTCAAATCCCTTTGCTCATTGTAGAGCTCTCAATAGCTTTATACGAAAGGGTACATATGGATGTCCCTCTGCAAATATAGTTTTCCCTCTCCAGTCTAAGGCCATGGAATCCTGGGTAGATTCAGATTCTCTTAGTTCTTGCACTCATGGTGTGTCTACTTCAACATCTCCATTTGATTCATGGGAGATGAAAATCCTTGAATATGGCTATAGGGAGTATAATGTACAATAATTTCTCTTGTTTTCAAACCTTTCATTGTCACCCAACTACTGCTTTAGAAGACCTAGAAAGGAACACACTATTGGAGTCATTCTTACCTGGAGGCTTGTTAGCTGAGGAAAAAATGTTTGATCCACCTACAACTTGGGTCCCTGAGGATACCCAACCATCCTGTTATCGAACCCTGGAATATGAAAAATCTAGTAAAATGATGTACTCCATGGGCTACAAAGGCCTAGGATGTGGGAGAAATGAACAAGGACAAAGAGAACCAATCCCTCTTCCACATTTCAAAACAGAAAGATTAGGCATCGAGATTCACCCTTATGGATCACACCCCAATGACCTTGACGCTATTTTTTCTGAACGTGAGGATAGCTCTAACTATCTAGATAGTGATACAGATTCCCATTATAGCCAATATGAGGATCTGGCCTCCACAAACCTTTTCATGAACAACGTTGTCCTAACCATAACCCCCATGGAACCAACCCTTGACCTTATATACCCTTCCCTTATTGAATAGGACCAAAAATGTCACATGTCACTAGATTTATCCGAGAATAACGAAGCTATCACAGATTTTATGGGCATACGGGATACAATTCCCATTGGAGATCACAAGAAAGGTTTCTTTATCGACTAATATACCTGCACCTACTTTTGTGAGGAGGATGAACTTCGTGATTAGCAAAACTTAAAGAAAAGTGAGGGAAAATTTTCCAAAGTAAAGCCTTGGAAAAAAATCAAAGTCCAAGTTGCACAGTGAAAACCTATTTGAGGCACTATCTAACAAACAAATAAAAAAATCAAAGGACAAACAAAGTGACCACAGCCAAGGATGAAAATCTCATGGAGACATCCTTGGATGAAGATCTCAACCTACCTCCTGGTCCTACCCATATGGAGGAGTTATCAAAATTACTAGTCGAAGAAACCATTGATGTTAATATTGGTACAGAAGAGGATCCCAAGATAGTAAAATTGGGAGCATCATTATCAGATAGGGAACAAAAGACATTCACTATGCTACTATGAGAGTTTATAGATGTGTTCACGTGGTCTTAAAAAGACATGCCTGACTTAGATATGAATTTTGTTGTGCACAACCTAGTTGTACATGCAGATGCTAAGCCGATCAAACAGAAACTATGAAGAATGCACCCAAGAGTGGCCCTATTGGTTAAAGAAGAGTTGGAAAGATTGCTTGCAGTAGGATTCATTAAGCCAATTGATTATTCTGAATGGATATCGAACATTGTTCCTGTCTAGAAAAATCCTATCGGTATCTAAATTTGCATGGATTTTAGGGACATAAATAAATCTTGCCCTAAACGTGATTTTCTGCTGCCAAATATTGACATGATTGTTCACTCAACAATAGGGAGTGAGATGCTATCACTCATGGATGGATTTTCGGGATATAATCAAATCAAGATAGCTAAAGAAGACCAGCACAAAATAGCCTTTATAACTCCTTGGAGCACCTTATGTTATCAGGTGATGCTATTTGGCCTCAAAAATACAAGCGCTAGTTATCAACGGGAAATGACATTAATTTTTTCATGATATGATTCATGATATCATGGAGGACTACATGGATGACATCTTGGGAAATTATAAAACAAGATAGGACCACCCTATCATTTTGTAGTGTATCTTTGAATGCTTGCGTGAATACAAAGTCAGGCTGAATCCAAATAAGTGTGTCTTTGGTGTGCTATCAGGGAAGCTATTGGGCTTCATTGTATCAAGACGAGGTATTGAGGTAGACCCTGTTAAAGTTTCTTTTATCACTGAAATGCCTCCACCTAAGAATATCAAGAAACTACGTAGCTTACAAGGGAAAATTCAAGCCATTCGGCACTTCATCTCCCAGCTTGCAGATAAGTGTCACTCATTCACCCACTTGCTTAAAAAGGACGTTGCTTTCATCTGGGGACCTGAGTAACAACAAGCCTTTTATTTTCTTAAACAATACTTGGATAATCCACTTATCCTCATGCCTCCCACTCTTGCAGAGCCACTCTTGCTCTATATTTATGCTACACAATTTGCTATTGGTGCGTTGCTTACCCAATACAGTGTTGGTCATAAGGAGAAAGTGGTGTTTTATCTGAGTCACACCCTCATCGCCTATGAGTTAAATTATCCTTAAATTGAAAAGGCTTTCTTGGCTATTGTTTTTACTTTTAAAAAATTTCACCATTACCTATTGAATAATAAAACCAAGCTAATATCTAAGGTTGACCCGCTCAAGTATTTATTGTCTAAACCCACCCTCACAGGTAGAATGGCGAATTGGATCATTTTACTCAGTGAGTTTGACATATAATTTGTACATAAAAAATTGGTTAAAGGAAAATTACTTGCGAACCAGCTAGCGGAAGCACCTTTGAAAGGTACGGGACCTTTGAATCTAGATCTTCCAGATGCCTCCTTGCTCTACATTGAAGAATCTGTCATGTGGTAAATACATATTGATGGATCCTTTATGTTTCATGGTTCAGGTGTAGGAGTGGTCCTTATTACTCCTTCTGGTGATCCTATTACCATAGGCTTTTCACCTAGGCTTCCCTTTCACAAACCAACAATTGTGGAATATGAGGCACTTATTATAGGAATGAAGCTAGCCATCAAGTGGAATGTTCATCATGTCAAGGTTGTGGGTGATTCATAGTTAATTATCAAACAGGTTAATGATGAATACAAGGTTAAGTATGATAAGCTCATACCTTACAAAAATTTAGTAGAAACTCTAAAGGAGTACTTTGTGCTCATTACCTTTGAACAAATCCCAAGAGCGTAGAATAAATCGGTAGATGCCATGCTAATAGTGGGTTTTATGCTTATATTCCACTAGGGAATAATGACATGCCATTCTTTGTGTAAAATCTACGCCAGCCCGCATATGACATGCCAGAATCTTTCCTGGCTTGTGATGTTGTTGGTCCCAATTCCCCATGGTACGAACCCATATTTACCTAACTTAAGGACAACATGTTCCCTCTCTATATCTCCCATTCTGAAAAGAAAATCCTGATTCACCAAATAGTCGGTTACACTATTTTGGGAGGTACACTTTATCGTCATGGCTACGATGGGAATCTATTACGTTGTCTAGATGTGACGGAGTCAATCCAAGCAATCAAAGAAGTGCACAAAGGGGTGTGCAGAGCACATACAAACGGAATGGTCTTAGCTAAGAAATTGTTAAGAGCAAGTTACTATTGGCCTACCACGTAAACTGATTGTTGTAATTATTTCAGAAAATGTGTACTTTTCCAAAAGTATGCAAATTTCATTCATGATATGTCGCAACCATTGCAACCTATCACTACCCCATGGTCATTCACCAAATGGGGACTTGACTTAATAGGAAAACGTATTCCTACCTCATCTAATGGTCATACACATACCATCATGGCTACAGAATACTTTATAAAATGGGTGGAGGTTATCCCTTTAACCTATGTCATAGGAGCCTAGATTTCTAAATTTATCATGAATCACATCATTTATCGATATGGTGTTCCCACAGCCATCGTTATAGATAATGGGAAGTCATTTAAGAACAAAACTGTAAAATTTCTTTGTCAACAGTTCCAAATCAGGTTAAAATGGTCCACGCCATATTACCCTTAGGGTAATGGACAAGCTGAGGCCCTAAACAATACTTTGGTAAGGATAATGGAGAATATGGTCAGCAAAATAGGTCGTAACTGACACCTACAAATCCATCCATCCCTTTGGGCTTACAGAACATCCATTCACACTCCTATGGGTGTGGCACCATATTCCATAGTGTTCGGGACAAAATCTACCATCCCTTTAGAGATCAAACTTCCGTCCCTAAGAATTTCTCTTTGGGACTATCTGGATAAGGATGAGGATTATCAAGAGGCAAGAATGACTTAATTAGAGCTCCTAGATGAGAGGCGCATGGGAATACAAACTGGCTCACCCCAATGGTGATGAGCTCTGGGAACCCATGAACGTCATGCATCTTAAGTGGTTATATGCTTAAACATGGTGCAAAGAGGTTAAACAGTGAGAAAATAAAAAAAATTGGTAAAATGATCAAAAATACAAATTTTTTTTAAAAAAAAGTAGAAAAAGAAATAGATAAAATAGTTCATCTACTAGTGAAAACCACACAATTATGGAACTTTGGACAAGTCCTTGGGTGAAAACCAGTTTCCAGTACCTCGAGAGGATTGGTTTTTCACAAGTAACCTGCATCTAGAGGGTATTTTTCCTTGGCCTAGCCCTAGTTCTACCTTCAAGATTCCCTGTGAGCCCCCATCCTATCGTGCCTTGATCTGGATTTGTCTTCTTTTATTCGTCTGTGTAGGGTATGGTAGTTTGCTATTTCCCATCTTACGCTGCGGGAAAATTCAATGAATTCACCTTCTTGTTCATAAACGCATGGCTTCTGCCCTTGTATATTCCCCATCTGACGTTGGGGGCATCCATGCTTTCTTGGTTACCTGCACAGAGCTCTAGAAAACCGTTAGAAAACACCAAAAATAATAGAAAATTGTTTCACAAAAACCTAAAATAATAGAAAATTGTTTCAACAACCCAAAAACAATAGAAAATTGTTTCAAAAAAGAAAAAACAATACAAAATTGTTTCAAAAAAAGCAAACACAATTACAAATTGTTTCACAAAAACCTAAACAATAGAAAATTGGTGCATGAAAACAAATCTTATAAAAAACATTTACTTGCACTGTCTTGTTTCTTGCTTTGCTTGTTGCTTGTTTTTCTGTTTTATGTCTTTTTTGGGCATACTTTTGTTAGGATTCATATTTTCTTGCTTAGATTAGATTTATTCTGGCATGTGCATATTGTGGTATGTTTTTACATGCTAGTGAATCTTAGGAAATCATGATGTAATGTGTTAATTCATTGTGTTCTTTCTAGCATTTGATTGTATTTATTATATGTTAATAAAGCATGGTGAATCATGGTGTATCATATTATTTCTTGGTGTTCTTTGTTAGCATTTTATTGTGTTTATTACATGTTAATAAAGCATGGTGAATCATGGTGTATTATATTATTTCCTGGTGTTCTTTGTTAGAATTTGGTTGTGTTTATTACATATGTATTGTTTTGTTATCATTAACATCACATTACCATCATTATCATCACATCTAACATCATCTATACATCATATATAAACAAAATGCTAATTTTTACATCACGCATGTAGGCTAAGCTAATCATCACATATCATATCATCAATGGGGGCAAGAGGGGTTGCGCATGGTAAAAAATGTATCCCCCCTGCATCAATATCATCATATCATCTCATCCATAGACATCTATAATAACACATGAGAAATGAATTTGATATCATCTAAGGATCTATCATCTAACATCCACAGTATATGTATACATCAAACATCAAAATTAGATACATAGAAAGTAGAAAATTAGATAACATCATAATGCATCCATAAGTGCTGAATCAAAACACGCAACATGCAATAAAATTTGACATAGAGTAATTTCTGAAAAAGGTTATTTTACATCATAGAATTATGCCCACTCGTGTCACATGCATGAGGACACAAAAACAATAAAGTACATCATCTCATAAACATGAGTAGCTGAGCCCAAAAAGTAATCCTCATATATATACATGTGTGTCATATACATCTATATCAACAAAAACAGATACAAATCGGTAGTCTATATCAAAAATGCCTTTAGCTAAGGCGTACAAAGATGCTACATCAACAAAGTCCACATATCTATACAAGTATAAATTGTCTAGATCGATACTCAAAATGATACATCATCGATACAAAATGCCATAAAAAAGGGGCATGTATAAGAAAGAATCAAGTCTTCATCATGAGGCATCATCAAAATACAAGAATACAAGAATGTACATCAAAATCGACCTTCATAAGAGGCATACATACAAATAATCTATACAAAAAAAATGTTGATCTCAAATGCAGCTCTCCCCCTCACCGAGGCTCCCGGATCTGTCATCTGGTCGACGGAACACTGAAGGATGAGATGGCGCTAGTCTAACCGGCTGCTCTGGTATGGGTTGTCTCACTGATTCAGTGGACTGGTCTCATCTTCGTGATTGAGAGCCTGATGCGCTCGACCCTGACTGTCATGATAGTGCTACTCGCTGCCCTAGAGGAACTACCCTGTAATATGCAGTCTTGTAAAATAAGGCCTCACCACCAAGCCTGGTGGCATCACGTATCAAGTCAACATCTCCGGAGGTGAGCACTACCTGAAGGGAATTATCTTGCTTGCTTGTCACTCAGCCCAAGTCAGCCTCAACCTATCTAGAGGAAGTAACCTCTCGGTCTCTCTCTGTAGTAGCAGTTTGCAACTCGGCATGGGCCTGGTCACTCTGTGCAAGGAGTTCATGTGATCATGCATATACATTATCTCTCTATGTAATAACCATCTACACCTGCGACTGAGACTGATGAAGAAGGCTCAATATCTAAGCCCCTTGTGCTATTGTTTCCCCAATCTGGCTCTGCCATACCACTCGATCATCTCCTGGGATAGCCTGGGCCTGAGCCTGATCCCGCTCTGAAAGTATAGTAACAATGTGATCTTGGGCCTCATCACGCTCTATTGTGGTAGTCACACACCAGCCTCGAGCCTCATCTCTCTCTGCTCTTGTCGCGTCTCTCTTGGCTATGACCTGCTGTAACTACAACTGTATTATGGCTATTTGTGCCACTAGCTGGGAGGTTGTTTGTGCCTCAGGAACTAGTACCTAAGGTGCTCTAGATGACTATCCCTACTCTAGGACCCTACCTCTAGATGACTACATTGCTGCCTATATTGAGCCCTTGGCCTCAGTCCATGTGCTTGCGAGGCACCCTGCCCATCATGTGAAGTGCTAGTGAAAGGATCCTCTAGGTTTGGCCCTTGTGCCACTGCCCTCGCCCTGCACTCTAAACCATGCCATATCTCTATAGGTGGGCAAGTGCCTGCTACCAAAGCCTCCTTTGGAATGATGAGACATTGGGGTACCACTGTAGCATACCAAGCTGCATAGTCAGCTGTGGTCCTTGGATCTTGCACCTATCGTACTGGGTCCCATACCTATGGGACCACCTATGTGAAACTTGCCCTAGCTCAGGCCACCGGTATGGGAGGCCCCATGGTCTGCCTCTTTGAATCCCTGCATGCATGCCAGATATCTTACTGGGGGACCCCTTGTACCCTACCAAGCTACTGCTGGCACCTATCTACTCGATATAGCTCATTAATATAACTGTGGCTGCCAATGATAAAATGCTCTACCAGGCACACACTAAGCTTTGTGGCATCCTCTGGCCACTGGAAATGCTCGTATGGCCACCAGATAACATCTATCTCTACTAGCTCATCAAACTCTTGCCTATATTTGAATAGGCTGCCAAGATGGCCACGTACATCTCCACCATCTATTACCCATGCCATATACGATGGATCATCAGGATCTCAGACAAGTAAAGTACCCACGGGGCATCCTATCATAGTATGATCCCATGACCATATCTGTAATAAAGAGGCTAGACCCACGTGCTTCTGACCATGGTATGTGATCAAATGTAAATCCTAGTATAAGTGGGCCAATATGCACTGCCCCCAACAGTATCTCTCGCCGCTAAAGATGCCATGAACCAAGGGAAATAGTCCTCTTGGGAATGAGGTCCTTTTCTTATCAATGAGTAAGAACCCATTGATAAGAGCCATGATGTAGAGAGGTCCCCTGATGCAATGTGGGGTCGGAGATACACTCGTGCAAAGCTATGGTCATCCCATCATGCAGAATTTCATCAACATGAAAAAGGGCACTATAAGCTACTCTAATCATCCTTGCATCTGCATTGTACTCAATCAAGTTGCCTATCATTGGCACGTGAAGAATCTACCATACATCCTCAATGGTCACAATCATCTCTCTTGTTGGCAGTCTGAAGCACTGACTCTCGCTATGTCATCGTTCAGCTAGCGCAGTCAATAGGCCATGATCCAGTATGATGGACGGCATCTGAGACACGGGGCCTAGCCCCACTGCCTCGAGAAGTATCGCCATGGCTCGCCAGTCGCACTAGCACATGTTACCCTCTAGCTCTACTATTCAGGTATGTCACTCCCACATCTGTAAAACTAGTAATCGTCTCTACAAAATAACAGGTCGCTAGTCAGTTACTAAAATTATTTCTAAAAATCTATCTACCCTTTAAGGGTTAACCCAAAAATCCTAAAAATTCTTCTAACTGTCATGTTTTTGATACTTTCTTATCTTTTCTCTACCTGTATGGGGCACCTGCACACCCTTTTGGCTGTGTGCACCTCATTTTTGGCACTTGCGCCCTCTTTCGAGTTCCTATGCGCCCTTTTTGGCATGTGCACCACACATTTAGTGCTTACACTCGTGTGCATATGCTCTTGTGTGTGCGCCCACTTTTCCATGTCTGCACCACACTTTTCACGTGTGCGCCCCATTTCCTGTGTGTGCATAGGTGAGCACATGTGTTTTTGTATGTGCGTGCGCGTGTTTGTGCTTTGGCACATGTGCCCCCAAAGGGACACCTGTGCTCCCTATCTGACACTTGCACCTGCACGTAGGCACACCAACGTGACTTCTTAGGGATAAATATCTCATTTAACGCATTAAGGACCAAAATTACTAAGCTAGGGTTCGATACTCACAAAGGGGTTGTCATCTGCATGTCGCTGGTACCCTCAAACTGCATCTACTCACCTCAATTGGTCTCGTACGATCACCATGGTTCCCGTCAGTATCAGAGCCTCACGGTAAAATTTCTAAACAACTCGGTTAAAATGAATTGGTTGTGATGTTTTTAGCCCCCCAAGGTGGGGTATATTAACTCATTTTTCACCATCTGGAGAGCCAGGAGGCCCGTTTCGATCACCATTTTATCCTCTATTCACTTTGGAATAATTATTATTTATTTTTATTAAATAATTATTTTTCTCTTCTTTTTCACCGTATTGGGGCATTTTTTGCTATCCGATACCCCTTTCTCCTCCCTCAGACAATTTTATTGCTCTGTGGAAATTTTTGTTCTTCTCCACACTCTCGTAAATGATTATTTTTCAAATAATTACTTTTTCTTAATTTTTCCACTAAACAAGGGCACTTTTTGTTGACCCTAGGCCCTTCGCTTTCTTCTTCTATTTTCTTCTACTATTCACCACAATTTGGAAAACAAAAATTATATATATATATATATACATACATACATACATACATACATATATATATATATATATGTCAAAAATCCTAAAATAGGGCAAAAAATTTCAAAAAACTCCTAATTTTTTTTTTTTTAAAACTACAAAAATGCTAACTTGCTTGTTACGGCTGAAACTTGTGTCTTACACATGGTATTTTATTCATATCCTGTTGGTTTTTCTCACATCTTCCCCAATTAATATGACTCACGGCTCACCAGATTCACAACCATTCAAAAAGCTAGTTGCTTGCTTCATCTGTACTCTGGGGCATGTGTGTTGCCAGGTGCTGTTTTGTTGCACAAAAACGCTTTTCTTGGACCCCATGTTCATTATCATTTCCCCTTGCATGTATCCTTGCTTGGGGCATCATTTTTAACCCTTTTCGTCAATCATGAACTTGTGGATCTCTTCAGCACTGATAACAAAACGTTTGTACCAACTGTCTTAACCGTTGTTGGGTTGGATATGTGCATTCATACTTGTTTTCCCTGTTAAATGAGATTGTTTCCTTCTCGTATTACATTGTATTGTTGTATGTGGCGTTGATTTGGTAATTTCAACAATGGAAAATTGTTTGTAGTAGGGCTTTTCATGTCATTCTACCTTTTTCGTATGCTCATATTTTCATAAGGACCGATGACGTAGCTCTTGTGGCAATATGATGACATCAACATTGTTCCAATAAACAATGGCTAGAGGTTAAGCTCTACCCTCCCCTCCTCCATATTTCTTCTACATCACTTACCTTTCACCCCTAATCTTCTCTCTCACCAGGGCATCTTGCCTCTTCCCCATTCTTCTGCCTATCTTTCATCTTTTTCGATCATCGATCAACTTCTTTCATCATCCCATCGACACTCGAGGGGGAATCTCTCTTTCCTACTAATTTTTCTTCTACCCCTTCAAAATTTTCTTTCATTCACTATCTTTGAAGTGAAATCACTTACGCCACCCCAAAGAGGGGCAAATGTAGACACTTATAATTACACCCAAGTAATTTAAATACTTAAATTGCGCTAATTATCTGCTTTCTTACAAATCGACGACATATCGTTAAAAGTGCTTATACTCCCTCTTATTGTCATTAATTAATTACAATACACTAATTGATTAAGTCACCTATCTAGCTAACAACCTAATTAATGACCTTCTGTTAATTATTTACCCCTTCTCTCTAGACTAATTAATCATTATTAATGAATTATCCTTCCACTTCATCTAACCAAAAAATCAATATTTAATCGATTTAATCCCCTTTTAATGGCCTAAATCATACTAATATTCCTCTAATTGGATTCTATAAGCTTACACCTACCTATTAGTTAATCACTTTTGATTAATTAAAACACCCCCCCAACTCCCATGACTTGCTAAGCATAAATTAAACCCTTCTAAAGTAAGGTTACCTTTAATAAATCAGCCTTATCCATTACTAATCATGTTTTACCTTTATCCCACATGCAAAGGGATGAAGTGTTTCCTTTATCCATTGGGATATATAAGGATCCCTCCTTCTACCTTTATACCTACACCTAATTCCCTTGAGAAAGCAAAAGAAAGCACATAGTTTTGCACTAAAATCCTTTTGCCATTCTCAAGCCCTTCCATCATCCATCTTGAAGAGCTAACCCTCACACCCAAGCATCCTTGAAGGATCAAAGCAAACAATATTGTTGATTTTCATTGGACTACATAGGTCCATTTGATTTAATTAGGCAATTTAGAAGAATAGATTTCTTGATTTGCATTATGTTTGATTTCAATATGTCAAAGTTATGATGCTAGTGTAGGCCTTGTTCATTTCTTCATCTTGATGGTACTCTTTTATTGTTTCTAGCTAGGTTAGGGAACTATTTTAGGTGGTAGTTCTTGCTTTCAATCTAACTTAGGAAAAAGAATACTTGTACACAGTTCCATATTGTGGACGGTTGATTTTGCTAAAAAAATACTCATTTTCTCATAAAAAAAATATTCAAATAAAATAATATCATACTGATCAGGTTACCATCATGGTTCACATATTTTATAGGCATACACAATTAGATTTTTATGGGGTTGAAAGTACATATGTGAAGCGAGTGATTAATAAGGAAAATCATTTCGATATAAGTGATGACAAGGAACATGACACCCACTTTGTACAACATTGTTTTGATTTTTTTAACGATATATTAATTAGCGAGAAGTACAAATAGATCAACATTTTATTTAGTCAGATATTTGCACATCACAATTAAGATCCTCTCTTCCTTTCTTTGCACTTAACCACTATCATTGTTATTTCAAAATATCACATTTATGGAGATTTTTTAGAGTGGTCATGGGAAGGGAGAAAATGATGGTGTGACCTATGCATTCATCAAATGTGATCTAAATAAATAAATATTTGATTGTGAGGGTGATTGATTTATTGATTTCCACATCGTTGTTGAATGGTGTAAGAAACTGTTATCCAAAATGAGCCCCTTGCTCATTTTGTGGCTAACTTCGTTCATTCTTCCCTCTCTTGTTCCTCAGTCATAAGTTTTTGCTTTTTAGGCACTCAAGACCTTCTGGAATATGCCCACCATTGGATAGAGATTTTTCTCGCTTTTCTAGAAAGGGTAATTTTTTTCCTCCTTAACTCCATTGTATTTTTAAAGTTATGGCTCGGTGGAGTTTTTGTGGAAATTTTACCCGAAAGGCCGCAAGAGCCAATAAGATGAGGCCATTTTGTCCTCGGGAGTAGTAGTAGCAGAAGGTGGAGGGTAAACTTGAATTTTTACCAAGGTTTTGGAAAAAATTTTAGAAGGAATATTTCACGGTGAAGGCCCGGCGACGAATTGCGATGCTTGGGTTTTCACTTGCTTTGCACGTGTCCAAGGGGGGAAAGAAATTAGAGAAATTTTTCCTAAGGGTTGATTAAGCAAAATTTCGACGCCAGGCCCACATCAATCACATTTTTGACACGTGTCTATAGAGGAAGGGAGTGGCAGAGGGCAGAGGAAAGATTGGAAATTTGGAAAAAGTGATCGGCAAGGGCATAAAGTTAATTTTTTCCCCCAAGGCTCCTGTTAAATGGGAGCTCACCATATGTCTCGTCAGGTCATCGGAGCTTTGGCCGCCAGGCAGAAAGTGGGAAAATTTCCCAAAGGTTGGAGCAAAGGAGAAATGTTTGCCCCAAGGTTCACGACGAAAGGAAACTACACATGTTTCAACCTTGGAGTGCATGAGAAATTGGGAGATTTTTGCAAAGAAAAATCAAGGGAATTTCAAGGGAGAGCCCACCCCCCAACCCGCAAGCCAATCAAATCACGCCACGATGTCCAGTGGCGGCAAAAAAATTGCAAGATTGGCCCGCTGGAAAAATGGTGACAACAAGCCCACATCCAAATAGGGTTTTTTACCATGTCTCTAAGTCAGAAAACTGGTCAAAAGTCGACGGAACAGATAGAGAAAAATTATATCAGAAAATGCATTGCCACGTGTCCTCGGGTTCATCCAGCCGGTGGAAGTGTTTTGGGAAGTTTTTTCCAAAGGCCAAAACGATGAAAAATGAAGTAGAAAGAGCCCACGAACAATAGAATCATGCTAAGTGGCACCAGATCGGTGGGGTACGGATATTTTTTGGGAAATTTTCCCAAATGAAAAAAGGTGGGAAAATTTCAAATTTTTGGCCCGCCAACCCGTTTTGGTCCTGTTTTTCCCTAAATTTTCAAATGGGCATAACGTTCGATCCAGAGCTCAATTTTTCACGTTCTTTATATAAACAGAAAGCTCGTGAAATTATCTACAATATTAAGGGCTCACTTTTATATTTTGATGGATTTTAGAGAGAGAAAATTGAAAAATGCCTCTGGCACATGATAATGAACAAAAATGACATTTCAACCACCATTTTTTAATTGCAGCATGGGCTCGCATTCTCTCCAGCATGGAAAAAAATGTCAAGGAATGGACCTGTAGGATTCCATGTTTGTTAAATTTATGAATTGTCATTGGTTCGAAAGTTTTCTCATTGATTTCCACATCGTTGTTGAATGGTGTAAGAAACTGTTATCAAAATGAGCCCTTTGCTCATTTTGTGGCTAACTTCGTTCATTTTTCCCTCTCTTTGTATCCTACAGTCATAAGTTTTTGCTTTTTAGGCTCACCAAGACCTCCTGGAAGATGCACCATTGGATAGAGGATTTTTCTCACTTTTTCAGAAGGTAATTTTTTTCCTCCTAATCATGTATTTTTAAAGTTTGGCTCGTGGAGATTTTTGTGGAAATTTTTTCACCGCTGAAAAGGCCGCGCAGCCAATAAGAATGAGGCCAGCGTGTCCCTCGGGAGTAAGCAGAAGTGGAGAGGTAAACTTGGAATTTTTACCAAGTGGGGTGGAAAAATTTTAGAAGGAATAGCTTTCACGGTGAAGGCCCGCGACGAATTGGAATGCTTGCACACGTGTCAAGGGGAAGAAATTAGAAATTTTTTCCTAAGGGTTTGATATAAGCAAAATTTTCGACGCCAGGCCCACATCCAATCACATTTTGCCACGTGTCTATAGAGGAAGGGAGTGGCAGAGGGCAGAGGAAAGATTGGAAATTTGGAAAAAGTGATCGGCAAGGGCATAAAGTTAATTTTTTCCCCCAAGGCTCCTGTTAAATGGGAGCTCACCATATGTCTCGTCAGGTCATCGGAGCTTTGGCCGCCAGGCAGAAAGTGGGAAAATTTCCCAAAGGTTGGAGCAAAGGAGAAATGTTTGCCCCAAGGTCCACGACGAAAGGAAACTACACATGTTTCAACCTTGGAGTGCATGAGAAATTGGGAGATTTTTGCAAAGAAAAATCAAGGGAATTTCAAGGGAGAGCCCACCCCCCAACCCGCAAGCCAATCAAATCACGCCACGATGTCCAGTGGCGGCAAAAAAATTGCAAGATTGGCCCGCTGGAAAAATGGTGACAACAAGCCCACATCCAAATAGGGTTTTTTACCATGTCTCTAAGTCAGAAAACTGGTCAAAAGTCGACGGAACAGATAGAGAAAAATTATATCAGAAAATGCATTGCCACGTGTCCTCGGGTTCATCCAGCCGGTGGAAGTGTTTTGGGAAGTTTTTTCCAAAGGCAAAACGATGAAAAATGAATGGTAGAAAGAGCCCACGAAAATGAATCATGCTAAGTGGGCAACCAAGATCGTGGGGTACCGATATTTTTTGGGATAATTTTCCCAAATGAAAAAAGGTGGGAAAATTTCAAATTTTTTGGCCCGCCAACCCGTTTTGGTCCTGTTTTTCCCTTAAATTTTCAAATGGGCATCAACTTCGATCAGAGCTCATTTTTCACGTTCTTTAGTATAAACGAATAAGCTCGTGAAATTATCTACAATATTAAGGGCTCACTTTTATATTGTGATGGATTTTAGAGAGCAGAAAATTGACAAAATGCCTCTGGATGAATGATAATGAACAAAAATGACATTTCAACCACCATTTTTTAATTGCAGCATGGGCTCGCATTCTCTCCAGCATGGAAAAAAATGTCAAGGAATGGACCTGTAGGATTCCATGTTTGTTAAATTTATGAATTGTCATTGGTTCGAAAGTTTTCTCAATGTTTTCCACATTTCACTCTCCTGTGCGCTTGGTTTTGCATTGTAAAAAACTAGTTTTGGCTCATTTTTGAGTGTTGGACTTTTTTTATGTTTTGCTAGGCTCCTCCTTCACCTTGAAAAGTGAATTTAATGGACCTAATTAGACCTCTCTAAACGTAACATGTTTTGTCTAACCTTCTAATGTTATAATGCAATGTATTCTGTGGATATTGAAAATGACAATCGCAAGCTTCCGTGAATGAGTTTCAATCCTCTGTTGTGTTGTTCTTCTTCATTTCTGACCTTTCATATACATTTTATCAGTTTGTGCATGAAATGTTTTTGTTGGGCATTTCTATGCTCTGTGCATTTGTAAAAGTAAAAAATGCTAACCACTTCCTTTAGTGTATCACCTTTTAGCACTTAAGTTTCAAGTTTTTGCATTCTCTATCTCTGCCCTTCGGAATTTAGAGTAGGATTTTGTCGTTTAAAACCTCTGAAACTTGCAAGTAATACACTGATCAGAGGAGTTAGGGAACCAGCCTCTACCTAAAGATTTTTTCCCCATTGTTACAAGTCCCACACTTGGGGAAGAGATTCAATGTTGTGCAATCACACTGGATGTCCAAAATGTAAAACTAGAAATCTGATCAACATCCAGGGGTGCAGCTGATTTGGAACAACAGTTTTTTCATGCCCGGAGGGACCTTAGAGTTTCATCCTTCATTGCACAAAATTGATTGTGCATTTGTTGTTATAAGTTTTCTTGCTTAAAAGATGGCTTAAATTACACATTCTGGTTGTCTCCAAGGAAGAAGAATCACCTGGTTTTCAGCAGTGCAGACCTAAAAACTCATGAGAAGAATCACTACAAGGTTCAAGAAAGTTGGAAAGAAGTAGGTGATGTTTGAAATATTCTGAAAATATCTCCAAGAAGAAGACAAAGAGGGAGATTTCAAAGGCTATATGCACCAAATAGGACTCTAATTCAACTCTCCACTGGTAGGCCTTTCATTCAATAAACAAGGGTTCTAAGGCAATCAGAATGGCAAAACAACCCCTAATGTCATTTCAAAACATGGAGCAGCCCACTTTGCTCTCAATGCACAAAATCCATATCCCAGATTGTAAGCATTGAAGAATATTCATTACTTTATTGTTGAAGCAAAATCACAGCACCCCTGGTACAGATCAAGTTTCTAGGTTGATCACTTAGGTATCCAGTGTGATTGCATTAACATTGGAATCCTTCCTCCAAGTGTGGGAACTTGAAAAATGAGAAAGGATTCTCCCAGTAAAAAGGGGTTTCCTATTCTCTGTTCAGATGCAACCAATAAAACGCAGAGGTTCACCCCAAAACTAACCTAACTACCAAGGAGACAGGGAGAGAGAAATGCGTATAATAAAACCTAAACTATGGAGGTGATGCACCGAGGAATGAAGAACATAAGCTTTGCAACATAAACACAGACCATATGGAGATGCAATACCACATCAATACACAGGTAACCCAAAAATGCAATGAGAGGTCAGAATGACAACAATGAATACATGAGAGGATTAAATTCAATCCAACAGACATATATATTGCTCAAAGGATCGATTCAGATACATTGCAATGGCCAAGAGGCACAATGACATTACAGTCCATGTGGGAGGCTTGGAAACTCCACGAATTCTCTTGCAGCAGAGAGAAGGGAGGGGTTCGCAAAACAGAAAATGTCAACATTAGACAAGAAGCCCCTCTTTACAATTTTATAGGAAGAGATGAGAAGAGAAAAGAGAAGGAGGAATTCCGAAAATCTGGGCCCCAAACACCTCCGAATTGCATTGTAACCATCATCTTCATCATGGCAGAAGCGGGCGGATCCCTGGCGAAACGGAGGGCGTTGCTACAGAAGCTGGCCGAGCCTGTCTGCTGTACAATTAAAAACATGTTCGTTGATGCAATTACTTTTGTTTGTTATTCACGCCAGATGCGTTTCTTGATTTCAACCTCTCAAACTGAACCAAAATACAAGATTGGCCTTGGAAACAGTGTAGAGAATTTATACCAGTCTTTTCCATTGGTATATAAGAACGTGCAAATCCGAGCTCTGGATCAAAAGATTATGGGGACCAATCTGAAGATTTGAGGCAACGGAACAGGGTGATAAACAGGCTTTTTGAATTCTTTCCCAGCGCTCTGCCGCCTTGGATGACACGTGGCGTACTCTGATTGGTTGAATAATTCTCTCTCCTCTACCTTTTGGCGGGATTTCCTTTGAAATTTCCTCGTGGGCCCCCTAAATGAGACACGTGGCAAGATCCCTATTGATTCGGCTCGGTGCTCGAAAAACTCACCCTTTGACTTTTCTGACCTGATACTCTATGAGGACACTTGGCAGTTTCTGATTGGTCCTCGCTCCTTCAGCTCCCTTCGCGATTTCACGTTATTTGTCCCAGATGTCCCAATTTGATTTTGGACCTCTTGGACTCATTTCGGCAGACCGGCCGTTCGGGTCTATTTGCCCGTTGTCCAAACCGTTTACGGACAAAAAATCTCGATCCATCCGCAATGGGCTTCCTTGGTCCTCATTTGGGATGACACGTGGCACAAATTCATTAGCTTTCGATTTTTTCGGCGATCCGCGTCCTGCGCATCCCTTCTGTCCAGTTGCCTGTGCTCTTTGTGCTGATTCGGGCGAACCGGCCGGTTGGCGTCCATTTGTCCCGCTTGTCCGCACTATGCCTTAGACTGTCTGGCTTTTCCCGCCCGGTTTCGGCGCGGTTCACGCCTTTCTGGCCCCGCTTGTCCACAGGCATCCCGTCTCAAGCAGTTTTAGTCAATTTTTTCCCTCTTTCGGAGGATCGGGATTTTCACGCCTGCCCGTACTTTTGTCCAAATGTCCCATTTGGCACTTGGAACTCGCCTGGAGGCTCTTTCGGGGCGATCCACGCATTTCTGTCCCAAATGTCCCGATTGCTCCTTGGACTAGGACCTTAGGCCTGATTTTTCACGAATCTTTCCTGGATTGACCTATTTGCCTTTCTGACAACTTTGATGCATGTTATCGAAATTTACCCTGGGGGGGGTGAAATTTTTGACAACAGTTTTTGACGACTCGCGGGGTCACCTCCTGCTAGGTGAATGATCAGTGGCCTTTTAGTCGATCCATTGGGCATGGAGTCAAGCAATAACCCGAAACAAGCCTGAATACTGCAACTTCTTCTCCAGCAACACTCTGAAACTGCAGAAAACATCCTGAGAGTCAGCAAAACCTGTGCCAAAGCACTTAGGGAAAATAGAAACCTAACCTACAACAGGACAATGTGCATACGCACTTAGAGGAATTAAAAAAAAAACTAAAACTAATATTTACAAGAAAAAACCTTTCTCCTAGTAGCAATGTTTAAGATAGATTCCGTTAATCCGGAAATCGGAAGTTTCCTCTCCATCCAATGCAGACATTGGAAGGCATTACTATTTTTGCATCCCGTGACCATATAGGGACCACTCCAGATGGCTATCAAACTTGGAATGCCTTCCTGGTTTTGCCCGATCTGCATCCATTTCAGAACTAGGTCCCCTCCTGGAAAGTCTTTGCTCCACGCTCTTATCAAACCATCTTTTTTACTATGGCCTGATCCTTTTCAATCGTCTGAATCGCATGTTCTCTGATTTCCTCTAATTCCATCAATTTCTGCATACCTGCCTCCATTGGTTCGAATTCAGATAACTCAAGCTGTTTCATGAGCTCAAGGCTGGTAATTCTAATGATATAGGCAATACTGCCTCCTCCCATAGACCAACTTGTAGGGAGAATTACCTATAGACCTCTTTGGTGTTATTCTGTCAGCCCATAACGCCTGATTTTAGCCTTGTATGCCATGTTCTTTGGTTTTCATCCAGAGTCCTTCTGATGGATTTTTAGCAATTCTTCGTTTGTGGACTCTGCCTGCCCATTACTTGCGGGTAATAATTTGAAGAGGTGCTCAAAATAATTCCATTCTTGACAGCCCACTCTGTAATTTTTTTGAAAACCTATGAACTGCTAATGCTTAATCTGATATGATGGTGCGGCCGGCACAACCCGAACTGAGTTAACTATTCATCCTTCTAATAAGTCTAGTATGCTAGACTCACTTGCTTCTTTAGCGGCTACTGCCTCGGTCCACTTGGTGAAATTAATCTGTCGCTGTACATAATCACTTGTGGCCTTGATTCGAATTGGGATTGGAGACTCCAATGAAGTCCAACCTTGTATGAATGGATTGATCTACTGAATTTGATGAAGGGGCAGTTGCTGCTAAACTTCCTTTCCCTGTGAAGATTGCACATTTCTTGCATTTTCTTAACCTGAGTAGCAAGTCTATTGAATATACAGGCCAATAGTAACCAACTTCCATGATTTTGAGAGCTGTTACTCGTGGGGTGAAATGGCCTCCTGCCTCTCCGTCATGGAACTCTTGTAAGATCCTCTCAATCTGACCTGTCCCGATGCATCTCAATAGAACACCGTTGAATGTCCTTTAAACAAAATACCATCAACAAGCACATAAGGAACTGCTTTGTAATCTGAAGTACCTTCTTTTTGCTTTGCTCATCTCTGGAGGGCACATGCCCAGTCTGTAGGAAATGTATCATATTCTGAGTCAACAGGGAGTGGACACTCATCATTTCCTGTTGTTTTGATCATCTTGTAACAGCAGGGCAGCGTCTTCTTCATTACATGTTTCAACCTGCTTGACTCAAGGCTAGCTGCTCCGCATAGTCCCCTCCCACGTACTAGTTTGGTGACCTTGATCTCGATGTTCATGTTTCATGACACAAGTTATCCATCCTGCACGCTTCTCATTCATATCCTTTTTTAGAAGAAGTCCGTAACTCCCACATGAGAACTAACAATTGGTCTTGTTGTTTGCGAACTAGTTGCTTGAATTTCTTTAAACTTCTGATTACCGCCGCAAGGACTGCTTTCAATGAAATGGAGAACCTAGTTTTGTATTCCTCCAAGCCTGACTGAAGAAAGCAACTAGTTCTCTAACCTTCCTTTGTTTTTTTTGCCAAGATTTGCCAGATCTTTCCCGCACCACCAAAGGCGTATAGCACGAATCCTTGGAGAAGTCTGGATTGGACGATAAGGTTGGAGCTGAGATATAGCCTCTTTATTATTGCCGCCTCAAAACTTTCCTTTCCTTCTGATGTCCACCTAAATGCCATGCTCTTCTTTAACCAACATCAGCTGTTATGTGGCTTCACAAGAGAAAGCAAAATTTGGAAAACAAACACGGACAAAATTGCTCCTTCCCAAGAACTTGAAGAGCCTTCTTCTGACTTTGGCATGGCGACGCTCGATTGCGTCAAAACCTCTTTTCTGGGTCAATCGTCAACCCTCCTTTGAAACAATATGGCCTAGAAAAGCTTTCCCTCATTGAGCCAAGAATATGCATTTTTTGGGGTTCAATGATAACCCAAATCTTCTCATTCTGAAATACGTTTCCTCAAAGACAGAGGTGATCCTCTGCATTTTTTGATAATACAGTGATATCGTCAAGATACTATCAAAACCATTTTATTGATCAACCCCTTGAATGCCATATCCATTGCCCTTTGGAAGGGGCTCCAGCATTTGATAGTCCAAATGGCATTTTCTTGTAGGCATTGTTCCCAATTTGGTTGTGAAGCCTTCTTGAAATTGGTCCTCTTCTTTCACCATCCACCTGATTTGTACCCTGATAGCCATCTAGGAGAGAGAATCTCTCCTGAACCGATACTACTTGCACTAATTTGTTCATTGAGGAAGCGGGATAATGGTCTTTGAGAGATGCTCTATGGAGGTCTCGGAGTCCACAACACAACCTGATTTCTCCGCTCTTCTTTCAATGACCGAACAAGTTCGCGACCCCCCCGCTTGAAGGGCTGAATAGGGAATTGCCTCGATTAGCTTGTTAAGCTCTTTCTTCATTAGAGGCTCAATGTGAGGGTTGACTGGTCTCTGCTTCTGCCTGACGGGCTTAGCATCTGGATCCAATTCTATGGTATGTTGTGCCAAATTTGGATCGAATCCTCTTAAGTCTTCATAGCTCCAAGCGAAGACATCTGGAAACTCTTGGCAAAGTTGTATGAAATCTGATTTCTCCTGTTCAGTGGCCACTTTGCCAATTTGAAGTGTTTTGCCTTCCCCAACCGGAATTGGCTCTGAATCTTCTCTCTTGACCTGTATGTTTGCCTTTTCCTTACAAACTGGTCGTTAGGGTTGAAGATAGACTCCAATTACCAAACCCTTAGGAAGCTTGTTTGTCCGCAGCTGCACTACTTGATCCCCATACTGCTGCTCTAATCTGTCCTGATTCCTAGCTGAAAATTCAGCCTTCTTCTTGTAAGAAATTGACGATCTGTTGATCGTTCTCAAACACCTGCCAGCTTGTGTTATTATCTGGAACTGCTGGCCTTACAACCACATGGATGTGTGGCTGCATTTTTTCCCTTCTAATGTTGTCAACCACATCAAACGTTGCTCCAACTGTTGCGAGCCTATCTGCGGCTTCATTTTTCTTCCTGGGTATGGACACAATGTTGAAAGCTTCGAAATCCTCAATGAGGTCCCATACCCTATTCTTGTAGCTCCTCAGCAAGTCGTTCTTTGTAGCATGCTGCCCCCTAACTTGGTTGACGATCAGCTCGCTATCTCCCAAACACCTGCAAGTTCTTTATGCCCTTTTTCCTGGCCCAATGAAGTCCATGAATCAATGCTTCGTATTCGGCGGTGTTATTTGAACAAGAAAACTGGAAACGAAAAGCTGAATAATACTTGATGTCTTGTGGCGAAATTAACATTGCACCACCTCCAGCACCTTGTCTGCTTCTCGAACCATCGAAGAATAATCTCTCAAATTTTGTTTTCATCTTTTTTGTTCAGGCTGAATGATGTCAGGAATGGGTGAATTTTCCTCGTGTATACAATACACGCCCAATTCAGACTCTTCAATTTTTTGTATGGATCAAATTCATGACTTTTGTTTGCCCATTCATCTAAAGTTAAATCAGGAATTCCCTCGACCTTAGTACCTGTTTCTAGATCATTTGAACACTCTCCTGATCAAAAGCTGAGCAATTTGCATTGATAGACCTGGTACATAGGGTTCAATATGGAAATTGGCAATTGGTTCTGACCTGATTTGTTGCTTTGGCTCCATACCTTGTCCTAAAAATCATGTGCGACCAATCTGCAGATAAATATCCACCGATTTTCACAGTGAAGTCTCTTGAAAGACACAACGCAAAGAGTGGCGGAAGGTCAATCACAGACACATCTTGCAAAACTGTAACATTAGGACAGGAATGTAGTGTTAGACTTAATTCCTTGATGACTCCAACAGTCCCCACTGCCGTTTCCATCTAGCTGTACTACTCCTTTCAGTACTGGCTCATATTTCAAACCCAGTTGGTCTCAGGTCATCGGAGCTTTGGCCGCCAGGCAGAAAGTGGGAAAATTTCCCAAAGGTTGGAGCAAAGGAGAAATGTTTGCCCCAAGGTCCACGACGAAAGGAAACCTACCACATGTCTTCAACCTATGGAGTGCATGAGAAATTGGGAGATTTTTGCAAAGAAAAATCAAGGGAAAATTTCAAGGGAGAGCCCACCCCCCAAACCCCAAGCCAATCAAATCACGCCACGTGTCCAGTGGCGGCAAAAAATGCAAGATTGGCCCGCAGGGAAAAATGGTGACAAAAGCCCACATCCAATAGGGTTTTACCATGTCTCTAAGTCAGAAAACATGGTCAAAAGTGACGGAACAGATAGAGAAAAAATCCCACAGAAAATCGCATCGTGCCACGTGTCCTCGGGTCATCCAGCCGGTGGAGTGTTTTGGGAAGTTTTTTCCAAAGGCCAAAACGATGAAAAATGAAGTAGAAAGAGCCCACGAACAATAGAATCATGCTAAGTGGCACCAGATCGGTGGGGTACGGATATTTTTTGGGAAATTTTCCCAAATGAAAAAAGGTGGGAAAATTTCAAATTTTTGGCCCGCCAACCCGTTTTGGTCCTGTTTTTCCCTAAATTTTCAAATGGGCATAACGTTCGATCCAGAGCTCAATTTTTCACGTTCTTTATATAAACAGAAAGCTCGTGAAATTATCTACAATATTAAGGGCTCACTTTTATATTTTGATGGATTTTAGAGAGAGAAAATTGAAAAATGCCTCTGGCACATGATAATGAACAAAAATGACATTTCAACCACCATTTTTAATGCAGCATGGCTCGCATTCTCTCCCAGCATGGAAAAAAATGTCAAGGAATGGACCTGTAAGGATTCCCATGTTGTTAATTATGAATTTTGTCATTGGTTGAAAGTTTTCTCATGTTTTCCCACATTTCTCTCTCCTGTGCTTGGTTTTGCATTGTAAAAAACTAGTTTTGGCTCATTTTTGAGTGTTGGACATTTTTTTTTATGTTTTGTAGGCTCCCTCCTTCACCTTGAAAAGTGAATTTATGGACTATTAGACCTCTTCTAAGACTGGTAACATGTTTTCTACCTCTCTAATGTTATAGATGCATGTATTTGTGATATTGAAAATGACAATGCAAGCTCCGGTGAATGAGTTTCAATCCTCTGTTGTGTGTTGTTCTTCAATTCTGACCTTTCATTACATTTTATCAGTTTGTGCATGATGTTTGTTGCATTTCTATGCTCTGTGTCAATTTTGTAAAAAGTAAAAAATGCTAACCACTCCTCCTTTAGTGTATCACCTTATTAGCACATAGTTTCATGTTTTTTGGCACTTCTCCTATCTTCGTGTCCCTGTGGAAATTTAGAGTCAGGATTTTGTGTTTTAAAACCTGTCTGAACTTGCAAGTAATACACCTGATCCAGAGGAGTTAAGGACCAGCCTCTAACACTAAAGATTATTTCCCATTGTTACAAAGTCCCACACTTTGGGGAAGAGATTTCAACTGGTTGCTGCACATCACACTGGATGTTCCAATAAGTGTAACCAACACGAGAAAAATCTGATCAACGATCCAGGGGTGCAGCTGATTTGGGGAACAACAGTTTTTTTCATTCCCGGAGGGACCATCAAGAACGGGTATTCATCTTCATTGCAACGACAAATTGATGTGCATTTGTTGTAAGTTTCCTTGACATAAAGCACGGCTGTAAATTACACATCTGGTGCTCTCCAAGGAAGAAGAATCACCCTGGTTTCTAGCAGTGCAAGACCTAAAAACTCATGAGAAGTAATCACCAAACATAGCCAGAGGTCAAGGTTGGGAAGAAGAGGTGATGTTTGAATATCTGAAAATATCTCCACCCCTGGATACAGATCAAGTTTCTAGGTTGATCACTTAGGTATCCAGTGTGATTGCATAACATTGAATCCTTCCTCCAAGTGTGGGACTTGAAAATGAGAAAGGATTCTCCAGTAAAAGGCTGGTTCCTATTCCTCTGTTCAGATGCACCAATAAAACGCAGAGGTTCACCCAAAACTAACCTAACTACCAAGGAGACAGGGAGAGAGAAATGCGTATAATAAAACCTAAACTATGGAGGTGATGCACCGAGGAATGAAGAACATAAGCTTTGCAACATAAACACAGACCATATAGATGCAATACCACATCATACACAGGTAACCGAAATGCAATGAGAGGTCAGAATGACAACAATGAATACATGAGAGGATTTAAATTCAATCACAGACATATATATTGCTCAAAGGATCGATTCAAATACATTGCAATGGCCAAGAGGCACAATGACATTACAGTCCATGTGGGAGGCTTGGAAACTCCATGAATTCTCTTGCAAGCAGGAGAGAAGGGAGGGGTCGTAAAACAGAAATCTCCAACCGTTAGAAAGAAGCCCCTCTTTACAATTTATAGGAAGAATGAGAGAGAAAAGAGAGGAATTCGAAATCTGCCCCAACCACCTCCAGAATGCAATTAACTCATCTCATCATGGCAGAAGCGGCGGATCCTGGCGAAACGGCAGGCTGCCTAGCAGAAGCGGCGAGCTGTCTGCTGCATTAAAAATGTTCGTTGACGCATTACTTTTGTTTGTTATTCGCGCCAGAGGCGTTTCTTGATTTTCATCCTCCAAACTGAACCAAAATACAAGATTGGCCTTGGAAACGTGTAGAGAATTTTACCAGCTTTCCATTGGTATAAAGAACGTGCAAATCCGAGCTCTGGATCAAAAGTTATGGCAATCTGAAGATTTAGGGCACGGAACAGGTGAAAACAGCTTTTTGAATTCTTTCCCGCGCTCTGCCGCCTAGATGACACGTGGCGTACTCTGATTGGTTGAATAATTCTCTCTCCTCTACCTTTTGGCGGGATTTCCTTTGAAATTTCCTCGTGGGCTCCTAAATGAGACACGTGGCAAGATCCTATTGATTCGGCTCGGTGCTCGAAAACTCACCCTTTGACTTTTTTGACCTGTACTCTATGAGGACACTTGGCAGTTTCTGATTGGTCCTTGGCTCCTTCGGCTCCTTCGTGCATTTCACGTTCATTTGTCCCAGATGTCCCATTTGATTTTGGACCCTCTGGACTCATTTCGGCCGGACCGGCCGGTTCGGGTCTATTTGACCCGCTTGTCCCAAACCGTTTAGGACAAACCTCCGATCCACCCGAAATGGGCTTCCTTGTCCCTCATTTCGGCCGATGACACGTGTCTGCGCGCCTTTCTGGCCCGCTTGTCCCACAGGCGTCCGTCTCAGCAGTTAGTCAATTTTTTCCCTCTTTCGGCAGGATCGGCTTTTCGCGCCCCGCCGCGTACTTTTGTCCCAAATGTCCCATTTGGCACTTGGACCGCCTGGAGGCTTTTCGGCCGATCCGCGCATTTCTGTCCCAAATGTCCCGATTGCTCCTTGGACTAGGACTTAGCCGATTTTCACGATTTTTCCTGGATTGACCTATTTGCCTTTCTGCAACTTTGATGCATGTTATCGAAATTTACCCTGGGGGGGTGAAATTTTGACAACAGTTTTGACGACTCAGCGGGGTCACCTGCCTGCTAGGTGAATGATCAGTGGCCTTTTAGCGATCCATTGGGCATGGAGTCAAGCAATAACCCGAAACAAGCCTGATACTGCAACTTCTTCTCCAGCAACACTCTGAACTGCAGAAAACATCCTGAGAGCAGCGAAACCTGTGCCAAAGCACTTAGGGAAATAGAAACCTAACTACAACAGGACAATGTGCATACGCACTTAGAGGAATTAAAAAAAAACTAAACTAATATTTACAAGAAAAAACCTTTCTCCTAGTAGCAATGTTTAAGATAGATTCCATTAACCGGAATCGGAAGTTCCTCTCCATCCAATGTAGACAATTGGAAGGCATTACTATTTTTGCATCCCGTGACCATATAGGGACCACTCCAGATGGCATCAAACTTGGAATGCCTTCCTGGTTTTGCCCGATCTGCATCCCATTTCAGAACTAGGTCCCCTTCCTTGAAAGTCTTTGCTCCAGCTCTCTTATCAAACCATCTTTTTACTATGGCCTGATCCTTTTCAATCGTCTAAATCGCATGTTCTCTGATTTCCTCTAATTCCATCAATTCTCCATACCTGGCCTCCATTGGTTCGAATTCAGATAACTCAAGCTGTTTCATGAGCTCCAAGGCTGGTAATTCTAATGATATAGGCAATACTGCCTCCTTCCCATAGACCAACTTGTAGGGAGAATTACCTGTAGACCTCTTTGGTGTTATTCTGTCAGCCCATAACGCTGATTTTAGCCTTGTATGCCATGTTCTTTGGTTTTCATCCAGAGTCCTTCTGATGATTTTTAGCAAATTCTTGTTTGTGGACTCTGCCTGCCCATTACCCTGCGGGTAATAATTTGAAGAGGTGCTCAAAAATATTCCATTCTTGACAGCCCACTCTGTAATTTTTGAACCTATGAATGCTAATGCATTATCTGATATGATGGTGGCCGGCACACCGAACCTGGTTACTATTCCTTCATAAAAGTCTAGTATGCTAGACTCACTTGCTTCTTTGAGTGCTACTGCCTCGGTCCACTTGGTGAAATAATCTGTCGCTGTAAGAATCCACTTGTGGCCTTGATTCGAATTGGGATTGATGACTCCAATGAAGTCCAATCCCCATTGCATGAATGGATGATCTACTGAAATTTGACGAAGGGGCAGTGCTGCTAACCTTCCTTTCCCTGTGAAGAATGCACATTTCTTGCATTTCTTAACCCATGAGTAGCAATCATTGAATACAGCAGGCCAATAGTAACCAGCTTTCATGATTTTGAGAGCTGTTACTCGTGGGGTGAAATGGCCTCCTGCCTCTCCGTCATGGAACTCTTGTAAGATCCTCTCAATCTGACCTGTCCCGATGCATCTCAATAGAACACCGTTGATGTCCTTTTTAAACAAAATACCATCAACAAGCACATAAGGAACTGCTTGTAATCTGAAGTACCTTCTTTTTGCTTTGCTCATCTCTGGAGGGCACATGCCCGTCTGTAGGAAATGTATCATATTCTGAGTCCAACAGGGAGTGGACACATCATCATTTTCCTGTTTTTGATCATCTTGTAACAGCAGGGCAGCGTCTTCTTCATTACCTGTTTCAACCTGTTGACTCAAGGCTAGCTGCTCGCATAGTCCCTTCCCACGTACTAGTTTGGTGACCTTGATCTCGATGTCATATTCCATGACACGAGTTATCCATCCTGCACGCTTCTCATTCAGATCCTTGTTTAGAAGGAAGTCCTTAACTCCCACATGAGAGACTAACAATTGGATCTTGTTGTTTGAGACTAGGTGCTTGAATTTCTTTAAACTTCTGATTACCGCAAGGACATGCTTTTCAATGAAAGAGTACCTAGTTTCGTATTCCTCCAAGCCTTGACTGAAGAAAGCAACTGGTTGCTCTAACCCTTCTTTGTTTTGTTGTGCCAGGATTGCAGAAATCGTTTCCCCACCACCAAAGGCGTATAGCACGAAGTCCTTGGAGAAGTCTGGATTGACGAGAGTCGGAGCTTGAGATATAGCCTCTTTTATTGCCTCAAAACTTGCCTTGCCTTCTGATGTCCACCTAAATGCCATGCTCTTCTTTAACATCAGCGTTATTGGCTTCACAAGAGCAGCAAAATTTGGAACAAATCTACGGACAAAATTGATCCTTCCCAAGAAGCTTTGAAGAGCCTTCTTGTGACTTGGCAATGGCAATGCTCGAATTGCTTCAACTCTTTCTGGGTCAATCGTCAACCCCTCCTTTGAAACAATATGGCCTAGAAGCTTTCCCTCGTGAGCCAAGAATATGCATTTTTTGGGGTTCAATGATACCCCAAATCTTCTACATCTCTGAAATACTTGCCTCAAATGACAGAGGTGATCCGCTGCATTTTTTGAGAATACAGTGATATCGTCAAGATATATCAAAACTATTTTATTGATCAACCCCTTGAATGCCATATCCATTGCCCTTTGGAAGGTGGCTCCAGCATTTGATAGCCCAAATGGCATTTTCTTGTAGGCATAGGTTCCCCATTTGGTGGTGAAAGCCGTCTTGAATTGGTCATCTTCTTTCACCATCACCTGATTGTACCCTGAGTAGCCATCTAGGAGAGAGAATCTCTCTGAACCGGATACTACTTGCAATATTTGTTCCATTGAAGGAAGCGGGTAATGGTCTTTGAGAGATGCTCTATTGAGGTCTCGGAAGTCCACACACAACCTGATTTCTCCGCTCTTCTTTCTGACCGGAACCAAGTTCGCGACCCAGCTTGAGTGCTTGATAGGGAATATAATGCTTGCCTCGATTAGCTTGTTAAGCTCTTTCTTCATTAGAGGCTCAATGTGAGGGTTGACTGGTCTCTGCTTCTGCCTGACGGGCTTAGCATCTGGATCCAATTCTATGGTATGTTGTGCCAAATTTGGATCGAATCCTCTTAAGTCTTCATAGCTCCAAGCGAAGACATCTGGAAACTCTTGGCAAAGTTGTATGAAATCTGATTTCTCCTGTTCAGTGGCCACTTTGCCAATTTGTAGTGTTTTGCCTTCCCCAACCGGAATTGGCTCTGAATCTTCTCTCTTGACCTGTATGTTTGCCTTTTCCTTACGAAACTGGTCGTTAGGGTTGAAGATAGACTCCAATGATACCAAACCCTTAGGAAGCTTGTTTGTCCGCAGCTGCACTACTTGATCCCCATACTGCTGCTCTAATCTGTCTTGATTCCTGGCTGAAAATTCAGCCTCTTCTTGTAAGAAATTGACGATCTGTTGATCGTTCTCAAACACCTGCCAGCTTGTGTTATTATCTGGAACTGCTGGCCTTACAACCACATGGACGTGTGGCTGCGTTTTTTCCCTTCTGATGTTGTCAACCACATCAAATGTTGCTCCAACTGTTGCGAGCCTATCTGCGGCTTCATTTTTCTTCCTGGGTATGGACACAATGTTGAAAGCTTCGAAATCCTCAATGAGGTCCCATACCCTATTCTTGTAGCTCCTCAGCAAGTCGTTCTTTGTAGCATGCTGCCCCCTAACTTGGTTGACGATCAGCTCGCTATCTCCAAACACCTGCAAGTTCTTTATGCCCTTTTTCCTGGCCCAATGAAGTCCATGAATCAATGCTTCGTATTCGGCGGTGTTATTTGAACAAGAAAACTGGAAACGAAAAGCTGAATAATACTTGATGTCTTGTGGCGAAATTAACATTGCACCACCTCCAGCACCTTGTCTGCTTCTCGAACCATCGAAGAATAATCTCCAAATTTTGTTTTCATCTTTTTGTTCAGGCTGAATGACGTCAGGAATGGGTGAACTTTCCTCGTGTATACAATACACGCCCAATTCAGACTCCTCAATTTCTTTGTATGGATCAAATTCATGACTTTTGTTTGCCCATTCATCTAAAGTTAAATCAGGAATTCCCTCGACCTTAGTACCTGTTTCTAGATCATTTGAACACTCTTCCTGATCAAAAGCTGAGCAATTTGCATTGATAAGACCTGGTACATAGGGTTCAATATGGAAATTGGCAATTGGTTCTGACCTGATTGTTGCTTTGGCTCCATACCTTGTCCTAAAAATCATGTGCGACCAATCTGCAGATAAATATCCACCGATTTTCGCAGTGAAGTCTCTTGAAAGACACAACGCAAAGAGTGGCGGAAGGTCAATCACAGACACATCTTGCAAAACTGTAACATTAGGACAGGAATGTAGTGTTAGACTTAATTCCTTGATGACTCCAACAGTCCCCACTGCCGTTCCATCTAGCTGTACTACTCCTTTCAGTACTGGCTCATATTTCAAACCCAGTTGGTCCGCTATTTGCTTCGGCATCACCGAACTACTGGCCCCCGAATCCAACATGCAGTTGTGCACCAAGTGATTTCCAACAATCAATGAAACATAGAAAGGTGAAGGCTTCAAATTTTTTCTTGTCTGCCCCCCATCATGTTGCACTGCATTAGTGAGAACCTTCTCATGTCCTAGGTTTGATATATTTGTGGCAGACCAATCGGTCATTGCAGCTTGCAATAAATCTCGTTGCCCTGGGATCGCCAGTGATTCCCACATGGAAAAGTTCACATGTGTCTTCTTCATTTGATCAATGATGTTGAAAGGGGATGAACTGTCCTTTTGCTGCCCCCTACTTTGTACAACCTTTTCTGGGGCTTGAACGGGTGCATGTGTTGCTACCACAGGAACCTTGGGTTGATTTTGCAGGTTTGGAGCTGCGTTTGGTCTACTGACCCCTTGTTGTGTAAGAGTGGGTTGAGAAACAACTGGACTAGACTGTTGTCCCTCTTCTATGCTTCTCTTCTTTGACCGTGTATTGGCAGCCACGCCTTGAAAAGGCTGTTGGTTAACTCCACAGAAGTCTTCCGTCTGCCAATTGGCCAATGCGGTCTCTGTTGGGAGTCCTTCTTGTTGCGTTTGTTGCCGTTGATTCTCCTCCTGGCTTGGATCTTGAGCGACACCAATGGTTTGCACCATCAAGGCCTGATTCAATGCACCATTGAAACATGCTGACTGACTGTGAGGTAGATTGCAAGGGTAACACCAGTCGTACTCCTGTGCCATATTATTTTGTGCTGGTACTAATGCCTTAGAGGCAGATATGGCATTTGGATTATAGGGCTGGAAAGGTCTACTGACAGGAGGCCTTGTTTGATTCATATTTGCAGCTGGATTAGGTGGTCTTTGAGGCTGATATGGCTGCCTATTAGGTTGAGCTTGAGGCTGATACGAAGGTCTAAAACCTTGAGCTTGTTGTCTCTTGAGTGTGACCAGCTCATTACCTAAATTTTGCAGTTGCTTCATGACTTCTTGAAGCTCATTTGGGGCACTTGGAGATGAAGTGGAAGCTTCATTTGAACTCTGATTCCTAGGAGTGGGAATAGGAGCTAAGACAGGTGCTTGACTAGTACTTGGGCTCTCTATACTTGGATATAATGGCATTGGGGGCCTAGGAGCTAGCTTGCCAGCTTGAATCAGACAATTTTCAGCTCTAATGGCAATACTATATGCAGCAGGGATGGTTGTGCCTCCCATAGATTGAATCAACATAGAAATATCAGAATTTAAAGCTTTAAGGTAGTATAGAAAAGCACCTCCTGCTGTTGGCCTGACTGCTACTGGAATTCTATCCCAAGATCTTTGAAATCTGAAGTTGAAGTCAGTTAGCTGCTCATTGGAGGCTCTCTTGATGGTTGTCAGCTGCTCCAAAAGAGACAAGTTGTCTCCCTTCTCTCCAAATTGATCATGAAGTGCAATACACAGCTGATTCCAGTTTGTGATAGAGCCAGCTCCAAGGCTCCTAAACCATTGCAATGCTTTCCCCTTGAATGAAGACGCCAGCAATTTGACAGCTACTTGCATCTCATCGATCTCATGGATTGCACAAATGTTAGCAATGTCCTTGACATGATCACCAGGAGTGGTCTGATTTTCTCCAGTAAAGTATGGAATGTTCTTCAATGCTGCAACTGGGATTGGATTTTGTGCATTGAGAGCAAGTGGGCTGCTGCCTGTGAAGTTGACATAGGGGTTCACTGGTTGCGCCATTCTGATTGGTCTTAAAACCCTTGTATATTGAAAGAAAGGTCTGTCAGGTGGAGGAGTTGAGAGAGTTCTGTTTGGGGGAGATGGAGACCTTTGAATCCTTCTTCCTCTTTGCCTTCTTCTTGGAGATAATTGCAGGTATTCAAACAGCACTTCTTCTTCTCCAACTCTTGACCTTGTGATTCTTCTCATAAGCTTTTAGGCCTGTACTGCTAAAACCAGTTGATTCTCCCCCTTGGAGTCGCCAGATATGCAAATAATAGCTCTTTTTAAGCAAGAAAATTGCAGCAGATGCATATCAACTTTGCTGCAATAAAAAATGAGACCTCTAGGTCCCACCGGGCGTGCCAAAACTGTTGATGCAAAATCACAGCACCCCTGGATACAGATCAAGTTTCTAGGTTGATCACTTAGGTATCCAGTGTGATTGCATAACATTGAATCCTTCCTCCAAGTGTGGGACTTGAAAATGAGAAAGGATTCTCCAGTAAAAGGCTGGTTCCTATTCCTCTGTTCAGATGCACCAATAAAACGCAGAGGTTCACCCAAAACTAACCTAACTACCAAGGAGACAGGGAGAGAGAAATGCGTATAATAAAACCTAAACTATGGAGGTGATGCACCGAGGAATGAAGAACATAAGCTTTGCAACATAAACACAGACCATATAGATGCAATACCACATCATACACAGGTAACCGAAATGCAATGAGAGGTCAGAATGACAACAATGAATACATGAGAGGATTTAAATTCAATCACAGACATATATATTGCTCAAAGGATCGATTCAGATACATTGCAATGGCCAAGAGGCACAATGACATTACAGTCCATGTGGGAGGCTTGGAAACTCCACGAATTCTCTTGCAAGCAGGAGAGAAGGGAGGGGTCGCAAAACAGAAATGTCCAACCGTTAGAAAGAAGCCCCTCTTTACAATTTATAGGAAGAATGAGAGAGAAAAGAGAGAGGAATTCGAAATCTGCCCCAACCACCTCCAGAATGCATTTAACTCATCTCATCATGGCAGAAGCGGCGGATCCTGGCGAAACGGCGGGCTGCCTAGCAGAAGCGGCGAGCTGTCTGCTGCATTAAAAATGTTCGTTGACGCATTACTTTTGTTTGTTATTCGCGCCAGAGGCGTTTCTTGATTTTCATCCTCCAAACTGAACCAAAATACAAGATTGGCCTTGGAAACGTGTAGAGAATTTTACCAGCTTTCCATTGGTATAAAGAACGTGCAAATCCGAGCTCTGGATCAAAAGTTATGGCAATCTGAAGATTTAGGGCACGGAACAGGTGAAAACGGCTTTTTGAATTCTTTCCCACGCTCTGCCACTTGGATGACACGTGGCGTACTCTGATTGGTTGAATAATTCTCTCTCCTCTGCCTTTTGGCGGGATTTCCTTTGAAATTTCCTCGTGGGCCCCTAAATGAGACACGTGGCAAGATCCTATTGATTCGGCTCGGTGCTCGAAAACTCGCCCTTTGACTTTTCTGACCTGTACTCTATGAGGACACTTGGCAGTTTCTGATTGGTCCTCGGCTCCTTCGGCTCCTTCGCGCATTTCGCGTTTATTTGTCCCAGATGTCCCATTTGATTTTGGACCCTCTGGACTCATTTCGGCCGGACCGGCCGGTTCGGGTCTATTTGACCCGCTTGTCCCAAACCGTTTAGGACAAAAAACCTCCGATCCAGCTTCTCGTTGGGCTTCGGGCTTGACCCTCATTTGGCCCGATGACACTTGGCGCTTCATGACCTTTCGGCCGAGCGATGGGCGCGTCTTCTGAGTTGCCTTGTGCTCCTGCTGATTTCGGGTGAACCGGCCGGTTGGCGTCTTTTTGTCCCGCTTGTCCCACTATGCCTTGGACTGTCTGGCCCTTTTCCGCCCGGTTCGGCCGGTTCGCGCCTTTTTGGCCCGCTTGTCCCACAGGCGTCCGTCTCAGCAGTTAGTCAATTTTTTCCCTCTTTCGGCAGGATCGGCTTTTCGCGCCCGCCGCGTACTTTTGTCCCAAATGTCCCATTTGGCTACTTGGACCGCCTGGAAGGCTTTTCGGCCGATCCGCGCATTTCTGTCCCAAATGTCCCGATTGCTCCTTGGACTAGGACTTAGCCGATTTTCACGATCTTTCCTGGATTGACCTATTTGCCTTTCTGCAACTTTGATGCATGTTATCGAAATTTACCCTTGGGGGGGTGAAATTTTGACAACATTTACTAGAGGGAATCAGACCACTCCTGGTGATCAAGTCAAGGATATTGCTAATATTTATGCAATCCATGAGATTAATGAGATGCAAGTTGCTGTCAAACTGCTATCATCATCATTCAAAGGGAAATATTTGCAATGGTTCAGGAGTCTTGCCTCAGGTTCTATCCAAAATTGGAACCAGCTATGTATAGCCCTCCATGAGTAGTTTGGAGAAAAGGGAGATAACTTGTCCCTTTTGGAACAGTTGACAACCATCAAGAGAGCCCCCAATGAGCAGTTGACTAACTTCAACTTCAGGTTTCAAATGACTTGGGAGAGAATTCTAGTGGCAATAAGGCCAACAATAGAAGGTGGTTTTCTATATTACCTTAAAGCTCTAAATTCTGATATTTCTATATTAATTCAATCCATGGGGGGCACAACTATCCCTGTTGCTTATAGCATTGCCATTAGAGCTGAAAATTGTTTGACTCAAGCTGGCAAGCTAGCTCCTAGGCCTCCAATGCCATTATATCTCAGTTTAGAGAGACCAAGTACTAGTCAAGTGCCCATTTTAGCTCCTATTCCCACTCCTAGAAATCAGAATTCAAATGAAGCTTCTACTTCATCTTCAAGTGCCTCAAATGAACTTCAAGAAGTTATGAAGCAATTGCAAAATTTAGGCAATGAGCTGGTTACACTCAAGAGGCAGCAAGCCCAAGGTTTTAAACCTTCTTTCCAACCTCAAGTTCAGCCTAACAGGTAGCCATACTATCCTCAAAGACCACCCAATCCAGTTGCAAATCAAAATCAAGCAAGAACTCCTGCCAACAGACCATTTTAGCCCTATAATCCCAATGCTACATCTGCCTCTAAAGCAATAGTTCCAGTGCAAAACAACATAAGTCAAGAGTATGATTGGTGTTTCCCATGCAATGAACCTCACAACCAGTCTATGTGCTTCAACGGTGCCTTAAATGAAGCATTAATGGTGACAACTACTGGTGTGGAGGCTGAAGGGAGTCAAGGAAATAACCAACAACGAGAAGCATTCTAGCAACAATCAGCTCCAAATGATACCACACTTGTAAACTATCAGGCAAAAGATTTTTGTGGCATGAATCAGATAATATCCCAAAGTGTTGCAGCCAACACAAGGTGAAAAAAGAGAAATTTGGGTCAATAACATCCATTGGATCCAAGTAATTCACAACCTTCTACCACTCCAAAAATTATTGTCAAACAAAATTTAGTTCCAAACATGCAAGGGCTGCCTAAAACAACTTGTAGGCCAACTCAAATGCCAGTTGTTTCTTCCCATGTGCAAGGAATGAATGTGTAGGCCAAGGGACAGCAGAGAGATGCTTCATCTCCATTCAACATCATTGATCAGATGAAGAAGACAAATGTAAACATATCAATGTGGGAAACACTATCTATCCTAGGCCAAAGAGATTTGCTAAAATCTGCTATGAAGGACTGGTCAACTTCAAATCAGCAAGTCCAAATGCAAGAGAAGGTACTAACAAATGCTACCCAGCCTGAGGGGAATCATTGAGGATAGCAAGGTAAAATGTTGAAGACCCCTCCATTCTATGTTTCGTTGATCATTGGAAACCAATTAGTACACAATTGCATGATTGATTCCGGGGTAAGTAGTTCAGTAATTCCTAAGAAAATAGCTGATTAGTTGGGGCTTCAATATTGAATTATATCCAAAGGGGTAGTGCAACTAGATGGGACAGTAGTAACAATAGTTGGAGTGATAAAAAACTTGAGTCTTACTTTGCATGCATGCCCCAACGTTGTTATTTTGCAAGATGTCTTGGTAATAGACCTTCCACCACTCTTTTCCCTATGTTTGTCAAGGGATTTCATAGCTAAGATTGGAGGTTACCTATCTCCTGATTGGTCACACATGTTGTTCAGAACAAGATATGGAACTAAAGCAACAATCAGATCTGAGCCTATTACAAACTTTCACATTGAGCTTCACACTCCAAGCGAAATCAATACCAATTGTTCAGCATTTGATCAAGAGTATTATCCAAGCACTGATGAAGCTGACACCAAGGTTGGAAGCATCCTAGATCTCACTCTTGATGAATGGGAAAGCAAGGTGCATACTTTTGATCCTTAACAAGAAATAGAAGAATCTGGGCTAGGAGTCTATTGCATGCATGAAGAAAATCAGCCTATACCTAGCATCACCATGCCAAACCACAAGTATGAAAATGAGGTATGGCATTTGTTTTTTGATGGATCAAGGAGCAGGAGAGGGAGCCATGCTTGTTTCACCCTAAGGAGTTAAGTATTATTCAGCTTTTAGATTTCAGTTTGCATGCTCTAATAACACCGCTGAATATGAATCTTTGATAAGTGTATTACATTGGTCAATCAAGAGAGGAATAAAGAACTTGCAAGTCTTTGGTGACACTGAGTTGATTATCAACCAAGTTAAGGGGCAACATGCTGTCAAGAATGACTTGCTCAAGTGCTACAAAAATAGGGTGTGGGACCTCATTGAAGATTTTGAGGGATTTGGCATCAAATCCATTCCTAGAAAAGAGAACCAAGCTGTTGACAGGCTTGTAGCAGTTGGAGCAGCCTTTGATGTTGTTGAAAGCATCCAAAAAGACAAGGTATAGCCAAACATCCATGTGATTGTAAGGCCTTCAGTGCCAGACAACAATGTAAGTTGGTAAGTATTTGAAAATGATCAACAAATCATCCATTTCTTGCAAGAAGAGGCTGAGTTCTCAGCTAAAAATCAGGAAAAGTTGGAACAACAGTATGGTGACCAAGTGGTACAGCTGAGAACCAACAAACTACCAAAGGGAATTATTACTTTTGAGTCCATTTTCAATCCTAATGATCAGTTTAGGAAGGAGAAAGCAAACATCCAAGTCAAGGGAAAAGATTCAGTGTCCATATTGGTGGAAGAAGGCAAAGCACTCCAAGTTCGTAAAGTGACAAATGAGTGAGAAAGATATGAGTTCATACAACTTTGTCAAGAATTCTGTGATGTGTTTGCTTGGAGCTATGAATATTTGAAAGGTTTCAATCCCAAGTTAGCTCAACACACCATTGAATTGGATCCAAGTACTAAACTTGTTAGGAAAAAACAAAGGCCAGTCAATCCACACATGGAGCCTCTCATGAGAAAATAATTGAATAAGTTGATAGAGTCAAGTATCATATTCCCTATCAAGCATTCTAGTCGGGTGGCCAACTTGGTTCAAGTTAGATAGAAGAGTGGGGAAATAAGATTGTGTGTTGACTTCAGAGATTTGAATAGAGCATCTCTCAAGGATCATTATCCACTTCTTTCTATGGACCAGATTTTACAAGTTGTTGTCATCTCTAAAAGGTTTTCATTACTTGATGGCTATTCAAGGTATAATCAAATTATGGTGAAAGAAGAGGTTCAGTTCAAGATAGACTTTACAACCAAATGGAGAACTTCTGCATATAGGAAAATGCCATTTTGGTTGTCCAACGCTGGAGCTACTTTCCAAAGAGCAATGGACATGGCATTCAAGGATTTGATTAACAACATGGTGCTGATATATCTTGATGATATCACTGTTTTTTCAAAAAATGCAGTAGACCATCTCTTTCATTTGAGACAAGTGTTCTAAAGGTGCAGAAGATTTGGAGTATCCTTGAATCCTAAAAAGTGTATTTTTCTAGCCCATGAAGGAAAGATCCTTGGCCACATTGTCTTCAAATAAGGAATAGCAATTGATCCAGAAAGAGTTGATGCCATAAGAGCACTACCGTTGCCAAGCCACAAGAAGGCCCTTCAAAGTTTCTTGGGGAGAATAAATTTTGTTTGGAGGTTTTTCCCAAATTTTACAGCCCTAGTTAAGCCTATCACCAGGATGTTAAAGAAAAGCATAGCTTTCAACTAGAATGTAGAAAGCAAGGAATGTTAGGGAGCAATCAAAGAATCCATCTCTCAATCCCCAACTCTCATTAACACAGAATTCTCAAATGATTTCATCCTCTATGCATTTGGGGGTGATGACATTATTTCTACAATTTTGGTATATCAGAACAAAGACAGTGATGAGCATCCAATTGCTTTCTTGAGCCAAAGCCTAGAATACTATGAGGTGAGGTATTCTTTCATTAAGAAGCATTTTCTTACAGTAATCAGGAGCTTAAATAAATTCAAGCATCTAGTTTCAAACAACAAGGTTCAATTGTTGGTTTCTCATGTGGGAGTTAAGGACTTCCTCCTCAACAAAGACCTAAATGAAAAAAGAGCAGGTTGGATTACTCATGTCATGGAGTATGACATTGAAATAAAATTCAGCAAGTTGGTCAGAGGAAAAGGTTTGTGTAAGCAGCTGGTATTGAATAAAGACAAGGAAGCATGCAATGAGAAGGAGGTTGTTTTGGCGTTGCAAGACAGCCATGAGCAAGGAAACACTCAAAAGTAAAATTATGGTGTCCTCACTCCTTGTTGGACCCAAGACATAATGCACTTCCTAAGCATAGGTCTATTCCCTCAAGAGATGAACAAGACCAAAAGAAGACACTTTAGATTGTAGGCTGTCCCATATGCCCTTGTTGATGGTGTTTTGTTCAAAAGGGATGTGAATGGAGTGTTGCTGAGATGTATTGGTACAAATCAGATTCACAGGTTGTTGGAAGGGTTCCATGGTGGATCAAATAGTGGTCATTTTGCACCGAGAGTGATAGCTCTAAAGATCATGAGGGCTGCTATTATTGGCCCAAGATTTTCAGTGATTGTTATGCATGGATCAAGAGGTGCAAGAATTGTGCATTCTTCACGGGTAAGGAGAGGCTAGCTGCCCTTCCATTGCATCCAATTTTAGTTGACCAATCATTCATGCAATGGGGTTTTGGAATTCATTGGAGTCATTAATCCAAATTCAAGCCAAGGGCACAAATGGATTCTAACAGCAATAGATTACTTCACCAAGTGGACTGAAGCAGTAGCACTTAAGGAAGTGAATGAATCTAGCATCCTAGACTTCTATGAGGGAATAACAACCATATTTGGTATACCTGATACAATAATATCAGATAATGCATTGGCATTCATTGGGTCCAAGGTAAATGAATGGGCTGTCAAGAATGGGATCTACCTAAGCACTTCATCAAATTATTACCCTCAGGGTAATGGCCAAGCTGAATCTACAAACAAGAACTTGTTGAGGATCATTAGGAGGACTCTTGATGAAAATCAGAGGTCTTGGCATACTAAGTTGAAATCAGCCTTATGGGCTGATAGGATAACTCCCAAGAGATCTATAGGTAATTCTCCATTCAAGCTTGTTTATGGAAGAGAGGTAATTTTTCCCATGTCACTTGAGTTGCCAACATTGGAACTCATGAAACAATTGGAGATGTTGGATTTTGGACCCATGGAGGTTAGATATGTAGAATTGATGGAGCTCTAAGAAATCAAAAATCAGGCATCCCAAGCAATGGAGAAGGATCAAGCTTTGATCAAGAAGACCTTTGATAGGAAGGCCAAGGATATATCTTTCCAAGTTAGAGATCTAGTGTTAAAATGGGATGTAGACAGAGAAAAAATAGGAAGGCATTCAAAATTTGATGCCATTTGGAGTGGCCCATACATGGTCACAAAGTGTAAGGACAACAATGCTTTCCAATTGTCTTCATTGGATGGTGAAGAATTGCATATTCTAGTCAATGGAATCCATCTAAAGCATTGCTACTGAAGGAAATTCTCCACCTTGTACATATTAGCTTAGGTTTTCATTCCTCCAAGTGCTTATGCACATTTTTTTGTTGTAGATTAGCTTTTCTTTCCCTAAGTGCTTTGGCACAAGCTTGTTGTTCCAGGAAATGTGTTTTGCAGGCCTTGCTCCATCAGATGATGTTCTACCTTCCATCTTCCTCCTTGCAGTGTTCTAATTAGTTGGGGTACCAAGCAGATAATTTAATGACTCCATGCCGAATGGATTGTTTTAGGTAACTGGTAACTTCATCCAGCAGGCAGATGACCCTTCTAAGTCACCAAAATTGCTATCCAAAATGAGCCCCTTGCTCATTTTGTGGCTAACTCCCTTCATTCTTCCCTCTCTTATGCCTCAGTCATAATTTTTTACTTTTTAGACACTCAAAACCTTCTGGAAATGGCACCATTGGATAGATATTTTTCTCAGCTTTCTAGAAAGGTAAAGTTTTCCTCCTAACTCCATGTATTTTTAAAGTTATGGCTCGGCGGAGATTTTGTGGGAAAATATCGGCTGAAAGGCCCGCAGCGAATAAGATGAGGCCATGTGTCCTTGGGGGTGGCGGAAAGCGGAGGTAAACTTGGAATTTTTACCAAGTGTTTAAAAAAAATTCAGAAGGAATATTTTTCCCCAAAGGCTCGCCGATGAATTGGATGCTGCCACATGTCCAAGGGGAAGAAATTAGAAAATTTTCCTAAGGGTTGATACAAGCAAAATTTTTGACACCAGGCCCACATCCAATCACATTGTGCCACGTGTCTCTAGAGGAAGGGAGTGGCGGAGGGTGGAGGAAAGATTGGAAATTTGGAAAAAGTGTCAAATGGGAGCTCACCATGTGTCTCGTCGGGTCATTGGAGCTTTGGCCACCGGGCAGAAAGTGGGAAAATTTCCCAAAGGTTGGAGCAAAGGAGAAATGTTTTCCCCAAGGTCCGCGACGAATGAAAACCTGCCACGTGTCTTCAACCGGAGGAGCACGGGAGAAATTGGGAGATTTTTCCCAAGGAAAATCAATTGAAAATTTCAAGGGAGAGCCTGCCCCCCAAAGCCCGAGCCAATCAAATCACGCCACATGTCCAGTGGCGGAAAAAAATGCAAGATTGGCCCACAGGGAAAGCCCACATCTAATATGGTTTTGCCACGTGTCCAATTCAGAAAATATGGTGAAAAGTGATGAAACAGATAGAGTAAAAATCCTGCGACAAATCACATCGTGCCACGTGTCCTCGGGTCATCCAGCCGGCGGAGTTTTTTCCAAAGGCCAAAACGATGGAAAATGAAGTACAAAGAGCCCGCGACCAATAGAATCATGCCATGTGGCACTGGATCAGTGGGGCATGGATATTTTTTAGGAAATTTTCCCAAACGCAAAAAGCTGGGAAAATTTCAAAGTTTTGGCCCGCCAACCCGTTTTGGTCCTGTTTAGCCCTAAATTTTCAAATGGGCATAACTTTCGATCCAGAGATCAGTTTTTCATGTTGTTTATATCAACGGAAATATGGTGAAATTATATACAAGATTCTGGGCTCAATTTTTTATTTTGATAGATTTTGGAGAGATAAAATTGAAAAAAACCTCTGGCACATGGTAATGAACAAAAATGACATTTCAACCAGCATTTTTAATGTAGCATGGCTTGCATTCTCTCCCAGCATGGCGAAAAATGTCAGGGAATGGACCTGTAAGGATACCCATGCTATTTATTATGAATTTGGATGGTGGTTGAAATTTTTCTCACGTTTTCCCACGTTTCTCTCTCCTAGGCTCTGTTTTGCATTGTAAAAAACTAGTTTTGGCTCATTTTTGAGTGTTGGACGTTTTTTTTATGTTTTGCAGGATCCCTCCTTCACCATGAAAATTGATTTTGTTGAATATCAGACCTCTTCTAATACTATAACATATTTTTTACTTCTATGATGTTGTAATGCATGTATTTTTTATATTGAAAATGACAATGCAAGCTCTGTGAATGAGTTTCAATCCTTTGTTTGTGTTGTTTTCTTCATTTCTGACCTTTCATTACATTTTATCAGTTTTTGGATGATTTTTGTTGCATTTCTATGATGTATGTCAATTTTTAAAAGTAAAAAATGCTAACCACTCCTTTGGTGCATCTCCTTATTAGCATTAGTTTCAGTTTTTGCATTCTCTATCTCTGTCTCCTTGGAATTTAGAGTAGGATTTTGAGTTTAAAACCTCTGCAACTTGCAAGTAATACACCTGATCAGAGGAGTTGATGAACCATCCTCTAACCTAGATATTCTTTTCCCATTTTTACAAGTCCCACACTTGGGGAAGAGATTCAATGTTATGTAATCACACTGGATGTCTAAAATGTAAAACTAGAAATCTGATCAACATCCAGGGGTGCTGCTAATTTAAACCAATAGTTTTGACATGCCTGAAGGGACCTTAGAGATCTTCATCTTCATTGCAACAAAATTGATGTGCATTTGTTGCAAGCTTCTTTCTTAAAAGAGCCCTAAATTGCACATCTGGCGTCTCCAAGGAAGAAGAATCAGCTGGTTTTAGCAGTGCAGACCTAAAAACTCATGAGAAGAATCACCACAGGTCAAGAGTTGGAGAAGAAGAGGTGTTATTTGAATATCTACAATTATCTCCAAGAAGAAGACAAAGAGGGAGGAGAATTCAAAGGTCTCCATCTCCACCAAACAGGACTCTATCAACTCCTCCACCTGGTAGGCCTTTCATTCAATCAACAAGGGTTCTAAGGCCAATCAGAATGGCACAAAACAACCCCTATGTAAATTTCACTGCAAGCATCCCATTTTATCTCAATGTACAAAATCCAATCCCAGTTGCAACATTTAATAATATTCCATACTTTACTGGAGAGAATCAGACCACTCCTGGTGATCATGTCAAGGATATTGCTGATATTTGTGCAATCCATGATATTAATGAGATGCAAGTTGCTGTCAAACTGCTGGCATCTTCATTCAAAGGGAAGTCTTTCCAATGGTTCAGGAGTCTTGCCTCAGGTTCTATCCAAAATTGGAACCAGCTATGTATATCCCTCGATGAGTAGTTTGGAGAAAAGGGAGATAACTTGACAACCATTAAGAGAGCCCACAATGAGCAGCTGACTGACTTCAACTTCAAGTTTTAAATGACTTGGGAGAGAATTCTAGTGGCAGTAAGGCCAACAACAGAAGGTGGTTTTCTATATTACCTTAAAGCTCTAAATTCTGATATTTCTATATTAATTCAATCCATGTGGGGCACAACTATCCCTGTTTCTTATAGCATTTCCATTAGAGCTGAAAATTGTTTGATTCAAGCCATCAAGCTATCTCCTAGGCCTCCAATGCCATTATATCTTAGTTTAGAGAGACCAAGTACTATTCAAGTGCCCATTTTAGCTCCTATTCCCACTCCTAGAAATCATAATTCAAATGAAGCTTCCACTTCATCTTCTAGTGCCTCAATTGAACTTTAAGAAGTTATGAAGCAATTGCAAAATTTAGGCAATGAGCTCGTTACACTCAAGAGGCAGCAAGCCTCAAGCTCAGCCTAACAGGCAGCCATACTAGCCTCAAAGACCACCCAATCCAGTTGCAAATCAAAATCAAGCAAGAACTCCTGCCAACAGACCATTTCAGCCCTATAATCCCAATGCTACATCTGCCTCTAAAGCAATAGTGCCAGTGCAAAACAACGTAACTCAAGAGTATGATTGGTGTTTCCCATGAAATGAACCTCACAACCAGTCTATGTGCTTCAACGGTGCCTTAAATGAAGCATTAATGGTGACAACTACTGGTGTGGAGGGTGAAGGGAGTCAAGGAAATAACCAACAACAAGAAGCATTCTAGCAACAATCAGCTCCAAATGATACCACACTTATAAACTATGAGGCAAAAGATTTTTGTGGCATGAATCATACAATCTAACAAAGTGTTGTAGCCAACACAACGTTAAAATGGAGAAATTTGGGTGAAGAACATCCATTGGCTCCAAGTAATTCACAACCTTCTACCACTCCAAAAATTATTGGCAAACAAAATGTAGTTCCAAACACGCAAGGGCTGCCTAAAAGATCTCCTAGGCCAACTCAAATGCTAGCTGTTGCTGCCCATATGCAAGGAATGAATGTGCAGGCCAAGGGACAGCAGAGAGATGCTTCCTCTCCATTCAACATCATTGATCAGATGAAAAAGACAAATGTAAACATATCAATGTGGGAATCACTATCCATCCCACGCCAAAGAGATTTGCTAGAATCTGCCATGAAGGACTGGTCAACTTCAAATTAGCAGGTCCAAATGCAACAGAAGGTACTCACAAATGCTGCCCAACCTGAGGGGAATCATGGAGGATAGCAAGGTAAAATGTTGAATCCCCCTCCATTCTATGTTTCGTTGATCATTGGAAACCAATTAGTACACAATTGCATGATTGATTCCGGGGTAAGTAGTTCAGTAATTCCCAAGCAAATAGCTGATCAGTTGGGGCTTCAATATGAAATTATATCTAAAGGGGTAGTGTAACAAGATGGGATAGTAGTAACAATAGTTGGAGTGATAAAAAACTTGAGTCCTACTTTGCATGCATTCCCCAACGTTGTTGTTTTGCAAGATGTCTCGGTAATAGACCTTCCACAACTCTTTGCCCTATGTTTGTCAAGGGATTTCACAGCTAAGATTGGAGGTTACCTATATGATAATTTTTCACACATGTTGTTCAGAACAAGATATGGAACTAAACCCACAATCAGATTTGAGCCTATTGTAGACTTTTACATTGAGCCTCACACTCCAAGCCAAATCAATATCAATTGTTCAACGTTTGATCAAGAGGATTATCCAAGCACTGATGAAGCTGACACCAAGGTTGGAAGCATCCCATATCTGACTCTTGATGAATGGGCAAGCAAGGTGCATGATTTTGATCCTTAACAATAAATAGAAGAATCTGAGCTAGGAGTCTATTGCATGCATGAAGAAAATCATCATATCCCTAGCATCACCAAGCCAGACCACAAGTATGACAATGAGGTATGGTAGTGGTTTTTTGATGGATCAAGGAGTAGATAAGGTGCAGGATGGGAAGCCATGCTTATTTCATCCCAAGGAGTTAAATATTATTCAACTTTTAGATTTCAGTTTGCATGCTCTAATAACACCACTGAATATGAATCTTTGATACAAGGATTACATTGGTCAATCAAGAGAGGAATAAAGAACTTGCAAGTCTTTGGTGACACTGAGTTGATTGTCAACCAAGTTAAGGGGTAGCATGCTATCAAGAATGACCTGCTCAAGTGCTACAAAAATAGGGTGTGGGACCTCATTGAATATTTTGAGGGCTTTGGCATCAAAGCCATTCCTAGAAAAGAGAACCAAGCTACTGACAGGCTTGCAACAGTTGGAGCAACCTTTGATGTTGTTGAAAGCATCCAAAAAGATAAGGTACAACCAAACATCCATGTGATTGTAAGGCCTTAAGTGACAGACAACAATGTAATTTGGAAAGTATTTGAAAATGATCAACAAATCATCCATTTCTTGCAAGAAGAGGCTGAGTTCTTAGCTAAAAATTAGGAAAAGTTGGAACAGTAGTATGGTGACCAAGTGGTACAGCTGAGAACCAACAAACTACCAAAGGGACTTATTACTTTGGAGTCCATTTTCAATCCTAATGATCAGTTTAGGAAGGAGAAAGCAAACATCCAAATCAAGGGATAAGATTCAGTGTCCATCTTGGTGGAAGAAGGCAAATTACTCCAAGTTGGTAAAGTGACAATTGAGTGAGAAAGGTATGAGTTCATAAAAATTTGTCAAGAATTCCCTGATGTGTTTGCTTGGAGCTATGAAGATTTGAAAGGTTTAAATCCCAAGTTAGCTCAACACACCATTGAATTGAATCCAAGTAATAAACCCATCAGGAAAAAACAAAGGCCAGTCAATCCACACATGGAGCCTCTCATGAGAAAAGAATTGAATAAGTTGATAGAGTCAAATATCATATTCCCTATCAAGCATTCTAGTTGGGTGTCCAACTTGGTTCCAATTAGATAGAAGAGTGGGGAAATCAGATTGTGTGTTGACTTCAGAGATTTGAATAGAGCATCTCTCAAGGATCATTATCCACTTTCTTCTATGGAGAATATTTTACAAGTTTTTGTCGGCTCTGAGAGGTTTTCATTACTTGATGGCTATTCGGGGTACAATCAGATTATGGTGAAAGAAGAGGATCAGTTCAAGACAGCCTTTACAACAAAATGGGGAACTTATGCATACAATAAAATGCCATTTGGGTTGTCCAACGCTGAAGCTACTTTCCAAAGAGCAATGGACATAGCATTCAAGGATTTGATTAACAACATGGTGCTGATATATCTTGATGATATCACTGTTTTTTCAAAAAATGCAGCAGACCATCTCTTTCATTTAAGGCAAGTGTTGCAAAGGTGTAAAAGATTTGGAGTATCCTTGAATACTAAAAAGTGTATTTTTCTAGCCCATGAAGGAAAGCCCCTTGGCCACATTCTCTCCAAAGAAGGATTAGCAATTGATCCAGAAAGAGTTGAAGCCATAAGAGCACTACCATTGCCAAGCCACAAGAAGGCTATTCAAAGTTTCTTGGGGAGAATAAATTTTGTTCAGAGGTTTGTCCCAAATTTTGCAGCCCTAGTCAAGCCTATCACAAAAATGTTAAAGAAAAGCATAGCTTTCAAATGGAAAACAAAAAGCAAGGAATGTTTTGGAGCAATCAAAGAAGCCATCTCTCAATCCCCAACTCTCATTAACCCATATTTCTCCAAGGATTTCATCCTCTATGCGTTTTGGGGCGATGACACTATTTCTACAATTTTGGTACAATAGAACAAGACAATGATGAGCAGCCAATTGCTTTCTTGATCCAAAGCCTAGAGGACTATGAGGTGAGGTATTCTTTCATTAAGAAGCATGTTCTTGCAGTAATCAAGAGCTTAAAGAAATTCAAGCATCTAGTTTCAAACAACAAGGTTCAATTGTTAGTTTCTTATGTGGGAGTTAAGGAATTCCTCCTCAACAAAGACCTAAATGAAAAAAGAGCAGGTTGGATTACTCGTGTCATGGAGTATGACATTGAGATCAAAGTCACCAAGTTGGTCAAAGGAAAAGGGTTGTGTGAGCAGATGGTCTTGAATAAACACAAGGAAGCATGCAATGAGAAGGAGGGTGTTTTGGCATTGCAAAACAGCCATGAGCAAGGAAACACTCATAAGGAAAATGATGGTGTCCTCACTCCTTGCTGGAACCAAGAAATAATGCACTTCCTAAGCACAGGTCTATGCCCTCTAGAAATGAACAAGACCAAAAGAAGACACTTTCAATTGCAGGCTGTCCCATATGCCCTTGTTGATGGTGTTTTGTTCAAAAGGGATGTGAATGGAGTGCTACTGAGATGCATTGGTACAAATCATATTCACAGGGTGTTGGAAGAGTTCCATGGTGGATCAGCTGGTGGTCATTTTTCACCGAGAGTGACAGCTCTAAAGATCATGAGGGTTGTCTATTATTGGCCCAAGATTTTTAGTGATTGTTATGCATGGATCAAGAGGTGCAAGAATTGTGCATTCTTCATGGGTAAGGAGAGGCTAGCTGCCCTTCCATTGCATCCAATTTCAGATGACCAGTCATTCATGCAATGGGGTTTGGAATACATTGGAGTCATTAATCCAAATTCAAGCTAAGGGCACAAATGTATTCTAACAGCAACCGATTACTTCACCAAGTGGACTGAAGTAGTAGCACCCAAGGAAGCAAATGAATCTAGCATCCTAGACTTCTATGAGGGAATAGCAACAAGCTTTGGCATACCTACTACAATAATATCAGATAATCCATTGGCATTCATTGGGTCCAAGGTAACTTAATGGGATGTCAAGAATGGGATCTACCTAAGCACTTCATCAAATTATTACCCTCAGGGTAATGGCCAACCTAAATATACAAACAAGAACTTGTTGAGGATCATCATGAGGACTCTTGATGAAAATCAGAGGTCTTGGCATACTAAGTTGAAATCAGCCTTATGGGCTGATAGGATAAGTCCCAAGAGATCTACAGGTAATGCTCCATTCAAGCTTGTTTATGGAAGAGAGGAAATTTTTCCCATGTCACTTGAGTTGCCAACATTGGAACTCATGAAACAATTGGATTTTTTGGAGTTTGGACCCATGGAGGTTAGATATGCAGAATTGATAGAGCTCCAAGAAATCAGAAATCAGGTGTCCTAAGCAATGGAGAAGGATCAAGCTTTGATCAAGAAGACCTTTGATAGGAAGGCCAAGGATAGATCTTTCCAAGTTGGAGATCTAGTTTTAAAATGGGATGCAGACAAAGAAAAAATTGGAAGGCGTTCAAAATTTGATGCCATTTGGAGTGGCCCATACATGGTCACAAAGTGTAAGGACAACAATGCTTTCCAATTGTCTTCATTGGATGGTGAAGAATTACAGATTCCAGTCAATAGAATCCATCTAAAGCATTGCTACTGAAGGAAATTCTCTACCTTGTACATATTAGATTAGGTTTTCATTCCTCCAAGTGCTTATGCACATTTTTTTTTTGTAGATTAGCTTTGCTTTCCCTAAGTGCTTTGGCACAAGCTTGTGTTCCAGGAAATGTGTTTTGCAGGCCTTGCTCCATCAGATGATGTTCTACCTTCCATCTTCCTCCTTGCAGTATTCTAATCAGTTGTGGTACCAAGCAGAGAATTTAATGACTCCATGCCTAATGGATTGTTTCAGGAAACTGGTAACTTCATCCAGCAAGCAGATGACCCCTCTGAGTCGCCAAAATTGTTATCCAAAGTGAGCCCCTTGCTCATTTTGTGGCTAACTCCCTTCATTTTTCCCTCTCTTGTGCCTCATTCATAATTTTTTGCTTTTCAGGCACTCAAAACCTTATGGAAATGGCACCATTGGATAAAGCTTTTTCTCAGCTTTCTAGAAAGGTAAAGTTTTCCTCCTAACTCCATGTATTTTTAAAGTTATGGCTCAGTGGAGATTTTGTGGGAAAATATCGGCTGAAAGGCCCGCAGCCAATAAGATGAGGCGAAGTTTCCTTGGGAGTGGCGGAAGGTAGAGGTAAACTTGGAATTTTTACCAAGTGTTTGGAAAAATTTCAGAAGGAATATTTTTCCCTGAAGGCCCGCCAATGAATTGGATGCTGCCACATGTCCAAGGGGAAGAAATTAGAAAATTTTCCTAAGGGTTGATACAAGCAAAATTTTCGACACCAGGCCCGCATCCAATCACATTGTGCCATGTGTCTCTACAGGAAGGGAGTGGCAGAGGGTGGAGGATAGATTGGAAATTTGGAAAAAGTGATCGGCGAGGGCGCATAGTTACTTTTTTTCCCCAAGGATCGTGTCAAATGGAAGCTCGCCACGTGTCTTGTCGGGTCATCAGAGCTTCGGCCACCGGGCATAAAGTGGGAAAATTTCCCAAAGGTTGGAGCAAAGGAGAAATGTTTTTCCCAAGGTCCATGATGAATGGAAACCTGCTACGTGTCTTCAATTGGTAGAGCATGGGAGAAATTGAGAGGATTTTTTCAAGAAAAATCAAGGGAAAATTTCAAGGGAGATCCCATCACCCAAAGCCTGAGCCAATCAAATCACGCCACATGTCCAGTGGTGGAAAAAAATGCAAGATTGGCCCTCAGGGAAAATAGCAGGGAAAGCCCCCATCCAATAGGGTTTTACCATGTGTCCAAGTCAGAAAAGATGGTCAAAAGCGATGGAATAGATAGAGAAAAAATCATCCAGCAAATCACATCGTGCCACATGTCCTCGGGTCATCCGGCCGACGGAGTTTTTTTGGAAGTTTTTCCCAAAGGCCAAAACGATGGAAAATGAAGCAGAAAGAGCCCGCGACCAATAGAATCATGCCACATGGCACCGGATCAGCAAGGCATCAAGGTTTTTTGGGAAATATTCCCAAATGCAAAAAGGTGGGAAAATTTCAAATTTTTGGCCCGCACACCCGTTTTGGTCCTGTTTTGTCCTAAATTTTCAAATGTGCATAAATTTCGATCCAGAGCTTGGTTTTTCACGTTCTTTATATCAATGGAAAGCTAGGGAAATTCTCTACAATATTCTGGGATCAATTTTGTATTTTGATGGATTTTGGAGAGAGAAAATTGAAAAACGACTTTGACACGTGGTAATGAACAAAAATGACATTTCAACCACCATTTTTAATGCAGCATGGCTCGCATTCTCTCCCAACATGGCGAAAAAAGTTAGGGAATGGCCCTGTAAGGATTCCCATGTTGTTTATTATGAATTTGGTTGGTGGTTGAAAGTTTTCTCACGTTTTCCCATGTTTCTCTCTCCTGGGCTCGGTTTTGCATTGTAAAAAACTAGTTTTGGCTCATTTTTGAGTGTTGGACATTTTTTTTTATGTTTTGCAGGCTCCCTCCTTCACCTTGAAAAGTGAATTTATGGACTATTAGACCTCTTCTAAGACTGTAACATGTTTTTTACCTCTCTAATGTTATAATGCATGTATTTGTGATATTGAAAATGACAATGCAAGCTCCGTGAATGAGTTTCAATCCTCTGTTTGTGTTGTTTTCTTCATTTTTGACCTTTCATTACATTTTATTAGTTTGTGCACGATTTTTGTTGCATTTCTATGATCTGTGTCAATTTGTAAAAGTAAAAAATGCTAACCACTCCTTTGGTGCATCACCTTATTAGCATTAGTTTCAGTTTTTGCATTCTCTATCTCTGTCCCCTTGGAATTTAGAGTAGGATTTTGATTTTAAAACCTCTGCAAATTGCAAGTAATACACCTGATCAAAGGAGTTGAGAAACCATCCTCTAACCTGGAGATTCTTTTCCCATTTTTACAAGTCCCACACTTGGGGAAGAGATTCAATGTTGTGCAATCACACTGGATGTCCAAAATGTAAAACTAGAAATCTGATCAACATCCAGGGGTGCTGCTAATTTGCACCAACAGAAACATTTTTTAATTCAGGATTCAACTTGAGATGAGTGTACCTTGCCCCCACACAGAGTTTTTTCGGAGATAATAGGTACATGCATTTAAAACATATGTATATTGATGTGAAATTTATTACAAGTTACACATAAACTTATGTACTATAACAAAATTACAACACCCCCTGAATGTCATGAATGTGGATGGGGAATTCAGTGTAATTTTTGTAACATTCGGTCATCTCTAAAGCTTTGGGACTTACAGGCTTGAGATAACAATCTAGAGAAGGTTGGTTCCTGATCCTGACTACCTGCTACTAACTACTCCTAAGGCAGGAAAGAAAAAATATCATAATCCTATCCTAATTTTCCAAGGGACCAAGGAGAGAGAGTGCATGAAAAGTAAACCTACATTATAAATGGTGATACACCAGAAAAAGGAGGGTGTTAGTCAAGAATCCAACTACCTAAAATGGAGATAGGTGAGAAATGGAGAGGGTGGAAAAGTTTCACCACAAACCAAAGATGAGATTCAAACATAACACCACAAACCTAGAATAAACATCACGAATATGCAAAATATACCCTGTAAAGGATAGAGGAAAACATAGACAATAAAACATGCAAAGGATGGAAAATATGCATCACAAAACACAATTTATTGCACCATTAAGTATGCACAGTACAAAATTAGTGGTAAAGAGGAAAGAAAATTCCATTACAAAGAAAGGAGTGGAGTCTTAAGCTCCACATTCAACCATAGCTGAGAATAAAGAGAGAGGGGGCAGGAGAAAAAAATGACCAACTCCTATACAAATGAGCCCCAAATTACAACTTATAGAATGAGAGGGAGGGAGGAGTGTAATCTTGAAATTGATTTTCTAACCTCTTCAAAGTTGTAATAAATGAGATGAAATTATGCAAATGGTTGATAAGAGAACACTTGATAGAAATCCCACAAGAAGTCTATGTGGGAAAAAATTTCATATTCAAAGGTGCTAACGGATAGGGAGAACATGCGCTCGGAGTAGAAGTTCAACTTTCAGGAGTTAGCCATTTTCACTCATGAAGGTCTATTTTTAGAGATGGCGTGTAAAGCACATAAACGAGGTAGAGACGTGTGCACTACTCATTGGCTATTTTTGGAGGATTAGCTACGAAGTGATTTACATGGACACAGGATAGGAATAGGATTATGAGTGTAGTTAACTACTAGAAGTATAGAGTTAGAACACTTTCATGTGGGGCTATGCTTGTAAATGATGCGTAGCTATTAATAACATGCGACCTATTTTCAGAATGGATAAGTGGTGAAGGGAAAGTCCCCACCCTTATAAGTATGTAGTGAACTGTGTAGAGATAGAGAGAGCTACAGACATGGAGATATAGTGAGATTATGTTGCTAAATCTGTTACATGCATACTACTGTTATTGTAATGAAGCTTCTGTATACTTATTGCATTTAATATAATGGAGGATATTGGCTGAATCTAAGTGTTAGTTTTGTGTGTATCTGAATCTATTATGTTCTTGATCTCATAATGGTTTATATTTAATTCTGTTCTCCTTTAGAGATAGATCTGGTATGCTTTGTAGAATGATGTGTTAGTAACGGAACTATATGTGTTAAGTCTTCATCATAATAACATCCTATAACAGTAACCCTAAAGAGGAACTTGATACCTTTGCACGCATTGGGTGAGCTCTCAGTCTAGGCTGAGTGATGTGCCATCCCATCTAGGTTCTTATTGGATTTTTATCACTGAATTCTAGGTTGTCTCATTGGTTCTGTTACCAGGAACTCTTTTTCAGTTATTTTCAGGACGGTTCACGATGAAGACATACGAGTTAACTCTAGCAAGTGTTGAGGAGTTAATACACAATCTGGAAGAAGAATACGCATGCATGTTCAGTATTAGATATGAGTTTAATGCACACACATGGGTGGAAAAAAATCGGTATCATAGCTTATATGAGAGATTTTTTGCTATCTTTCCAGTAGAATTGTACTAGTGGCTGATTACTTATGTATCTAAGCAGAATTAGAGGTATCACGCACTTGTCTTGATGCAAGAAGAACTCCAAGCCCTCTATGATGTTGATCTAACTTGGAATCAAGTTGTGGATACGTGGTTCTGTGCTGTCTTGAATAGTTATATATTGGAATACTCAATTTTAAATTATTCGTGTCCAGAGGTAGTTGAATTCTAGTTCTTACGATATCCAAGGGGAGCTTACCTAAAAGGCATTCCACTAGCAATCAAGATCTTGATGGTAACTTTGAACTTGGAGAGTGAGATGATGGGGATAACTAAACCTCACCATGCACGGGTGAAGGAGTAGGTTTAGTCAAAGATGGCAGACCTAGTGATAAAAAGGAAGAGAGGAAAGGAGGCTTAAGTATAATGAGGCATGCGAGAGGGAGATGGAGAAGCCGCATAACATTACAGAAAGTATGGCCTTGAGGAGAGAGATGGATCATGAAGGATTTAAAGCTCACATAGAATATGTGGAGCTAGAGCATCAGGAACTCCCCCATCTTGGAAAGTATAACAAGGATCCCCCCTCGATCTCATGCAGAAGCCTGCTAGCAAAGACTACCTGGGCCGCGGATGCACATCTGAATCCACCTCGTAACCTTTCCCTTACATTTGGTTTTTCAGCATATAGTACAACAAGCAGTCAAAAAACTAGCTCAATAAGTGGGAGAGTAGGAGTGAGTCTTATAAGGTGCATAGGAATGGAAGCACAAATGGATTTGTTGTTATATGGGAGTACCTTTTTGGGTATATCATCAACACAGAATACAAGCGCAATGATTTTTAGATTAACTTCTAGGAGTAGTAACGCTTCATAGACTATCGGGGTATAGTTTAGTTCTACTGTTGGGACACAGGGAAGTACATATTATGGTCTGACCCCATCTACAGGTTCAGGATCAGGAGGCATAGGTAGCTCTAGTTCAGGTTATGGAGGCAGGGGAAACACATGAGGTTCTGGATCAAGTGGGTAGGGTCCACACCAACCCCAAAATATTTACATGGAGATATCTCCTCATCTTCCCATGTATAGGGGCATCGAAGATGCTGTTAAACATGTGCATATGTGTGAAATACTATGGCACCCAAAAGAAATCACGGATTCAGAGTGTAGGGCAATCCAATTTGTTATGATGTTACAAGGGTGCACACACAACTGGTATAGAAAGTCTTACCCTGATCAGACTTGCATAGATTATACATCTTTAAAGGATGCATTCCTTAAAGAGTTTCATATCCCTGAGTTTGAGAATAAGAGTATAAGTGTGCTCAATGATATAAAGCAAGGCACTACGAAAAGTGTTAGAGAGTATGATGCATAGTTTAAAACTTTTTTATCAAAGCTTTCTTATGACATACACACAAGCCACTATGCACAATGGTTCCTTGGGGGCTTGATTACCCCTTTTAGGAGGGAATTATCACATAAGACATAAACTAATCCATGTGAAGCACTTGAAGCAGCCTTGCGCATTGAGGAAGTTAAAATCATAGATATTGGGGTGAGCTCATTTTTAGAAGCACAAATAACAGCTATGGCAAAATAGTTGGGTAAACTATTAGCAAATTCAGCACATGAGACGTGCATATGGATTTGGTGGATAGATTGTGAAGTAGAAGGTCACACAAAGGATAGTTGTCCTCACAGAACAATATGCTCGTTGCTGATGAATTGTGAAATATTCCATTTAAACCATGATGTTAGCCTCTGCCCATTATTGCAATGCACGTTAAGGAAGAACGTTTCAAGCTATTGTAAAATTTGCAGGTCCACGAATCATGACACGAAAGACTGCCGACTGATTAGAAAGATCCATGATGCTATTGATATTGGTTTACGACAGACATGAGTTTCAGATAAAGGCAAAATGAGCATCAGGATCGGGATCACAATCAGGCCTGCTATGATCAGAATAAAGGGTGTTTTTAAATTGGTCATGGAAGAGGTCGAGGATACCACGATGGATTTAGAGGATGAGGCCATGGTAGTGGGAGAAGGAAGTTTCCTCATGGAACATGTTATACATGTGGATCTCCTAACCACTACAGGTGTGAATGTCCTCAGAATATTACATCTTCTTTCTGTCGAAAGAATCTGTTGGTGTCCATTTTGATCCCCTATTATTTTCCCATCTTTACCCTTTGTTCTACATGCTCAAAAAATGTTTTTCTTCAAACTTGGTGGTCTAAAAACTTTGTTCTCCAAATTGAATTCTTTCAAAGGCTCACAAACTTATTATTTTTCCCCATTTTGAAAGAAAAATACATGTGTGCCTTACATTGTTCCCTAAATTTCCCAATCCATGGGCCTCTTTCATTTTTTCCATTTTTCCTGGCCTGTGGAGCTTGAATTTGCTCGTTTTATACTTATGTGCCCTCAAAAATCCTTCCCCATGATTGAAAATTACTTAAAACCACTTCCATATTTTTTTGACAAAAAAATCCTTTACACATGAGAAAAAATAAAATTCGGGCATCTCTGGTAAATTCTACATTTTTTTACGGTCGTACGGGTGTCATTTACCTGTCAAAATTAAGCTCAAACGACGCCTCATATGTGGCCGCTTCTGGTTGGACAAGGATCGGTCGGTCTGTTTGAAAAACTTAGCATTTTTTGGCTTTGGGAAAAAAATCACAATTTCCCCCGCAACTCCGCAGGAGGACACGTGTCACATTCTCACGCGACAGCGGAGTGGGAGGCTGGCAGAGAACTTAGGCATTTTTTTCCTTTTATGGAAAAAGGGACAAAGGGTGAGGAAAGGGCCGTGGGTCCGCAATGGAGCAAGGGGAGGACATGTGGCAGTTGTAGAGGGTAGAGCAGGTCGGCAGGCCAGTGGAGGTGAAAGGGAATTTTTCTCTTTTTTACAAAGGGAGTTAAAATGGAAGTTTGAACCGCGGGTCCACCAATCGAACCATAAGGAGACAAATGGCGGGAAGAGTGGGTCGGTGGGCTACCGAAGGAAACGGAGAAATTTTTCCTATTTTACAAAAGGACTTAATATGGAAATTTGAGGCGTGGCTCCATGATGAACCAGTGACCGACACGTGGCAGGGAAGAAATCGGAGGCGTAGGCCCATAGAAGAAAAGTGGAAAATTTTTCCTTGGTGAAAAAAGGGGTTAAAACATGAAATAAGCCCATGGAATTTTAGCGATAGAGATCACGACATGTGTCAATGGAAAAGGCAGAGGTGCGGGCCCGTGGGGGAAAAAGTAAAAAAATTCCAAAATTCAAAAAAGGGTCAAAATGCGTAGAATGGAGTCATGATTTCAATAGGACCCACCATATGCCAGGTGTCATCACCAAATTTTATAGGCAGAAGGGCGAAGAAAAAAGTAAATTTTTTCCATTTTTCCAAAAATGTTTAAAAGTCAAAAAGTAAGCCCGAATTCATTCCCAATCATATTTTGACACGTGGAGGGCCCATATTGAAGGAGAAAGAGCAGATCAAGGGTAACTATACATTTTCATTTTTAGCCACCGTTTTTTTCTCTATGATGTGTGGAAATGTGAATTTTACATCATTTTTATCGAATTTTTGGTGAATTTGTGTCCTTTGTGCCTGTAAAGATCAATACAAGTGGTTTTAGGGATTAATTTATAGATTTGAGGTGTTTTTGAAATAATTTTTTACTCAGGCCCGTGCAAAACGTATAATATCAAATTATAAAGTTACAGAATCAAATTTTGGAATGATAAGGATGAAATGATGAAATGAAAGGGGTTTGCATGCTTAGAGAATGAAAAACGTGACTCCAAAATGGATAATTATGAAGGATTTGTAATGATTCACCATTTTAGAAACACCTGGCAACTTTTGTTGAAAATTTGTTAAAAGTCCATATCTGCGAATTATGTTGGAATTTTGTAACAAACTTGATGTTCGGCATACTATTTTCTTGGGAAAGAAGGATCAAATGTAATTTAAAGTTCTATAATGCATGTTTTGAGACATGTAAAAGGTTGGAGAAACTTAGAATTTCACGGGAAAAATATGGGAAGATGCCCATTCTCTGAGAAACCACTTGAGAACCATTTCTAATTCCTTTTGCATCAGATTTGTATCATGTTGAGTTGGTTTGAGTTTTAAATCCATCAACAAGCTCTGAGATTGTTCTTATGGCATTCCCCTGCTGATAAATTTGGTCATTCTAGATTATTCTATGTTTACTCTTGGCAAATTTTGCATGCACTTATGTTTCAGAATGTTTTCAATTTGTGTTTCTTGCTCCTGATGTAGTCTTGTGTTTAAAATCTCTCTTGATCATACATGCTCTCATTTCTTGTTGATAGTTTAGTGGCATCTGCAGTCTCACATTCAAAAGAGCTTTCATTTGATAAAGAGATAAACAGATTTAAAATCACTTTACCTTCCTTGAATTTTGAGATTGTTTGTAAACCTTTGGGGGCACCTTAGGTCATGATAAAATAGATATTTTTAGATACTTTGTTGGTTCATCTGCTTCAAGATTTTGTGGCAGGTTGTCAAATATTGTGTGGAAGACTGCATATTTGGGTCTCCATTTGGTGCATATATCCTATTTGAAGGAGTACCTTAACCCCTTTGAAGCATTATGCTATTTAGGTCTTACAAATTTCTTGCAAAGGTCCTCAAAGAATCTAACGAATTCTGGTTGGTCTTTTCAAAAATCTCCTACCAAAAATTTCATTCAGAATAACTAATCTTGCCCCATACTACCCCTGCATTTCATTGTGTGTCAACAAAAGAACACAATTCATTTACAAAAATGCACAAAGCAAATCAGGATCATTCCATGTCTCTATCAGCCTCAGCCTTGTCTTGAAAGCATCTCCATCATTTAGTAGTGACAGATCTGTTGAGTTTGAATAATGAAAAATTGATCATGTTTTCCCAAGTCCATCTCCATACAATATACATAGTATAAGGATATCTCCACCTCCTTCACAAAATAGAGGCTACAATATAGGTTCTCTTACCTTGGTTGAAAGGCACAACCCAAAGTAGTGAGTATTAGATCAAAATCCTTTCAAGGTGCTACCCACTTCTTCAAAGCCTGACTGCTAACAAGCCAAATAAATTTCTACCCTGGCTACAAAATGACATATAAATCATTTATCTGCCTCTAAGTGTCTTGTAAAATCCATGATGTTGCTCAAGTTGTGAAGGAGATTAAATCTAGGTACCAACAAAACCAAAGCTATGAGGAGTTCTCAGACTTATATGAGCATCTGAGTAAGCATCATAAACAGGGGAAAATAGGTGCAGGGATGGTTAGGATACAACACATTGTTGAAAATCAATGGATGCCTAAGATGGAAGTAGAATCTGAGGCACTACAAGTGAAGATCACGATCCGCATTAAGGTGGCACACACTAGGGAAGCATTGCAGCAGAGACCTACCATCAGTAAAGAATAATTTATTCATGCATGGTAGCTAGATCTTGTCTATCAGAAGGAGGTTTATCAGGAAACCATGGAAGTTATAAGGAATCTTCAAGGTGAGATACAGTACTTAAAGGAGAAAAAGAAAGCATTAGATATGGTCCAAACTGATATAGATGACTTTAGGGAAGTGTGTAAAATGTTGCGCAAGGAAAATATCATTTCATTGTTTGGGATTTGGTTAAAAGGAAACACTGTGCGCATAAGTATAGAGACTGGACGACATATCCTGCATGCAAATATTCCTCCTTATAGCCTAGATTATGACAAGGAATTCACTCTGAATGCTATTGTGGATGGGTGGCTATTGAGTAATATATTGATTGATACAGGTGTGGAAGTCAATGTTCTTACCTTGGATGCATGGGTACAAATGGAAAGACCCCCATTGCAGCCATCCTCTAATGTATTATTCATGGCTAATCGTACTAAGGCCACTCCCATCGGAGTTTTGAAAGATGCATCAATTTTCATACAAGGAGAAAATTTCACTGGAGACTTTGAAGTTTTAGAACTGGCAGAGTCAGATAGCTTCCCATCTCTATTGGGACATCCTTGGTGTTATGCAAAAAATATTGATCTTCAGTTCAACAAGGGCTATATCAATTTTGAAAATAAAGAGGAAAGAGTTATTATCCCTTTAACAGATGGAAAATATGTGCCCTATGTTGAGCCCTTAAGTGAAGAAGATCTAAATAGGATTTATGTATGCGCCATCCAAGATCCAGAGATGATTGAACCAACCAAAGGACTAATTCAATGGGAGGATGCATAGTCTATTAGCGATACTAAAAGTGTTGCTTGTGATAATTGGGCTCACAACACTTATGAGTTATTAGGGCACAAAGTAAAGAGCATATTCCCTCAAGACACAAAACCATGTTATGTTAGGAGGATAGGTAACAAATTGATATCTTGTTACATAGGAGAAGGGGATCCCATAGTATTCCTACGCTCCATGGAATAAAAATGGATAGACCCACTGGAAAGAAGAAATATGCTAGCATATACACTACATGGGACAACAACATGCTGGTGGGTGTTCCACAGAGATAATCTTGTCGGATGGAATGAAATTGGGATTTCTCTTACTACTAGGTTCTTCAGGAGCAATGCACCTACTCGAATCTTTACTTATCATGGTAATCAACCTATTCATCACCGTGTTCATAAGTGTGAGTGACATTGGATAGAAGGACAGGAAGCTTTACCACCTTTGCTCTGGGTTCACTAGTTTTATTCCACTTTACAAGGTTGCACGTGTGCTTGGTATGTATATGCATAACTCAATAGAGAAACTAGAAATTGGCATAATTTAATTGCAGGAATGGCCCAAACATTTGACTTCTTCTCTACAAAGCCTCTAGTAGAAGAAGCATTGAAATTTATCAAGCGTTTAACTATGGGGGATAGTGCCAAGGATGAAGAACTCCTTCAGGGGTTATTAGATAAAGAAGACTTAGGGGTTCATCTTGATTAAGAACCAGAGGATGATGCAACATTAATTCAACACGTTTTCCTTGAGAGAGAGAAAGGAAAAATGGTTTACTTAGTGGATGACGAAGAAGTGGAGAATCTGGATGTAAACCATTCAATAGGGAGGCGTGAGGTATTGGATAGTGTAGACAAGGCCACGTCCACCTATCATGAACCTATGAAGATAAAGTAGGTAAATATTGGAATAGATACTAAGTCTAAGGAATCCATAATTAGATATTATTGGTTAGAATCTGAAGTGTCAAAAATCATAGAGTTATTAAGGGATTTCTAGGACTTGTTTCCTAGGGGGTACCATGAACTTAAAGGTGTGCATGAATCGTTAGGGGAGATGATGATAAAGCTTAAAGAGGGTGCACACTGAGTTAAAAAAATACCTTACAAAATGAACCCCAATTTGTATGAAAAGGTCAAAGAAGAGATTGATAACATGTTGAATTTTGAGATTATCAAGCCCCTTGATGAGTCAGAATGGGTTAGTCCAATGGTGATCAGTATCACGAAGGATGGACAAATTAGAATTTGCGTGGACTACAGGGAGCTGAATGTTGCATGTGTAACTGATCCATTTCCTAATACATTCACTAAGGAAAAAATAGAATGAGTTGTAGGGTGCAAAATATATTCATTTACAGATGGGTTCTCTGGGTATCATTAGGTTTGGATTACCCAGGATGATCAAGAAAAGACTACATTTACTACTAAATGGAGTAGCTTCGCCTATACTATAATGCCTTTTGGTCTGAAAAATACACCCACTATATTTTTGCGCATAGTTATCCAAGCATTCAAGGAATTTACTCACAACTTCTTACATGTATATTTAGATGATTGGAAGGTGTATTGATTAGTTCAGGATCACTGTGACAATATACGCTTAATGTTTGAATCATGTAGATAGTTGAGTATCTGTTTGAACATCAAGAAGTGCATATTTTCTACACCATTTGGGATAATTCTAGGAAACATAATCTGTAAGGAGCGATTTTTGGTTGATCCAACAAAGGTTGTAGTCATTATAGGCCTAAGGGATCGTATAAGTCAAAGTGAAGTGAGTGAATTCTTGGGTCATAAAAGATATTATACAAATTTTATCAAAGGTTATGCCGAATTTTCCACACCATTAGAAGAGTTACTGAAGGGGAAAGGTACTTCTACTGGAGAGAACAACATCAACACTCATTCAATACATTAAAGGACAAACTTACTACCTTTCCTATTCTACATTTTCGTTAATGGGACAAACCATTTCATTTACATGTTGACTCCTCTGGCATGGCCATTGGCACAGTGTTGGTTCAACCTGGAGAAGGTATTTTAGATCATCCTATCTATTTTGCTAGTAGAAATCTTACTCTTACAAAATAGAATTACTCGACTATAAAGTGCAAAGCTTTGTCAATGATTTATGTGCTACATAAGTTCTGACAGTACCTACTCGCTACACCATTCTTATTTTATACAAATCACATGACATAGAAGTATTTGGTAAATAAACCTATTTTACAAGGGCACATATGTCGATGGGTGCTCTTATTTCAAGAATTTGATTTCACAATTGTGGTAAAACCAGGAAAAAGTAATTCTAGACCAGACCATCTATCAATAATACAATTAGGAGAAGAAGCATAGGAAATTGACGATACCATGCCAGATGCACAGTTATATAGGTTACAACGCATGCCATCAGAACTAGAGGACATTGTTGTCTTTTTATGAATAGGGATGGCACCAGAAGGAATGAAATCCTTGGAGTAGAAATAGCTTGCTATACATGCCACATCTTATATGTTAATCAGTGGTGACTTGTACAAATATGGCCGAGATCAACTATTGCATTGTTGTTTATTAGAATATGAGTGCATGGGTATTATGAAAGAATCTCATGGTGGAATTACAGGTGGCCACTATACCAGTGATGCCACAAAGTGAAATATTATAGTCATTAGATTATGGTGGGAGACCCTCTATAAAGATTGTAAGGAATTTTGTAAGGCATGTGATCATTGTCAACTTCTTGGAAAACTAGGTCAATGAGATGAAATGCCTCTAAGAGCTATTACCAGCGCAAAAGTGTTTGAGAAATGGGCTATAGATTTTGTGGGTCCTATTTCACCAGATGTGCATAAAAATGGATCACGATACATCATAACTTGCATAGACTATTTGAAAAGATGGACAGAAGAAGAACCCAAAAAGGATTTTACAATGGCTACAATAGCCTGATTTCTATGGGAAAATATTATTACAAGGTATGGATTTCCTTTGAGTTTGACCAGTGATAGGGGCACACATTTTCATAATGATACATTTAGAATTCTATTGGATGAGTTCATGATTGCACACCATAAGACTACACCTTATCATCCTCAGGAAAATGGAACTGCTGAGGATTTCAACAAAATTTTGAGCCAGACATTGACAAAAATATGTGATGTTGGAAGAAAGGATTGGGATGATAAATTATCTACAGTACTTTGGGCATATCTAACAACATATAAAAGGTTGAACAAAGCCACACCATTTCAATTAGTGTTTGGCGCAGAATCCATTATTCTTATGGAAATTATGTTACCTTCTTTGCGTATTGCACTTGTTGGAGGTCTAGCTGATGAGAAATCTTTAGAAGAATGGATTAAAAAGATAATTAAGTTGGATGAGCGGCGAGCCATAGCAAGTTGGAGTCATAAGCAAGAAAAGGCTAGGCAGAAAGCATGACATGACATAAACATAAGGGGCAAGAAGTTTGATATTGGACAAATGGTACTTCTCTATGACTCTAAGTTCTTATGCCATCCATGAAAACTTAAGGTACATTGGTTGGGGCTGTATGTTATCACTTATATCCTTGAAACATGCGCTTTCTAGTTAGAAGCGCTTGATGGAACACATATACCCAATTATTTAAATGAGAGTAGGCTAAAGCCCTACTATAAATAAGTCTTCTTGGTGTTTGTAATAAGGTAGTATTGCCATTTAGATTGGGTTTTTCAATTTTGCATTCCTTTAATGTGTTTCCTTATTTGTCACTATACTATGTCAATTTAGTTATTGTTCTTGTGTAATAAGCATGCTTGCACACATGAAGCTAACTACTATATGAAGTATGTTTATGCACACAGAACTGCACATACTTTTAGTGTGGGGTGGTTGTTGATATATAGGTATATGAATGTTGGAATTAAATGACAGAAGGAATAAGATGCTACGGGTGCTTTTAAAGTCAAAGGATTGCTTTTAAAAAGTGAACAAAGATGGAGATGAATGAAGGGACAATATCTTGTGAGGTAAGCAGAGGCCATAACAACTACAAGTGGAACGTGAAATGACAAGATACTTGGGCACAAAAAAACATGTTGAAGAGAAGTTTGTGACTATAGGGTAGGAAGGCATGCTATAAGGTTATAGCTGGGGTGCAAAGATGTACCGCACAAAAAGAAATAAGTTTGTCAATAAATGAGAGAACATGGGGTAGGTGAAGGAGCAATAAATTTAGAAAAAAATTTAAAATCTATATAAGGATTGGATGCGATTTCATTTTTAAAATTACGATTAATACTATTTGAAAAAGAGCCAAGTGATCGAATTGAGGTGTGATATGTGTATAGCCAGTTGTGACGAAGAGATCTGTGCGCAGAAAGAGCTTATGTACCTATTGGTGAAGGGTTTGAGCGAAGCAAGGTGACAGAGAGGAGAGACGGCACATGATTTCACCTAGGGTATGCTGAATCGAGCAATGGTTTTATTCACACATTGCAGAATTCAAGAGGTGAGTATTTATAAAGGATTGCAAGGTAGAAATGGCACCCAAGAAAGTAGTTGCAGTAGGAGTGAAGGGAAATAAGAAGGTGGTCGTAGAAGAAGAGGAAATTTCTCCCAAAAGCAATTTTTCTGAAATGCAGTATCCACAAGGGGTCATCGTAGGCTAGAAGTGGGATTCTCACATAAGGAGAAGCAAGGTGAGTGAGTACAACCACCGTACCATAGAGAATAAGAAGGAGCTCTATGCCTTGCTAAACATAAAGACAAATAAACGCATGGCGGAATACATGCCGATAAACAATGATGATGACGAGAAGCTCTTGAAGAAGATTGGATTTTATCAGCTATACAAGCTCCATTACTTTAGGAAATATGAGCCCTTATACCAGTGGCTCATGAGCAAATTCCATGAATATTTTTTCTACTTTGCAAGATGCAGAGCTTAAATCTCAGCCGTGTTAATCTCCATGGTAACAAGATTGAAGGGCACATGAGAAGATTTGAAAGATGATTTAACATACAAGGCTACAATATTGGAGACCAGAAAGGAGATAGGGTGCACAAAGGGTCCACGCGGTATGGACATAGATAAACATAAGAAGTATCCAATTGTGCAAGTAGTCACACATCTTGTTACGAAGCTAAATGACCAGAAAAGGTGGTCACAAGTGAATACCATGTGGTTGTACGTTGCTAAAAATATTTCCGAAAGGGTGGTCTACAACATTTCATGTTACATTGCAGAAAATATCAATGAGGAAGCATGCACAGGAGGAAATATCAGCTTTGGAGCTGTTCTGTTCTCACTGGTGTTAATGGAGATCGGAGTACCTGATAGACCAAAAGAGAAGACATGGGAGTATCCCTTGGAGCATAAGTCACCAGCGGAGTGGTTCAAAAAATACCTATTTGAAGGATCAATGATAGAAGAAGTCAAGAAAAGGGCTGAGAAGTGGTATGATAGGCTCCGCGTGGGCTTTGAAGAAGAATGGTGCATCCCCAAGGAGTTACATTCTGTGTTTGGAAAGGCAGTTCAGTTGGCTGTATACCAACACTTTTGCACATCGTAGTTCACCATGAGGGATGGACCATGTAGCCCTTGGTGTAAGTTACCATATGCCTTCATAGTAAGTTACTTCTAGGTGTCAGTACACAGGTTATCAGATGCGCGATGCTTAATGTTCAATGTAGACAAGGTAGATTGTGACTACCACACATTAAGGAAGAAATATGTGTATCTAGGATAGGGTACATATATTGAAAGGCTCATTTCAAATGTATTGAGCATTAAACTAGTAAGTTTTGTTATGGGAGGTGTTGGAGCAGCACTAATGTAATTCCAACTGAAGCCAAAGTTGGAGAATAACAAGTATGTGGAAGATGAGTTCACACTTCTAGCACCACCAAAGGGTGAGCATACCATGGAGAACCTTCCATTGCCTAAGCCCAAAAAGCCAAATAATGTAGAGGATGAAGAGGATGAGCATTAGGATAGTGGTCGTTTGGAACATAGAGGTAGAATACATCCTAAAAATAAGGATGAATCTGATCGTGCAACTAAACCACCTCAGTCACAAGAGGGGGGTAATGAGGAATTTGATGTAGTCTTAGGAGAGAAAGAATTTAAGAGATTTTTCAAGAGGACAAGGACCCAAGGTGCTACTCCACAAATAGTACGCATATCACCTCGACTCTCTCCAGAGAAGGAGACAACCACAAAAAGGAGAAGGAAACTAAAATTGAATGAGGAAGTAGAAGAGTCATAGGAAAGCACGCCTAATTCTCCTACACCCCCAGAGAATGTAGAAGAACAGAAATATGAAGAAATGAAGGAAGGAGAAGAGGAGGAGAAGAGAACAAATGAGACAGCTACCAAGATGGATCAGGACATGGAAACAAAAGTTCCAAATCTAGAAGCTCAAGTTCCTAAGTAGCCTAGGTCACGAATAACAAGTGGGAAACACATTCCGCTAGCCATGGGTTATGTTGAGGACACAGGTAAAATTCTCTACACCTATTTCCAGAGCATGCTAACACAATAGGAATTATATGGCTAAGAATTAATGGATGAAGATATGGATACAATGCGCATAAGGAAGAAATTATCATGGTCGATGCACACACACATGGATGAACTAGATTTTGATGTGTATGAGGAGTCATACGTATCAATTTTGATATGTGTGATGAGTCATGCATATCGAGGAGGTTGAAAAAGACATCTCAAGCTAGATACATAACAGTAAAGCCTACTGTTATGTCAGATGAACAGGTGAGCAATGCATTAGTAAAAGTCTCAACAAAGGTTGCAATGTGGAATATGGACAAGGCTACCATAATTAGGGCGCTAAGGGAAGAGATCAAAACTAAGGATGTTGAAATAGTGCACCTAACACAGAAAAGGGACTTAGCACATAAAAAGAACTCTGTATTTATCAGCATCGCAGAGGAAATTGGTGATAATGTCATAAGAGCTAGGCCGTACTTAGAGTCAAAGGTACCAAAGACATTTTCTTTGCCAATAAACTATGTAGGTACATTGTTGGACCTAGTGCTTGAAGATGAACCTCTGCGCATGTCAGCGCTAAAGGATCCAGGACAAGAGGAAGATCAAGAAAAGGCTTCAATGGTGTGGAAGATTACATCATATAAGGGACTGTTGCAAGTGCTGTGGGAAGAATGAGCAAAGGAAGACCAAGCCTTGAACATTTGTACAGATCCAGAGGTGCTAATCAACATAAAAATCCTAGAGGAGAAAAATGAGGTCTAGAAAGTGATGAAGGATGACACATTGAGCCACGTAGAAAGGTTAGAAATGTTAAAAAAGAAGCACGAGGCCTTGACAACAGCCCAAGAACCACACAAAAATTGGCTAGAGGAGATTGGGAACCTCATTGCGTAGAAGATGGATTTACTAGAGGGAAGAATGACTACAATGCCGAGCATTGTGTTGGTCTCGTAGAATGAGAAATGGGAGATTATGAAGGATGAGTTGGATTCCATTGATGTGGACATTCTAGAAAAATTAGAGAAAGTGCTCGTTGAGTGGTAGAAATTGAAGGTAGAAATAAATGAGCAATATCTCGAGGTTGTCCTTCAAGTTGAAGCAGATGAAGATGTTGTATAGACATTATTCTTTATTTGTAAAGAAAATTATTTTTATTCTTTCCATTTAAATTATTTACTTTATTTTTGGAGATAACCATTGTCAGGGTAACAATGAAATTAGTGTGGGGTAATGTTGATCAGGGAACACTTTATAAAAATCCCACAAGATGTCCGCGTGGGAAAACAATTTATATTCAAAGGTGTGAACGGATAGGGAGAACACGTGCATGGATTAGAACTTCAACTCTTAGGACTTAACCGTTTTCATTCATGAAGGTCTATTTTTACAGATAGCATGCAGAGCACACAAACTAGGTAGAGACGTGCGTGCCATGCATTGGCTATTTTTGAGGATTAGCTACGAAGCACTTTTCATGGACAAATGATAGGAATAGGACTATCACTGTAGTTAACTAGAATAAGTCTATAGTTAGCACACTTGTGTGTGGGGCTATGCTTGTAAATGGTGCATGGCTATTAATAGCATGTGACCTATTTTTGGAATGGATGAGCAGTGAAGGGAAATTACCCACCCTTATAAGTATATAGTGAATTGTGTAGAGATAGAGAGAGTTGCAAAGATGGAGATATAGTGAGATTATGCTGCTTAATATATTACGCACATACTATTGTTATTGTAATGAATATTTTGTATACTTATTGAATTTAATATAATGGAGGGTATTAGTTGAATCTAAGTGTTAGTTCTATGTGTATCTGAATCTAGTATCTTCTTCATCTCATCATGGTTTATATTTAATTTTGTTCTGCCTTAGAGATAGATCTGGTATGCTCTGTAGAATGACGTGTTAGTAATGGAACTGTATGTGATAAGTCTTCATCATGCTAACATCCTGTAATAGAAACCCCAAAGAGGGACTTGCTACCTTTGTGTGCTTTGGGTGAGCTCTTAGTCTAGGCTGAGTGATGTGCCAATGCATCTAGGGTCTTATTGGATTTGTATTAGTGAATTCTAGGCTGCATCACAAATTGATTTGCAAAATATTCCTCATGTTGTCCCATGACTTGTAAAAGTGAAAGAATGATTTCCCATGCCCATTAATTACATTCCCGGCCACTTTCCAACTATCTATTTGAATTGCGTCCGTGTTATCCAAATATATCTCCTAGTGATTTGCATAACTTACATACACATCTTGCTCCCCTTCACATTCTTCTATCTCCTTCTATTTTCCCTTGCGTTCCTTCCTCCTGCGCACCCAATTTTTTCTCCTATCCTAGTGTGCACTCATTGTGCAGACCTCCCAAAACTTACCTTCCAATTAGCTAAGTCCCTAGAATTCCTCTTGTATGATTACCTAGACTCAGTTCTTTCATGCATCCTCTTTACTTTCTTCCTCCGCGTGCCTTCGTTTAGTTTAATTTCCACGTCTTTTTTTCATACTTTCATTCTACAAGTATGCCTTCCTCTCATATGTGATCCTCTGCATCTCCCCTCTATTTCCCTTTCACACACTTTCTCCTCATCTCCCCATGCACATAACATGCATCCCTCTTCGCCTCTTTCATCCACTTCTCCCTTGCGCCCACATTCCGCGCGTTCACCTTCTTTCCACGTGTCAAACCGATGCTCCTTCAAAGAAAAAATACTAAGCAGGTTTCTAAATGAACACGGAGGCTCCATGCATCCATTTTCATAAAAGGACAGGGTTGGGGTTGAATAGTCAAAGCATTAGGAGAGGCTCGTAGAGGATGCCAAGTGTCAGCACAGTAATAATTCAAGAGAAAAATTTGGGGTGGGTTTCAAAACAAGTACCTAACCGCCACATGTGATTCCAGCACATTTTCAAAATCGAAAGGTAGGGGCCAAGTCTCCAAGGTGTGTGAGGCTCCCACATGGACCCGGTACGGAAAACTCTTTAAACTATTGTGTGCCCGTAATCCAAATATTTAAATGGCCATATATTTTGACTAGAAAATCATATTTGGGCGGGAGAAGACTTTTTGGAAACTTCTTGACATGCTCCATGTCATGAAAACATAAAATATAATTCTTAATAGGATTTTGTGGGTGAAAAATTGGAAAATGTCTATCAAGCCATTAAATCAGAATCTAACTTCTTCAACCACCAGATCTGATTCGATTCAATCCGTCATTCTTCCTTCTTCAACATGCCAAGAAAATAGGGAACCAGACATGAAAGATTTGGAAAATATTTGAGAGAGGCATTGATTAATAGTGGTTGAGCTTTCAAAGCAGGATTCAATGTGTCTCGAGGTGGTTGAAGCAGGATTCAAATTTTTCCCTCTTCTCTATCTTATTCTTCCTATATACTGTAATGAAGGGGCATATATAAAGGGTTTGACACTCTTGATCCTTACGGATGTTGTTAAAGACTCCATATTTTTTATATTTTGAGTTGCAGACCTCTATGTTTGGCTCCTGCATGTGGATATCGGCTTCCTTATCATTGTAACAGTTCTATGCATTACTAGAAGTAATAGAAGCATCATTTTGTGATTATTCTATCTTAATGTGTTTTCATTCCTTCTTCTTTTCTCTTCACTTGCATTGTGTACTGTTGTGCTATTTCAAGTCCCCTGCAGTTCCATACTTAGTTGTGTTCCATGAGAGTGATCTGGTGAATACATATTTTTCTTTTCTACTCGTGCCTAGCCTCCTTTCATGCATTCCCTATCATTCTCACTTAGAACAGATAGTGTTCACCCCTCTTTTTTGGTGCTATCACCTTTTAGTGTAGTTTACTTCATGTTATCCTTCTTTCCCTAGTCCCTTGGCATTCTTAGCTTAGTTTCACCTTTTAGCACTAGGAGTAGTAGTAGCAGTAGAAATAGATAAAGGAACGGGCCTTCTCTGGATATCCATCCTAATCTCACAAGGTCCCACAACTTGGGTACAGTTCCATTATGGTCTCAAACACCTCGGCGCTTTTGAGATCCAAGACGTAGGTGTACATTTGAGAAACCAATAGTTTCTCGCATGCCCGATGGAACAAGCATTGAAAGCTCAAATTTTGTATCTCTAAGTTCTAGTGTGTTAACTTAGTGTTTCATTCTTTGAAGAGGATAATTTCAAACACATCTGATGACTCCCAATTTTTCAAAATCTCTATTTCAGTAGTCCTAAGCACCTTTCATGAGAAGAGTGCACACAAAAAGAAGTGGGGCAGATGAAGATTCTTTTGAAAACCTCCATCTATCCCCGAGAATAGTTTGTTTCAGAAAGGCCACGCGTGCATCTCTATCTCCAACGTGCCATGCCCATTCAACTCCTCATGAAAACAAACAACCTATGTGCCTTGCAATGGCACATGAGCCACCCCCCCCATTAAGAATATTTGGAAACTTTGATGGAGGGAGCCCCTTACTCTTGGCTGTGCAACATGATATGCCAAATGACGTGATCAAGAGTATTCCTTACTTTACTAGTGAGAATCAAGTCACCCCTCAGGAGCATATCTAGCATGTGGCAAATGTGTGTTCACTCTATCTGATCACACATAATGATGTAGTAGTCAAGTTGTTTACAGCCTCCTTCAAAGGTAAAGCACTTCAATGGTACCGAGGCTTGAGACTTGGATCTATCACCACCTGGTATGAGATGGGAATAACTCTATGCAGTTATTTTGAAGACAAGTCAGATCACCTATCTTTGGTGGAGCAATTGAAAATAATAAGGAGGATGCTTGATGAGCAGATGACTGATGTCAACATCAGATTTCAGAAAACTTGGGATAGAATCCCTCTTGTGGTAAGACCTACAGCCCAACATGATTTTCTTTATTATCTGAAGGCACTCAACAATAATATTTTAGTTATGATCCAATCTATGGGAGGTAGGACTTTACCAGCTACTTATAGCATTGCAGTTAGGGTAGAAAATAGTCTCATTCAAGGGGGAAAGTTGGCTCCTGGACCACCCATGCCTTTGTTCCCAGAGATGTCACTAGCACCTCAGCCTTCTGTGGCCCCTATTCCTACCCCTAAGCAAAGCACGCAACCAATTTCCTCAACATCCTATTATCCATCACAACAAAAGGAAGATGAAGAATTGAAGGCCTTGATCAGAAATTTATTAAACAAGGTCGTATCATTAGAAAAGTAACAAGCGCAAGCGTATAGATGCAATTCCAATCAGGTGCATGGCCAAGGCAATCAGCCATGGTGGAATCAATATGGAAATCAAATATGTGTACCCAATTAGTAGATCGACAGATGGTAGCCTAATGCACATCTACCCTTACAAGTTTTTCCTCTCGTGACTTCTCTCCTAGCACCCAACACGAGACGAGTACTCGTTTCAGTTCAGAAAAACTTGACACAAGAGTTAGAATGGCGATTCCCTTGCAAAATGCCTCATAGTCAGTACCATAATGCTAATGATGTGTGTGCCCAAGTCTCCACGATCTAGAATGCTTCATCCTGAGAACCCTGAACAAGAGCCCATGAAGAAGATAATCCAGAAGGACCAGAAGCTCCTCCAAATTCCAATTTGATGTTCTTTGGCATAGAGGACTTCTGTGTAATCAACCAAGCTATAGAAGATACAAACAAACCATGTGCCCAAGTTGTGGACATCACAAGATATAAGAAAAGAATATTAGAGTCAGGTGCAAAGGTCACAGTCCAAGCAATACAAGCAGATCTTTGGAAGAAAAAAGAATTAGATAAGACCTTTTACAGAAAAAGCATTCAAATCCTTATACAAGAGGTTCCGTGTAAAGCTCCTTCTGAAGCAACATGTGCCCATCCTTTGGTAGGCTAGGCCTCTGCTCCAGCTAAAATTCATGCTTCCACACCTGAAGAGTCAAGAAGGAATGTTATTCCCCAAATGTTCAAGGTGAGGGGGCTTCCATTCAACATTGTTGACTAGATGAAGGAAATAAACATAAATGTCACAATGTGGGATGCCCTTACCATTCCATCTCAGCGGGACTCGTTGCATGAAGCTCTGACACAACTTCCACGTGTTGACCTGATTATGCAAAATCCACATGCTTCTGTCAAAATCTTCCAAGAAGAGGAGAAACAAGTAAGTAAATTTGCTAAAACCCCACCCTTCTATATGTCCTAGATTATAGGAAAACACCTAGTGCATAACTTCTTGATTGACTCAGGCGCTAGTACTTTTGTTATGCCTAAGAAGATAGTTAATGTCTTAGGCTTGAAATATAGCCCTTTGTCTAAAGGATTCCTACAACTTGATGGATTAATAGTAACCACATTAGGAGTCATCAAGGATCTTGAGTTAACCCTCCTTGCATGTCAAAGCCTGATAGTTACTCAAGATGTGTCAATTATTGACCTACCTCCTTTGTTTGCCCTATGTCTATTAAGAGAATTTACTGGTCAAGTGGGTGGTTAATTGTCTTCTAATTGGTATCAATGATACTCAAGACAAGGTATGGTACCCAATTTACCATACAAGATGAGCCTATATTTTCTAATCATGTAGAGCCATATGTCCCATCCCCTCTCCAAGCCAATTGTCTTATCCAACAGGAACAAGTTTTGGTTCCTAAAGAGTAGTCTCTTCCACCCTCTGTTCCAGACCTAGTTATTGATGAACGGGGAGAGAGGCATCAAAAATTTGATCCCTATGCTAAATAACTAGAAGCCTATGAAACCGGGCTTGGTACTTATTGCATTCTAAAAGAAGACGCTATGCTTCTCATGCACTCATAGGAGATAAAGTTCAAACTAGTCTATGGAAGTTATAATTTGATGGATCTAGAATCAGAAATGGTGCAGGAGTAGGAGTGGTTCTCATTTCCCCTGAGAATGAGAAATTATTCTTCGCACATAGGCTATAGTTTGCATGTTCTAACAATATGGTAGAATATGAAGCATTGGTGCATGGATTGGTTATTGCTGAACAGAAAACAATTAAAGCATTACAGATCTTTGGGGACACATAATTGGTCATCAACCAAGTCACCAAAAAATGCCAGACAAATAATAAGCTACTTAAAGCTTATAAACATAGAGTTTGGGACCTACTTGAGAGATTTGATGCCCTTAATCTGTAGGTACTCTTGCGCAGAATGAAGAAAGAATCTGACCAAATGGCTGCACTCGATTCACAATTTTCTCATGCTAGGGAATTTGTCAAAGGAAACACTCAGCACATTAAAATGGTAATCTCAACATCTATTCCAGAAAATAACACTAGCTGGAAAGTGTTTGAAAGTAACATGTAGATCGTCCAATTTATCTAGAATGAAGCTGAATTACCATCAAGTATGAAAGTTGACTTGCATGACAAATTTGGTGACCAAGTAATACAGATGACGACAAATAGGTGGCCTAAAGGGCTGGTCACCTTAGAGTAGATGTTCATCCCTGATGATGAGTTCAAGTGTGAATAAAGATACATGTGTGCCGCTCAAGACGACTACTCTCCCATTACTATTACAATGGAAAAGAGCTACTTCTCAGCAGGACTTGTGTGCATGAAGAAAAATAGGCCTTCATTTCTCTCTGTAAAAAATACAATAAAATTTTCTCATGGGAGTATGAGGACATCGAAGGTTTTGATCCAAGTGTTGCTCAACACTCTAGTGACCTTGATCCTAGTATTAAGCCCGTCAGACAAAAGCAGCGGCCAGTTAATCAAAAGATAGAGCCCCTCATGACAAATAAACTATCAAAACTCATTGAGGCTAAGATTATCTTTCCCATAAAATATTCTACCTGGGTCACAAATCTTGTTCTAGTGTGCAAGAAAAATGGTGAAATCAGACTCTATGTTGATTTTAGATATTTGAATAAGGCATCTCTAAAGGATCATTATCTTTTTCCTTCAATGGAGCAGATTCTGCAGACCGTGGCTATCACGTAAAGGTTCTTCATGCTAGATGGGTATTCAGGTTTCAACTGATCTTGGTCAAGGAAGAGGATCAATTCAAAACAAAATTTACAACCAAGTGAAGAACATATGCATATCATAGAATGCACTTTGGTCTATCAAATGCAGGCACAATGTTTCAGCACACCATGGATATTGCCTTCAAAGGTTACATCAATGAGTTCATCTTGGTTTACATTGATGATATAATTGTCTTCTCAAAGAAAGGTGTGGATCACATGGCACACCTAGGAAAGGTCTTTGAGAGATGTAGAGAATTTGGGGTATCTCTTAACCGCAAGAAGTGAAATTTTGTGGTGGCTCAGGGAAAGCTCTTGGGTCATGTGGTTTTGAAAGATGATGTCGTGATTGATCTTGAGTATGTTTCAACAATTCTAGCCCTTTCCCTTCTCGCGCACAAAAGGCCTTACAATCCTTCCTAAGCAAGATTAACTTTGTTAGGTGTTTTATCCCTAACTTTGCGGGACTAGTTTGGCCCATGACCCTCATGCTCAAAAAGGATATAGCTTTCAAATGGAAAACAAAAGGAAGAGAAAACTTCAACAAGATCAAGAAAGAAATTGCTTGTGCGCCAACACTCATCAATCCAGATTACTCAATGGATTTCATCCTTTATGCTTATGGTGCTGATGCAAGAATTGATATTGTCGTAACATAGGAAAATGAATAAGGGATGGAACAGCCAGTGGCCTTCTTCAGCTAGACGTTGAAGGATTATAAATTGAAATACAGTCACATGAATAAGTAGGTCTTCGCCATCATGCACGCACTAAAGAAATTCAAGAGCATGATCACCACAAATAATATCAAGGTGTTAGTCTCCCAATCATCTGTCAAAGACTTCATCATGGGAGTAGAAATTAGTGAGAAGAGACCGTGATGGGTGAAAAAAATCATGGAATATGATGTGAATAATAAGGCCATAAATCTGGTAAGAGGTAGTGCACTCTGCAAGTAGATTGTTGAGGATATGCAGAGTGCACCTAAGGCTTCATTATTTTTCGATGAATACTCTTGTGTGTAGAACATGAACAAAATATAGACCTTGACTCGCGCGACTAGATGAAGGACATGGTAGCACAAATTCACAGCACCCCCTAAATGACCTTCAGATCTGCAACTGAGAATTGGGTCATTTAGTGTGATTGCACAACATGGAATCTTTTCCCCAAGTGTGAGACTTGCAAAAATGGGAAAAAACTCTCCATATTGAAGGCTAGTTCCTCTACTTCTCTAATTAGATGTATGCATGAAATTTGTAGAGGTTTAACTCAAAATTCTACTCTAATTCTACCAAGGAGACAAGGATAGAAAGAAAAGAAGATAAAACTAAACTAATAAGGTGATACACCAAAGGAGTGGTGAACATCTATCTCTGCAGATTGAAACAGATTATAAAAATGCAACACAAATCATGCACAAATTGCTAAAATTGTAATGAAGGATTAGGATAGAGAAAACAACATAAGAAACGATTGAAAATTTATTCACAGAGCTTGCACTGTCATTTCCATTTTTAAATACAGTGCATTACAACAACAAGGAGGTAGAAAACATGTTACAGTCCTAAAAAAGGACTGATATTCCACAAATCCACTTGCTAGGGTAAAGGAGGGAGCCTGCAGATCATAAAAATGTCCAACCCTTTACAAATGAGCCAAAAAATGGCTTTTAACAATGAAAACCTGAGCCAAGAAGAAGAAACATGGGAAAAATGAAATGAATGATTCAAAAACTAACCAGATCCATCAAAAATAGCATGGGTACCCTTAAAATTTCATTCCCCAAGATTTTAGACCATGCTGGAGAAGAATGGAAGCATTACTGCATTAAAAATGGTGGTTGAATGTCGGTTCTACTCTTTTCCCCATGTCAAAGGCATTTAACTCATTTTTCTCTCACTAAAATCTACCAAAAAACAAAATTGAAGATTCCGTCATGTAAAGGACTTCAATAGATTTCCAATGACACTAAAATTGAGAAAAACTAAGCTTTCGATTGAAATATATACCCCTTTGAAGATTTAGGGAAAAATTGGGGCAAAAACCAGGTTGGCAGGCCGAAACCTTAAAATTTTCCTCTTTTTTGAATTTGGGAAAAATTTCCCAAAAAGCTCCGCACCCCACTGCTCTGCTACCACATGGCACATTCCCATTGGTCAGCGGGTTCAAACGGCCAGTTTACACTTTTTTTTGAATTTTGGAAAAAATCCCAAAATTCTTCCATGCCCCGTCGCTCCAAGACACGTGTCATCCTCCCATTAGTTGCGGGCATGTGCTCCAAATTTTCCCTTTGTGCTGCTGACCACTTTGGAAAAAATACCAAATTCTCCCCATGCCACTGACCTCTATTGAGACAAGGAGATGTGTCATCCTCCCATTCGTCCGTGGGGGGCTACCAAAAGTTCCATTTCCTCCTTGGCGGGCCTGTGGGTAAATTTTTTCCCTTTCGCCCTTTGCTATTTTTGGCAAAAAACCAAAATTTACTCCTCCCCTCCGACTCTCGCCGCCCTACTGGACACGTGGCAAATTTTGATTTGGCATGGGCCTTAATCAAATTTCTTTCCTTTGCGGGCCCACGGGCAAATTTTTTTCTTTGTGCCCTTTTTGACCACTTTTTCAAATTTACCCCCACCGGTCTAATCTCTGCCGCCACGTGGTGCTTCCTCATTCATCCGCGGGTTCAAATCATTTATTTTCCTTCTCCTTGGCGGGCCCATGGGAAAAATTTTCCCTTTGTGCCTAGCCCACTCCTTAGCGAAAAATTTCCAACTTACCTCCACTGATCCGCCATTCTACTACCACGTGGCACCTTCCTATTGGTTGCGGACCTTCCCGAGGAAAATTTCCCTCAAAAACTTTGCCAAGCCATAACTTGCAAAATACAAGGAGTTAGAAGGAAAAATTTACCTTTCTAGAAAGGTGAGAAAATTCTCTATCTGATGAAGTCATTTCGAGATAATTTTGAGTGCCAGAAAAGTGGAAAAATTTGACTGAAGCACAAGGAAGGAAGTAATGAAAGAAATTTAGCCAAAAATAAGCAAGGGGCTTATTGTTTATAACAGGACATGATCACATTCATTTCCAAGGGTACATACCCTTCTGGTTTGAAAAAAGAAAAGAGAAGAAATTTGAGGTTGTAAGTTATCCCTTATGTTTTGATTGATGGACTTCTCTTCAAAAGAAATATAGATGGCGTGTTGTTAAGATGTATCAATGGCATGCAGACTGAGCAAGTGCTAGCAGAATTTCATGATGGATTCTCTAGTGGACACTTCTCTACCAAAACTACATCAATGAAAATCATAATGGCAAGTATCTTTTGGCCTACGCTATTTGCAGATGCACATAGGTGGGTCACAATATGCAAGGAGTGCACTTTCTTTGCAGGAAAGAAAATATTGGTAGTGCTTCCCCTCTGACCTATCTAAGCGGATCAGCCTTTTGCGCAATGGGGTCTCGAGTTCATTGGCATGATCAATGCACCTTCAAGCGCTGCACATAAATGGGTGCTGAAAGCTACAAATTACTTCACTAGATGGGAAAAAAATTTCATGCTTAAGGAATCAGCTGAGGCAGACATCCTTGAGTGTCTCAAAGGTTTAGTCACAAGGTTTTCCGTTCCTCAAACCATTATCTATGATAATGAAAAGGCCTTCCTTGGTGCTAAAATCACTGATTGGGATCCAAGTCTTGGCATTTACCTGAAAACCTCATCCAAATATTACCCTCAGGGCAATGGTCTAGCAAAATCAACAAACAAGAACCTGATCAGAATCATGAAGCACAGAATGAACATCGGCCAAAGACGGTGGCATACGAAGGTCTTACCCGTGCTCTGGGAAGATAGAATCATAGGTAAAAAGGCAATATGAACTTCGGCTTACAAGCTTGTCTATGGCAAGAAGGTTTCCCTTCCTTTGACACTAGAACTAAATTCATTATTGCTTGCCCAACAGCTAGAATTTGAGGGCGCGGATCAGAGAGAAATCAGGATGGCAGAGCTAGTTCATCTTGAAGATCTCAAAAACTCTGTCATGATCAAGGTAGAACAACATCAACAAGCAACAAAGAAATGGTTTGACAAAGGATAGGCCTCAAGCTTTCACAGTTGAGGACCTAGTTCTAAAATGGGATGCTAACAGAGTTAATCCAGGGTGCCATTCAAAGTTTGATGCACTTTGGAGTGGCCAATACATCATCAAATCCTACAAAGAAGCTAACTCTTTTGAGTTAACTCATCTGGATGGAAGCGCGCTGCAAATCCCAGTAAACCGGATCTATCTCAAACTCTTCCATTAGGTTTGCTGCATCATGTTGTATATATTAAAGTAGTTTTAATTCCTCCAAGTGTCCTTCACACACATTGTTTGTTTTTACATAGTTCTTTCCCCTCTCATTCTTCCTGCGTGCGCTCTTTTGTTACTTCCAGAATGCAGATCTTTTCTCAGCAGTTGTGAGATTCATAATGGAGTGTAGATATGATTTTCAAGTGATTACAAGGGAATTTTCATGATTGGAAAAGTAGAATCCATGCCCAATGGATGCTTCAAGCTAATGATCTCTTTCATCTAGCAGGTAGATGGCCCTGAAAGTCACCAAAACTGTTATCCAAATAACTCTCCTAGCGATTTGGATAACTTGCATACACATCCTGCTCCCCTTCGCATTCCTCTATCACCTTCCATTTTCCATTGCGCATCTTCCTCCTACATGCCCACTTTTTCTCCTATCCCATCGTGCACTCCTTGTGCACACCTCCTCAGACTTACCTTCTAATCAGCTAAGTCCCTAGCATTTCTCTTCCGCGCTTACCTAGACTCAGTTCATTCGTGTGTCCTCTTTTCTTTCTTCCTTCGCACGCCTTCCTCTAGTTGAATGGATGTGTCTTGTTTTTATACTTTCCTTCTGTAAGTATGCCTTCCTCTCGCGCACGATCCTTTGTGTCTCCCCTCTATTTCACTTTTAGGTGCTTTCTCCTCATCTCCCCGCGTGCATAGCGCACACCCCTCTTCACCTCTTTATTCCACTTCTCCCCTGTGCCCACATTCCACGCATTCACTTTATTTCCACATGTCAACACGACGCTCCTTCAAAGGAAAAATTCTGAGTGGGTTTCTAAATGAGTGCGAAGGCTCCACACGTCCAGTTTCATAAAAGCATAGGGTCGGGGTTGAATATTCAAAGCATTAGGACAAGCTCGCGAAGAATGCCAAGTGTCAGAACGATGCTAATTCAAGAGCAAAATTTGGGGCGGGTTTTCAAACAAGCACCTAGCCACCACGTGTCATTCCGACGCATTTTCAAAAGCAAAAGGAAGGGGCTGAATCTCCAAGGTGCATGAGGCTGCCACATGGATTTGGTACGACAAACTCTTTAAAATATTGCGCGCCTGCGATCCAAATATTCAAATAGTCATATCTTCTGACTGGAAACTCAGATTTGGGTGGGAGAAGACTTTTTGGAAACGTCTCGACACCTTCCATGCCATGGAAACATAAAATATCATTCTTAACAGGCTTTGGTGGGTGAAAAATGGGAAAATGTCTATGAGGCCATTAAAGTAGAATCACACTTTTTCAACCACCAGATTTGATTTGATTCGATCCGCTGTTCTTCCTTCTTCAACACGCCAAGCAAACAGGCAACCAGACATGATAGAATTGGGGCGGATTTGAGAGAGACATTGATTGATAGTGGTTGAGCTTTCAAAGCAGGATTCAATGCGTCTCGATGTGGTTAAAGTAGGATTCAAAATTTTCCCTCTTTTCTCTCTTATTCTTCCTATATATTGTAATGAAGGGGCATATTCAAAGGGTTGGACACTCTGGATCCTTACGGATGTTGCTAAGGACTCCATATTTTTGTATTTTGAGTTACAGATCTCTATGTTTGGCTCTTGCATGTGGATATCGGCCTACTTATCATTGTAACAGTTCTGTGCATTTCTGGAAGTAATAGAAGCATCGTTTTGTGACTATTCTCTATCATAATGTGTTTGCATTCCTTCTTCTTGCCTCTTCTCTTGTATTGTGTATTGTTGTGTTATTTCAAGTCCCCTGCAGTTCCATAATTAGTTGTATTCCATGAGAGCGATCTGGTGAATGTGTATTTCACTGTGCTACTCGTGCCTAGCCTGCTTTCATGCATTCCCTATCATTCTCGATCAGAACAGATAGTGTTCACCCCTCTTTTCTGGTGATATTACATTTTAGTGTAGTTTACTTCATGTTATCCTTCTTTCCCTAGTCCCTTGGCATTCTTAGCTTAGTTTCCGCTTTCAGCACAAGGAGTAACAATAGCAATAGAAATAGATAGAGGAACCGACCTTCTTCGGAGATCCGTCCTAAGCTCACAAGGTCCCACAACTTGGGGACAGTTCCATTGTGGTCTCAAACACCTCGGCCCTTTCGAGATCCGAGACGCGGGTGCACGTTTGAGAAACCAACAGTTCGTTTTCTACAAAATTCACCATGAAATCTCCATCAATTCCTAAATTTATTGATTGTTGTGCTTTGGGATTGGAATCAAAATTCCAAAGAAACCAATTTTGTGTGATTTTACTGACAAATGCAAAAGTTATGGCCTCTTGAGCAGATGCAGCGATTTATGTTTGCACAGGGTTGCTTCAACTCCACGGGATTGGCAATTAATTCTTTGGCTGGAAAAGTCAATTTAATATTTTTGTCTCTTTCTCCAATGTTTTCTGCATATCTTTACAAGATTTGGGTATTTCAAATGGTGGAACCCATCTTACATTCTTCATTGTTTAATGGCAAAAGGTTGATATTTATTTTAAATCATTTATTGTCAGCTCGGCTGAGCTGGCTCTTCTGTTTTACCCTTTCGGGCTTTGCATTAGTTGCAAGAATCGAATTACCTCTTCCTTTTCCTGAGTCCGCTGGTTCTTTTATATGTCAGGTTCTCCTTGTGTAATGCCGAGTTGTCCCTTGAAATGTCAACCGAATCTCTCTTTCTTTTGCATCGATGGCGTTGCTTCATTCCCCAACTCGACACCCGTGCTGCTAACTTATCAATCCTATCGTCACATCGGAATCTCATTATTTTTTATTGATGGGCTCTTCATCAACTACACCGTCGGTTGTTCACCTAGATGCCAGCTCTGCATGCTTATAACATCCATCGACCGAGTTATTTGATTGCACCGGGCTATGACTCAACTCCACGTGGATGCTCCGCTCAGCTCTGGGGCCTCTATCCTTCCTTCACCTTTTTGGAATTGCACCCAACGGCCAAGTGGAGACCCCGCGCGATGGAACTCGCTGCCTCAAACTCGGCTAAGGGCTCACGATTTCAGTCGTGGCGGATTTCGACTCAAAACTCGCCTGGAATTTGTCTAAGTTTTTTCCCTGCCTCCATAAATTGACTCAGCCCACGCGTCTGGATTTCTACGCACTACAAGCTCATGCCTTCACAAACTCATCCAACCCTTGCCAAATTCCCCGACTCAGAGCACTTCCCTGTGAGTGGTTTGTGTACTGACTCATTATGGAACTGATGCATCGTTGCGTCTCTTCAAAGCTGCACATTCAACCCGTTGCGAGTCGTTTCCTTATACAGCTTTGTCGCCATTCTTGGACTGAGTCATCTAGCCCCTGGATTCAATGTTTTCTTGATGACAACTCAGTCTGTGGTGTACCTTGGTTTCATTTGAGTCTTGATGGGCTTGGCCCCTCCAATGTGCAGTTCCATTCCTTTTCATAATACATGGCTCGGTGCTTTCGTGAATTTTCCCCATACATCATAGCTTGGTTTGTTTTGCGTGCAGAGCCCATCATCCATTCGTCTCGATCGTTCAACAACCCACACATTTTGGTTGACTTTATTGGCTCGGTCATGAGCTTGAACACGGTTCAGTGCCTGGCAATGTAAAGCTTAGTTAAGAGCTCAATGCACAATACAACAGCTCAGTTATTTTATAACCATCTCGTCTCCTCCAATAATTTGACCTCTCACTCCAAGTAGCTCGGCCTCCATGTATGAGTTCAGTCATCATGCACCGGTTCACCTTTTCAATGCGACTCCATCCCTTTCTATAAAAACTCGACCTTCATTATTATGAACTCAATGTCTCTCTGAATTACATAAGTCAGTGCATAATTATACACAACTCGGTTTCAATGTAATTACATAGCTCAGTTCTCTTTAAAAAGGGCCATAGTGCACTTTTCTCTTTACGCAAGCCCGAACCAAATGAACAACTCGCCGACATTTATGTGAGCTCGTGTAATTTGGTGGAGACAACTTTATTGATTTTGTACATGATTAATAAGATATTGATAGATGGACAAAACATGGATGTGAAACGATTCCTAATTCTAGGTCTTTGTACTTTGTGATGATTGTGGATAGTAATAACTGGACAATTTGTACAAGAGATTATTCTTGTTTTTCGTTATGAATGCATGAAAAAATTATATACAAAGTGCGATATTTAAAAATGTGGGTGTGTAGGTGAGTGGAAGTAAGTTCCTTTAGTTGTAGATGACTCATATGGATAAGATCATGATGATAGTTTTGAATACGTGCCCTTGATTTCCCCTGATTATGAACACATATATGGACTTATTAAACAAAGATTTTTTTAAAGAAAGGATTATGTTTGATCATTGAATTAATATATAATTTATAGTATACAGATCATTGAATATTTATTTGAATAAAATTTTTAAGTCAAAAACTTGTTTGTACAATGATTTTTTTGTAGGTGATGTATTTGCAATAATTGCAGAAGAAGACAATATTGAGAAAGTGGAGTACTACTTGTTGCATTGCACAAAAGAGAGAACAAAGCTAACAAGTGAAACAAAAAGTGAGGAGACAAAATTTTATGCTGGATTAGTTGTAGTGTAGGGAACATATTTATAGAAAGTGAAATCCCTCCAAAGTGGGATTCACTTTGTTGATTACGAACCAGACAAGAAGGCATATCATTACACCCATCACATAGTTGCTACCGGGTTGCAATTGCATCAGATGAAGAATGCATGTGGTCCACACAAAAAATGGAGACTAGATATAGAAGATCATGAAAATATTTTATAGTTCATTGAACAATGAGTTGAGTCACTTGGTATTATATAGAATGACCTATAATATCATATATTGATGTCTTCTAAATTGAATATTTTCTCTATTTTCTTTGTCACTTTGGCAATTATGTTTGACAAATTTCTTTCTATGAATTAAAACTTATATCCTTGTCCTATATATGTTATGGATTAAAATTTCTTGCTATGAATGTAGGCTTATATTAGGGGTTATGATTATTAGTAGGGGTGATTGTAATACAAATGACATTGAATTGGTATCACATGAGCTATGTTTTTTAAATTTATGTACATTTTAGTGTTAAGATGAGGAAAAAAATCATGACCAATAGTCAATAAGATCATCCCATTCAAGTGCATTGGAGTGTATGAGATCTTGGATGATGTCGAAATGCTAAATTTAGTTAAATTAGGTTGTCTCATTTTTTAATCTTCTTTGTGCCCCCATCTTGAATCTAAAGTTAATTTTTTAACATTTGATATTGTCTAACCATTATTACCTATTTTGAGGTACATAAATATTATCCCAAGGTCATATATTTATTTTGGCTCATTCTTAAACAATTACATGTTGATCATAGATCGTCCCCTTCAAACCTTATAAACACTTTCCATAATGGTTTGGCTAAATGAATATACTATTTTTCATATGTGGAGTACCTTTACACAATGTCACTGAATATATTTGAATAAATGTTACAATCTCAACTTGGATTTGTTTTTAATAGACTTTTTAGTTTTTTTTTTTTTTTGCAATCCCAACTTGGATTTTTTTAATTTCCTGAGAAGATAAAAAATGCATTATTGTGGTTGAATATAATAAAACTTGTCTTACACATGTGTTATATGGTGTCGAATCATAGTACTATGTGTAGGGAACCAATGATAAAATTAGTATTAAATTTTGCGAGTCTAAGAAAAATCCTCAATTTTATGATATTTTGTGGATTAGGTCTATCTTTGGCCAGTTTGATATTATCAAGATCTACATGTCTTCTAGCATTATCAATTATGTTTCCTAGATATTGAATTTGTAAAAATCTAAATGCATACTTCACTAATTTGTCTTGTAACATGTGTTTGTGCAAGATGTAGAAGACATGGTATATGTGATCCACATGCTCCTCCCAAGCATTGTTGAAGATGATGATGTCATTATAGTATAAAATGATGGATAAGTTAAGGAAGGCCTTGAGTAGTTTACCCATTAATTACATAAATGTTACTAGAACATTGATCGAGATGAAAGACATAGGCACACATTCACACAATTATTATTGTGTCTTTAAAATTGTCTTACATATGGTTAGAACTCTATGGTAACTTGAATTCTTGTTGATTTTGGTAAAGTTTTTCCTTCCTTATAATAGTCTAAGGGGTCATTAATACGTGGTTGTGGATACTAAATTACATGATAGCATATGCATATTCAACACGATCAATAGTTCTTGGGATAAAGGACTATTAGATTCACACAAGGAGATGGGTTGGGGATGATTTTTTCTTTATCAAGAATATATTTTATTTCACACTAGACCATGATTATTCCAAAGTGATATGTAATATAAAGGTATATTTGTAAGACAAAATCTAGGAACCAAATCTATGCAGTGCTTTATTACACAAAATATTTTTGAAGAAAGACGTTGTGAATACTTCTCTATACTACTTCAGTAACATGTTGAGTTGATAGTACTGTAATGACTTAAGACACAATTAATATAATTATTTAAGATAAAATTACACATAGACAATTATATTCATACATGTCATTTATTAATGTTGTAAAAGTAAGAAATTAATTTTTAAAAGAGCATTTATGTGCCAAAAGAAAAATTCAAGCATTTGGAGAAGAGTATTTAACATTTGATTACTTGAGTGATTAAATAATTGAAAGGAAAGGGGAACCAACATTACAATATTGGAACACATGTTCAATTTTATTATACTTGGTGTGTTACTTTCACAACTTTTCAAAGTTCTAGGGCCTTGATGATAATGGATGGACAATATAGGTCTCCATTAATCCCCCTCCATTTCTTAAAACTTTCCCAAGGTGCTACATGTTTATTAACATTCTAAGGAAGAAGATTTTTTTTCCAAGTGTTTGGTAGTGAATTTTAGAAAAGAGATAAAAGACTTTGTGATTTCATCAGTAGAAAAAAAAGTAATCAACTCAATTTCATGGTATTCGTGTTTTTTTAAAACCGTAAATTGTTACAGTTCTAGTTGTGTCACTAGAGAAGTACAATTCCGGATGAAGTTTTCTAGTTTTTGTTGTGTTTACTTTTCCTCATTATATAAACCTATTTTTTATGACTATCTTCATGTATAAGTGTAAAACTTGTATTTTTCTCTAACTTATTATCAATTATTTTAATTACCTTATACTTGAAGAATATTCATAAACTTTTTTATACACTTTTAAGTTTGAATTTATTGATTACATTTAGGACTAATCAACAAAAATATGTTTAATTGAATAAGTTAATAGTGTTAAACAACTTTCCAATTGAATCTTATTAGGATTAAAGTGTTAAATACTCTAAGTGTCAATTAGACTTGGATGAATTTATATTATTTGATGGTGTGAGTATATATTGTATAAAGTAACGATTTAATAATATGTTCATTAGCTTTATAATATCCTATGCATTACTATGATGCTTAGTTAATGTTTCATTAGGTTCATAATATATAAGTTATAGAGTTTTAGGTTCATGCATTAGTTGATTAGAAAAATAATATTAAATGATACTTTTCTATTCAAAGTAACATACATCAGTGACTCATTAGATTACAAAGTTAATAACATGTTCTTAAATACTTTCTTATCATCACATTACATGTTGTAATCACAACTCATAAATTAACCAATAAATTAACACATTTCTAAATGAATCAATAAAATACATGTGTATAAATCAACAAGGTACATGTGACAAATCAATATCTATATACCAGTAATAACCCAAATGTGTGTGTGTGTGTGTGTGTGTGTGTGTGTGTGTGTGTGTGTGTGTGTGTGTGTGTGTGTGTGTGTGTGTGTGTGTGTGTGTGTGTGTGTGTGTGTGTGTGTGTGTGTGTGTGTGTGTAAGTCATATATCAAAATCTCGTGTAAACACTATATACATGTACACGATGAAAATGAGTATAATGTATCAACTAGATAGTCTCCACCGTGTAATAGGGAAAGTACCTAATCCCCCACAAGGCTCTGTTGCACCATGCATTTATAAAAAGAAATATACACATCAAAACCTATATATAACATACCATATTAAAATTTATAAGTGAAATTCTACAACAATTTCTTGATTAATTGAATAAATCATATAACATAGATGTAATTCATTAAACGTAAGTATCTATCTGCGGGTGAATGTTGGGAGTATATGCACTATGTGTAGATCTCTATCTTATAGATCCCTATGAAATAAAATAAATTAAATGTAAGAAGTTGATAAACAATTTTGTTGAATACAACATTAATTTCACAAATTTCAATTTAGATTAAATATTAAATCTAAAACACAATAACAAAATATGTTTCCCTACATATATACCTCCACAAAATGTGTCTCCAAATCTATGGGACCACCACCAAAAATTGTTTGTAGCTGACCCACAACCTCAACACCAAAAAATAACAATCCAAACGAATCAAGTAGACTCATACCCTCAACATCAAGTAATAGATCATGGTTGGGCTCATTCAAGAGTTGTGTATATGTCATATGTGGATATGATGTGGGATGTGAAGCACCAAAATACTCACCAGCATGCATTTGTGTAGAAACTTAAACACATAAGTAAATATTTAATATTATATGTCAACAGTAGATATTATATATCTATTTAAATATTAATAAATTATAAAGTAATAATGAAATAAAATAAATTTTAAGTAAAATTAATGTTTAATTTTCACACACTGGAATAGAAAAGTGTTGAATGTCAGGTGATATGATCCCGAAAATAGGAGGTCCGATGGTAGTAGTTGTAGTAGTACCTTGAATAGATGATACACTACCATGAACAATACTCTGCTCTATAAAATCCAAAACCCCCGATAGTGAAATGTTGCACTGCCATGATATCAGCTCATATGCACGTGACAAGTTGGCAGCCATGATATGCCCCAACTAAGGCATCTGAGTAACATCTGTAATTTCCTTGAAGTCATCAGGTAATATAAAATGTGCATGACCGTATAGATTGCTACGTGCATCACTGGTGCTACTAGCTCATCCATTGCTAGTACCACGTCTCTCAAGGATCTTACCCACATGATGATAAGAGATAAATTGGGTCTCATGAGAGATGTTCCCAAGAACCTCTATAACACCCTCATGGGCTCTAATAATGATAGGAACAATGACATTCTAAAAACCAGATAAGGAATTTTGTGGCCTCTCTATAAGGTGTCCTGGATCAAGAACAAGAGGAGCTCCTTCCTGTTGATATGTAGGCATGTTTCTAATGATGGCCACGCCCTTACCTTGAAATAAATATGGATTTATAAATAGTTCACCTTTTGGTTTAGGTGAAACTCAACGTGTAGAATTAATATTAAATATAATGGTAAGTGGTCATTATTAGGAAATTAGCCTTGAGAGGCCACAAATATGGGATAAATCAATGGTGCACAATGAAGAGATAAACATTTGTTTACATAATAGGCCCTGATTTTATTTTGGCCTACATAACTCGACCAAAATGAGATCTTAAAGGCTTCCTTATCAAGAAGTATAGTTATAACTTAATTATATCCCACATCATCTGTCACACTTGATTTTAATTCATCCATAAATGTTTTCAGTGACTCGGGCTAGAAAGGGTTCTATGTTTTCAAGTTTTTTTTATTTTTTTGAACATCTTTCAATATATTTTCACAATGTATTTTTTATTTCTCAAATGTAGTTGAAATATGTAGAATAGATGATAGTATTAATATCTCTATGTTAGTCCTCTCAAAAAAATCAGTAAAGGAAGAATCCATAACTGTAAAAAGTAAAAGTAAAATTTAACATTGAATACTTGTAGACACCTCAATTCAGTATCTTTATCCTTTTCTTTCCGCGTGAAAATATTTTTCTATGGTCCTATCTAGGCCCCCCTATTAAATTCATCCCTGTCAATATTTAATAAAATGCCCACTTATTATTAATTCACATTAACTAATTAATTCCTTAATTAATTAATATCCATATCCCAAACTTTTCCTAATCAACTTTCTATTTAGGACACGTTTATCCTAACTATAAATCCCTATTTATTTTGTACACATTCATGTCTTCTAACTACCCATTATTCTTCCCTAAGCAGCACAATCTGGAACATAAGCTTTCAAGCACTTTTTCCCTCCTTAAAAACATGAAATCCTGACCTAAAGCACAAAAATATAGCCCATTGGGGAAACTTTCCAAATGGTTAGTGGCAACCTAGCCCAGTCACCATCAAACCTATAAAAATTAGTTGTTTCTTTCACAATGATTAGATACATGTGAATTTTTTATATTTCTTGTGACTTGTGAATTTACTCTCGTGCCTTAACATTCCTGTAACATTTATAGACCTTGTGGACCTCCTTCGGACATGCTTACACCACTCATGATCATCCTTCATGATATTTATGATCATATTTGTTTTATTTATGCGGTATTGATCATATTACATTTTTATTGCTTGCATTTAACATTTTATAAGTTTATATCATCTTCTGCAAAACTTAGATTTCTATTATTGACCTTATTTTCTAGTCGCTTCACTTATAGGTTTCCCATTCCATCCTTTTTTACCTCATCCTTATCTAACTCTTCTACAGTCACCGTTGAGCCTGTCAGATCCGCATCGATCTACCTCTGCATAGTCTAGGTCACTGTCAACCCAGACAAGATAACATTTAATTTACATTCGTTTCAATCAAATCAACTTTTAGATCAGTTTAACTCATTTATCATATTCAATAATATTTTTTTCTACATGCTATCTACTATTCCATCCTTTAATTCAATTTTTATTTAAAACTGGGGGTTGACATCCATGAAAGGAAGGTCACACTTCTTGGAGTCTGATTTTTTTGGGAAAATATCACATATCCTATCTAATCAATCTGCTTTTCAGTCTTTCCTACTCATAGGTCCATCAACTACAACAAAGATAAATTACTTTGCGCCCCTCCATCCACATCTATCATGCTTCTAAAGTACTATAAACCCCCCATATTATGATTTTCTAGTTTCTTTTAGTAGCTAGCTTATTAATTTGAGTACGAACGAAGAAATTTGGACAAAATTTCTAGCAAGCCTTATGGGATCACCCCTTAGGTGATCCTTTTTCATTTCTTTTCTTTTCTTCTTGTTTCTTCTATATTCTATTAACAGTACAGTACGAGGCCCTAATTCTTGCTTGCTCATGTTGGTTCGGATGCTGGGTTGCTCTTCACTAAAGTTAAAATAAAAAGGAAAATATTTATCTAAGTATTCCTCCTTTTTCCTTATTTGATCCTTTCTACATTGTATTTACCTTTCTTGTGTGTATCCTCATCGAAATATTACACTTCAATTTTGTTTAAACAAAATATTTATTTCATGCATCCTTCTTCCTCACATAGTCTAAGTGGGGGTTAACTTGCTACATCTCACATTCCTCACATACAAAACAGACTCATGCATTTAAATCAACACATCTAAACATCCTTTTACCTGGTAGACTTATTGAGTTTGAATGCACCCACCTCTTCATCCACACACATCCTACCCCAACATCCTATGACTAACCCATTATCCACATTTGTCCCAAACACACCCATATCTACACTTATATATACTACGCCAACAAATCTACCCATGTATGCCTTGACATCATTATCACAAATTTCTTTACCCATGACCACATCCACCATTCCCACATCTACATATACTATCACACCCATCATACCTTCTCAATCAAATAATATATCAACAATGCCTCTTGAACAGGGTTCATCTTAAGAAGACCCCTCTGAAAAATTAGTTTAGAATTTGTGGTGAATCTCAAAAATTGACTTTCAAATCATTGGCGAATTTTTGAAAAATAAATTCATGGTAAAGGCAATTTTGTAGAGAGACATTTTCCCTCATTTCAAAAAGTATGTCAGGCAGGTTAGCTAGGCAGATAGGTTGGTCGGTTAGGTTGGTCAGGTGGGTTATTCGAGTGGGGGGTTAGGAGTGTGGTTTAGAAAGTTGAGGGGTTAGACAGCTAAGGGTTGGATGGGTGGGTTGGATGGTTGAGGGGTTGGACGGCTAAGGGTTGGACGGGCTGGTTGGATGGGTGGGTTGGACAATTGAGGGGTTATACGACTAAGGGTGGGACGGGTGGGTTGGAAGGTTGAGGGGTTGGGTGGATAAGGACTGGATGGGTGGGTTGGAAGGTTGAGGGGTTGGATGACTAAGGACCAAGGGTTGGATGGATAATTCGTAGTGGGTTAAACAAGTTGTTTAATTATGTTGATTGGTTTGTTTGATCGGGTGGGTTGATCATCTGTTTAATATGGGTTTTGTGGCCAACATGGCTAGCCAATATTTTTCTGCAACATGTCCTTTGAACCATTCAGACCCCTATAAGTACCCCTACAAGGTTCATTTCTTCACTTTTATATGAAAATTTCTAGTGCTCTTAGCTCTCCAATCTTCAAATTTCTCCAAAATTTCAACAATGACAAGCACCACATCTAATCCTACAACCAAATTCCAATATAAAAACCTTATGTGCCCACAGATTGTATCCCTACTGAAAGTAAAGACACACAAAAGGAATAACTTCAAAAATTAGAATTTATTGGGATTGTGGACATGCCCCAATTTGATATTGATACTTCAGTCCTTGATTACCTTCTCACCTCTTAGAACGAGAATTATGGTCAATTTTTCATTCTTCTCATACATCTGAGATGTCGTCAAATTTATTTCACAATTGAGCCTGCAGATGTACAACAGTTAACATGGTAACCATTCGAAAATAAGCCTCCCGTTACTACAAAGGTTGTCCTTACAAACGAAGACAATTTTTTTTTAAGTCTCATTACAATGTGTAGGTTGATGGTAAGTTTATTATTTCCAAATGCATTTTCTCTTAACATTAGTCGACTACCCAAGCCTCTGAATTTTTTTGTCTGTTATTGCAGATCCTCTTAATCATTCATCAAGAGGCCTTCTTATACAAGGTATTATAAACTGATTCTTTCTTGTAGCTGCATCACTTTTTCATGCCAAGATTGTATTACATGGAATATCTATAAACATTCCATATTGGGTAGTTCAATATTTATTGTGGACACTAGTAGGTAAATAATTTGATTGGTGCACATATTTTTCTAACCCAATAAAAACATATGTCTCTCATGCCTATAATCCCAATCAATATGATAAATCCAAGACTATATTCTCTTGTTACAATTATATTGTTGCTTTCTATCATGAAGCGTTTTGTGAATTTCAGCAAGCTAAAATTCCAACTGCAATTAATGATAAAATTATTGGTCTCAGTCTTGAAGAACAATAGGTAACAATTACTTTTACAGTTTTCTTGTTATAACAATTTCAAATTCAATATTTTGTAATAATATAATAATTATAAGATTTTATTTTGTAGAGAAGAATTATAGCTGCAACATCTCATAAGGAGACAATTGCTTGAGGTAAATCCCCTAAAGAGGTCTCTGTTGATTATGACATGGATTCAACATAATTAACACTAGTAAGAGCTTCTCGTCAAAAGCGACCAAGGGGTTCGATATGTGAATCACGTATACCATCACATTTAACTACATGTATGAAGTTTTATTTTTATATAATTAACTAATTCAAACAAATAATATATATTATCTAGGTAGTACTCTATTTTAATAATTCTATTGTTATTTTCTACATTTATTGTATTCAGAAACTATTGAAACTGGTGATGAAGATAAAACTCATTTTTACAATCAAGATCGAAATGTCACGTTTGCATCTCTGAACATGAAAGTTAAATTGTAATATTTAATATTTATCATGTTTTGTTTCGTTATAATTTTTTAGCATTTATAAGGGCCAACCATATAATGATAATTTTATAACAATTTTTTGTTTGCTTCTTGTAGGTAATATGCCTTCTGAGCATATACCACTTGTAAAGAGGCCACCAATACTGCCAACATGTATAGTCCAAAACAAGAATATGTTTAGGTATGTATATAAGGTATCCTGCAGAATCAGTTCATCTTGCAACCACATAATTTCCTAGACTCTCACTAGGTGGAATTTTAACTGTAAGAACCTCACAAACTTTCAACAACATATCCCTCGGCGAGGAATATTTGGGCTTTAATACTGGTGATACTGATAAGGGTAAGTATTTTAACACCCATGATATGATTCAATCTACTCCACCTCAACCACAACCACACTAAAATGTGCATGAAGTACATGACAGTGACTCTCATCCTCCTCTAAGAAACACGCCACAAATAGATGATGACAAAACACATTTTATATTAGAAAATATGATATCAGATAGTATGGGGGCAATAATTCAAGATGTTGTAATGTATGATGTGGATTTGGTGCGGTCTTGGGAGAGGAGAGCTAAAATTTTGATAAAATAAATAAATACAAGATACTATAATCACACTCAAAGGCATTCATTGTTCACTTCCATAGAGATCCAAACGATAAGGTAGGATGTTTTGATAAACAAATCTCAGTCAGGGAAAATTCATATACTAATAATTACAATGATGAAGTTATAGACATAATGTTAAACAAGTTGGAAAATCTGAATGTTGAAGAACATGCTTACTACAACAAATGGGTTAAAGACAAGACAAATGTTTTAATAAAAAATGTAGAAAAAGAAAAAGATGTGGTGACTGGGATTTAAGTTTTACATGTAAAATCCTAATATTATAAGCACTGCAATATAATTTTATAACTTATCAAGTAGACTAAAAATTTAATATTTTTGTTTTGCAAGAAAAATATAAAAATTTAAAGAAATAAGCAACTGTATTTGAAGCACATTTGAAGAATGCCCGCAATAGCTTGGATTCATTTGTACAGTTGAAGGAAAAACTAATAGTAATAAATAAAAAAATAATACATTCAGAAGGATAATCAAGGAGAATAAGATGGATCCAAAGTCTTATTGAAGGAAAAGATAGACACAGATGCAACACTTTTGTCAGTAGGAGATGTAGCGAGGGAGGAGCATTATATTCTTTAAAATATCAATACCATAACACTAGATTTGTAGGCATCAGTATTTATAGCAGATAGCTTTGTACAGACACAACATATTCCTCCACCTCTTACGCAAGAAAAAGATCAAGCTTCTCCCACAACATAAAAAAATCAATATGTTAGTTAAGTTCAGCATGTGATAGGTGTGTTGTGACAATTCTAGCACTAGTGTAGGAATTAAAATATAGTAGCCAACAATATATTTTTTATTCCGTGTCGTATACATAAGGAAAAATATGATTTAGAATCATATTTAGAAAAGAGGATGACCTCGTAATGTGTCCTTATATGACAGAACTTGTCCGGAAGCTTTGAAATGTATTGACAACCCCCTTTTTGGAGTTGTATGGGCCGACAATGCTGTATGAATATGTACTTTTCTTCATAAAGTAATTTTCCACATGAGAGAACGATTTCAAGAGTACTTTGGAAATTGGAATTGTAACTATATAGTTTTATTCAATTTCTACATAATACAAATGATGTTTTTGTTTCTTTGTTTACATAAATGTTGTCTGAATTTACTTGATTTTGTTTGTTTAAAATATTTACGTTTTTGATTTCTTGCAAATGTAAAATAAATCAATTAACAAATATAAAATAAAAATATTTCCTTAGTTCAGTTTGAAAACCATAAAAAACCAAATGGAATAGTTGAAAATGATAGTGACATTGTTCCAATGGCAATGGATCAAATAAAGAAAAATATAATATTCTATTTATTGAAAGTTGTAATATCTGTATGAAATACATCAATACTTATTGCATCAAATTAATGTAATGAAATATATGTGAATTGGAAAAGTCCTAGATCAACACTTTCATTCGTGTTTTGGAAATCAACTCTATCATGATATGTGGATGTGTCTCGATCCCCTGGGTTAGGAAGAATATTACTAACTCCTCTTCTTTCTACTATTTAATTCCATAATGTGAGTTCTCTATCATAAGGAAAAGACTCCACTTAGTAATGTGATACATACAACCTAAGACAAATTTCTAGACTCCTATCCAATCTATTTCAAAATTTTGACTTTAAAAAGGATAGTCCACTGAAAACCCTCTCATATTCCACAGAACCCAGAATCATTGTTTTACAGAGTTCATACAACTTAATATACTCGCTCAAATATTCACTTAGAATACTACTAGAAAAATAATCCTTCTAAACCCTTTTGATGATACCATAATCCTATGTGTGTTGTAGAAGATGAACTTGTCCTATCATACTAATTAGAAAAATCCATTGACTAGGAACTAACTATTTTTATCTATTCAGTCTTAGAGAAATCTTAAGTTAGATAACTCATGTTTTTGAAAAATAAAAGACTGATGGATGTGTAAGGTTTTCCGCCAAAAAAATTCCAAAACTGTAGATTTATAACTCCCATTGCTTCAAGTATTTTATCATTTTTGAATATTTCACAGATCTCTTTAGCTAACGATTCAAAGATCTTTCTCAAATTATTCCTCGTTTCCATTAATATTACATCATATAGATTTCATGTAACTCTTACTTCTTCTATTTCTGATACATACATATAAAATGTTTTTTTGAATGTATGAAGTGGAATCTATTTTCCATGTGCGTTTATACACAGATGATCATGTATATTGTATTTTATGAAGCACCTGAGATTTTTCAAATCTGTCAATGCAATCTGGTTTTCAAAAGTAGCACCCTGAAAAACTCCCATCATAAATATATAAACTTTCTAGATTGCAGCACACACATCTTCTGAGTCTTATGTACTCTGTTATGTAGAAATAATGATCTTTTGCATGCTTCATTAAAATATTAAGCTCCCTCAACATGGGAAAAATACCATAGAGTGTGAGTAAAGTTTCTATGTTTTTTAGATGACACAATAGATATTTAGCTTTATCTACATCCCTGTAGTATTTTTACATAACTCCTATCAATGAAGGATATTCATCAAATATTCTATAGGAATGTTCATACATAGATATCCATCTGATATCTACATCTTTGAGAAGATTTTTTCCCTATGTCAGTCCAATTACAAATTCCTGAAATTCTAAAAATCTCTTGGACTGCTAGAATAATAAGAATGCAAATTACGTATCAATTCCTCCACTTTAGATACTTTTCAAATGTGCTCTCAATTTTGTAAGCCATATTCATTTTGTGATCCATGTAATCAACCATATACGAAGCAACAATTGTCTAAAGTCTAACACAAAGACCATTTTTGTCTCCCTAAATTACAGCTGCACCATCAGTTCTGACACAAAATAAATTTGTTGCAATGGAAAATCCATCCATTCCGGAGATATCCTTTAGATTTGAGACCACCAATTTATAAATATTTTCAGAATTACAATTATCAGTCATTTTATGAATTGTTAAGAGGTGTGGAGTCCTTATTTCATTAGCAAATGTGTAAACATGAGTACAAGTCCATGAAGTATTATCCACTGTAGTAACCTCATCTATTGAAATGGAAATATAATTTTCCTTCTTAACACATAGCTTTAGATCCTCCTTTTCTACTAGAGATAGACATTTTGCAATTTCCCAGTTGTATGTATTTGACCAATGAGATTGAGGAACATTTTATATACCAATAACCTAATACAAAACTTCATTTTCTCTTAATTCTGACATCGGTCTTTCCTTTTTCAATATATGGAATATGGTAGAAAACTGAATACTTTTTACATGCATTTCTACCTCCATAGCTTTGCTCAATCTTGCTACTATGGTCCCACCTTTTTAATTTACATATTTCATACATTTTTTTTTCCTTTTCATATTCTTTTGTGTATTTGACATGTAGTCACTCTTTTTCATTTTTTCATTTATGTTTTCTGACTATGTTGCCATCCTTTCACTTTTGGGAAATGTATATTTTCCCACAATGTTTTTAAATTGTGTCCAGTTTGAGCTGTATTGTGTCATCCTTCCCTTGTTTTGAACCACATATTTTGCATCTACATTGTGTTGGAACATCATTACCATTTTCAGTGTACACAGGTTCAATAAACAAATACATTCGTATTGGAATTTCCTTCCAATTGTCAAGTTTGTCCTCTTTCTTCTGACATATTTTCTTTTTTTCCTTAGGGTTCACCTTCTGCATCTGGGCTATCAGTAGAAATATGTTAATTCTCATGTCTCCTTTTTTTTGGAAATAGACCTTGGAGTAGAAGCTTCCTCTGCTGGTGTATCATGAGAATTCAATGAATTTTATTGTACTTATATGTTATCAAGGGACAAAATGTTTTCCATAACATATAATGGATCATTGATATCTGTAAACTGATTATTTTGTGAAGGAATTTCTAAAATGTCTGCATATATTTCTATAAAATTGTCACATATATAGTATTAATTTTATCTATAGTTAAATATTTACACAAAGTATAGAGAGTTCTAAGAACAGTATGAAATACATAATTATTAAATACTATAAGACTAAATAAAATGTAAATAACACATGTCACATACCAAAATTTTCATCTGATGTAGAAACCCCCTTCATGTTTTGTGATTTTCTAAAATAGCCAAGCAAAGTATTCGCTCCCTTTTTTAAACTGGCTGAATTTGTAACCTTCTTACCCTGATTTCTAGTATCCATGAATACTTAGGCATGAATCTTATGTTCAAAGGCTCTAAGATTTGATGGTTTAGGGTTAGATGGTAGTGGTTGGATGGTAAAGGGTTGGACAGAAAAATCTTAGATGACTTTGTGGTTGGATGACAAAGGGTTGAACAACTAAGGAGTTGGATGAATCACAACTGAGAGGTTGGATGACTAAGGGGTTATATGGTTTAGGGGGTGGACGGCTGATGGGTTGGACTGTTGAGGGGTTGGACGGTTGAGGGGTTAGATGGATCAGGGTTGGACTAATTTGGGTTAGATGTCTAAAGGGTTGGACGAGTTAGGGATTGAATGACCAAGGGTTGGATGGCTTAGGGTTGGACAGCTTAGAGATAGACGACTAAGGTGTTTCTTATGTTTACTTCAGTGAATATGCACACAAAATGATTTGAAATGGTGGTGAATTACATTCATAAGATCTTATATATGTGTAAAATATAGGAGAAATGAATAGTATAAGGGACATGTCTACCATTTTTTTGGCGAATAAGTTGGTTGCGAATCATATAATATTTACCAATTCAAATTTCCATAATCCTCAATTTTTTTGATATTACAAAAATTTGCCACTAAAAAATTCCCTACTCCTGAAACACCTAAGAAAAAAAATTAAGGCACTCCTACCTCTTCTGTAAAACCCCTCATCTCTACATTAAAAAATCCAAAACCCTCCTAATCTCCCTCTCATAAAGACTTCATTAACCACATGATCCAAACACCTCTTCTTCTATCCAAACCTTTGCATGTCATCGGTTCTACACGGTATCTACTCCATCCACCTCATTGGATACCACTCCCCCATCAACATAAATTCCACCATTACCCATCATACCATCTATATAATGAATTCAAGTTCCTCTCTCTGAAGTTCTACCTACACCTACCACATCGACCATCATAACCACATCATCTAGATTATCATCTTCTCCTCTCACATCCTTTAAAGAATATTGTTGAGCACTATAACTTGTAGTAACTATAGGTAGCCATCTTGTCTCATCTACAAAACCAGACATTTCTTCACCTTTTTTTAGACAAAATCATGAAAAAATTTCTTCCCCCATTAGCCATAACATCATCTTTAGAACCACTAGTTGAAATCATTGTCATCCCCTCCAAGGGTACTCCTTTATAAACCAAATCCAAAAAACTTGGCACCCTTGCACAAGAGTCCCTTGTGTATCCCCACAAAAATCAAGACATTCCTCTAGCCAAGCTCAAACCTACATCATAAATATTGGGTCCACATCCATCTATCCTAGGACCACCTCCTTCATCATGATCAATCAACCAATCCAAATCCAAACATTCTAATTCCCTCTTAGGACTAGATCCTTCATCAAGAACACTCCCATTCATGAACCAATCCAAACTAAAATCATCAAAACCTTCTTCTACCAAAACACCAATCACCATCAAAGATAAATAAAACATAAAGACCTTAAAACAATCCACTCCATCCTCAACATCTATAACATATCATGACACATATATTGAATCTTGTGCAGAATTCCTACGAAATCTACTCCAAATTTCCACCATCACATTTCTGTATATCAGGGCCTTTGATCCAGACTGTTTGAAGCCATCATGGTTTAACCCCCACCACATTTTCCCCTACCATCATACCACGGGTCATGAAACCAAACAATTTAAGGTCCTACAAACTATCATCCATGATATTATCGAGAGAGAGGACCTTCTCCAAGATTCTCCTTCTCTATCTTCCATCTCAGCCATGACTGATTCCACTTCTGTTTCGGCCTCTCCTTTTATAGGATCCATTAGGCATTCTCCTTCATTCATCTCTTCTTCACATTCCTCCCCTCTTAGCGAGGGTCCTCCCTTATTCATCAATACGGTTCTCCTTGATACACTATCCCTATGTTATTCAACCCTATACATAATCTATATTTTACATCCCTTCCACATATCCCATCCCGTTTCTTCTGACATCCACTAGCTCATCCACATCTCTCTCACTAAGGGGAGTACCTTCTCCTTGCTGTTGATTCTTCCACATCTTCTTCCTCATCATCCAATCCCCATAGTTTCTTTAACACTGGAGGAATTCATTTTAGGATATTGTTTCTTGTGGATTGGATCCTCTCTATACATGAAATTGTCTTTTCCTATCTAGCTCATCTCATCCAATCTTATCAACCCATTTTTTATCCATCATCTTCTCCTCCTAGGACATCCTTCATGGAAATATCTATGTTTCCCTTAGAAGCACCATGGCTGTATATAAGGAACACCCTCGTGGCCATATAATATCATCCTAAAATCAATTTAAAAACTATTACTCTTGTTTTCCCAAGAAAACATGTTAGTTACTCAAGATTCGTGATCCTTAGCTGACTTATCTCACACTACTTAAACTCGTTTTTTCCCTGACTAAGTCTTTCCATCTATATTTTTACCCAAAACCCCATATTATAGACAAGGGGATCTCATCGGTCTTATTGATCCTCGGTCTTTACAACAATATAAATCCATCATCAATGCAACTGAGTATTTTACTAAGTGGGTGGAAGTAATTCCACTCACTTCAACCAAATCCAATCCAATCATTAACTTTATCTACCATCACATCATTTGCAGCTTTGGAATTCCTCACAAACTCATCATGGACGATGGAAAGTCATTTAAAAACAAATATATTAAGAATATTTGTGACTCATTTAACATCCAACATAACTTATCTTCTCTATAATATCCTCAAGCTAATGACCAAGCCGAAGCCACTAATAAAAATATTTGAAACATTCTTGCAAAAAATATTGACTCTTAAGGACATAACTGACATCTTCATCTTCCCCCCACTCTATGGGATTATTAGACTAGCATCTTCACTTCCACGAGGGCTACCCCCTTTCCACTTATGTACATTTTTGAAGTCGTCCTTCCTTTTGAAGTTAAAATTACATCTTTTCGTGTGTCTTTTTGTGACTTCATGTCTGATGAATACTATCACCAAGCACATCTAGCACAACTTGGGTTGTTAGATGAGAGTTTCCTTCTCTCTCTTAAACACCATCATGTTTATGAAGAGAGAATCAAACATGCTTACAACAAGCACATCAAGGAATGTGAATTTAATATCGGTGACCTCATTCTCAAAGAAAAATAGTACATCACTACTCTATAAATGAGCCAACATGGAAAGTTTACACCTAACTAGATTGGACCATACATTATCACATATAAGTATGGGTCAGGAGCCTATTGATTGGCCTTCCTTAATGGTAAATCAGAGGTGAAACCTCTTAACAAATTATACCTGTGACCATTATACTCTTAACATGTCTTCCAGTGAGATCTTAGTCATATCCTTAGATCATCCCTTCATCATTAGCCTCTTCCATTTTTCATCGTAGTGATTTGGAATTATGTGGTCATCTGTCATTTTCCTAGATATGACCTTAAATATGAGCACCACAGATATTCTCGTAGCATATGCCTTATGGATAAGTTCTCCCATCTTAGTGGGAACTCCGTTATCATTACATTTTTACCCTCTCATTCACCTATTGGGACAATGAAAAGGGTCTAGGGGTGTCTCTTGTACATTCAGTATCCCATCCTAAGTGGTCTACTTAGCTATTCCAAGCCCTTCTCCAAGTCAAAATCAAAATAAAAGGATGATCTAATCAAAATTCAAAACACTCAAAAATATATTATTCCCTCGAAGGACAATTGTTCATGGAAAAAAATGAAAAAAAAGTCAAAGAAATAGAATAATCCCTCGAAGGATGAATATCACATATATGTTATATTTTTCCATCTATATTACATATGTACAAAGCATACCATACCCTCAAAGGATGGCTACTCTTTTTGTCATGGCATTGAAGGCTTTCGGCAATTGATTAGCCTTCCATTTTATGAGCATCCTAAGAAATATTCCCACATTAATCAACTTTATTCTGGCATTGCTCTTCCCCCTTGTTAGGAATTAGAGAACAAATATGCGTAAACAATTCCTCAAAACACAACAGTAGGAAACTATATAGTAGAATTATACTTGCAGAAATATAATAGCATAAATGAATAATATGCAAAAGAAGACAAGACAATATTTGATGTGGTTCACCCAATGTGGGCTACGTCCACCAAGAACTTGGTCATATTTTATTATTAACAAGAGTAAAAAAATTCTCACAGTATTCTCTCAGTTATGAACTCACAACAGAATTCCAAAGATGTTAAACCACATCTAAACCACAATTGACACCTAATTGCTTAACGTTGATCACTCTTGATCACCTCTTGATCTCTAAGACTCAAGACCTCTTAAACACTCAAGATATATTTAATATACACTAACACCTCTATTTATAAGATTACAATCCTTTTAAGAAACCATAAATCTTACCCTATAAGATTGAAAGTCATGATCTTTCAACTTCCCACAGCTGGAAAAAATAGTCCCGATGTTAACAACATGTTAACAACAACATCACAACAACAACATAGCGACTGCATAGTAACGTCACAAAAAACGACTGTAGATTACTCTTGAAGTATCCAAACTTAACCATTCAAGCTCCATCACTTCAACACTGATTCAAGAAGACCAAAAAATGTCCCAATAACAATAGGCTCCACACCCCAATAATCTCCCACTTAAAGACTATTTCCACTGAGAAAAGTTCTTAACCCTTTATTATCAACCATGAAGGCCAATCCAAGTTGAACTGAACTTCAACTTCTCCCTTTTGACCACCTTGGTCATTATATCTATAGGATTCTGACTGGTATGAATCTTTTCTAGCTTCAACTTATCTTCTTCCAAAGTTGTCCTGATGAAATGATATCTTAGCTGAATGTGCTTCGTCCTAGAGTGGAAAATGGAGTTCTTCACCAAATGAATAACGCTCTGACTATCACTGTGTTTTCTCCCAAATTCTTTCTTATACCCCAACTCATCAAGCAAATACTGTAACCAGATAATATCCTTGCTTACCTCTATGCTAGCAACATACTCAACATTTGTGGTTGACAAAGCCACAACCTTTTGTAACCATGAAATCCAACTCACCACTGTATCACCAACCGTAAATACATAACCTATCGTGCTCCTCTTGCTATCCAAATCTACATATCCATGTAATGTAGTGTTTGATCCACCGAAACACAATGCTACTCCCATGGTCCCTCTCAAATACGAAAGGATCCACTTTACTGCCTGCCAGTGCTCTCTACTTGGATCACTCATAAAATTTCTCACCGCTTACTCCCACTACATGGGCAATGTCAGGCCTAGTGCATACCATAACATACATCAAGCTACCAACTGTTGATGAGTATGGTACCTTGGACATCTAGATTCTATCCTCCTCAGTCTTGGAACTCTGCTCCTTTGATAATTTAAAGTGACCTGCCAAAGGAGTACCAACCGGTTTAGCATCCTGCATACTAAACCTCTCTAAGACCTTCTATATGTACTCTTCTTGAGATAATACCAGCTTCCTCTCCTTCTTATTCCAAGTTATTATCATACCAAGGATTTGTTTTGTTTCCCCCAAATCCTTCATAGCAAAGGAGTCACCTAGCTTCTTCTTGAGTACCTTTATTTCCTACATGTTCTTCCCTGCAAAAAACATATCATCTACATACATGCACATAATAATATAACTACCATCAAGAAACTTCTTGATGTACACGCAATGGTTTGAGTTACACTTAGAGTAACCCTGCTCCTACATAAAACTGTCAAACTTCATGTACGACTGCCATGGAGCTTGTTTCAAGCCATACAAGCTCTTATTCAATTTGCACACTAACCTCTCCTTCCCTTTGACCTCATAACCCTGTGGCTGCTGCATGCACAATTCCTCCTCCAACTCACCATGAAGGAATGCAGTATTCACATACAACTGTTCTAAGTGTAGGTCTTCTACAGTAACTAAACCAGGAATAGTCCTAATAGAAGTCATTTTAACAACCAGAGAAAAATTTCATGAAAGTCTATACCTTTCTTCTGTGTAAATCCTTTGACCACCAACCAGGCCTTATATCATTTCCTACCTCCATCATCCTCTTTGATTCTATACACCCACTTGTTCTACAATTATCTCTTGCCCTCGGGTAGCTTCACCAGATCCCAAGTCTGGTTTTCCATAAGAGATCTATTCTCTTCATCAATGGCCTACTCCCACTTCTTCCTGGCATCCACATGCATTGCTTCCTTAAAGCACTCTGGGTCTCCACTGTTAATGAGCAATAAATAATTCAAAGATGGAGTAAATCATTCAGGTTCCCTTCTTACCCTAGAATACCTTCTAACCTTAGGAGTTTGGGGTTCCTGATGATTAGGTACCTAAACTAGCTCTGTCGGAACATGTTGTACCTAAACCGGCCCCTTGGACACCTTGCTATCCACAATGTCCTCTAACACTGTGTATTCTTTCTTTGATTCCTCTTTCTGTTCTTACAACTGATCTTTATACATGATTTTTTCATTAAAGACAATATCTCTAGACCAAAATATTTTCTTGTCTTTAAGACTCCAAACACGGAAACCAAAACCATCTTCACCATATCCAACAAAGGTGCATTTCTCAGACTTAGCCTCTAACTTGGTCCTATCATTTTTATCAATGTGAACAAATACCTCACATCCAAATACTCTAAGAAATGAGTAATAAATTTTCTTACCAGACCAAGCCTCCTCAGCTATACCTCCATCCAAGGCCATAAAGGGTTCTCTTTTAATCAGATAAATAGTTGTGCTTACCGCTTCCACCCAAAACATGAGTGGCAACCCCGCATGTAACCTCATGCACCTAGCACGCTCCATGATTGTCCTGTTCATTCTCTCTGACACTCCATTTTACTGTGGAGTATTTGGAACCGTTCTTTGCCTGCAGATCCCATTTACCAAACAGTAATCAATAAATTCATTGCTGCAATATTCCCCTCTATTATCCGACCTGAGACATTTCAGCTTGAGACCTGTTTCATTCTTAACCAAGGCTTTCCATCTTTTGAAAGTTTCAAACACATCAGATTTCTTTCTAATGCAATATACCCAAACTTTTCTAGTTACATCATCAATGAAAGTGATGTAATAACATGAACCACCAATAGAGTTTACCTTAGCTAGCCCCCATACATTTGTATGCACTAACTCCAACTTACCCTCCTTCCTGGTAGGTCCAACCTTGAGGAATCTCACCCACTTCTGTTTCCCATAAACATAGTCCTCACAGAAGTCCAAATATAAGTCCTTTAATCTACGTAACCTTTCCTTTATAATCTGCATGCCCTTATGACTTATATGACCAAGTCTTTGGTTCCACAAAGTTGCATCTCCATTTGCATCAACTAAATTACAATAATCAACACCACTGGTTAAATACAGAGTTCCATTTTTCTTACCTCTTGAAACCACAAGAGCTCCCTTGGTAACCTTCCAAGAATCCATTGTAAAACTAATTGTATAACCATCACTACCCAACTGTCCCACTGATATCAAGTTCCACCTCAACTTAGGCACATGCCTAATGTCCTTAAGCAGCCATGTGTTCCCATTCTGGATTTTCACCTAAACACAACCTTTCCCTACTATGCTGCATGGTTCATCACCACCAGGATATACATGTCCAAAATCAACTTGAATAAAATCAGTAAAGTAATGTCTATGTGTAGTGGCATGGAAAGAAGCCCTTAAATCTAACACCCAAGATCCAACAATATTATCTAAAGAAATAATTAAGGCATCTTGACAAACATCACCTATTGCCACATTTACCTCTTTAGTTTCCTTCTTGTTCTTCTTATCCCGAAGACCCCAGCAATCTTTCTTAACATAACCAACCTTCCCATAGTGCCAAAATTCTAACTTACTCTTGTAATTTGACCTTCCATGATCATTTGACTTCCCATAGTTACCTTTCCCTCTGTTCTTTTCTCTCCCTCTACTCTCCACCATCAAATAATTTCTAGAAGTAGAAGAATCTGTGGTGCTCTTCCTTCACATTTCCTTGCTTAGGATCACACCTATTACATCCTCAAACTTCATCTTTGAGTTATTAGAGACTGAATTACTTACAGCCATAACCAAGCTATCCCAACTATTTGGTAAGGAGCAAAAAATCAACAAAGCCTTGACCTCATCATCAAAGTCAATTTTTACCAATTTTAACATACTCACAACTATATTAAATTCATTCAAATGATCAGTAATAGAACCATTCTCAGACATCTTCATATTAAAAAACTTTTTCATCAAAAATATTTTATTAGAGGTAGAGGGTTTTTCATATAACTTCCCCAACGCACTCATGAGACCTTCCGTGGTCTTCTCCTGCAATATGTTGAAAGTAACCAAAGATGCCCCAAGTGCCTTTCTATCCAGCAACTCCCAATCCTCATCCAACATGGCTATAGGTTTCTTTGCTTTTCCAGCCAAAGGAACATGGAGGTCCTTCTGATATAAGTAATCCTCCATTTGCATCTTCCACAAACCAAAGTTCTACCCATTGAACTTCTCAACCCTCGATCTTCTCTCATTTTCCATAGCTCCCACTCAAGCTAAACTTTCCATGTGATTTACAACTTCAACAAAAAACTACCAAAGCTCTGATACCAATTGTTAGGAATTAGAGAACAAATATGTCGAAAAAATTCCTCAAACCATAGCAGTAGGAAACTATATAACATAATTATACTTGCAGAAATATAACATCATTAATGAATAATACACAAAATAAGATAAGACAAGATTTAACATGGTTCACCTAATGTGGACTACGTCCACCAAGAACTTTCTCATATTTTATTATTAACAAGAGTAAAACAACTCTCACAGTCTTCTCTCAGTTATGAACTTACAAAAAAATTCCAAAGATGCTAAACCACAACTAACACCCAATTTCTTAACCTTTATCACTCTTGATCACATCTTTATCTCTAAGACTCAAGACCTCTTGAACACTCAAGATATATTTAAGATACCCTAACACCTCTATTTATAGGATTATAATCCTTTTAAGAAGCCATAAAACTGACCCTAGAAGATTGAAAGTCGCGATCTTTCAACTTTCCACGGCCAGAAAAAATAGTCTCGATGTTAACAACATGTTAACAGCAACATCGCAGAATTGGCACAACGACCGCACAACAACGTCACAAGAAACAACTACAGATTACTCCTGAAGTCTCCAAACTTAACTGTTCAAGCTCCAGCACTTCAACACTAATTCAAGAAGACCAAAAAATAGGCTCCACACCCTAGCACCCCTTTCCTAGAGTTGGGGCATAGATTTAGGGAACACCACTCTCGAAGAACCCTATTCCCGCGTACACAATACATCTCATGTAATTATTAGGTGTATGCATCCATCCCATCCTTGTCTCTTTATGATCTTTAATATAAGTAACTGACGTTGCTTACATTGTAACATCATGTTTTGGTCACATGTGCCTTGTGTTATTTGGATCCCCTCTTGTTTACCTATAATGTGATTGGGGGAATCCTTTTCTGGTGTGTTCCTTGATATGATGTATCATAATTCGTATCCATGGGTCACTATTATTGAGCTTTGTTTTATTCCCAACCCCTTTTCCATCCAACATTCTCATCTCTCCTTTGTTCTATTTCAACCACATCCTTCTCTATCTATTTACCTACTCATGTCTACACCCATAATTTGTCACAACTATTTTCTCATTGTTAAAGCACCCTCATTACATTTAAAATTTATCATCCCATTTAAATATAAAATATGACATCATCATTAAACACAACATCACATCCAAAATCATAGTCTAACAACCCAAGTAAAAGTAAATCATGTCATCTTATACTTTTACCATCATCATCATATATAAGTAAAACATGCAATCAATCCTAATCAACACCTCATATCCACATCATCATCAATATAAATCAAATAATCAACATTACATAATGCACATATGCTAAATGAAGACAAAATCATATATATATATATATATCACCAAAATCAAGTGTATCAATACATCTTTTTCCTCTATTGTGGTTCTCTCAAAGAAGAGCTATTGGTAAAAATAAAAAAGTGAATGTTAGAAAGCCTAATATCCTTCCACTGTGTGATAGGTCCCTTTGTATGTCTATTAACCTTATCACCTCCTCCCTGATCCTCTCGTCGATGTTACTGAGCAACAATCGTTGTGATCCTAGATGGCCCAACTCCACCTGCTGCTCTCCTCTATAGTTGCTCCCAATATTTTATTATTTTTGATATCTTATTAATCATGATAACCTCACAATACTTATCCTCTATGGCTAAGGATTTGTATCTATCGATGGAAATCATACTATGAGGCACCATCTATCCTCCTCCTTGCGGTGCTACCTTTCCTCCACCCACAGTCTTGGTATCCAATATGTTTGTAAGATCTACAAAATGTACCCTATAGGCCTTAATATGCAAGTGGTACCAATCCCTATCCTATACAATGGAATCCCTCTCCTGGACCACAACATCTCTCTCCACTCTCATCTAGTATAACTCGGTGGAAGCCATGCTAACTTTGCAATCTCTCTAACTCCTACATCTCCGCCTCTTGGAGCTGCATCTCCCCCAATCTCCATCTCCTCTACCTCATACTCTCCACACTCTACAACTACCCTAGCTTCCCAGATGATAGTCATCCAATCACCAAATCTCACTTTGAATCCTATGTCATCATCTTAATCCCATGGTATATCCTCCTACTCTAATGGGTCTTCCATAATAGGGCTCGACAATTGTATGTCTGTCTCCTCCCACATATAAAAAGTAGAATAATAAGGTATATTCTGGACAACCTCAAATTTTTGTCACACTGTAACACCCCATTCAATGTTGTTCTTTTTCTTCTTCAATGACCGTGTTGCTAAGCGTTTAATGTTGTTTTGCTCCTGTTGATATTTTGGTTGGCTTTGCCCTTTTCTATTACCCTGTTAAGGAAAATCTCATTCTCGAATTCTTTAGGTGATTTGAATGATGGCTTGATGTTGTTAGGGTGTGACTAGCTAGAGGGAACATCTACATAATTATAATTATTATTTTTAATTTTTGATTATTTTTCTTATTATTATTTTGGTCAAGCTCATAAGTGGGTCCTTGTTAATACAATTAATAAGTATTAATGAGTTGTAATAAAAATAATAATATTATTATTATTTTAATTATCAATGAACGATAACTTCATCATCTAATCGTCGATTTGTTATCAACGTTATTGTTAATTATTGATAAGAGATTTTATTGTTTGGATTGGTTGCTTCGTGGATCGATCCTCGATTCATGCAAGAGGAGGGTATCCTATTGCGATGTTGTGGTTGGTATTTGTCTTGCGTTCATTTTTAAAACTCCTCTCTATATCCTCCTTGAGTGACCAGGCTTGCTTGCATACTTGTTTTATTTGTCATTTTAAAGATGAAATAATATTGCTACCACCTGAGTTGACCAAGTATCCTCTTGTATTATATATATCTATCTAAATTAATGATAATTTTGGATTCTTTCACCCACGTTGGCCACTTTTGTTGACATCCCACCATTTCATGGAAATATGTATTTTTTTTAGACTTTGATGGTATGGAGGCACCACGCAAACCCCTCAACCATCTTTTCTTCCTTGCGAGCTGCACACTTTAGTTTTATCTAATTGTGGTCAGTTGTGGAAGTGCGTTGGAGGATGGGAACCTGAATTTCTTTTTATTGTTTTGTGTAAGGAGAAGACGTGTTGAACCTTTCTTGGTATTAATTCAAGTTGGGAGGTGGCCACCTTTTTGTCCTTTTTTTTCCATTCTAGCTGTCTTCTAATTAAATCTGACCTGCTGACTTCAATATTTTATTCACACTTTTGTTTTATCCCATGCATTGGGGAAAGGAAATGATTTTCATGTAGTCTGAGTGCTTTCCTTGTTCTGTAACTTTTGTGTTATTTTAAACTTTCTCTAGTTTCCACGGTGGTTAAACTGCCTGACCTGGCCACAGGAATGTGCTTGGTGTGGGTTTGTGGGGGGGTCATTTTCATTATTTTAGTGGTGCTTTGTTTTGTGTAGACTGAAACTAATTTGTTAATGCACTGTCCACTTTATTTTTTTGGATCGATGTTCCTCCTTGTTTCTCCTTGGCTCGTGATTGTAGTCTACAATTGTTTCTCTTGATGTTGGCCATGTGAAGATTTCTGCTGTGCTTTCCTTGTTGGCTGGTATATTGTTTTGTTGTTTCTGTAGGTTTCTGGTTACCTTGCTGGAGAGGATGTCCTTACCCTTGTCAAATATCCTCTGGCACTGACTGTGTGAATGGTAAAGGTGAATTAATCATGTTTGACACTAGTGGCACCATCTGCTGCACTCGTGGTGAAGGGTTTGTCACAAAAGACTACCAAGAATGATTTGTATAAGGCTATGGTAGACTGGAGTCCTCTGCGCCATGTCTGTGTCATTAAGGAGAGGAACTTAGGCATATTATACGGTTTCTCTTTCATTTATTTTCCTTCAATTGAAGTAGCTCACAACATGTTAGGAGGGGTTGGAGATGTTGGACTAGTTGTTGTCTTGCGATGCCTCTTCGTTGTGTATAGCAGTGAGCCAACTAGAGGCTTAGGAGCACCTCAATCAGGGAATGAAAACATAGTAAAAAAAGGGGGTCAAATCAATGAAGCACCTAAAGGCATTGGTGGTGTAGATGATTGGATGTGTGTTGTTATGGTTGTGTCAACCTTGCTCATCGTATGTCATGTTTTTAGTGCTATAAGGGACATATTGAAGATGCTCCTATTACTGATGTATCTATTTCTAATCCAACACCAAGTGGAAAGGAAGCATCAGAATTTGGACCAATGCATGTTTTAGTTGTTCATGGACTTGACGAGAATGCTAATGAAGAAAGTGTGGGTCATGTGGACTGCTAGGAGAAGTAGGTATGTGAGTGCGTGGCCATGGGAAATGGCTTTTAAGAGCAGGCAATATATTTCTACACTTTTCTACTATTGCTATATTTAATTTATCATGAAATCGAACTACTATTTCCTTGAGTTGGTTGTCTTTTGGATGCCTTGTCGGGAGGTCTCTCCTTTCTGCTTGATTTCTTCTGTTTTTAGCTGTTATCATTGCCAGTATGTTAGTGGAAAGCATGCATGTGTTTCTCTCCTCTTGGTGTTATGTTTTTTTTCTTGCTCAAAGTGATCGACCTTCGTTTTATTTTATATATATATATATATATATATATATTTCTCTATGATAGAGTTTCAAGTTTATTATGTTGTTCCAGCTAGTAATTAATAGTCATTAAAGTAAGCTTGCGATAACTATGAAGCTCCTTCCTATCACCCAAGTTTGTCTTTCTTTGTCTTTTGACGTATGTTGTTTACTCCCTCTCAAGCCCTTTGATAACCCTTTTGGCATCGAGAAAGAAAGGTTGTAGGATTAGTGTGATCAATGTTTGGGCTAGCTGAGTTAGAGATTCGGTATTAAAACTTTTACAATGAATAAGTTTGTGTGTAACACATTTCAAACCTCGTGTGTAGCTTCAGTCTTGTTCCTAGGTTTTTAAAGCCTTTCTCAGGAAGTACTTTGACTGTTCCCTTCAACTTGAACCATAATTAGTTTTTGGATCTCCTAAGTTCGAGGTTATCGTTATACATTCTAATACCCCGCTAATACTAGAATTGTTTTGTTCTATTCCCTCTCAGAATATTGTCGGTGGCATAATCTAGTTTTCTAACTTGTGTTTTCCTCCCTTTTATTATGATTGTGTTGTTAATTAAGATTGGACAGTTTTTATGCACATATGTTCCTTAATGTTTTGTAATAAAAATTGTCTTGAACGTTATTGACCTTGGGGAAAATTTTCTTGCAATCAATAGTATTATGGATTTATAGTGGAAGGAGTTGTTTGATAATGACACTTAGTAGTTTATGTGTGTACCTATGTTTGAATGGTTGATGACGTTATCAAGGGTTGACTTAAAATATTGTTGTTTTGGAAAAGAGGTAATTTCTTTTAAATTAACCGAACTTTAGAATTACTGTGGAGGTTTGTAAATCCTTAGTGATATAAAAATTTGGATGACATTTTGTATACTGTTGTTTGATGGAACTCCCTTCTTCTCTTGCGTGTTGTTACTAGCCCTTAAGGCATTAAGCCTTCTTGAATAATAGGGGAATCTCTTGGAGTTAATTGTCAAGACTAGTATACTTTTCCTTCACCTCAAAACTTATGTTGTGTCATGTCCGTGTACTTAATTTCAGTCATATACTCTATGTGATTACAAGTTTGAAATTCTATTATGCTTGGATTTCATGTTAATGTTTGAAACCCGTGGTTCCTCTTTGTTGGGCTAGTCAACTCTTGCCTTTTTCGAAATCTAATATTTTAGCCAATGCATTTGGTACATTTTGATGAATTTAGATGGTTGCTCTGTATACCAATTTTCAATCTTGTAATTAATAATTTATTTATTTGATGGGAATCAGGTTTCTACTAGATTGTTTATTTCTTCTTATAGGGTCAAGGATCATTCTCGTACGATTGTTATAATTTCGTTGCTTTTGTTCATAACTGAAGTACAAGGTCTTTCATCTTTGATTGGGCATGGTAGAGAATTTATTATAACTTGAGGTGTTGTAAGTGTTTAGAGTAGTTACCCAATTCATGTAATAGAGTGTTTCCTTTCATGGTATTGTTAGATTATAGTTATTGTGGCTTGTGTAGCCCTATCTTGCTCAGTTCTCGCAAACAGACTCTTGTGGAAATTTTTTTGCATATGGCTTATGCGAGTAGATGAGGGATAGACTGTAGATTTTTGCATCAACCTCAGTTGAGAAGTTCTTTTGCATGAATCCTTTTTATGTTGTTCAACTATTAATAAGGTCTAGTGGAAACTTTAGAAGAGAGTCAGTGTCTTAGTATAATGTATTGTTGACTTTTTCATCTTAAGTTTGGAAACCTTGGATCGTTTGACTATCATTAGAAATATAAGAAAATTGGTTTACCGCTTGTTGAGTGACCTTAATGGATTATCGGTATTCTAAGAATCGATATAACCTTGCTTTGTTTTCATAAAAGAGTATTGTTAAACTTTTCCCTTGAGAATAAATGTTGAGTTAAATATTTCTTAGACTTAGTGATAATGTGTTGTAAGTAAAATAAAATGGGTTGGTTAACCCTTATAAAATTTAAACTAAAATTTATATTCAAATAAATTAATTTAGAGGTGACCTACTTGAGAACAAATAATTCCATAAGTAACCAAAGATGAAACTATCCTTGTAAAGTAAAATTATATCACTTGCTAACCCTAGCTAGGCTAACGAACATTATCCTTATATGTTGAATTCTTAAAAGAGATTAAGGGAAATCAATGGTTAGTTCTGGAAGATAATAAGATTTAATAAGTAGGAGAAAACAATTTAGAAACCACATAATCTATCCCTCATCCATTTTGAAGGTAATTGTTTTCTTTTGTAAAACTTATTCAGTGAAGCCTGAGTAAAATCTTTAATAATTCTGGATAATTCTCAAGCTTCAATTAAATCATGGTAATAACTAATGATGTCTTAAAGATGAATTCAACTCGACCTTCTTCCTCTAACTTTTTTTCTAAGGTACTTTGTTTTTTCTTCTCTTAAGTGTGATGAATGTGAACCCATGTTGTTATAAGGGTGTGAATGAGTTCTAGTAGCGAAAGAGTAAATAGATGGACTTGCAGAATTAATTTACCTCTTTTACTAAATAAATGGATTAAACAAATAAATGTCATAATAGAGAAGACTTAAAGCAAAATTCTCTTCAGTGTAAAAGTAAGAAACTTAGCGTTGTAAGAGGAATTGTATGAATCATATCCAGAGTCCTGGAAAACGTAAGTTAAGTATTGAAGGATGTTTTATTAAAATAAATAATCCTCAATAATATTTCACTGTGGTTTGCCCTAACTGTAAGTGTGTTATGTGGGTGGATATCTATGTTGACCTGTTACAAAAAAAAGTGAATTGTCCTTGTTGGGTGTAAATGTTTCCATGCTTCCCTGGTGGTCATCCTTGTATCGAGTTATTTGTAGAATTAGTTATAACCTGGGTGGTGGCATGTTGTGTCATGTTATGTGTCAAGAAAATAAAAAAAAATTATCCTGTACTTTACTTTGTTGTTTAGTGTGTGTGGAATTTTGGGGCACTACACACACTTGATAAAAATGAATGACCTCGATCATCTCCGGCCATCTCCCCTGAACCCACCATGTCTGCCTCATCTCAGATAACTCTATGTTTTCCCCAGGCCATGCAGGAAAGTTTCTATATAGCTGCCATCTAATCTAATCAGTCTCTAATTCTATAAACCAATCAACATACTAGTCTACTCCTCTATCCCTATTCTCTCCATGATCTTGGTTGGCCCTCCATCTCAAAAATCCCTCCACCAACTTTATATGGTATTTTATGACCCATGGAAGCCCTGGTGGATGAATGATAATGATGTGCTCGTAGGACCAACAATGCATAAAGAGGCCTACGTCCAACCATAACCTCCTGCCTATCCTGTACACTGATAGCTTGTGGTATACCTGAGCTAGCAAGGTAGTCCCAAAAGAGAACACTATCTAGTGCTCAACTATATCTGCCACCACACCAGCTAGTGCCCATGAAAACTAAAATCCACCCAATTCTGACATAGCATAACAAGAAACTTTCATCATCACCAAGTAGATCAACTAGCTGCGAGCTACACATTCCTCATACCTCAGCTCATAAGAAAACACCTCTAAAGAAAACCTAATGCGGGATGCATTGGTTCCACATATCCTTTTGAAAACTAAAATCATTTTTTCAAATGTGATGGGAACTATTTTATCCCCTTTTATAGGCAATCTCAAAATCCTATACACATCATCCAAGGTGATGGTCATCTCCCGTTTCTTAATCCAAAAGGTCACCATCTCTCACTACCATCTCTCGACCAAAGTGATCATCAATTTGACATCTCGTGGGATCCTTTGATAATGCTGGAACCCACATGACCCTCCTATAGCTAAGTGATCCCACTCAACATCTGTAACATCTCATCTAATATGCTTGTATAGATCAGGCACTCAGTATCTCAAATATAGGGTCTCTTTAGCCTGTAACCATAAACAAAACATGCAAATATCAGATAAAAAATCAAAAATCAAATCAAATTCCATTAAATTTCATCCCAAACATAACAATCCAACCCTAGATGACATTTACCATGGTCGAGTTGAAATTTTTTAGGGTCAATCGCCATGCCTTAGGGCCCAGTCAAAGTTGACCTGCCTCAGTCACAGCCAACCTCCTCTGGCGTCATCCAATTTTTCTAAAAAATGAAAAAAAATGAAATACAAAATTAAACTAAAATCAATCTTGAGTTCTATTACTCACCATCCTCCACACCCTCTGGCATTTCCTTGTAGCTCCCATGGACTGCATTTCTCAATTTTATCTTTAATCACTCTGATCTCTCTCATTAATTATGTCAGTGAAAATGAGCATTGTCAGCTGACACCCAGGCTTATATAGCCATCAACACCTAGTCAACATCGATTGGCCTTGGTAGCCTTCATTTTGGATTTCCCGATATTTTTTATATGACCTCTTCTTTCGCATTCTTCATAGTCCACCTTTGTGGCCATATTTATTTTCCCTTTAGGGAGTTTTGTTTCAATATTTCGATCCTATCCTTTTGCGATCTCAAAGTCCACCTTTTTGGCCATACTTATTCCCTCTTTGGGCATTTTTATTTTTACAAGCCTATCCAATTTGTGCACAAATTCCACCTCGTGACCATAATTATCTCCCCCTTTGGGCATAATTTTTCACTACTCACCTTTTTGGCCTTCTCTCGTGTCTTGTGCTAGGGCACAATTATTTTCATCCTCATATCTTGCAGAGCATAGGTTTTCACTCAATTCTCATTTACAAAGGATTTCACATGATTTTCACATTTATTTGTGCATACTTTGATGCTTTTCTATGACCCCATGATCATTCTGGCTTGCGTCCACTTGATAACTTTTCCATTTGATTTTCTTCTTTTTTAGTGATTTTCACCCATTCACTGGCCTGAAGAAATTTTTTTCCCATCTCCATTTAGACCACAATTTTCCCTCTACCCATATGATACCAAAATTACTGCCATATTTTTTATTGTTATTGCGATCATTTTTTCTTGGGGCATCTTTCCTTACACTATCATTTTACCCATCTTTCTTCACCCACCCGCCCTTCATCATCTACCTTTTTCAAACGCATCATCAATTTTCTCTGGTGTCTTTGATCCCCTGTTTAAGGGGGAGGTCATCATAAACCTTCCATCAATCTTCATTGTACTCCTCTTCTCTCACTATTTTTGTCTCATGGCTTGCTAGCGCAAACTACTCAACAAAAAGGGGAAAATGTAGACACCTAAACTTGGTATCTCTACCCTTGTTTGGCCATGCACACACATTTTTCTATGGTTCTATCTAGGACCCCATTTAATTAAATCCATCCATGTCAATATTTAATAAAATACCCACTTAGTAATTAATTCACATTAAATAATTAATATCCATATACCTAACTTTCCCAAATCAACTTGCTATTTAGGAGTGTTTTATCCTAAATATAAATCCCTGTACTTTTTCTACCCAATCCAATCTTCTAACTACCCATGATTCATCCCTAAGAAACCCAATCCCACACATAATATTTTTTAAAAAAATTCCCTCCTTAAAAAAATGAAATCTCGACCTAAAGCAACAAAATCCGCCCCATTGGGGAAACTTTCCTCGTGGTCAGTGAAAAACTCAGCCTAATGATCGTCGACCCTATAAAAATTATTTGTTTCTTTATATAATGATATGATGCATTAAAATTTTGGAGATTTCTTTTGACTTGTGAATTAACTCTCATGCATGAGAATTCTTGCAATAGTTATAGACCTCTTGGACCTCCTTTGGAAATACTTGCATCGCTCATGATCATTATTGTGAGATTTATCATCATATTTGTGTTATTTACACGATATTTATCATATTATCTTTATATCGCTTGCATCTAATGTTTTGTAGGTTCATATCAGCTTCTACAACACTCAGAGTTCTATTATTGACCTTCTTTTCCAGGCTCTTCACTTGTAGGTCTCCCATTTCATCTTTTTTGACCTCGACCTTATCTAACTCTACTACAGTCGCCTTCAACCCTATGATATCACCGTCAAAATGCCTATGCATAGTTTGGGTCACCGTCATCCCAGACTACGTAACATTTAATTTACATTTCTTTCAGTCAAATCAACTTTGAGATTAATTTTAGTCATTTCTCAGATTAAGTAATATTTTTGTCTCTACATGCTATCTATTATTCCATCCTTTACTTTTTTTTTCTTTAAAAATGGGGGTTAACATCCACAAAAGTAAGGTCACACTTCTTAGAGACAGATTTATTCAGGAAATCCCCGCATATCCTATCTAATCAATCTCCTTTTTAGTCTTTCCTACTCTTAGGTTCATCAGTTGCAGCAAAGGTCAATTATATAGCGCCCATCCATCCATGTCGATCACACTTTTGAGGTACTATAAACACTCCATATTATGAGTTGGTAGCTTCTTTTAGTAGTTAGCTTATTAATGTGAGTATGAATGAAGAAATTTGGATAAAAATACCTTTTTTGAAACCGTAAACCCTAACTTGATAAAATTTCAGATAAATTTAAATTTATTTTCAAAATAAAAAATATTGAAATCTTCCCCCATATTTATCAATTTTAAGAAAAAAATTATGTAAAATAATAAAGTAATACATGATTAAGTAAACTATTTATGAATTTAGAAATTAAATCTCTATATGCACTGTACCAATATCATATCACCTACATGCCTTAATTTGACATATTCATAACATAGGGAAACATAGGAATATAGATAAAAAAGCTTAAAAAGTTAAGATAATGATTATTAAATTATCCTATCAAATGCTACCTTATCCATTACTTTTTGAGCTAGAAAACTAATATTAAGGTTATTAGTACAAAAATGCATATAATGTCATGTTATTGGGTAATATGTATGAAAGTGCACTTAATAATATACTTAAATTTTAAATCATATCAAACCATTAATTTTGTTCATTCTCCAATTTCTCAATATTGAAATTCATTAAATAAACTTTACAATGCTAATAAATATTATGCTTAACCAAGTAAGTAGTTTTCATGTTATAAAAAATAACTGTGAATGATTCCTTTTTGTGGAATGCTATTGTTTTGCATTGAAATAACAAAGAATTACAAATATCAATGAAGGATACTTGATGTTTCAAAAAAGCATTCAGGATTCTAAACACTAAATTATTTATGTGAATATTTACATTTTAGATCACTCATATTTTTCAATGATGATCTATACACCACTTGATCGTAAATATGAAAATGATCTGCCTCTAACTAAGGGAGGATAATAAAGATATACAATTAAACCCCTATAAACTATATAAAATTAAAAGGACATGGAAAATATCAAATCTAATATCAAAGTTCATGATCTAGCTCATATCACTAAAATAAAAATTTTATTTATCAAATCCTTGAATTATAAAGACACTACCAGTAACCAAAAGATACACGACCACACCAAAATATCCCTTTACAAATATATAAATGAGGTTCCCTTATATTTACTCATAGTAATAATATTTTATAAAAATGTATATGATTGTTTGGTCTATTTTGTAGCCTCAGCCAATGTGATGTTTGGTGGAATTTACAAAAAATTGGGACTAAAACCATTTAAATAAAATTACAAGTAATTTTAGTGGGAGATTTACTCAATACACACATGTAACTAGTTAAAAATATGGTATAGTACCATGGAGATTCTAATATATGAAAATATGAGAAGGTGTTCACAAGTACATGCTTTGACTGAAAGTAATTTCCATTTTTTTCATGGATTATTATATAGGATAAAATCTCTAGAGATGTAAGAATGTGTAAGATAATTCTTAATACCATTAAGAATACCTAGGAAGGATTAATTGACAGTTGAATGATTAAGTTTTTTGAAGGAAACTATCAAACTGTACTCTATTACATAATCTAGCATAAGCTTATGAAAAGAGAGGTTTGTAGGTATGAAATAAAATCCAAATTATTAATCTTGATTATAATAGATGATGATAATCTAAGAAGGATATGTAGAATCATTTTTGGCATTGGTAAATTATCTAACCAAGGAGAATGAAAAATAATCTTAATTATGTCCTCTCGAGACTATAGACCAAGTTATGAGTTTTGAAACCAAATGCATTTGAAAAATAAGAGAAGAGTCGATTGAAAATTTCCAAGATTGAGAGAGGAGGAACTAATAAAGCTAAGGAATAAGTGCCAAGATAATAGAAAAGAAGATTCTGGTCCACAAATGGTAAAACACAGTATAACAGTCTTAATCCCCTGTTTGGAGGGTTTGTAAGGAGTGTCATTAGTATAATGGTCTTAATATAATACTTTAAAATTGTGAGGTATCTGATAAGTTTGTGAGAGGTTTATAGGTGGTAGGAAGGAACATTAACCATTGTTTAACTCAAGATTTTTAAGTTCTTAGAAAGAAAAATGAAGTACCTGGAATGTCAAGAGATGTAAGCGTGGTAGGGAATTAGAGGTCTCATTTCTAGCATGATGTTTGGATTCTATAGACCCTCTTAGTAGATCAAGCAAGTATTGGGCAGATCAGGGAATATTCCATCAACAAATGGAGGAAAAAATAAGTGATTATATGATCTTGGAACCATTTGAATGCGATGACAATATAAATACCAAGGATATTGACAATCTAACTATAGAAATGTGAAATACCCTCCCTCCTTGGAAATTGAAGATAAATTGGTCTGGTAATGTTAATAGTATGTAAAGAGGAATTTCTAAAACTTAGCATGAAATTTTTTGACACGCAGTGGTATTATTATTAGTTATCATGTTACACACATGTCCTATTTGTCTTGTCTCTCCTTTTTGCAATGATGGCCCTGTTTGAAGAAACACATTTACTTCTTTTTGTAATTTGGTTAAAAATGGAGTTTCATTCAAAGTTCCAAGATTTAAATGGGTGTGTGATGTGCCTAAGAGATGTTTTCTTCACTTATTCAAAAATATCTCTTATTTGAAGAGGGGTTTTTTGGTTTTGGATTTTCTTTTACAGAAATGATATTAATGACAACTATAAAGTATTTTCTCAAATTTATTTTCTTAAAAGTGTTCGACCTAAAAAGTAATATTTAACATTTGAACTTATCTCTAACTTATTGTTTAAATATTTATATGAAGTCTCCATAAAAAAATCATCTCTAACAAACAAAAAATTTATATGAAAACTTTCATAAATAAAAAACTAAATCTATAAATCACAATTTCATATTATTTGTTTACAAATTGATATGAACGTCTCAAAAAAATAAGATATATAAAAAACTAAACAAATAAAATTTGAAATAATTTTATTTTATGTGTCAATTATTATCTAGATTAGACCGGAATTAGTTGTCCAATATTTTTTTCTTCCCTTAGAAAGTTACTATCCATTCAACATATAATTGGATTATGTCTACTTTATAAGGAATTAATAAATGAATATTGCAAAAACCCTAAATGTAGTTAAAA